>LR738714.1:432775535-433075169 GCA_902687465.1 Secale cereale
ACACACGCTACATACTTCCTGTATCGGTCGATCTTCCTCTCCTAACCACCTTAGGAAGCTATCAGTTTCCAACACACATCCATTCTTTCTCTTCATGTTTCGATCCCTAACTCTCTCAACTACACAACCCCCTTTTTCCACTCTTTTACGAAATGTATTTACCTCACACACCCGCCATTGCACCTCATGCCGAGCTCTCTCTCCCCCTCTCCCTCTCACCCTCTCGTGCTAAATACATGCATTGCCTATCTAGCCCCCCAACCTCTCATGCGCACGCACGCACGTTGTCTATCGAGGTCACTCCCTCGAGACTGTCTCACTCTTTCTTCCGCACGGCGGGCCACACTCGCTCAATCTCGCTCTCTTTATCCGAGTCTCGTTTAACCTCGTTTTCTTTCACACACAAATGATATATCTCCCTGTTCAGGCCTCGATCGTCACACTCTATACTCTCTCACGCAGATTGTCTATCTAGGTCAGTCCATCGAAGCCGCCACCACTCTTTTCACCTCATGGCGAGCCACGCTCTCTCTCTCTCTCTCTCTCTCTCTCTCCCTCCCTCCCTCTCTCTCTGTATGTCTCGATTGACCTCGCTCTTTCTCGAACAAAAACGATATATCACCATGTTTCATCCCAATTCGACTTATTCACATTGTATACTCTCTCACACATATTGTCTATCTAGGTCACTCTCTCCAACCCGTCTCACTCTTTCGATCGCACGACGACCCTATGTGATCGATTGACCTTGCTTCCTCCCACGCACAAAATATATCTACACGTCTGTGACTGGATCATCTCTCAGGCTCTATCTTACAGCCCTCACCCTTGCCAAAAGCTCAATCGGACAATATCTCTCTAGAGCATATATATTTATTCAATGAATGTCGGACCACACTCACTTTGTCTCTGTATCTATATGTCTCTCGATTGACCTTGCTTTCTCACGCCGTATCTTCCACACATTAAAGCTACCTCTCCATCCCTCGCAAAGCAGGAGCTATTTACATTGCGAGGGGCACTCCAACCTTGGATTAATTTGTGTAGGCATTTATTCCGGTCGGTTTAGATTATATTTTCGCAGCATTCGGCCCACAACTACTCGAAACACCATAGCAACCCCCGCAACTCCCCTAGTTGATTTCCCTCTGGCTCGGTCATCGCTCTCTCGCACGTCCTTTCTCGCCTTCAACGTCGCACCATGGTATTATTGCAAAAAACTCTGTTGTTCTCTTTTATTATTATAAATAAGCTACAAAACTACACACCGATAGTCCACTTGGAATGGAACAAATTTCGATCCACAAATTAAAGCGCTACAAACTACACACCAAGGGGCCCACATGTCATGAAACAAATTTGGACCCATATACAAATTAAAAAATAAAGGACGAAGATCGAACATGCGACCAAGGCCTTCAAGCCGCACGTCAATAGGCAACATACGTAGAACAACAATGTTTGTTGTACCTCCCTTTGTTCACATAATGTTTTTATATTACCACAACCTATTTAATTGATAACATGTAATATTATTTTTAGTACTATTCGCCTTGACTTACTGGTGGGTTCCATGTGTTCTCTCTCTCTCCCCCCCTTCCGCGTTTAGACGCACAGGCAAACACGAAGAACTCGCGGGCGATGTTGCCGTTGTCCTTATCTGGACGCGTTCACAAGGTACAGCACCAGTTTCACGTGTTAGCAGCACTAGTCAGTGTGTATGTGCAATGCACGTTAATTTGGAAGTATATTAAGTGCATGCGGATATTAAGTAGGATATTATTTGCGTGTTATTATGTGATTAGCACTATTTTTGGCATGAAATTAACTGCACGCTAAACGTGTTGAGCGCTCGACATTGAAGCAGTCTAGGTCGTTGGATGACAAGGAATACATGTGGCTTGATGACGTTTTATATTTAATTTGATACGGCTCTAGCATAACATTCAATCGATCAAACCATAGATTTCGTTCAGTCTGACTCCGACTTTAATCTATACGATGATCGATCTAAAATAAACGGAAATGATAAACGTTCGGATTTTAAGCATGGCAATCCAAACGTTTTTCATAGCAAATTTAGATTACGCGGCGGCGGCGGGGGCGTCTTGTGGCAAGCGGCTCCTCTGCCATGCTCTGTGTGTCGTCGGGCCACTGACCGACGGCGACGGTGGCGCCTTGCGCCGCTGTTGGCATACTCCTGGACGTTGGCCTAGCTTCAAGGAAGGCCAAAATGTTCTGGACTTCGGAGCGAGTCAACTGGCGGGAGGAGGCAACTGGCGTTGGTGCAAGGAAGCGGTCGATGGCGGCCATCCATGCCGCTGAGGGGGGCACTGGCACCCACGCGGGGACATGAGCTGTCAGCGGCGCGACAGAGACATTCGTGTGCACGGGCACCGGCACGGGCGCGCACGTCAGTGCACGCGCAAGCGCATGCGCTGACAGGTGCATGAGCACCGGTATGGGCGTGCGTGTCAGTGCACGCGCATGCGTTGGCAGGTGCACGGGCACGTGAAAGTCGGTGGGGACCTTGTGGAACCCTGTGGCATCAAGCTCGGAGACAATGTGCGGCTCCCAGCCCATCAATGCCACGGGGATGGGCGCTGGCGCAGTCGGGGGGACGGGAGCCGGAACGGGAGCGGGGACAGGCACGGTGTCTTCCCGCAAGGCCAGTTCAAGCTCGTCCCAAAGTGCCTTATGTTCTTGAGACTCCGGCTGGGTGTCTTCCTCAGGAAACTGGAAGACTAAGGGCAGACCAGTATGATGCGGTATGGCATACGTTTAGGTCAAGCTGGTTGGAGGTTGACGTCAGGAGAATCAGAGAGGAAGAGACAAGATTGTAGCGATACAGGTTAGTGCGGGGTAGATTTTAAACTGCGGCGCCGATGACATTAAAAGTGGGAGCAGCTGGGACGAAGGTGGGCGGCGGAGCCTGGTCAAAGGGCTCGCCTCCCAGTGAGCCTACACAGCGGTCTGCTCGCGCCTCCCTGTCAGTCGGTGCAGCGGTCTGCTCGCACGCCTTCCGTCGACTCACGCGCTTGCTCGGACGGCACCTGCCGATGAGGAGCGGGACTCGTGGCGGCACGTAAACGCCCACGGTTTCAATAGTGAAAGCGTTCGCCTTAACGTGACAAGTCTTTGTTCCAAAATACCTTGGCTCTTCATTTGTGCAACTTGTCATAAGCAACTTGTCTCAAATTGAAGAAAAAAATTTACGAAGTAATATTTGTGCCATATCACGTGACCATGCTCAGTTTCAAGAATTTATGGTTGATACGTCTCAAACGTATCTACTTTTCCAAACACTTTTGATATTGTTTTGACCTCATTCTTGCATGATTTGGACTAAACTAACCCGGAGTGACGCTGTTTTCAGCAGAGCTGCCTGCATAGTTTATTTGTGTGCAGGAAAACGGATTTTTAAGCATCTCAAAAAAATCACGAAAAATCCACGCACCCGAAGAAACAAAATGCCAGAAGTGGGGCCAGAGGGGGGCCAGGGGGTGCCCAGGCACCCTGTGGGCGCGCCCCCTGGCCGCGCCGGGGGGCGCCTGGGTGGGCCCCACACCCCCTGGTGCCCTACTTTAGCCTGTATTTTTCCTCCCGACGCAGAAATCCCAGATCGGAAGTCCTTTCGCTGTTTTTCGTCGAGGAGCCGCCGCCACCCTCTGTTCTTCTTCGGGAGGGCTAATCTGGAGGCTGATTTGGCCTCCCGAGAGGGGAGATCGTCACCATCGTCATCATCATCACCACTCCATCATCCCTCCATGACTTCCCCCTTCATGTGTGAGTAATTCCCTTGCTGTAGGCGAAGGGGATGGTAGGGATTGAATGAGTTAGATCATGTAATAGTTCGTCAGATTGTTGGGGGCATGTTGCCTATCATCTAGTATGGTGTTTATCATCTTTGCTACAACTTGTTATTCTTAATGCTTGACACTTAGGGCCCGAGTGCCATGATTTCAGATCTGAACCATATGTGTTTGCATGAATATATTTGTGTTCTTGATCCTATCTATGAGTTGTATGCACCCGTTACGGTTCGGAACCGGCGATCCCAAAAGTGACAGCTTGGGACACCAAAGGGGATGGTCCGTAGTTTGAGGATTACATGTATCCATTGAGTTCATTGCTTTGTTCCGGTGCTCTTTGACAGGAGCACCTTAATATCCATTAGTTCCTTTTGGCCCCGTTCGTAGCGGGATGGTAGGACAAAAGATGTTGTGCAAGTTCTTATTGCAAGCACGTACAACTACCTACGGGATACATGCCTAATGTTTGATATTTGCCTAGATGATCATTACTTTTCCGTGTGCCGTGCCCCAAGTTAGAATCTATCTCATCCATGCAGCACCCAACCATCCATCTCCCTAGCCTACAGTATTTTAAACCTTGCCTGTCACTAGTTGCTACTTCTGCCATTTACTACTGTTATTTACTTTTGCTGTTTACTTTTACTATTACTATCATCACTATCATATCACTGTTACCACTTATCTTTTGTTGCAAGTTAGTATATTTCAGGTGCGGACAACTCAATTGTTAAAGCTTATAAATACTCTTTGGCTCCCCGTGTGTCGAATCAATAAATTGGGTTATTCTTACCCGCGAAGACTATCTCGATCCCTTACGGTTGAGGGTTATCAAGTACCGTTTTCTGGCACCGTTGCCGGGGAGCATAGCAATATTTACAAGTCTACTTGAGGTATCCTACCTGCTGCACTTTATTCACTATGCGTAAGAAAGGTGACCCCAAGGTTCCGATCTTACTATCCACTACAAGAAGAGGTACTGCTCTGAGCACTAGTGCTACTCTTGATTCACCTTCTGTTATGAGTAAGTTTGCCTCACCACCACCACATAATGCTCCTACTGAATCTGTTACTATGTCTGATACTCTTGATGATGCTTCTACTACTTTTGATGATGATATTAGTTCGCTTGGTTATGCTCTTGAGAAACAAATTACTGCTGCTGCTGAAAAATATGGAATTGAACTTCCTGTTACTCGCTACCCTATTGGTGAAACTTATGATTATCCTGATTTGAGTAAACTCCAGGAGAGGCTCCTTGATGATGATTACTATATACTTGATGAAGATTTATGCAGGGAACTGACAGAGTTTGTCGGCTCTGACCCTGAAACTATTAAGAAAATATTTGAAAAACACTCTTTGAGAAACAAAACCGTTCCTAATCCTGAGTTTGCTACATCTCCTATATGCATTGATGATCCTGATTTTGATTTCTCTGTTGATCTTTCACTTATACCTATGGTTGAAGCTGACCCCTTTTATGGCAGAGAAAATGATGATGCTATTGCACACCTAACTAAACTTGGTGAGCTAGGTAGCCTGTTTACCACAGATGAGAAGATACGCTACTTTTATGTGACCAAGCTTCTTCCTTTCTCCTTGAAGGAGGGCGCTAAAGCATGGTATGATTCACTTCCATGCGGTTCTATTAAGAGTCCTCAGGACTTAGCTCACTCTTTTGTTGATAAGTACTTTCCTGCTCATATGCAACATGCTGCTTTACAAAGAATTTACAACTTTAAACAGTTGCAGGATGAGTCCCTCCCTAAAGCTTGGGGGAGGTACTGCGGTTTGATTCGGGCTAGAGCAGGACATGAAATCCCTAAGAATGAATTAATTGATATATTCTATGATGGTCTAACTGATGAATCTAGGTCCTATCTGGACAGTTGTGCTGGTTGTGTTTTCAGGAAAAGAACACCGGACGACGCGGAAGATTTAATGGGCAGGATTGCCAAAAACCATGATGATTGGTCCGTCCCTGAACCACCTCCACCAACAAAGAAGAGGGGCATGTTTGTTCTAAGCCCCGAGGATATGCGAGAAGCAAAGAAGTCTATTAAATAGAAAGGTATTAAAGCTGAAGATGTGAAGAATCTACCCCCTATTGAGAAGCTGTGTGAGCCTACTACTCACCCTCCTATGGTAGAGGTACACTCTCTTTTAGATTTCAACGCAAGTGACATTCCTCATGGTAAGCCTCCTGATCAATGTTTAGATGAGTTTGATAATTTTATTATGAAACATAATCATTTTAATGAGAGGATAGAAAGTCAGTTGCATGATAATTCCCTTGCTATCAAAAAGTTGCTTGGTGTTTTAGATAGAACAGTTAATGATGTTCAATGTCTTGTGAAGCATTTTCATATGGTTCAAACTCAGCTCGATCAAATTTCTAATGTGCAAAGAGATTTACTTGCTAACAATGCCAAACAAGATAAATTGCAGGCTTTTGGGATTAAGACCCGAGGAGGAACTAGTACTCAAGATCCTCTCTATCCAGAGGGACATCCGAAGAGAATCGAGCAAGATTCTCATATGCAGGAAGAAGAAATTGTTGTCTCTCCAAATAAGAAGAAGAAACATAAGGAAACTGACAATTCTAACGACCCTATTGCAGATGAAGAGCCAGCTATTGATCCCAACAGTGTATCTATCTCCGATGCTGAGACTGAAGACGGTGCTGAACCTGAAGGTAATGATAATGAGAAGAATGATCCGCCTGAAGTTCGAGAAGAAGAAGCACCTGACAAACGTAAGAGGTACACTAAAGATGTAACGCCCCGGACACACCCGCCGGTGGTCGTTACTCCTGGCGGGATCTAGACTGGCCTCACATATCAATACTAGTCTTTTCTGCGCACTTTGTCCTCACTCATGCGCACCCGGGAGCAACTTCCCGGTCGGTCACCCATCCTGAAACTACTCCAAGCTGAGCACACTTAACTTTGGAGTTCTATCTGAATGGGCTCCCGGAAAAGAAGGAATTCCTTATTGATATGAGTAGTCTATCATCCCTAATAAGCCAGGCCATCACATACACCCTCACTCAGAGGAACCGACGTCCTCGTCGGGCCACAGGAACGTTTCCTCTTGGCACAACCGTCTGTGCTTCCAGGACAGCACATGTGCCATGCCGTGTGCCACGACGGGTCACAAACGTCATGCACAACATGACTGCAAACTGTCCGCAAACATCCGTGTAACCGCGAGGGTCGGCTCTGATACCAACTTGTAACGCCCCGGACACACCCGCCGGTGGTCGTTACTCCTGGCGGGATCTAGACTGGCCTCACATATCAATACTAGTTTTTTCTGCGCACTTTGTCCTCACTCATGCGCACCCGGGAGCAACTTCCCGGTCGATCACCCATCCTGAAACTACTCCAAGCTGAGCACGCCTAACTTTGGAGTTCTATCTGAATGGGCTCCCGGAAAAGAAGGAATTCCTTATTGATATGAGTAGTCTATCATCCCTAATAAGCCAGGCCATCACAAAAGAAGACTTCATCGCAAGAAAACATGGGAAGGAGAAAGAACCATGGGTACAGAAACCCATGCCCTTTCCAGGTAAGTCCATCAAATCTAAAGAAGAAGAGCATTACAATAAGTTTTGTGAATGGATTAAGCCTCTTTTTCTTCAAATCCCTTTGACTGATGCTATTAAGTTACTTCCTTATTCAAAATATATGAAAGATATTGTCACTAACAAAAGAAAAGTTCCTAATGATGCAATATCTACTATGCTTGCTAACTATTCTTTCAGTGGAAAGATTCCTGAGAAGCTCGGTGATCCAGGTATACCCACCATCCCTTGCTCCATAAAGAATAATTATGTCAAAACTGCTTTATGTGATCTTGGAGCGGGAGTGAGTGTTATGCCTCTCTCTCTTTACGAGAGGCTCTGTTTAGAGAAACTAATTCCTACAGATATCTCCCTTCAGATGGCTGACAAGTCAACCGCTGTTCCGATAGGTATTTGTGAGGATGTTCCAGTTGAAGTTGCTAATTGTTTAATTCTTACTGATTTTGTTGTGCTTGACATGCCCGAGGATGGGAGCATGTCCATTATTCTTGGTAGACCTTTTCTTAACACCGCAGGTGCTGTTATTGATTGCAATAAAGGGAAGGTTACCTTTCATGTGAATGATAAAGAACACACGGTATATTTTCCGAAGAAGACCGACAGGAGGCATGCCCTCAACTCTATAGAGAATATCGAGACCGTGAAAATTGGAGAATGGGACTGTCCACTACATGTGCCTCACAAATACAAAACTATCATGGTAGGGACAATGTCCATCAAGGTAAAAGTTCAATGATTACTTCGTAGGAGGTGAGACTTTTTGTTCTATATACCGCTTGTTTGTTGGTAAGACTTGATCAACCTTACTAGTGAACGTGTTTTATATGGTTAAAAAGTTGAGCTTTCTATGTTTTTTATTTGTTTTTAGTGTTGTCATACTTGCTGTACCAAGTATCTATGTTTTTGAAGCTTCACAATACTACTAACTGCTTCAAGTTTTCAGAGAGTTTCGCAGCTTTTTGAACTTCGAAAAAATTTCAACAGTGAAGTTTTCAAAAAAAATTCCAGAAAAATTATATTAAAAATTTCCACAGCGGGAGAGACCCGGAAAGTCCTGGGGCCAGCTAGGGGGGGCCACCAGTGGCCCAGGCGGCCAGCTGGCGCGGCCCAGCCCCTGGCCGCGCCCACAGGGCGCCTGGGGCCCACAGGACCCCCCTCCAGGTACTTCTTCTTCCCCTCTCTCTCTCTCTTTTTCCAGAAACCCGAGTTCTGGTCTTGTTCTTGCTGTTCTTGCTATTCTTGGGGGCGATTCTTCGATCTCTCTCTATAGCCCATCATTTGAGCTGAAATTTTGAGCAAATACTCCCTGGTATGTGACTCCTCCACCCCTCCAATTAGATTTTTGATTGGTGGCCTCATTTGTGAGTATTTAGTAGTTCTTGGTGCTGTAGAGATGAGCTTGCATGCATGTGTAGAAAGTTGTTTTCCAAGTTTTGATGCAAGTTTGTGCCTTGGGCAAGTGAGTTGAGTAGTTTGCCTTAGCTCACTTTGTTTTAATCCTCGTTTTTGTAAATTGTAAAAAATTTCAGAAATGAGTTTGTTAGGAAGGGCAAAATGATGGCTTGAGAAGAGGAGGCCCGCACACTCCGATCGAGTCACTAGAGCCGCAGCTTCACCATCGACCGCTAGGGTGAGCTATAATGAAGATCATGTGCCCCTGGAGTTGTTGGAAGACACAAGTCCAGCACGTGCGATGACATTTCCATGTGATGAATTCATGGAAGCTGAGCGAATCAAGGATGAGTTTTATAATCTTTGTGTTAATGCAGGTTTGACACGACTTGTCGCGAGCCGTGTTACTCAGTATCAGAAACTCACCTCCGGTTTCATTAACAGTTTTAGATATAATCCTGATTCAGGTGCTATTGAGTTTAAAATTTATAATGATCTTATCACCATGACTCTGGGAAATTTTTGTGAAGTAATAGGTGTGCCGAACGTTGGGAGGACGACAAGGATGGCCACTCAGCCCTCTGAGCTGAAAACCGTCATCAACTCTCTCTGCAGCATGGGTACGAGGGATATTCATCGGTCGAAGATCTCCAGCATCTTGTTTCCTCATCTCAGGTATTTTGCATATTATATTGCTAGAGGGGTGTTAGCTCGTGACAACACGAGCAACATTTCTGCTCCGGATATTGCTATCCTGGCAGCAGCCCTCTCAGGGAGGTCCGATTATAATCTGGGTACCTTAATTGCTCGACGCCTTGCTATGAACGGTAACAAGGGGGACTTATATGGTGGCATTTATGCCACACTTATCTTAGAGCATCTTGGAGGCACCCCACACCCTGATGATACTCCTTTTACTTATTTAAGCTTTGATCTTGCTGCTATGAAAAGGCATAAGTTTGTTACCATGGGTTCTGAGCTTGATAACCTTGTTTATATCTTGCGTTCCGGAACTACCACGGAACGCGAGATCCGTCTACCTGCACCTCTTTTGTTTGATTTTTCTCGCAGGAACGGATGGTCCTTTGATGTTGTCCAGTTCGATGAGTTCATGGTCCAGCATCAGTTCCATAACCCCATGGAGGGGGTTGTGCCCAACGAGGAGAGGCACGGTGAGATACCACATTTTCAGGAAGAGACCGCCACCGAGTTTGGTGAAGGGTCTTCCTCTGTCTGGCGCTCGGAACCTTCCTCGTGGGAGACTCCGAGGAGTTCGGTGTACGCGCCATCATCCTTCTACGACCCTTGGTCTCACCACCATACCCTTGGAGCAGGAGGCTCCTGGGGGCAGTAGCTGCTACCAACTTAGGTCAAAAGCCTAAGTTTGGGGGAGTATGTGCCCTTCTCACTTTTCCATTGTATTATCCGTTTTATTCACTTTGATATTTTCGAAGTTTTTACCCGTTCTTCTTTACCCGTTCTTCTTTGATATTTTCTCTTTTTTTTATTCAACTTTTGAAAAACTCAAAAATATTTCCTTTCTTTCTTTAGTTTGCTTTGTTTTCAGAGATCAGCTCGAGTCCGTGATGGCATTTGATTATATTTCCTACGTTCGATCGTGCAAGTGACAAGCAGTAATGATGAAGATCGACTGAAAGGAAGCAACAAGGAAGACCGGTATGAACTCTTTCTGTTTCTACTTTTGTACATATGCCTATACTTATGATCTAGAGACCAGCTTGTAGTGACATAGTGCTATGTTCACAATGCTTTTTCAGTGGTTCATGCTTTCCTTGTGGCTAGTCCCGAATAACTAGAGTACATAATGTGTTATTGAAATGATCTACATGCATCGCACTGTTCATAGTCTGGCATACTAAGGTGGTATTTCCCTTTAGAGAATTTTTGGATTGACTTGGCACATGCTTACACATGTTTAAGACTAAAAAGTCTACTTTGACTTGATGATCTTTGAGTTTTAGAATAGTTATATCACTTTCATGCCCGATTCAATGTTGCTTTGTCGCTCTGCATGATTATGACCGTTATTGCTCTCTAGTTGGTCGCTTCCCAGTCTTTTGCTAAACCTTCACCCGTACTAAGCGGAATGACTACTTGTGCATCCAAAACCTCTAAACCTGTTATGCCATATGAGTCCACTATACCTTCCTATACATGGTATTTACCTGCCATTCCTAACGAAGACTTTCATGTACCATCTCGAAATTAATAAAAAGAATTTCTCTTTTTGTGCCTATGTTTTAGCTCATGAGGAAGTAGTAGTTAATTCATGATCTCTTTTAAGTTGGACAAGTTTCACCCCTGGATTGCATGTATAATGTGCAAACCCCTAATATGAAAAGGAACTGGCATTGAGTGCGCCCGGCTCAAAAAGATAATATAACAAACAAACCCTCCTTCACGCTTTGTTCATGAGAAATCAGAAAACTTTGGCAGTGATAAACAAAGGAGATTAAGAGGATGTGATCGTCCTCATGCGGGAGCCGTTCCTCGAGACTTGTCTAGCTTAAAAAGTGATTGAGTTATCTGCTAGCATTCGTTGACGAAATATGCACCTCTCAAAAACTTATTTACTTCTGTTTTTAAAACCAAGAGCTCTGGTACATGTTTAGTTTTTGTTTCCGATCATGGGTTTTCAACTTTGCCAATAAAAGCCACGGTTCGAGAGTCTCATCTTCTTTCTTCAAAGCACTAACTAGGAGAGCATAATTGTCATTCTGAGTATAATGTGCATTGTCCCAAAGTATTACATTGTCTTCTGCATACTTGTGATATGATTTATTCTGAAATTCTTAGTTCTAGTCTCCTTTAAAACTCTGGAGGAGTCTCTGCATTTATGTTTTGCTTCACTTATGGAGGCTAGCGAGATACCACCTTAATATGCTCAAGCTATGTGCAATGTGATCTTGTCTTGATTTTCGGTAATATATATTGTTTACTCTTAATTATTTGTGATTGGTCACTTGAAAGAAGGATTGCTCCTTGCATTGTTCTCATAAGTACTGTTTTAATACTTGCTGAACTCTTTTCGTAGTACATGCTTATATACATCTAATGAAGCAAAAGAGTTTGTCAAAGTTTTCTTTGTCGCGTCCAGTTCGTTGAACTGAATTGCTTGAGGACAAGCAATATGCTAAGCTTGGGGGAGTTGATACGTCTCAAACGTATCTACTTTTCCAAACACTTTTGATATTGTTTTGACCTCATTCTTGCATGATTTGGACTAAACTAACCCGGACTGACGCTATTTTCAGCAGAGCTGCCTGTATGGTTTATTTGTGTGTAGGAAAACGGATTTTTAAGCATCTCAGAAAAATCCACGAAAAACACGAAAAATCCACGCACCCGAAGAAACAAAATGCCAGAAGTGGGGCCAGAGGGGGGCCAGGGGGTGCCCAGGCGCCCTGTGGGCGCGCCCCCCCTGGGCCGCGCCGGGGGGCGCCTGGGTGGGCCCCACACCCCCTGGTGCCCTACTTTAGCCCGTATTTTTCCTCCCGACGCAGAAATCCCAGATTGGAAGTCCTTTCGCTGTTTTTTGTCGAGGAGCCGCCGCCACCCTCTGTTCTTCTTCGGGAGGGCTAATCTGGAGGCTGATTTGGCCTCCGGAGAGGGGAGATCGTCGCCATCGTCATCATCATCACCACTCCATCATCCCTCCATGACTTCCCCCTTCATGTGTGAGTAATTCCCTTGCTGTAGGCGAAGGGGATGGTAGGGATTGGATGAGTTAGATCATGTAATAGTTCGTCAGATTGTTGGGGGCATGTTGCCTATCATCTAGTATGGTGTTTATCATCTTTGCTACAACTTGTTATTCTTAATGCTTGACACTTAGGGCCCGAGTGCCATGATTTCAGATCTGAACCATATGTGTTTGCATGAATATATTTGTGTTCTTGATCCTATCTATGAGTTGTATGCACCTGTTATGGTTCGGAACCGGCGATCCCAAAAGTGACATCTTGGGACACCAAAGGGGATGGTCCGTAGTTTGAGGATTACATGTATCCATTGAGTTCATTGCTTTGTTCCGGTGCTCTTTGACAGGAGCACCTTAATATCCATTAGTTCCTTTTGGCCCCGTTCGTAGCGGGATGGTAGGACAAAAGATGTTGTGCAAGTTCTTATTGCAAGCACGTACAACTACCTACGGGATACATGCCTAATGTTTGATATTTGCCTAGATGATCATTACTTTTCCGTGTGCCGTGCCCCAAGTTAGAATCTATCTCATCCATGCAGCGCCCAACCATCCATCCCCCTAGCCTATAGTATTTTAAACCTTGCCTGTCACTAGTTGCTACTTCTGCCATTTACTACTGTTATTTACTTTTGCTGTTTACCTTTACTATTACTATCATCACTATCATATCACTGTTACCACTTATCTTTTGTTGCAAGTTAGTATATTTCAGGTGCGGTTGAATTGACAACTCAACTGTTAAAGCTTATAAATACTCTTTGGCTCCCCGTGTGTCGAATCAATAAATTGGGTTATTCTTACCCGCGAAGACTATCTCGATCCCTTACGGTTGAGGGTTATCAATGGTCACTTTTGAATTTTCTGAAATTTAATATCCAGGATTCAAAACAACACCATAACCTGCATCATGCAATAAATTTTCAAGCCATACATCTGTCATGTTGTATTTCTTAAGAAAGGATTTGGTCAAACATTTTGCTTAGTTAGACTTCAGACAAGTTATATATGCAGAGCAAAAGGATACTCCCTTCGTACCAGTGCATTGCCTGATATATTAACTCAAGTACTTGGCACAAACAAACGTGCTCAATTATGTGCTCATCCTGGTGTAGTAGTAGTGGTACTAGGCAATGCAGTTGACGGGTGACCTTGGCGAGCAGCGACCGAGGGAATTGAACCGTGCTCGGCACAGTAGGTAACGTTGTCTAGTTACTAAAGCATCCCTTCGTTGTTCATCGGTAGTCATTATGGACCGGGGACATGAGGGGAATTTCCTAGGGCTGGAATTCGGGCCACTAGATATTTCGACTCGAAACGCGGAGGCTCGCTGGTTGGGGTTGTGTAATGTGCGTACCACGCACGTCACCAGAAGGACACGAGCCCGTTTTTTTAGGATCAACACGAGCCAAGGTCTGGCTGGTATGTCGTTGGGTCCTACCATTCGAGAATACGAAAGGAACCTTTTAAATTGCCGAACAAATCTATGTGCATTACAATGCCCGTATTTTCCTTGCAAATACTAATCTCAACGTGGTAATTGATTTATGAAGAGTTGTTGAATTAGAGTGAGTTTGTGATATAGTGATCTCAACGTGGATTTCACATTTCATGGTCTCCATGGTAAGTTTTCAATGCAAATTCAAATTTAAAAGATGAACAATATGGAGGTGAGAAAACTTTGTATGTATCAAGCATATGACCTCTCTCTCTCTCTCTCTCTCACACACACACAGACACCCACACACGAACACAACAACAATCCAATAAGTATAGTGCATCTATTTTTTCCAAACCATGCATGTATGACACGGATTTAAAAATACTCCTTCTGTTCCTAAATATTAGTATTTTAGAGATTTCAACAAGCGACTACATATGGAGCAAAATGAGTGAATCTACACTCTAAAATATGTCTATATACATCCGTATGTGCCAGTCCAGTTGAAGTCTCTAAAAAGACTAATATTTTGGAACGAAGGGAGTAAAATGTAAGACATGCATGGTCCTCAATTCAATATTTAAAACGAACATGAAACTGAAACATGAATATTAAGTCTAGTACTACAGTACATGCAAATGTTGTGTTTAATTAGGCGAGCTATGATTGTCGGGGGTCACCCCCTCGACCTTAGATAAAATTGTGAAGCTCTTTTTAGGGTTGTTTAGATTATATTTGTCCCCACCCTCTCGACCAACGATTGGTTGTGCACCCCCACCCCTCCTCCCCGGGGGAATATCATGTGCCCCCATACCTTAGATATGCCGATACGAGTTGCTTGGAGCTTGTAGATCTGAGATATAGCAGCTCACATGATGTCTTAATATTTTTACAGGAAACCTTGATGAGTTTGAGAATTGCACACAATTTGTACAAAAACTACTCAGATGCCCTTGGATCCCATATCCAACGACCTCGAAGCTCGTATCATCATAGCATCTAAGATGAAGGAGGACATCATATTCTCCTATATGTAAGAATATCATGTGCTACCACACCTTAGATGCTTTGGTGATACAAGCTCTTCGGAGCCGTTGGATTTGTTACCCAACACCTCCTCGGTGGTTCGAATGGTTTTTTGCAGAAAAAGCCCCCAAAGAGTTCGGCCACTGCTTACAAGAACAAAGGCTGCTCAGATGCCATTGGATCTAAGATCAAACGACCTTGAAGCTCGTATCACCGTAGCATCCAAGCTGCGAGAGCACCTTATGTTTTCTCGCACGGGAGAATATGAGGTGCTCCCGCACCGTAGATTCTATGGTGATATGAGTTGAGATCTAACGGCCCATAGTAGGAGGTTTGAACGTTTTTGCAATATACGACTGAGAGAGTTTGGGAATTGCGCAGAAAGTACAAGTACTACACATGTGCCATCTGATCACTGATCATACGACCTAGATGCTCATATCATCGTAGTGGGTAATTAATCTACGGGGAGCACTTAATATGAGCAACGAGCAGCCGTTGGATCCAAGATGCAGCGGCACACACGAGGCCTGAATGTTTTATTTGCAAAAAAACCTTTGGAGAGTTTGGAAATTGTGCGTAATTACAAAGACTACTCCCAAGCCATTGGATCTCACTTCCAACGGTGTAAAAACTCATATCACCATAGCATCTAAGCTACGGGGTGGATGTGATATTCTATGCCGTTGTCATTTTTTTTCATAAACTTGCAAAATATGTGTAACTTGTGCCGTTACTTGTCTAACCACGCAAAGTGTTTGTTAAAAAAACCCATCCTACACTGAAATATCGAAACAACACACGGGGGTCCCACTTGTCATTAATCAATTTGGACCTAAAACTAACAAATATGAAAGATGAGATTCGAACTAGCAACCTGGACTACAAAGCGTAAGTCGATAGCCTGAAACAATAACGGTTGTTGGCTCTGTCCCATAGCTTGATTTTATACAGTATTACGTTGAGTAGAGTAGAGGGAGTGCCTCGTCAACACGTGCATGACCGTTGACTCACTTACTGGTGGGTCCTAGGTCGGCGATCTTTCTCTTCTCTCCATCATCTAACCTTTGCACGGGCACACACGAAGAGCGGCGCTAGCTTGCCATGGTGTTATTACAACTAAAAAAAGCTTGGAAAATAGAAGAATCGCCTAGAACAAGAGACGTTGTGGCTGGTCGAGACGGAGCTAACCACGCCTATCCTCCGTGCCATGTTAGCATGATGAAGTTGTGTGGCTAGTGGGGTGTTTTTGACCAATTGGCTGGGTCCCGAGGTCGAACCATAGGTACTACGTTTGATACAGTAAATTTTTACACGCACATTTTTCCTCCGTGCCGAGACTTGGCACACCCTACCGCACGGTTTCGGGGTCCTCCCGGGTGGTGCACACATATATTCTTCCTGACGTGGGACGCCCTACCGCGCGTTTTCACCGAAGCAAGTAAATGAGTCATCAAATCACGAAAGACCACTTTTCCCACCGAGTACATCAGTGAAAGCACGATGGCTAGCTAGTTGGGCTAGTTTGACCGATTAGCTAGGCCGCCACCACATTTGTTTTTTCACCCCTTTTTTATCTACTTGCCGGCAGGTAAATTTAAATATCCACCGCGGCGTTGCTCTTGTGTTTGAGTGCGGCAGGATTTTTATTTTTTTGATTGACGGGAGCAGGCGTGGCAGGAATTTTAATTTTTTGATTGACGGGAGCAGGCGCGGCAGCAATTAGTCACGATGACTCCACCTGTAAAACCCACTGCTCCCTGATGTGAGAAGTCGTCGACTGGTGTTTTACCATGGTGAAAACCAAAAGATTCCATGCTCCTCGGCTGGCTCCCTCCGCCTTCCCGTAGATTGCATTGCCTCTCAGCCATTTCGCCCCCTGCATCACCAATGTTGTGCGCCTCAAGAAGCAGAGGGACTTCGGTGGTGTTTAGGCGCCCTCTGCATGGGCATGTCCATGTCTCGGGCAACATGACCGTTGGATCAAATCAGACGGTGCAGATCAGTCACTGTAGCACAAAGCGTGTGGGTGTGTTTGGTTGCATTCTCATCTCAATATACTCCTCTGTCTAGGTGTGTAAGTCACCTTACAAAAACCAAATAATCCCAAAACACTTAGGCACGGTACATTAACTCCCTCCCCGTTTCCTGTTTTGTGACATATCAACCAATAAGAGACGTGGGCCGTGCATGCTTTCAATGACTTGAGAGTAATAAACATGACATGCAGTGGTTAGTTCATTGCATGCAATGCTATTAATTAGCAAAAAGACATTAAGTTTTCTCGTTTTCCTCTCCGCCTTGGTCGCAGTGCACAACGTAAGATGACTTACACACCTAGACGGAGGGAGTAGTTGTTTACTCTTCGTGTATTTGTGTTAACCTACTAGTGTGGACTCATGCACCCTTCACGCACTCTGCCAAACACCCAAAAGTGGGTCGAGAAGGGAACTTTTGCTCCCATCCCATGCACCCTTCATACACCCTACCTAACACTATTCGTGCTTCATATGGTTCATGTTTCGTGGAGTATTGTAGCACCATACTCTCCGTGCGATGTAGACCTAGTTCTGTTAACATTGATCTCACCGTTCATTCTCAACCGGACAGTCGAGAAAGCGGTACTATGTTACTACATTACTGTTCATATAGTTGACATGCGCACAACATCATTTGTTGTCGTCATATCTTACTAAACTAGCAACAAGGTTATGTAGTACAGACATATGAACCACTGCACATGCCTAGTGGTAGGAGCACTGTGTATGTTCAAGTGGCTGCCGTGTTTCGCACTCCTCCGTCGTAAGAGTGGAAACGCTTGTTGTAATCATTTTTTTTCTTCAGAAAAATAGTGGACACACTCTACCTTGCGGATCCTCCTCCAGCCATGCACTAAATTACTCACTTTCGTCGACGTGTGGGACAGCCTGCATCGGGGTCCACCAGCCATGCACTAAATTACTCCGTAGTAGAGTGACGGTAGAGTACCCCGATCGAAGCATTGCAGTAATGCCCAATGAGCCGTCAAATCACAAAACCCCCTCCTTTCCAGCAGTAAGTTGGACAGACGAAGCAACCATCATTTCACTCTTCTCTCTCAGCTTCCTCTCTACCCAACTCGCTTCTCCCTCATCTTGTTCCTCATTTCTTCAAGAAAACTCCGACCTGCTTCTGCCATTGTTCTTCTCTCCCAAAGAAGGAAAGGTGAGTGCATCAATGGTGTTGATTTTGGCCAAGGCCCGGTCTTGCAACCCCGAGACGGATCCTATAACTCCCTCTCTTTTCTTCTTTTGGGTTTGTGATTATGGTTTCTTTTCTTTTATTTCTATTTGACAGTTTCTTGATGGACGTTGGAGCACCGGCCTAAGTGATGTCTATGGCTCTGGCCAAAACCGTTGAGGCTCATGGTACGAAGAAGCGCAAGCACCACACCGAGACTACCATAGACAAGCTCAAAGCCATCGCCCTATCCAAGCCCCCCTCTCCGGGATCCCTCATTAAGCAAGTCCAGGTAATATCTCTTCTTGACCATCTTTTTCTCGATCTTGATCGTGTTTTTTCATCTAACACGCAGTACTAGTACTAGTAGTACAACTTTCTGGGTGATCTTGCATGTGATTTTTATGTGCCAAATGACGGTTCTAAATTCCTCTTTTGACCAAAACATGCGAGAGGTTGACACTGATTTCTTATAGATTACTTTCAACTACTCCATCTGTCCCAAATTTCTTGTCTTAGATTTGTCTAGATACAGATGTATCTAATACTAAAATGTGACTTGATACATCCGTATCTAGACAAATCTAAGACAAGAATTTTGGGACGGAGGGAGTACTTTATGAACATCAATGCTACCTTTGAAGAGGGTATATTTGCCTCAGTAGCTTGTGTTATGGATATTGCAAGTAATCCCTCTGCTCTCATGCCTTTGAAGACATGTTTTAGTGTCTTTGTTCACTCATTTCTGTGCGTATATGTAGTCATATATGGAGTATAATATCGAAAACCATCTTATATTTCTGAACGGAGGTAGTAATAAAATATGGTTTATGTTTGAATTAGAACCAGGTCCATGGTGGAGATGAAGTTCTCAAAGTCATGTCGTGTGAACTGGAAGACCTGAGGATGAGTTCTCCTGCTAACCTATCCAGCTGTTGTGTCCTTGTCGCCATGTGTCCCGAACTAGTGTTTTCCTGTAGCATTGTTGTCAGGCGTGTTCTCGAGGCTGTACTTGACCACAACAATTTCCTGACTGTGCCTTCGATTACGAAGGGTGTGGTTCTTGTAAAGCTTCCCAACAAATATGATGCAGCCTGTCTTCATGATCATGTTTATGAGTGGAAAGACCACTCTGTTAGGTTCACCAAGGTTGACGAGATGGTGATGGTGCATGTAGACATCTCTCACGAAGTCCATGGCCTAGTAAGTTGTGTGGGGTTCATCCCGTAGGTCGGTGGCAAGAAATAGTCTGCAGAGTTTAATTAGTGCAACTTTGCTTGTCTGTAGTAAGTACTATTGTTCAGTACTTGATTTGTGTTTGCGAACCCTGTATTGTTTATTAGTACTGCCGCTTTTGGTGTGCGGTCAGTCCTGAGAACGGTCTATGTTAATGTTTGTCCACTCAATTCAGTCTGTATACTTTCAAGTATCCAGATCATCTTTTTTGTGAGGACGGTTTATCAGTTATGGTTACACTCCAATATCTATATGCATTGCAGGGTTTATCGCACCCACTAGGATTTCCAGTCCCATGGATGCTCGATCCATACGATTTGTCACGACCTTTGGATTGTCCTGCTTGTGGGAGTAGGCGGGGCCCCTGCATGCCACCCATAGTTGGACGATCAATCTTCTGTTTAGTACTTCAACATAGTGATTTCCTGGTAAGGATTCACTCGTGTCACATCAAGTACATCTTATTGATTTACTGTCTAAATCTTAGTGATTTAATTTCATGTTTTCTTTCTTTTCCTGCAATTTTACGATGCAGGTTTTGCCATGTGACATTCATCACAAAATAAACCATTTTGTTTGCTCTACGATGGCTATTTTTGTAGGTTTCACTTCATATGTCGTGTCGCTAATGAAGGCACTGTCCATCACTTATATTACTGGAAAAATTGGATCAGTCTGTTGTCTGAGTACAAGCTGAATCCCTATAATGAACTGCAGTTTGGTTTAACAAAAACGCCACAGTTAGTCCTTCTCGCGTTTAAAAGAAATGAAGGAAAAAACTGGATCACGGTCACGAAGCCTAGTCAAGTTAGAAAGCTGATCATAGCAGACCAGACACGATCGCCGCTCTCTCGCACATCGGTACCACCTTCAACAACGGATCGAGCATCGACAGTTGCTCTAGCACTGACAGCGGCAACAGCCCAGTCTGATCCAGCTGAGGATTGGGCACCGACCGCGTCAGCGCATCAGGCTGATCTACCGGAGGATCGGGCATCGACACCGGCACCTGCACCAACACCGGCACCAACTCTACAAGGAGCACCATCTCTAGCAGGCACTTGCATCTGCTCCGGCCCGTGCGGCGACCGAACGAGCAGTTGCACCGGCAACAGACTGGGCTGTAGTTCGCACTTCATGTACCAAAGTCCTTACAAAAACCGACATGTCCACCTTCTTGGTAAGCATTGGCCGCCCAAGTGTTTCGTTCTTTTTTCTTTCCATGTTGTTTCGCATGATTCACTGTGTTGATCTAACTGTTTGGGTATGTCTTCTTGTTTGCAAACAGAGAATTCCTAGAGCAACGAGGGCGTTGTTCAACAATCCGGGCGACAACGGCCAAGTTTCTCTTACCATGCACAACCTTGGTGTGAATGAACCTGCTCAATATACCGTAAGTACAAAGGATGGTCGCATGATGATTGATGCTAAAGGATGGTCAAGGTTCAAATCTAAATCATATCTTGCGGTAGGGGATGATCTCAAAATCAAACTTTCTCGGCAAGGAGAGCTGGTCCAAATCAACTTTGAAATTCTTCAGTAGCAGCACGCAACTGCTGAACTGATCTATCATACGAGAGATTTTGATGTAATAATCTGGCATGGTGAAACAAGTGTCCTGTGTGTATAAGTAATACGACAATATTATTTATCACATGGTATATCGTTGATAGAATTGCAACTCTCATTGCTGGTTAGGAACTATCGTTCGACTTCATTCCACCAACTGCCATGCTTTATTCAATTTTGTGTATTCGCCTTGCGACAACATCTAAAACCAGCGCCGTACCGATCGCTTGCAATATGAAAAGCGCTGAGGTAGAACACATGGGCCCCCAAACATGCAGGGTGGGCCTACGGCCCAAAGTCCAGAACAATGAGCCTATCTGAGTATTATATTCTCAGCTGAACCCCCATAATGCCCGTGCGTTGCACGTAACATCAAGATGCATTTGTATGAGTATTTTATCTTGTGAGAGAAAAGGATGAACGAGGGAAGGCCTTATTTGCAAATGTGGAGCGGTGTGTGGGTACCTTTTTGCAAAATTGCCACAGTTTCCTTCCTATCTGTCAGATAAATTTGTATGTACAAAGTTGTGATATAAAATATTTGTATTTTTCTTTACAGAGGGAGTATCTCTCTGTCAAAGATATATTTTTGTGTAACTAGTTACTCCTATCTTTCTACTTCCTTTCGCTGATATGTGGGGCATCCGGCAATGGGGTCCACGTGCCATATGCACAAATTAGAGTGCACAACTGCACGGTAGACACACCCCGGTCGTAGCGCCGCAGTAATGCCCAATGAGCCGTCAAATCACAAACCCCCCCTTTCCAGCTTTGGCAGTAAGCTGGATGGACGAAGCGACAATATTTCACTGGGCCTGAATCCCCGTCTCCCCCATCTGCTTGTTCAGAGAAAACCCCCTCTCGGCGATTGCATAGAGTTTTCTCATGGAGAACCAGGTACGAATTCTTCATCCATCCCCGATAAATCCAAGTCCCTTGGTCGCGGGTAATTCTAGGATGGCAGCCGCCGCCGTTAATGCATTTTTTTCCTACTGAATCTTGTGTGTTTCATTTGCAGTTCCCAAAGTGCGAGGACCCTACAGGTTTCTGCGCCCTCGGGGAGACACCACACTTGTTCTTCTCATCCTAACATAGGATTTTAAAACACGCACAATATGTTCCTAGAATCCTCTTTTCTATCCGGGAGGGTGGGTTTTTTTTGAACATGCTGTCGGCTAATTTGGAAATTTGGATTGCTATATTTGGATAAAAGGTACTACCAGTACGATGGTCAAAACTAACGTGAAGGAGGAAGTTATTTCTAGATTTGGATAGGGAATACATTGTGTTCTCATATTATTTTTCCTACAGTGCATTATTTGCTCTGCCATAACACATGTACTCAAGATGCTCGGCCTTGCCATAACTGAATACACCAGTTTAATGGTCACAGTGAAGACAAGCCATGGATATAAGTCCGAGTTGGGTTCATGAACCAAGAAGATGGCTGCTATTTTTATGGCCGAACTTGCATAAACCGTCTCAAGTGTTACAGACTGAAAGTTGACGCACGAATGGAAATAGCAGAACCTGGTCTCATCTTCACGACGATCTTCCACCCCGACGTCGTTCCAATTGTTCATACATGTTAGTTTTGTATCTGGTTCCTGCTTGTTGCCTCGATTACTTCTTAATCCACCTATTCTGTCTAACTAATCAAAATTTAACTTTAGAAGTAGCAACGCATCTCTCACGAAGATGCTACTTCTAACTAATATTTTGTTATAATTGGTGACACGTGTAGGTTTTTTCAGAGTTAAGCAGGCTACTCGTTTTTTATTCTGTAACAACTTGGCTATTACTGATGGCACTGAAGTTGACTGGGACGACATCCACAAGTTCCTACACTTTATTGATCGTCTTGAGGTCCTTTTGGGGCGTTTCAATGGTGGAAGGCCACGTGGGATACGTGTGCCACTGCTGCACTCATTGATCAGGTCCAACTGTGTCGAGAAACTTATGGTACGAGCTGTTTTCTGTTATATATGTTGTTCATAAACTATTGCTTATACACAATTTTATAGCTGTGATCTTCTTGAAACAGAAACTGCCCAGATCTATTGTTCCTATACAGATGCCTGACCATGGTCGGGTCAGACTTGCGCTTGGTCACAACTCACAACATGATGTTTATGTCGACCTACTCCATTCCCCTTGGAGGTGAAAAAAATACTTATTCATGGGTGGTCTAAAATAATGAAGGCCCATCCATCTTGGAGAATAAGACATAAGATCCTGTTTATTGACCACATTGCGAGATGAAGCCGCTTTCAGAAGGTTGTGGATGCGCGGGGTGGCGCCCGGGCCTTGTCCTGGGGCTTGGCGGCCTCAACTTTGGTTAATTGTGGGCAAAGTAGCACTGCTAGAGGCGTGCTTTGTACGATTGAACCTGTATAAGTACTTATACTGCTTTCAGCTATCGTTGTTAAGTGCCCCTGCTGGTTTCAGTTAAGGTTGTTAAGTACTCCTGCTGCTTTTACAGTCTGTCGTGTTTCTTCAGTCATGTCTTCCTCCAGCCGCCAAAACCAAACCAGTGCCGGCGGGGCCGCCTGCTTCCGCCTCCCATGGCTGGCTGCGCCTCAGCGCATGCATCGCCGCCCCACCGTCTCCTAAATCGTTAACGCCGACGTCCGAGGCCTCGCTGTCGTCCTCCGCGCGCTTTGGTGCGCTCTCCGCGGCGCCGCCCTCTCGCGTTGTCAACATGGTCAACAAACAACAGGAATCGGCAGAAGTATGTGGAGAGGATGACAGTACGGGCCCACCATGTCAGCGTATGGAAAAATAAAATGCTTCCTCCTAGTGTGTCGGTGTATTTGGATCGACACCTATGGGATCACAAGAATCCCTACTATGGTTGCGGGGTGCGGGGTTGAGAGAAGAGCGGATCTAATAGTCAGGACACGGTTCCTTTACCCAGGTTCGGGCCGCAAAGATGCGTAAAACCCTACTCCTGCTTTGGTGGATTATCTGTTTGTGTTCTTCAGCTAGAGAGGAGCTCCAAAAGAGTCGTGAGGAGTTCTAAAAAGCCGAATCCTCCTACTGGTCGCCTCGGGCCTCCTTTTATAGGGAAAAGGGGTCGCCACAGTGGCACACAGGAGGTGGAAAGGGTACAGTGATGCGAGGTTATCCCTCGCATTACAGTACAAGGTGCATTTAATGCGCCTAGCTTAGGTGTCCCTGCTTTATCGGGGACGAGGGGAGACGCCCGTCTTGTCCGTCGCCGCTCCTCCTCGTGTTGACACGCGCCCTGGCCTGCGGTGCCTGAGGTGCCATGTAGGCGGACAGGCAGCTGAGGTGGCACAACGGCGGGTCTCCACGAAGATCTGTGGGTTGCCACGCAGGAGCCTGTCTAGCTGGTCGGGTCGGCAGCTGCGTGGGTTGGCGGAAGTCCAGTTGGTGCGGGCCTGACGGTGGCCCCGTGGGTGTCCTCGACAAGGGCCTTGCCGGGGCCCCGACAAGGGTCTTGCCGCGGCGCCTGCTGTCATCCCCGGCAAGGTGCTTGCTGGGGGCCTTGTAGTCCACCTTGGCTGGGATCCCGCCAAGGGTCGTTGTCTTCTTAACTTGTATCTGATCTTGGATGTCTTCACAAAGATCTGCATGCCACCACGGGGATATGTCCCAAATCCTTGCCCCATGGGGGCGGAGGACTCAAGGGTGATCCGCTCCGTAGGCGCGGGGCGAGCTGCCGCGGCAAGGGCCTTGCCGGGGCTGCCAGAGCCGGCCCCGGCAAGGATCTTGCCGGGGGAAGCTGCTTCGTCCCTTTGCTCTTTGTGGTCTTGTTCTTGGCGTTTCCTCGAATCTCCATCAAGCTTCAATCTTACCCTGGCTCACTTCCCTTGCCATGCTTGGTGTGGTGGTGCCCGTGGCTCAGACTGCCCGTGCACAATCATAGTGGTACAAAAAGTGTACCCCTTTTTTTGTACACCGACAGGAGCCCCCGGGCCTGGGCCACACATGGGCGCGACACGTTGTTGGGCCAGGCCCAGAACGGTGCGTGGGCAGGCGGGGCGGTTTTCACCGTGGTAGAATTTTCCGCGCGCTGCGCCTCCCATGACCCGCGCGCGTAGCGCGGGGTGGAGGAGCGTGCGTGACGTGGGCGGCATGCGTGGGGTGGTTTTCGCAGGCATGCGCCACGTCGCAGTAAATGCGAAAGGAGGCGGCCCGCGCCTTCCTCGCAAATGGGGGGAGGTGTGGAGGCGCGGCCCGCTTACTGGATGGTGCCGAGGCGCGGTCGTCTAGGCGTCCACTCCCCACGATCACGAGGTGGGGAAAGGTCGCCTTATCCGTCCCTTCGGTCCTGCACGTTCGCCACGTGCCTCCCATATGTTCGAGGTGGCGAGCGGTGGAGGCGGGAAACCGAGCCGTCGCTGGTTGGGGTGGCGGGTCGGTCCCGGCCCCCCTCACCTTCTGCGTCTTGATTGGCCGGGCGGGGCGGTCGGGCTCCAGCCCTGCCCCTTTATAAAGGGCGGGGGAAGGGACGGCGCCCCGCACTCCTCCATCTTCTTTCTCCCTCAGCTTCTGCTCCTTTCTTCTGTCCGCCAAGAAGAGAGAAAACCCCAGCTCCACAACGGTGGCGGCGAGGGTCGCTGCTCGACAATGCGTCCCCCCTTCACCTGCACCCGCAGTGGCCGAACCAGCCACGAGGGGAAGAGGGAGGGGGCGGGGCCGTGGGCGAGGCCGGGGTGCTCAGGGAAGAGGAGGACGGGGCGGCCCGCCGGCCTCGCCCCCGCCAGCAACTCCTCCTCCAATAGAAGGTCATATTGGAGATGACCCTTGTGAGTTCTTCATTAGGATGTGGGGGTCGCCGCGCCGTTACCTTCGCCTCCCGACTCCGTTTGCGCAGGAGATGGAGATAAATCCGCCGGAGTCGTTGTGGCTGCACATGAGGGGTTGCGGGATCAGTGGCATGCGGGCCCGCGTCGACTTCCCTGCCCCTCATGTGATGTATCTTCGCCAAGGATGGAAGAGATTCGCTCGCATCCACAGCTTGACGGATGGGCTCACCCTCCACTTCAAGTTGATGGAGGACGACCACCTCTCCGTCAAGGTCTTCGGGCACCTCGGAACCCGCGCGAGGTGCTGCATGGAGAGCTCCTCCGATGACGAAGACTCCTCCTCGAACGAGGGTGACGAGGAGGACAGCAGCAGCGACGACGAGGGCGGTGGACGGCAGGATGATGGGTCCGACTAGGTGTCGGGCGCCGCTCCTGGTGGCACCGGCGACCCCATCATCCGTGTCGCCGGCTCCTTGAACTTCTCGGGGCCGTCTCCTTGGCGGATGGCGCAGGGAGGCTGCGGAAGAGGAAGAGGAAGAAGGTGTGCGGCAAGGTCATCATGTCGGAGTACACGGGCACCGACGCCTTCGACGCGTACTGGTGTCCTACCGCCTCGTCTTCGAGCTCTGCCTCTGGCGTCGTCATCACCGTCCAGCCCTTGGGTGGCCGCCGAGATGCCTTCTCGGTGTCTTCTTCCACTCGTAGCTCGCCTAGGCGCCTCTTTTGCCCTTTTCGCCTCGTTGACCTGCCTCCTGAGGAGAGGGACAAGAAAGGCATTACAGGCATCTTATCTCTTTTTAGTCTGTAAGCCTTCGAGCATCTGTTAAGTTTAAAACTTGTAATCCCCTTATTCATGTTTTTCATTCCCTATGGACTGTACCTGAATGGAATGTTTAATGTGAAAAAGGAATGTTTGCCGGGTCATTTGTTCGTAGGTAAAAATCCACAACAGGGAATAAATCCTTGACATCTTTAAGATAAACATTTTTTTTCCGCCCGGCAACAGGCCCTGCCGTTTCCCTACTTCGCTCGACCTTTCTCACGCCCTTGGCAGAGGCAGGGATGAAGTTGGCTCAGGCTCCTCGTTTCATCCTTCTGCTGCTACGACTACGACCAAACCCAGTCCCAGGAACGAGCCCTAGGGCCTAGAGTTATGGGAGCATGGTAGCTTAAGGAAAAGAATGAGGTTTCACATACCTCAGTCCATAATGGAATGCATGATAAGGGATAAAGAACTTATCTGAAGCTGCAGCCCCCGGCAACTCTGGTCAGCCGTGGGCGGATTCTTGCCCTTGCAGCCTCCGGCGACACTGGCTCGCCGGGGCCTAGGCGCTGGTCTGTTCTTCTTTCCTTCCCCTCAAGTGGCTTCGACAAGGATGTCTGCGCGTCCTGTGAACCAAAGAATACAGAGGAAAGACAAAGACTCGACCTCTAAGCTAGGGGTTAACCGCCGCTAAGCACTATCAACCCTAACCAAGGACGAGACTCGACTCGGCATGCATGCTATAACTTAGGGCGCAAGCGCTTCATTTATTTATGCTCAGGGTCTGCGCCTGGCTTTGTACAAAGGGTTACATGCCTTGCCGGCAAGGCTTGTACAAAAGGGTGGCTTGCCGGGGGGCCCAGCAAGCCGCGCCTTATGGGTAAAACTTGCGAAGATGCTCGATGTTCCAGGAATTACTCACCGAAACGACATCTTCGGTCTCCAGGCGGACAGCGCCAGGCCTGGTGACTCGTATTACCCGATAAGGGCCTTCCCAGTTCGGCGTCAACTTGTTCGTATTCCTGGCCGATTGAACGCGCCGGAGAATAAGGTCGCCTTCCTCAAAGCTTCGGGCACGGACCTTGCGGCTATGGTAGCGGCACAAGGCTTGCTGGTAGCGCGTTGCTCTCACAGCCGCCCAAAGACGATCTTCCTCAAGGAGCATTGCATTGTCTTGTCGCAATTGCTCTTGCTCAAGCTCATCATAAGCGAGCACTCGAGGTGACCAGTATATGAGTTCCATGGGGAGAACTGCTTCTGCCCGTATATCAGGGCAAAGGGCGTCTGGCCGGTGGCTCGATTTGGCGTCGTCCTGATCGACCAAAGAACCACCGGCAATTCATCAATCCAGCGCTTCCCGCTCTTGTGCAGCATGTCAAAGGTCTTTGTCCTTAATCCTCGCAGCACTTCAGCATTTGCCCTCTCAGCTTGAGCATTGCTTCAGGGGTGAGCAACGGAAGCGAAACAGACTCTGCTGCCGAGGTCTTGGGTATATTGCATGAAGGTGCGGCTTGTAAGCTGTGTGCCATTGTCGGTGATGATCTTGTTGGGCACACCAAAACGGCACACTAGTCCCTTGAAGAACTTGACGGCTGACTGAGCTGTGACCTTCCTTACTGCCTCCACCTTTGGCCAGTTTGTGAACTTGTCGATTGCAACGTACAAGTACTCCAAGCCCCCGACGGCGCAGGGGAAAGGGCCAGTATGTCGAGCCCCCAGACCGAGAAGGGCCAGGAGAGAGGAATGGTTTGAAGGGCTTGAGCTGGTTGATGAAGTTTCTTTGAATGGAATTGGCACGCTTCACACCTAGTGACCAGCGCCGCCGCATCCTGGAGGGCAGTGGGCCAGAAGAAGCCTTGCCGGAATGCCTTGCCGGCAAGGGCTCTCACCCTATGTGGGATCCACATATGCCTCCATGTATCTCTGCCAGCAGCTCCAGTCCTTCCTCTCGAGGGATGCACTTCAATTTCACACCTTCGGTCTCCTTCTGTACAGGACGTCAACGACGAACTGGTACATGGCAGACCGACGGGCTACTTTCTCTGCTTCTTCCTGCTCCTCAGGAAGTTCCCCAGTCTGAAGGAATCGGACGATACGCTGCGCCCACGCTGGAGCCTGGGGCTCGACGGCGAGGACTAAAGGCATTTCCTCCGCCAAGGGAGTGGCCATCTCGACGGCAAAAGCTTGACGCTCCGCCGGAGTTAGGCCTCTGGTGGCGGGCTCAGTGTCCCCGGCAACATCCTTGCCGGTGGCTCCGGGGAGCTCGGCGGGAAAGTACTTGCCGGGCCCTGACTTCCTCCTCTTGCTCTGCTCTGTTGATGGATCAACGGATGGCTGAGAAAGCTGAAGCACAAAGGTACCTGGTTCCACAGGTAGCTTGAGGGCAGCGCGCTTTGACAGGTAGTCGGCGATGTCGTTCTCCACTCGGGGAACGTGCTCCGCCTGTATACCATCAAAGCGCTCTTCTAACTTTCTCACTTCATCGATGTAGGCCTTCATCAACGGGCTCTGGTAATCCTTGTTGACTTGTTTGATGACAAGCTACGAGTCGCCCCTGACAATGAGCTTTTTGTTTCCGAGGTCTGCCGCGATCCTAAGACCAGCAAGCAGCCCCTCGTACTCAGCACTGTTGTTCATTGATACCTCCTTAGGGAAGTGCATCTGGACCACGTACTTGAGGTGCTCTCCAGTGGGCGCGACTAGCAGTACGCCAGCCCCGGCGCCCTGCAAGGAGAAAGCCCCATCAAAGTACATGATCCAGTTGCAACTTGCCTCTTTGCCGGGGAGAGCAGTTTCTTGGACTTCTTCAACAGGCGTTGCGGTCCATTCTGCGACGAACTCTGCCAGGACTCGGCTCTGAATTGTCGAAGTACTTTCAAACTTGAAGCCAAAGCTCGACAGCTCCAGTGCCCACTCTACAATCCTTCCCGTTGCATCTGGATTGTGCAATATCCGTTGCAGAGGGAGGCGAGTGACGACAGTGATCTCGTGTGCCTGGAAGTAGTGATGCAGCTTCCTCGAGGCCATAAGAAGGCCGAAGAGCAATTTCTGCACACCGGAGTACCTTGACCTATCCCCCTGCAAGAGGGAGCTAACAAAGTAGACCGGGTGCTGCATCATCTTCTTCTTCGGCTGCACTCCAATCGGCTGTGTCGCCTCTGCGCTAGTGGCACCAGGCTCCGTCACTGCTATCACCTCATCATCGATTTCTCTCCGCGCCACCAGTGCGGCGCTGACCACCTGGTTTGTTGCCGCTAAGTATAGCAGCAACGGTTCCTGTGGTCGAGGCGCAACCAGTATTGGCGTGGAGGAAAGATACTTCTTCAGATCCTGTAATGCTGCTTCGGCTTCTGGCGTCCACTCCACTGGGCCCGCCTTTTTCAAAATCTTGAAAAAGGGGAGGGCGCGCTCATCAGACTTGGAAATGAATCTGCTCATGGCGGCAACGCAGCCGGCAAGCCGACGCACATCCTTGACCCGTTTGGGTGCTTCAATCTGCTCTATGGCTTTGATCTTGTCCGGATTGGCTTCTATCCCACGCTGCGACACAAAGAACCCGAGAAGTTTGCCGGACGGGACGCCGAAAACGCACTTCTCAGGGTTCAGCTTGAGGTTGATCTTGCGCAGGTTTACAAATGTTTCTTGTAAATCCGGTACAAGGGTTGCCTTGTTCTTGGTTTTGACCACTATATCATCCATATAAGCCTCCATATTTCTATGGAGTTGGGGTTCAAAACCAATCTGGACTGCCCTTGCAAACATCGAGCCAGCACTCTTCAACCCGAAAGGCATTCGTACAAAACAGTACATACCACATGGGGTGATGAATGCTGTCTTCTCTTCGTCTTCTCTTGCCATGAAGATTTGGTGGTAGCCGGAGTAGGCATCGAGGAATGACAGCAGGTCACACCCTGCCGTGGAGTCAACAATCTGGTCTATGCGCGACAACGGGAAGGGGTCCTTGGGACAAGCTTTATTGATATCTGTGTAATCAATACACAGCCTCCACTTCCCATTTGCCTTGCGCACTACCACTGGATTGGCCAACCACGTTGGGTGGAGCACCCCTCTCACCAAACACGCAGCTTCCAGTTTCCGGATCTCCTCGGTGATGAACTCTTGCCGTTCCAAAGCTTGCTTCCTGACCTTCTGCTTGACGGGCCGCCCATGAGGACAAACAGCAAGGTGGTGCTCAATCACCTCCCTGGGAACGCCGGGGATGTCGGATGCTCGCTAGGCAAACATGTCAACATTCGCCCGCAGGAAGGTGACGAGCGCGTCTTCCTATTTGTTGTCAAGGGCGGAGCTTATGGTAAAAGCCCCTCCCGTGTCGTCCTCCTTTACAGAAACCTTCTTGGTTCCTGGCGGTGTGGCCCTGGATCTCTTGTTTCTTTCGATGGAGCCCTCTGGCACGTCCTCGACGGGAGCGCGACACTCTGAAGAGGTGCGCTTGCCGGAGTGGGTGTCTGAGGTCTCGCCGGTCTTCTTCTTTCCGGTGGAGCTCTCAGGCACGTCCTCGATGGGAGCACAACACTCCGAGGAGGTGCGCTTGCCGGAGTGGGCGCTCGAGGTCTCGCCGGTCTTCTTCTTCTTCCCTCCCGGGGCTCCAGTGGCAGGAGCAAGTGCCCCCGTAGTGGCAGTTGCTGCAACTGCTTGCTGGTACAATTGGTCGGTGCAAATCAGCGCATCTTTCTTATCGGAGGGGATGGTGATGATCATCACGGGCCCTGGCATCTTCAGGGTGTTGTAGGCATAGTGTGATGCTGCCATGAACTTGGCCAGTGCTGGGCGGGCAAGGATCCCGTTGTAAGGCAGGGGGATCTTGGCAACATCGAACACGATCCTCTCTGTCCTGTAGTTCAGATCACTTCCAAAAGTCATGGGCAGCGTGACTTTCCCCTTCGGTTGACTCCTCCCTGGGCTGACCCCTGAAACGTGCCCGTCTCCTCGAGGTCTCCATCAAGAACTTGCAGCTTCTCGATCACGGTGGGCGAAAGTAGGTTTAGACCGGCCCCGCCATCGACTAGCATCTTCGTCACCTTGAGGTTGCGTATTGTTGGTGAAACCAACAACGGCAAGCACCCGACCGCAGTAGTGCGATCAGGGTGATCCTCGGCATCAAAGATGATAGGCGTGCTGGACCATTTCAGCGGCTTTTGGGCACCGGACGATGGCTCTGCCGCAATAATCTCACGCGCCCACTGTTTAAGCCGGCGGTGAGAAGCATGCAGCGAGGCGCCACCATCGACGCACATGGCGTCCGTAGCCTTCTGAAACTCTTGGCCGCCGGACTCGTCGTCCTCTTTGTGATCGTCGTCTTCAGGTCTTCTGTCGCGGCCCTGGGCGGGCCTTTCCTGCTGTTTCTCCTTGCCGCGACGGCCTACTTGGCCGTCACACTTCTTGTTGGACCCCTCAGCGCCGTCTTGGCCCTTCTCCTTGTCCCGCCTCTCGTATTCAGCCCTTTGCTTCTCAGCAAGGAGCTCAACCTGGTGGTAGTCTTGGAGATCATGGCCTTTGGTGCGATGGATTTTGCAGTATCGCTTGCCGGAGTTTCCTGGCTTCTCGGCAGCCGCCAAGGCCCAGCAGGCGACACACCCGGCAATTTTCTTGCTAGGGTCACCCGCCTTGGTTTTCTTGGCGGAGCCAGCGTCATCAGATCCCTCGACAGCAAGCACGGCCTTCCTCTTGCGCTTCCTGTTACAGTTCCGGCCCTTCTTCGCTGGAGCGGCGGTATCCTCGTCTGAAGAGTCGGTTTCCGCACCGGCGCTTTCGTCGGGGTAGTTCCTTCCCTCTTCAGCCCGGGCACATCTGTCGGCAAGAACGTAGAGTTCCGCCACATCCTTCACCTTGGTCATCGCCAGTTCTTCGCGCATCTTGCGGTTGCGCACATTCTGGTGGAACGCGCTGATGATGGCGGCAGGGTGAACATCGGGGATATTGTACTGTACCCGGCTGAATCTCTGTATGTAATTGCGCAGAGTCTCGCCTTCCTTCTGGGGTATGACATGCAGGTCACTTGCTTGGCCATGGGCTTGGTGGCCTCCGGTAAAGGCGCCAACAAACTCATGGCACAAGTCGGACCAGGAGGAAATATAGTCTACTGGCAAGTGCATCAACCACGACATGGCGTTAGGTTTAAGAGCCAACGGAAAGTAATTCGCAAGCACCTTATCGTCGCGGGGCCCGGCGGCTTGCATCGCGATGGTGTAGATGCTGAGGAACTCCGACGGGTGGGTCTTGCCGTTGTACTTCTCGCCAACGTCAGGTTTGAATGTGTGGTGAGAGGGCCACTAGAACTGTCGTAGCTCACGAGTGAAAGCTGGACAGCCCACCTCGTAGGGTAGACCCCCAGGGCTCTCCGGTGCCGAGCGGTCTGCAGCAGGCCCTGCTCGCCTGTATGACTGGTGGTGCGTGCCGCACCGACACTCGATGGTGGTTCGAGCGTCTTCACGAGATCGCTCCTGAAGAACTTGACGCTGGTCGCCGCGGGTCCGTGGGTCGGACGACGCTATGGAGATAGCGTCGCCCACGACGTCTCGACGAGTCGACGCACGCAGCACCGAGCGAGGAGGAGGCGAATGCATCGTAGCCACGGCGCTGCCGGCCCTCCCGCCGCCGGTGCGTGGGACTCCATCGGAGCGTCGACCTGGGAGCTCCCCTGGATTTAGATCATCCTTGTTGGCGACTGCGACAAGGCTTCGGATGGTGGCTCTCCATTTGTCGAGTTTCCCCGTAATGGGAGGAAAGTCGAGGAGCAACTGCGCGCGCGCCAAAGCTTCGGCTGGTGTCAACGGTAGCGAAACCTGCACGGATCGTGACGCGCTTCGACCCCTGACCGTGTCAGGGGGAGCTCCATCACGATCCCGCGGTCGCCTATCGTCTCCACCAGTACTTCGGCGGGCGGGCAGGTCTTCTACGTCTCAGGAGTGGCGCTCGGGGCTCTTCCCATGGCGACGCCTGGGACCTTCAGGGTGACGACGCCGTTCATCGCGCGCTGCTTGAGAAGAGCGCGCTGTTGGTGCCGGTGTGGGAGTTTTGGAGATCCTTGCGTCGCCTTCGGGTGATGCGGCAGCGACCTTGGAAGGTCCCGCGCCACCCGCGGAGGGCCAGGTTCCATCTCTGGAACTACCGGTGTGTGGCCTATTACCAGGCGCACAAGCATCGCCACCTCCCAAACTCCGGCTGCTGGGGTGGCGTTGGTGTTCGCGAGCAGCACCCCGGGTCCTTTCCGCGACCGGTCCGGTACTCGCCCGCGTCGGGACGGGTTGTCCGGCCTCCGACTGGCCAACTGCCAATGTCGTCTTCTTCTTGGGCGCCATGACGATGAAGAGGTGTCGAACTGACTGCCAAAGCCGATTCTCACAACCGCGCCCCCTACCTGGCGTGCCAAAGATGTCGGTGTATTTGGATCGACACCTATCGGATCACAAGAATCCCTACTACGGTTGCGGGGCGCGGGGTTGAGAGAAGAGCTGATCTAATAGTCAGGACATGGTTCCTTTACCCAGGTTCGGGCCGCAAAGATGCGTAAAACCCTACTCCTGCTTTGGTGGATTATCTGTTTGTGTTCTTCAGCTAGTGAGGAGCTCCAAAAGAGTCGCGAGGAGTTCTAAAAAGCCGAATCCTCCTCCTGGTTGCCTCGGGACTCCTTTTATAGGGAAAAGGGGTCACCACAGTGGCACACAGGAGGTGGAAAGGGTACAGTGATGCGAGGTTATCCCTCGCATTACAGGACAAGGTGCATTTAATGCGCCTAGCTTAGGTGTCCCTGCTTTATCGGGGACGAGGGGAGACGCCCGTCTTGTCCGTCGCCGCTGCTCCTCGTGTTGACACGCGCCCTGGCCAGTGGTGCCTGAGGTGCCATGTAGGCGGACAGGCAGCTGAGGTGGCGCAACGGCGGGTCTCCACGAAGATCTATGGGTTGCCACGCAGGAGCCTGTCCAGCTGGTCGGGTCGGCATCTGCGTGGGTTGGCGGACGCCCAGTTGGTGCGGGCCTGACGGTGGCCCCGTGGGTGTCCTCGGCAAGGGCCTTGCCGGGGCCCCAGCAAGGGTCTTGCCATGGCGCCTGCTGTCATCCCCGGCAAGGTGCTTGCCGGGGGCCTTGTAGTCCTCCTTGGCTGGGATCCCGCCAAGGGTCGTCGTCTTCTTAACTTGTATTTGATCTTGGATGTCTTCACCAAGATCTGCATGCCACCATGGGGATATTTCCCGAATCCTTGCCCCATGGGGGCGGAGGACTCAAGGGTGATCCGCTCCGTAGGCGCGGGGCGAGCTGCCGCGGCAAGGGCCTTGCCGGGGCCGCCAGAGCCGGCCGCGGCAAGGATCTTGCCGGGGGAAGCTGCTTCGTCCCTTTGCTCTTTGTGGTCTTGTTCTTGGCGTTTGCTCCAATCTCCATCAAGCTTCGATCTTACCCTGGCTCACTTCCCTTGCCATGCTTGGTGTGGTGGTGCCCATGGCTCAGACTGCCCGTGCACAGTCATAGGGGTACAAAAAGTGTACCCCTCTTTTTGTACACCGACATAGTGTTTTCCTGACATCTGAGACCCGCGACATTGTGATCGTATATAGTCAATAGACAAGAGAACAACACAAGATCAGCTGACACCTGGGACGTAGCTGCTCGAGCAATTTTTTTGTGTTATTGTTGAGACGGAGCAGGGTTTGAACTGGGCTGTGGCCCGTCTAGCCCATGCTTATATTTTATGTTCACCATGTGACTAGCCTAGGTATTTTTCTTTGTGAAAATGAGCCCAGTTTATTTTTTCTGAAGAATACCCAATCCAGGCCTATTTATTTTTCTACGCCCTGATGGGCTGCAACTCTTTGAAGACGCCTGCAAATCTTGAAAGTAATATGAAATTGGCTGTAAATATAAAAACAGATGACAAATTGGCAATTACTTTATAATTTCTGAATTTTTTCACATTTTCAGATTCCTATTTCACTGGGCATTAATCTAATTTAAATATATCTTCGAAGTACTTTAAATGTGGCTCGACATTTTGGTATTAAAAATTGTTTGGAACCGACAGAAATATGCGAAATTGGCCCTAGCCAACCAAAAAAAAAACGGACTACAATAAATTGCATAAGAAGTCGCAATGAGCTATATATAAATTATTAAAAAAAGAGGGAATGGTCTGACTTATGGGCCTATTAAGTTGACGCGTATGCAAGATTTTTTTAGTTATTATATACGTCAACAAACGATTCTACCAGACGTAACCGTTGGATGTCAATCCAACGGCCGTCGTGTTTCTTCAATCTCTAATCTTCTTGCTCCAGCCGCCAAATCCAGCGCCGGCGGGACCGCTTGCTTCCGCATCCCGTGCAGACCTCACCGCCCCTACTACTCCCACCGCTGGTCAGGGCATCCCTCTACTCACCCACACCCCCTGTTATTCTGCGGCGACGGCAGCCTCACACCGCAGCCGAACCAGTGAACCCTTGTACTCCTCTCAGCATGGGCATCCACTGCCGCGTCTTCCCCGGCTCCGCGTCGTCCCCTTCCTAGGCCTCACCGTCGTCCACCGCCCTGGTTCTCTTGGCGCGACATGGTCAACGTGGTCAAGGGACGACTTCGATCGGAAGAGTACTATCATGGAGAGGCTGACAGCTGGGTCCATGGCAGCCGCAAGGAAGTGCCTCCTTATTATGCGGAAAATAATTATTCCTCCACCTGACAGCAGGGACCCAATGGAAGGGCCACTGTATTTGGCGAAAAAAATGTTTTCCCCCTGACTGCTGGGACCCATCGGACGGGCCACCGTGTTTCGCTAAAAAAATGTTCCCTCCGCTGTCAGCTCGGACCCACTGGAAGTGCCTCCTTATTACGCACAAAAAATGAATACCCCCTGCTAGCTGGGACCCAGTATAGTGGGAGGCTGACTTGTGGGCCTACTAAGTTGACGGGGACGGAGGGCTTTGTCAACTTAGTCAATATGCACGATTCTAGCTCCATTAATGGTACGATGTCCATCCAACAGCCGTAGTGCTTCTTCAACCTCTGGTCTTCTTGCTCCAGCCGCCCAAACCAGCGCCTGTCATGCCTCGTGCTCCTGCCTCCTGTGGCCGGCTGCGATGCCGCGGAGGCCTCACCGCCCCCTATACTCCCACCGCTGGCCAGGCCATCCCTCTACTCACCCACACCCCCTTTTATTCTACGGCGACGGCAGCCTCACAATGCAGCAAACCAGTGAACCCTCATACTCCTCTACACGTGGGCATCCACTGCCGTGTCTTCCACGGCTCCGCGTCATCCCCTTCCTAGGCCTCGTCGTCATCCACCGCCCTGGTGCTCTCGGCGCGGCATGGTCAACATGGTCAAGGAATGGCTTCCATCAGACGTGGACTGTACGTGGAGGGGCTGACAGCTGGGTCCACGACCGTAGCAAGGAAGTGCCTCCTTATTATGTGCAAAATAATTATTCCTCCACCTGACAGCGGGGACCCACCGGACGGGCCACCGTATTTTGCGAAAAAAATGTTTCCCCCCTGACTGATGGGACCCACCGGATGGGTCACCGTATTTCGCGAAAAAATGTTCCCCCCGCTATCAGCTCGGACCCACCGGAAGTGCCTCCTTATTACGCACAAATAAATGAATACCCCCTGCTAGTTGGGACCCACCTTGGTGGGTGGTTGACTTGTGGGCCTACTAAGTTGACTGGGATGGAGTGATTTTTCAACTTAGTCAATATGAATGATTCTAGCTCCAGTGACTGTACGATGTCCATCCAACGACCGTAGTGCTTCTTCAACCTCTGGTCTTCTTGCTCTAGCCACCCAAAGCAGCGCCGGTCGTGCTGCCTGCTCCTGCCTCCCGTGGCTGGCTGTACTGCCGTGGAGGCCTCACCGCCCCCTACAATTCCCACCGCTGGCAAGGCCCTGCGGCGATGCTAACCTCACACCACAGCCGAACCAATGAACCCTCGTACTCCTCTGCGCGGGGGCTTCCACTGCTGTGTCTTCCCCTGCTCCGCGTCGTCCCCTTCCTAGGCCTCGCCGTCGTCAACCGCCCTGGTATCTCGACGCGGCATGGTCAACGTGGTCAAGGAACGGCTTCCATCGGACGTGGACTGTACGTGGAGAGGCTGACAGCTCGGTCCACGGCCGCAGCAAGGAAGTGTCTCCTTTTTATGCGCAAAATAATTATTCCTCCACCTGACAACGGGGACCCACCGGATGGTCCACCGTATTTTGTGAAAAAAATGTTTCCCCCTGACAGCGGGGACCCACCGGACGGGTCACCGTATTTCGCGAAAAAACTTCCCCCCCCGCTGTCAGCTCGGACCCATCGGAAGTGCCTCCTTATTACGCACAAAAAATGAATACTCCCCCTGCTAGTTGGGACCCACCTTGGTGGGTGGCTGACTTGTGGGCCCACTAAGTTGACGGTGACGGAGTGCTTTGTCAACTTAGTCAATATGAACGATTCTAGCTCCAGTGACCGTATGATGTCCATCCAACGACCGTAGTGCTTCTTCAACCTCTGGTCTTCTTGCTCCAGCCGCCCAAAGCAGCGCCAGTCGTGCCGCATGCTCCTGCCTCCCATGGCCGACTGTGCTGCCGCGAAGGCCTCACCGCCCCTACTATTCTCACCGCTGGCCAGGCCCTGCGGCGACAGCTGCCTCGCACCGCAGCCGAACCAGTGAACCCTCGTACTCCTCTCCGCGCGGGCTTCCACTGCCGCGTCTTCCCCTGCTCCATGTCGTCCCCTTCCTAGGCCTCGACATCGTCAACCGCCCTGGTGTTCTTGGCGTGGCGTGGTCGACATGGTCAAGGAACGACTTCCACCGGAAGAGTACTGTACGTGGAGAGGCTGACAGCTGGGTCCACGGCCGCAGCAAGGAAGTGCCTCCTTATTACGCGCAAAATAATTATTTCTCCACCTGACAGCGGGGATCCACCGGACGGGCCACCGTATTTCGTGAAAAAAATATTCCCCCCTGACTGCTGGGACCCACCAGCTACATCTTCCCACGCAAGAAAGTGCGTCCGGGCAAAAAGAAAAAAAAACGATTTGCCCCCCCCGACTGCTGGGACCCACCAGCTACATCTTCGCAGGCAAGGAAGTGCCTGACAGTCGGGACCCACCTGGTCGAAGCGTACGTAGCATTGCCATTCTGGTCGCGAACGTGTACGTATATAATGGTCAATGTAGAGGCGCACACGTGTCGTAGTAGAGGCGCGCACGTAGCATGTACACGTACGTACAACGGCCAGTGTGCAAGAAAGAAAATACGGCCACGTACGTACATACGGGCAGGGTCTCGAACGCCTACTCGCGTATACTTACGGCCAGGGCTCGTGTACATGGCTGGGTCGGAACGGAGAAACATCGTCGTCGTCGTGTTCATGGGGAGCCAACCGGCTGGGTCGGAACGGAATTTGTCATCGTGTTCATCGAGAGGGCTTGGACGGAACAACCGATGGAAATGAGGCCTGGCGTACCGCAGAACGGAGGAAACAGCCTTGTGTTCGACCAGCCACGTTCGAAACGGGATCCTGTTCATCGGGAGGGGTCTGGCATACCGCAAAACGGAGGAAACAGACCTCCTACGGTCGAAACGGGGGTCCTGTTGATCGGGAGGGGTGTGGCGTACCGCAAAACGGAGGAAACAGACTTGTGTTGGAGCGCTATGGTCGAAACGGGGGTCCTGTTCATCGGGAGGGGTATGGCGTACCACAAAACGGGACTCCACGGGATACTATTCATCTCCACCGTCGACCCCCTCCAGCCTCCACGGGCTACTGTTCATCCACCGTCGACCTCCTCCAGCCTCCACCTGCGACTGTTCATCCACGGGCTCCTGTTCATCCAGCCTCCACCGCACGCTACTCCACCGGCTATTGTTCAACCAGCCCTCTCCATGGGCTCCTGTTCAACCACCCCTCCATGAGCTACTGTTCATCTAGCCCTTCACCGTCTACTGTTCATCCAGCCCTCCACGGGGTGGTCCTGTTCATCCAGCCCTCCACGGGCTCCTGTTCATCCAGCCCCAACCGACTCGATCGATCGGGGTCATGTTCATCCAGAGGCAACACCACGGGGTCCTGTTCATCCGCCCCCACCGGGAACTGTTCATCCAAACCCCCCAGCAATGCTCACTGTTCATCCTGAGGCAGCATCGATCGGCTTCAGTTAGCAGCAGTAGCGAAGGAATTGCTCGATCGGATTCAGTTAATAGCCATCAACCGATCGCTCGGGTTCAGTAACCTATAGTCTGAAGTGCAATCGCTCGGATTCAGTTAGAGCCCAATGCCTCGCTCGGGTTCAGTTAGAGCCCAACGCCTCACACCCACGCGCGTATGTGTATGAGAGAAACGGGCATCGCTCGGCCCGGACCACCCACCGTAACTGGGAACACCCCGATATTCTCCTCGCCCTCGCTTCTACCAGGTTTTTTCCGTCATGGACGACCCAAAGAATGTCATGCAGCTACGTCTCTGGCCCGCCCAGGACGAGAAGCCCATTTTCTGTCATGATTTTTTGTCATAGAAGTAGGACCCCACCACATCTATGATGATACCATGTTTTGTCACAATTATTGTCATAGAAGTGTCATAAGTATGACATAAATTATTTTCGTTCGGCCCAAAATGTCACTGATGTGTCTTTTTTTGTAGTGCATCACAATATGCCCTGCAAAAACAAGTTAGACATCCTCTACTTTGTTGTTGCAAATTTTACGTGGCTGCTACGGGCTTAGCAAGAACCGTTCTTACCTACGCATCAAAACCACAATGATTTTTTGTCAAGTGTGTTGTTTTAACCTTCACAAGGACCGGACGTAGTCACACTCGATTCAACTAAAGTGAGAGAGACAGACACCCGCCGGTCACCTTTAAGCATCGAGTGCTCGTAACGGTGAAACCAGTCTCGCGTAAGCGTACACGTAATGTCGGTCCGGGCCGCTTCATCTCACAATATCGCCGAATCAAAGTATGACATGCTGGTAAGCAAGTATGATTATTATCACCCACAACTCATTGTGTTCTACTCGTGCATATCATCTACGCATAGACCTGGCTCATGATGCCACTGCTGGGGAACGTAGTATTTCAAAAAATAATTCCTACGATCATGCAAGATCTATCTAGGAAAAGCATACCAACGAGCAGAGAGAGCGTGTCCACGTATCCTCGTAGACCGAAAGCGGAAGCATTTAGTAACGTAGTTGATGTAGTCGAACGTCTTCACGATCCAACCAATCAAGCACTGAACATACGACACCTCCGCAATCTACACACGTTCAGCTCGGTGACGTCCCTCGAACTCTTGATCCAGTTGATGCTGAGGGAGAGTTTGGTCAGCATGACGGTGTGGTGACGGTGTTGATGAAGTTACCGACGCAGGGCTTCGCCTAAGCACCGCGACAATATGACCGAGGTGTGTAACAGTGGAGGGGGGCACCGCACACGACTAATACAATTGTCAACTTATGTGTATGGGGTGCCCCTGCCCACGTATATAAAGGAGGAGAGGGCCGACCCTCCTATGGTGCGCCCAAGGGGGGAGTCCTACTCCCACTAGGAGTAGGATTCCCCTTTTCCTAGTAGGAGTAGGAGAAGAAGGAAGGGGAGGGAGAGAAGAGAAGGAAGGCGGGGGCGCCGCCCCCTAGTCCAATTCGGACAAGGCCATGGGGGGGGGGGGGCGGCCTGCCCTAGGCTGCCTCTCTCTCTCCCCCCTAAACCCCAATAAGGCCCATTGACTCCCCGGGGGTTCCGGTAACCTCCCGGTACTCAGGTATTTATCCGGTGACCCTCAGAACCCTTCCGGTGTCCGAATATAACCTTCCAATATTTCAATCTTTATGTCTCGACCATTTCGAGACTCCTCGTCATGTCCATGATCACATTCGGGACTCCGAACTACCTTCGGTACATCAAAACACATAAACTCATAATACCGATCATAATCGAACGTTAAGCGTGCGGACCCTACATGTTCGAGAACTATATAGACATGATTGAGACTCATCTCCGGTCAATAACCAATAGCGGAACCTGTATGCTCATATTGGTTCCTACATATTCTACAAAGATATTTATCGGTCTAGTCGCATAACAACATACGTTGTTCCCTTTGTCATCGGTATGTTATTTGCCCGAGATTCGATCGTTGGTATCATCATACATAGTTCAATCTCGTCACTGGCAAGTCTCTTTGCTCGTTCAGTAATACATCATCTCGTGACTAACTCATTAGTCGTTTGCTTGCAAGGCTTATTACGATGTGTATTACCGAGAGGGCCCAGAGACACTCGGAGTGACAAATCCTTATCTTGATCTATGCCAACACCACAAACACTTTTGGAAACACCTGTAGAGTATCTTTATAATCACCCAGTTACATTGTGACGTTTGATAGCACACAAGGTGTTCCTCCGATATTCGGGAGTTGCATAATCTCGTAGTCATGGGAATATGTATAAGTCATGAAGAAAACAATACCAGCAAAACTAAACGATCATAGTGTTAAGCTAACGGATGGGTCTTTTCCATCACATCATTCTCCTAATGATGTGACCCCGTTGATCAAATGACAACTCATGTCTATGGTTAGGAAACATAACCATCTTTGATTAACGAGCTAGTCTAGTAGAGGCATACTAGGGACACTCTGTTTTGTCTATGTATTCATACATGTATCAAATTTTCGGTTAATACAATTCTAGCATGAATAAAAGAAATTTATCATGACATATAAGGAAATATAAGTAACAACTTTATTATTGCCTCAAGGGCATATTTCCTTCAATATTTTATTATCACAATCAATGTAATGTTATAGCGTATTGCAATTTTTGATATGAGTACTATGAAAAATGTTGTCATGGCAGAAAAATTATTGTAGTTGCTACAATTTTTTTAATTTGCATGCGTAAGCTTTTAGTGGTGGGCGCTATAAGTTGCTCGCCACTGGTACAACGGTTACCAGTGGTGGGCGCAAGCCAACCATTGATGCCATATTAGCAGCGGCGGGAGGTTAACGGCGGGCGCCCCTGAGAGCCTCACCCGCCATAGCTGGGCTTTTGGCATTCACCACTGGTAGGTATTGATGCAGCAATGTGAGGAAGATATAATGTGCTTATGTGTGAGAGAGTGTATCACCTCAGCGTGTTAATTTGGATGCACCTGCCAAGTATGCACCTTGTCTCGAGGTGAGAGTGGGAAATTGTTGGAAATATGCCCTAGAGGCAATAATATTTGTATTATTATATTTCCATATTCAAAATTAAAGAGCTTATTCTATGCTATAACCGTTGTGATCCTGGATATGCGATTCCGTGGAAAACTCATATGCACATGTGGAATGATAAATAGTTAAATTAAAGGTTCCGAGTCTTGCCTCTAGGACTAGATCAAGTGCTGTTCGTGATCATGTTTTATGGATCTTAGGATATCATTAAGTGTTAAACGTTAGTCCTAAGACAACATTGGCATTATGACATTGGAAGAACAATCATATTGAATCGACACAAATTTGTCTATTATGAGTTGAGTAATAGTGTCTGTAATCAGTTGTAATAACACAGAGTGTTAACGTGTGATTTTGCTCCCTAGAACATGAGAGTATCATAGTCACTTCTTACCATACAGTGGACTTTGGGGTTGCTCAAACATCACTTGTAACACGGTGATCATAGCGCAAACTTACAGGCTCATCGGAAAGTTTGACAATGGACTAAATACCTCGAGAGTGGGATTTGCTCCGGTGACGATGGAGAGATATTCTTAGGGCCCTCTCGGTGTGAGGATAGCCATCATCATCGGTCCAGACACAGGTGATTATGTCACGGGGATGCCGGAACACATCAACGAGAAAGAACAACAAAATCGATAACAAGGATTTCGGTATAGATGATAACCAAATGTTTACTCTAATATCATTCATGTGCTCATAGGGATCAATATGGACGTCCACGGTTCCGCTATCGGTCATTGAACGAACGGTTTAGTACATGTCTAGACCGGACCTACGGGATCAGAAGCTTAAGGCAACCACGTGTTTGTCGAATTGTTTCATAAATACTCGAAATAGTTCTGAGAGGACCCGGAAGCATTTCGGGGTCACCGAAAGGGTTTCTGTGAGTATCAGATAATAATGAATATTACCAATAAATATATATAGGTGGAAAATTATTTTGGTGATGTTAAATTATATAAAAATGGTCTAAAAATATTTAGAACACTTTTGGATTTAATTTAATATCAAGGGATATTTACAATTCCCCCCTAACTTTGGCCTGACCGCATGTTGACCCCTAAATAAAAACAGTGCTCAACTATACCCCTCTTCCGTTAGGTGCTATCACAAGAATACCCTTCCGTTCCGTTTCCGTCCAGTCAAAGAGGTTTGACCATGTTCGAGACGTTTTCTAGACAATTTTCCCCTATGTTCATATGTAACTTACATGTGGGGTCAAGAAAAAAATCTCTCTCTCTTTCTCATGTCTCTCTTAACCAAAAAGTAAAAAGAAAAGCACACAGCCGCCGCCTACTCCCACGAATCTCCATCCCCAACCTCTGCATCAAGCCACCTCCTCACGCCGGCGAAGCGCCATGCTCAACCACTCCCACCAAAGCCATTTGGCCGTCGTGCCACTAGAGCTCCGCACCGGCCCGCCGCCCCCCACCAGTCGCGCTTCCACCACCCACCATGGCCGACCCTTGGACCGTAGGGCACTGCCGGAGTGGGCCTCCACCGGAGCTCGCCTGCCCCCAGATCCGCCTCCGACCGGCGAGCTTCAGCGCCGGTGAGCCCCCACCGATCCTCTCGTGGAATTATCACGGCAGATGTCCTTAGGTAAGGACTTAGTCATGAGGCCAACGTAGCTATGTGGTGGCTTGAGAGGGGTTAAGCGGAATCGAGAGACGCAACACACTAGACAAGGATTTAGACAGCTTCGGGCCCCAGAAAACATCATCCGATAATAGCCCTACATGCTGTTTGAGGCTAGATCTCATTATGACCCTCATGGAGTCGCTGCATAGGCCGGCTCTCCTTTTGTTGTGTCTAGCCCTAAAGAATATGGAGCCTATAACTTGTAGTAAAACCTCCTCTCTTGGGGAGCCCTGCCCCTCCTTATATATGTTGAAGGGGCGGGTTACATATTCAGTCCTAGTAGGATTAGGACTAACTTATCTTCTATTACAAAACGGGATACAAGTCCGGGTCTTGCTTCCTGGTACAAAAATATTCCTCACGCCTTTCATCTTAAGCCGGCCCACCACAGCATGAGCCGGTCTTCTGGGCCTTGGGCCTTGTTATCCATCTACACCAGCCAATGGGTCACCATTGAGTCGCCAGGCTTGTGAGTCGTCAGACCAGTGAACTGCCAGACTCATAACCCCTCCGACGGGTTACCAATGAAACGCCAAGTCTGGCTGGGTCATACTTCTGGCCGGGTCATACCATGGGGTATATCCCCGACATTAGCCCCCAGTTTAATTTGGATTTACCCATGTTAAACTTGATCCTTCCTACAACATAAACACGAGAACAAATTTGACAGGTTGTGCTCCAGGTTAAAATATTTTCCTGACCCGGCACCTGATCATGCTTAAATCCTTGTCATTTCCTCCTTGACATGTATCCGTGATATCATAGCAAATCTGCTTAGCAGATATGTTCAAACATTACCAATGCAAAAAATCCGGGCACTTATTCTGAAAAATCCGGGTCAATAGACCAGCTACATAATCAATTTTCTGATGTTGGTTTATCATAGAGAAATATAATCCACTTGAGTTGGCTTCCAATGCTTAACAAAAAATATTGGTCTTTGAAATACTCATCTGATATTCAGCCGTCTTGAAGATGTAGAACCTGCCGGTTTATCCTTGCCAAAGTTGCCGGGTCATAAAAACTGATGATTCCGGGTTATAACTGTTATACACACCGGGTCATGATTATTACCACCGCCGGGTCACACAACTAATCCTCTTGGTTTGCTCAAAATTGGGAATATTGAAGATGCTCCTCCATTATATTCATATTACCTGTAGCCCCCAAGTCTTGAGCAGAGCAAAGCGATGACTTAAGACTTCCTTCAATATGAATACTACCACTTTGAAGAAATCCAGGTTATTCATCTCAGTCACTAGTCAAAACTGAATATTCCACATATGTAGCCCCCAAGTGCCGGGTTGTCATGCTTGCGCCAACCTGGGACTTGTAATTGCCTTACGCTGATAAAAACTTCATCCAGTGTAGCCCCCAAGGGCCGGGTCATTATGCAATAATGAGCAGGGACTTTATAAATATGATCATGTAGGCTTGAACAGCAACGTGCAGCCCCCAAGGGCCGGCTTAGTAAGACAATGCTGAGCTGGGACTTTATATATATATATATATATATATATATATATATATATATATATATATATATATATATATATATATATATATATATATATATATATCTTTTTGAAAAGAACCTCATATGATGTAACCCCCATCATGGGGCTTGAACCCACGTCCACAAGGTTAAGAGCTTTGTATTCTACCAACTGAGCAAAGAACCCTTCAATATAATCTATTACGACTTGTGAACCTTAGATTGTCGACACAAGCAATTGGTAGCCCCCAAGGGCCGGCTCATTATAATGTGATGAGTCGGTCTTCAATAAAGTGAGCAAAAAATGACTTTGCATTAGCCCCCAAGTGCCATGGTGCATGCTAGCAGTGACATGGGACTTGCATATTTGATGTAATTCAATTTGAATAACGTATGCCCCAAGTGCCGAGTCTTAAGCCTGTAGCGACTCGGGACTATTCCTTCCATAGTAGAATAAATCATATCCATTGATAAGATAATAACCATTGCGCAAAAGCGACTTTGAAAACGTCAATCATAATACTGGTTATTGATAACCAAAATAAAAATCCAGCCATGTTTGGCTATTAAAGATTTGAATAATATAATCTGGTTTGAAAACCGGTTCCTGCAGTATAAACAAGTATATCTATGTGTATATGATACATGTTATGATGATGATGCAATGTATGATGATGTATGCGTATGATGCAATGCATGATGATGTATGCATACAATAATAGAAAACTTCAATGAAACTAGCCGGAGCCACTAGAGTATCCTTGCTTTCTGTCGCCGGCTCTCACAGATACCCAAACGACATTTGAACCTGGATAAGTTCAGATATGACTTATCGAGGTACGCGGAGTCAGAGTTGCATCAAGAAAATCAGGCAGGTTTAACCAAGTTTCAAGGAAGGCAGCTTGGGAGCGTGGATCTATCCTGACTATCTGTAAACCATGCTCTCACATGACAGCCAGGCGTTTGAACCTTGACAAGCTCAGGTCTTGGTCGAATATGCCATATAAGACTGATCACCAAGAGTTCACCGGATCAATCAGGATGACCTGATGGAGTTGAAGCAGCTGGGTACAGGTAGGATGATCCACAGGTTATGTCCTCTTTGGTCGAATACGCCTATGTTTGAACATAACCTGGTCAAATGGGTAATAACGCTGTGTTCTCTTTGGTCGAATACGCCTATGTTTGAATAGGAAGCCCCCAAGTGACATACTTTCAAGAGATGGATATTCTTCTTGAGCCAAAATTTTAATCCGGATTAGAGAGCTTCGGAGTTTTGTGAGAGACAGATTTCCCTTGACCCGGATTTTGAACCAGAATATTTCGGACGGTTTTAGACCTTCATCCATATAGCAGTAGTCTCCGGGGACGGGTTCTTATTCCTTTTAATGACCTGGAGTTCTTGAATTCCCTGATACTGGCCTAGGCTGCCGAGTTATATCATTGTAGCCCCCGAGTCTTGAGACTACTTGAGGAGTTGGCTTGAGACTCTCCATATTTGACCATAGTATAAGGCGTATATCATTGGTGTTGATAGCGGGATGTGAATCCACAGAAGTTTGAGGTGACTGCGGCGGGTTATAAATGATTCGTATGAGCCGTGTCAGCAACTCGGCCAATGGTTCCTTCCAACTGGCTGTTTGCAGTTAACCAAACTGTAGTGGCGGTGATTTGTGCGCCTGCCCATTAAGTCATCCAATGCAGACGACGAATGATAATACATGATAATTTGCTCCAAAATTGTTGGAAGAAAACTGGGCTACCCAAGCAGTGACTGGCTTTATACTCAATAAACAGCTCATGCAGACAGGTGCGGCTCGGTGTGTTGATGTAAACCAGTCCTAAAGAGATGAACGGTAAAGCCGATTGTGGCATCAGAGGTGGTATAGACCGATGAACCGGCCGCGGCGCTGTAAGCCGGCACGGATGGACAAGTTAACCACCGGCACTGTAAGCCGGGCGGATGGGTAAATCAATTACATGTGCTGTAAACTGGGCGGACGGGTGAGCTAATGTAAACCGGTCTGCAGAAACGGCGATGGAAGCAATCAGCTGTGCTAATCCACTAGACAGCCTATTGGTGAATGACATGCTCCAATCTTTAACATGCAGTAGCACAAATATCTCATCGATAAATAATCCTCCAAAATACTGTAGCGGTGAGACAATCTTCAGTCACACCGATCCAAAATACTATAGCGGTGAGACAATCTTCAGTCACACCGATCCAAAATACTGTAGCGGTGAGACAATCTTCAGTCACACCAATCCAAAATACTGTAGCGGTGAAACAATCTTCAGTCACACCGATCCAAAATACTGTAGCGGTGAGACAATCTTCAGTCACACCGATAAAGAATCCTCCAAAATACTAATATTGGCGATTTCGCCAAAGCAGATCTTCGCCTCAGTTTGTAGGGTGGTCATTTTAAAACGAATGTCAACTTGTCTTTAGGTACGACGGCTCGCTGGCTCACGTTCACGCGCAACCCTAATTTCTCTAAAAACTCCAATTTCATAGACTGCAATCTTGGACCGATAATCTCAAAGCAAATGTAGATCCTTTCAAATCGGTCTTTCTTAATCCAAAAAATAACGAATCTCTTGATCCTTTAATAGCAATCCATATATGTGCGCGTGGACTTGTATCTTTTCCTTCTTTTTTCTTGATCGCTTTGCACCTGAAGTAGCCTGAAGTAGCAATGGAGCAGTATTGTAATAGTATTTACAAATTCCTAAAAGAGAGTAGTTTTCCATCAATCCTCAGGAGTCCCGCCATGCCATAACCGCCTCTTTATTCCATGGTTTTCAACGACGGTAGTAAAAAATCATCACCGGCCTGGCCTTCATCCGTACTGATGTGGACGCGAAGTGGAGTAGCAATCTAATCCGGAAATGTACTTGCAGCAGAAAAAACTCATATTGAACCCGACGATTTGCGGCAACTGCTTAAAACCAACGCCTCAACCTGACTACTTGGTGATGTCAAGTCAGATTCTCGTCCGGTCTCGCCTGTAGCGGAAAAAGCGATCCTTGCCCGAATTTCAACCGGTCGGCGCGTGACGCGTGAGGCGCCGTACACAAACCTAAAATCTCTATGAATCTCCTATCTGCCGACTCCACAGGCTTAATTCATAATTCTGATCTCCCAACGATAGATTTTGCTAGCTCTTACAGTGAACACTTGTCCTGCATCGAAAAATACCACAAGCCCTTTTTTTATGTAATATAAAAATATATTGGATGGATTTCACTTGATATGTTAGGTCGAAAATTATCTGCTGTGGAGTTGCAGCCACGATGACAGAGGTGGCGACTTAAAACGTGGCACCGGGCGGCTCAGGAAGGATCCTCCGGGTCATGTTTGACCAATTTTTTATGCAACTTGACTCTTTCTTTATTCCACCAGTTTAAAATTTTCCCTCATTGGGTGCGTCAGCGAGTCAAGACGGAAACGGCGACCTAAGGCCACTGGGCACGTCTTTGCAGTGAATAATTGTCCTCGGTCTTCCCAGTGGAGGCGCGGCATGAGTACCAGCTGGGCTTGGAAGGGGGTTCTGCAACTCGCAGACGACGGCCTAAAGCGCGGCTCCGAGTGGTTCAAGGCCAGTAACAACACAGCAGGAGCGGCTCAACGCGGCCTCGGTGGCTCAATAAATGCTAGTGCAAAACTGATGTTGGGCGTGTGCCCCTTAAGAGACACCTTTGTAATGAATAATAGTCCTGCGAAAAAGATATCACAGACCAACATAACTGTTCTTTGACAAAAAAGAATATGTGCTAATAGAACAAATTTGAATGAATGTCACCTGATCTATTCGGATGATGGATGATTTGTTCAATGCAACAGGGGTGGCTCAGGCGGACCGGCAATTTAATCCGGAAAATGTACCCGGCAATTTAATATAGCCCCCGACGGCTTAATACAATAAAGACGGCTCAACGTAGCCCGGCGGCTCAACACAGCAGCGAGACGGTGGCAATCACCGGGGTGACAGTTCATAAGCTGTAGCGCACGTTCGAGACGGCTACTCTCAGCCGAGCGAAGCCGGCTCTACGCGACCAGAGACCCCCACTTCCAAGTCGTAGTCAGTTGGATCAATACACGTCCGAGTTGTGGTCGCAATCCAGCTTAGATCAGTTTATTCTGCTATGTATAACACCCTTTGTAACCAGTAATATGCCTCGGTGGACGTGGCATCTGATGGCAAAAACAAAGTGTCAGGGATATTACTAGTAGGTATAAACCGGCTAGGAAGATCCGGATTACACTTACATAGTTGTATTAGCATAAGCCCAGTAGAATATGAACCGGAGGTTACGGCCCATGGAGCCTTAGGGCCCATATGTAAAGCTTATGGTTTGTAAACCATCATACCATGTAAATTGAGGTGTAAGATAGAAAGAGGAGAGACCGAGGCGGACACGATTATGAACCGGCCTCGGGACTCTGTAAACCGGACCGGGCGTTGCCTCCTATATAAAGGGACGACCCGACGACGGTTCAACGACAGGCAACAACCCGTCGAGACACAGGCAAGCAATCCGCTCCCTGTTCATCGACGCCCAAGCAATACCAAACCAAACTAGATGTAGGATTTTACCTTCATCGAAGGGGCCGAACTAGTATAGACCCTCTGTGTTCTTTGTGTGCTTTAACCTCTTCAAGCTAACCCGCGCGATGGCTCCACACCTAAGTCCTCTAAACCGGACATCTGCCGTGCCAATTCCACGACGGTTGGCTCCCACCGTGGGGCTATCGCACGATGGTTTAGAGTTCTTGAAGGGCAGCTTTGAAGGACTCAAGGGTTATGCGGTTGGCCGGATGACCGAGAGTCACCGCGGCCGGATTTACATCGACGACGCAGGCTGGGGCCCCGAGGCCGATTCAATCGAATACGGGTACCCGGTCCCCTTCGGCGGCATCCACGTCTTCATCGGCAAGATTGGTGAACCGGGACCTGAGCCGGATATCTTCCCCAACATCGTCGAGCCGGCTCAGCGTGCGAGATCGGCCCGGATTCAGCCCGCCGTGAAGCGTGTTTTCGTTAGAGCAGTACATGGAGTCCAAGCCGAGGACGGATCGGATTCTGGTGGCGAGACCGTTGTCTATTCTGACGAAGAATCTTCATCTGGGGAGACCGAATCTTTGTATCTGTTGCAGGACGGCCGATCCGGGGGTGCATCCGATGGTGACAGTATTCCGGACCCCTTTGATCGGCCAAAACGGGTGGCTGTCTTCATGGCCGGATCACAGTCTATGCAGTAGCCCACGGTGAGTGGGGCGTTCACATCAAAGGTAGCTGGTGCAGGGGCGAGGAGCCAAGCCCCCTCACCCTCTGATGCTCTATCCACCTTGGTCGAGGAGTTGATAGCACGCGCAATAGCAGAAGTAGCTCCTGCCGACAAGGCGCAACATGATGCGGAGATCCTTCAGCTGAAGGGCCGGATTGAGCAAGCTAAACGGGATCTGGACGCAGAGAAAGCCATGATGGTTACAAGGCAAGTAGAGTTAGATTCCCAAGCTTTCCGGCTCAGGATTGATCAGACTTCTGTGCAGGAGGTAAGGAACACAAGGCAGCCAACTCGTCTACCGCTGGTTTATGAGGCAATGAATCTCTTTGGCACACCAGGAGCGGGAGCCAGCAATAACCTAGAAGTAAACCGGGAAGGAGCCCTAGGAGCAGGTGCGCCGGTTCAACAACCGTCCGCAGAGCGAAATCGTCAGGTTGTGCCCACGCCGCACATCCCCACCCCTCCTGGCCATTATTCAAACCCGTTGGATAACATTGTCGCCGCCGCTTCACGACTGGCCGCTTTACCTATTGAGGGGACATCCCCCGTGGCGATGGAAGCGCGCCGGGCCAAGGAATTGCTGGACACAACGTTGACACAGCAGCAGGTGTACTCTTACAGCAGGGAGAGGATTCATTCAACCCCCCGCCACAACAGGAGTTACACTAGGCGTTGGGATGAACCGGAGGTGTCTAGCAGCGAACGGAGACGTCACCGTCATAGGCAGGATAATCCGGCAGGAGCGGAGGCGCACGCCCAGGAGATGATGAACCGGGCCAGACCTACCGCCCGCGAGGATACCCGTCAAATGACGCCGGTTCACCCAACCAGAGCAGAGACAGGAGTCACGGCGAGTTCTTTTGGAGTACAGTGTCTTGTCCCCGCTTTACGAAGCGTAAGGTTACCCAAAGACTTCAAAGGTCCGCGCAAGGTGCCCAACTACACGGCAGACCTGGCTCCAGAGGCGTGTGTTGAGAGCTATGAGATGGCTATGGAGATGCTAGATGTGGATGAAGCGGCATGCGCCAAGTATTTTACTATGATGCTTGAGGGTATAGCCCGGACGTGGTTAAAGGGCTTACCACCTAACTCCATCGGATCATGGGGTGAGCTGCATCGCCAGTTTATCAAAAATTTCAAAGATACGTGCAAGCAACCAATGTCAATAGTAGACTTAGCGGCATGTGTTCAAGGAGAGAAGGAGCCTATGAGCACCTGGTTACGACGAGTGTCGGAAATCCTGCACTCTTCCAATAGCATCAATCCCAGTACGGCGATAGTGACACTGGAAAACAATTACCGGTTTGAGTCTCTGAAGCTGAAGTTGGGACGGCTCAAGCGGGATTGTAATGACATGGGGACACTCATGAGCGCTCTGGTGAAGTATGGGGACTCTGATAACGCTAAGTACCCAGAGGTAGATGGAGATAAGTCCGGGAAAGCAAACAAGGCTGGTAAACCGGCGTAGGTTAATCCGGCAGGAACAAGTTTTAATGGTAAGCGAAAGGCAGAGAGCAGCTCTGATTTTGTGGCCAATACCAATGTTCAAGGAAATTTTCAGCACCGCAAGGGTAGGCCACCTCCACGGAGCGGAGGAGGATCCGTCAATCTGGATCAACAGTTGAACGAGCCTTGCCCAAAACATAGCACGCCGGAACACCCGGCTAAACATACATGGGGGCAATGCCGGATCATGGTAGAGGCCATGAGACAAGCCAAATATAACAATGGACCACCGGGCGGCGGCTCGAGTTCTGGTTTTCAAGGTCCGGGTCACCAGGGTAATGGGTCCGGATCAGGATATCATGGCGGCAACAATAACTACAACCAAGGCAACCACCAGCAGCATGGTCAGGGCGGTTACAATAACCAAGGCAACCACAAGCATGGCCAGGGTGGTTACAATAACCAAGGCAATCAGCAGCGTCAACAGCAGCAGCAATCCGGATATCAGAGTAATCCGAAGGAGCTAAGTAGTGGACAGTACCATGTTTTTACTACGAGTTTGTGCAAAAGAGATCAAAAAATCCTGAAGCGGGCGGTAAACGCAGTTGAACCACCTACACCACATTTTCTGCGTTGGTCGGAACAACCTATTGTGTGGAGCAGAGAGGATCACCCGCCACGGATTGATAATCCGGGCCAGTTGGCCTTAGTGGTGGCACCACAGGTGGGTGGCTACAAATTCACAAAGGTACTCATGGATGGCGGCAGCAGTATCAACATCTTATATTACGGGACTTTCCGTCGTATGGGGTTGACGGACAAGAAGTTGAGACAGTCCAACACGGTGTTCCATGGAGTGGTGCCAGGCAAATCGGCTTACCCAGTTGGGAAAATTGATTTGGAGGTCACCTTTGGAGATGAGCAGGACTCCAGGTCAGAGACAGTAATGTTTGAGGTTGTAAAGATCCGGAGCCCATATCATGCTCTGTTTGGAAGGCCGGTTTACGCCAAGTTCATGGCTAGACCGTGCTATGTTTATCTATAACTCAAGATGCCGGGTCACAAGGGAACCATCACGGTTCATGGAAGTCATAAAATTGCATTGGAGTGCGAGGAAGGAGACGCAGCCTATGCAGAGGCAGTGTGTGCTACAGAGGAGTTAAAGTTTTACAAAGGCAACGTTGATCCGGCAGATATGTTCCCGTTAAAGAAGCCAACTACAGAGCATGATCCGGCGTTGAAGTTTAAACCGGCAGAGGAAACCAAGCAAATTGACTTTGTGCCAGGCGATTCATCCAAGCAGTTCACTATCAGCGCTAACCTTGACCCCAAATAGGAAAGCGCGCTCATCGAGTTCATCCATGAGAACCGGGATATCTTTGCATGGAAACCTTCTGACATGCCAGTTATATCGAGGGAACTCGCTGAGCACAGTCTTAATATTGATCCGAAGTTCAAACCGGTCAAGCAGTATCTGCGCCGCTTCAACGAAGAAAGGCGCAAGGCTATAGGTGAGGAAGTGTCCAGGCTTTTGGCCGCAGGGTTCATAGTTGAGGTGTTCCATCCGAAGTGGTTGGCTAATCCGGTTATGGTGTTGAAGAAAAATGAAAAGTGGAGGATGTGTGTGGATTACATAGACCTAAACAAGGCTTGTCCAACTGATCCTTTTTCTCTCCCCCGCATTGATCAGATCATTGATGCTATGGCAGGATGTGAGCGGCTAAGTTTTTTGGATGCATATTCAGGGTATCACCAGATCAAGATGGCAGTTAAGGACTAGGAGAAGACAGCCTTCATAACTCCCTTTGGAGCCTTCTGCTATGTATCCATGCCCTTTGGGCTCAAGAGTGCTCAAGCAACTTACCAGCGTTGCGTACAGAACTGTCTTAAGGGGAAGATCGGGAAAAATGTCCATGCTTATGTGGATGACATCGTTGTAAAATCAAGGAAGGAGGAGACGCTGATAGAGGACCTAAAGGAAACCTTTGACAACCTCCGGGTTTATAAGATGATGCTTAATCTGGAGAAGTGCGTTTTTGGTGTTCCAGCAGGCAAGCTCCTTGGGTTCTTAGTATCAAACTTAGGAATAGAGGCCAATCCGGAGAAGATCAAGGCGATCACGTCCTTGACTAAACCGGCTTGTATAAATGATGTCCAGCGCATAGCAGGCCGGATTACAACGTTAAGTCGATTCATCAGCCGTTTGGGAGAGAAGGCAATTCCGCTTTATCAGATGCTAAAAAAGACAGATCGGTTTGTATGGAGCGATGCTACAAACACGGAGTTTGAGGATTTGAGGCGGCAATTAGCAGAACCACCGGTTCTTGCTGCCCCTGTTGACAATGAGCCGCTACTGTTATATATGGCCGCCAGTGCCCGTGCAGTTAGCGTGGCAATTGTGGTGGAACGTAAAGAAGCAGGCAAGGAATATCCGGTTCAGCGCCTGGTTTACTACATCAGTGAGGTGCTCATTGAGTCGAAGCAAAGGTATCCACACTGGCAGAAGCTGGTGTACGGCGTGTTCATGGCAAACCGGAAGCTGAAGCACTACTGCAAGGTGGCTTCTCACCCCTCGTTGGTTACCCCAAGTGGAAGGTTTGAGATGCAGTGTAGCAGAAGTTTTCCCTTGGTAATACCAAGGATCGATTTCCCAGAGACTCCCAGTTTCAACAAGAAGGTGTCAACTGCTAACGGCGCCGGATATTAGCAATCAACGTGGACCTGCACACAGATACAAATAACTTTTCTCCCAACGAGTACAGAGAGGTTGTCAATCCCTCCGGCCTTGTAGTTTAGAAAGGATCAAACGCAAGTGATAATAGGATAGGTATAATTGCAATAGTAAGTAAATAGCGGAAAAGTAAATAGCGGATGTGATCAATGATGGTAATATGGACTGGAGTCTCATGATGTTCACTAGTGATGTCTCTCTCCCAAAAGACGATAAAACAGCTATGTGAGGTAAACGAATTACAGCTGGGCAATTGACAGGACCATGTGCGCAAACCAATGCTGACTACATTGCAAGAAAGGTTGAAGTTCAAAGCATGGGCGGTACGCCAAAGTAAGTAGACCGAAATCCATCAATATCTACTACTAATCATCCACCTTGAGATATCTATCCAGAACATCTCGCTGGTATTAAGTTGCGAGCCCCACCCATAGTGTAAACTCAAAGCAACAGACAACTGCATTAACAGAACTTTGCGTAAAGTAAACAATCCTTGCACCCGCGGGCACAAGCACCGTTGTTTTCCCCCTTGTGGCAACAACACATCCCCTAGACTCATGTTTCTGTCACTCAAACTAGTCATCGAGGGGCATGAACCCACAATCAAGCATAATGTTCCCTCTTGGAGTCACTACCTACTACTTGGCCAAAGCAATAAATAACAACGGAGAACATGCAAGAATTACTTACGAACATAAACATAAAAGAGGTGAATCAAATATATTACTCAAACACAATCTGAACATAATCTCATAATCCATCCGATCCCAGCAAACTCATCATAGCAACAGCATAAGGATTACATATGTGCCTCGATCATGTAGGGCAGCTCACGAGGACTAATTAGTGAAGCACAAGAACGGGAGGAGAACATCACATAGCTACTGGTCATGGACCCATGGTCCAAGGGAGACTACTCACAACTCATCCGGGAGGCGTCCATGGTGGTGGAGAAGCTCCCGATGGTGATCCTCCCCTCCGGCAGGGTGCCGGGAAGGGTTCTCCTGGTGGCGGCGGCGGCGGAACAGAGATGAGATCACGAAAAAGAGTTCCTGTTTCGAGGGTTTCGGGAGACGCTTTAAATACATGCCAAAGGGGGGCATCGGAGGAGCCTCGGGGGGCCCAGGCGCCCCCCCGGCGCGGCCCAGGGGGGGGGGGGCGCCTGGAGCCCTGGTGGCCCCCCCGGCTGTCCTTCGGGCGCACGGTAGTTTCTGGAACGCTGATTTTTTTATAATTTTTCTGGATTTTTCCTGGCAGTTCTCGTAATGTGAAAACCTGAAATACAAAAACAGCCGAAAACAGAAACTGGCACTGGGGTGCACTGAGTTAATAGGTTAGTCCAAATATGATCAAAAGTGTATGGAAGTGTATAAATATCATAGCAATATCACCCAAAAGAGGCATGGAGCAAGCAGAAATTATAGATACGTTTTGGACGTATCAACATCCCCAAGCTTAATTCCTGCTCGTCCTCGAGTAGGTAAATGATAACAAGAATAATTTCTGTGGTGACATGCTATTAACCATATAGGACTTTTTCATAATCATATGACAAAAGCTTACTGAGACAATGAATCTATAGTAATTAAGTTGCCTCATGAGAAAATCACAAAGAACTGAAAGTTCTACAATATGATACTGAAACATCAAATAGATTTGCAATGAACATGATGTGCAAATATGATAAAGTGATATCTAGCGTGCCCCCTTTAGTGAAGCAAAACATAAATGCAGGGGGCACCTCCAAGGTTTAAGTGATGACTAGATACAATGATTTCAGAATAAACGATATCACAATCATGCAAAAGACAATGCTACTTTGGGACAATGCACATTACACTCAGAATGACAATCATGCTCTCAGTAGTTGGTGCTTTTAAAAGAAGGTGGAGACTCAACATAAAAGTAAAAGAATGGCCCTTCGCAGAGGGACGTAGGGATTACTCATGTGCTAGAGCTTTTTATTTTGAAAACATAGAAACAATTTTGTCAACGGTAGTAGTACTTCATATGTGTTATGCATAAGACATCCTATAAGTTGCAAGCCTCATGCATCGAATACCAATAGTGCTCGCACCTTGTCCTAATTAGCTCGGATTTCCATGGATTGTCATTGCATTACATATGTTTCAACCAAGTGTCACAAAGGGGTACCTCTATGTCACCTGTACAAAGGTCCAAGGAGATAGATCGCATTTGATTTCTCGTTTTTGATAGATCTCAACTTGAGGACATCCATACCGGGACAACATAGAAAATAGATAATGGACTCCTCTTTAATGCTTAAGCATATTCTCATAAGAGATTGAGGATTAATGTCCAAGCTAAAACTTCCACCATGATATATGGCTTTGGTTGGCGGCCCAATGTTCTTCTCTAACAATATGCATACTCAAACCATTCAACCCATGGCAAATCACCCTTACTTTAGACAAGACGAACATGCATAGCAACTCACATGATATTCAACAAAAGTGTAACAGTTGATGGCGTCCCCAGAAACATGGTTACCGCTCAGCAAGCAACTTATAAGAAAATAAGATACATAAGCAACATATTCTTTACCACAATAGTTTTTAAGCTACTTTCCCATGAGCTATGTATTGCAAAAACTGAAGGTTTTAAAGGTAGCACATGTAAATTTACTTGGAGTGGCGGTGAAATACCACATATAGGTAGGTATGGTGGACTCATATGGCATAACTGGTTTAAAAGGATGTGGATGCACAAGCAGTCAGTCCGCTTAGTACAGGTGGAGGTTAGCAAAAGACTGGGAGCGACCAACTAAGAGAGCAATGACTGTCATAATCATGCAGAGCGACAAAGCAACATTGTATCAGGCATGGAAGTTATATCGCTACTCAGAAATAAAAGATCATCAAGGCTTGACAAACTTTCTTTACTGTCTTAAATATGCGTGAGCATACGCCAAGTCAATCAAAATAAATTCTTGAGGGAAGATATTACTAAACCATATCACATCATTGGCAAACAAATCATGTTGGTACTCCAATAACACATTGGGAATCCCCCAGCTATTTGAGACTAACCACAAGAAAACCTGAACTACTAAGCGCCATTATGCACGTAGCATCTTTATCATAGACATATTAACCAATGCAACGGAAGCAAACTCTCTTAATAAAATAAGCATGATAATTAAAGAGAGTTCAAGCAACCAACTAAACACAAGCTCTTTAAAAAGTTAAGCATGAATACTAAGAGCAGAGCATGATAGTAGCTATTAAAAGACAAAGAACACACACAGCAAAGATAGTCGTGAAAATTCTATGTTATGTTCTAGGTAGAAGTGGAGCGTGTTTCTCTCCCACATAAAGAACGCTGAGTTCCGACTCGTTATGAAAAACTAAAAAGGAAACTAAAAGCAAGACGCTCCAAGCATAGCACATAACACATGAAGTGATTAAAATATAGTGGAACGAAAGACGAACTGATAATGTTGATGGAGGAGGGGATGCACGGGGGCATCCCCAAGCTTAGACGCTTGAGTCTCCTTGAATATTTCTTGGGGGTGCACGGGGGCATCCCCAAGCTTGAGCGCTTGACACTCCTGAATCTTTTTATGATCTTCCCTCGCACACTTGAAAACTCCCTTCATACATAACTCATCATAATCTGATTAGCGAGGTTAGTACCCATAATAAAATAATTGTACCTTGCTGGAAATAAAGATATTCTTGAAGGTCTACTGTTTCTCAAGATTGCCAAAAGGTTTTTGCAAAGAAAAAGCAAGCTCTAGGTTTGCAAAATGAAGGAAAGGCAAAACAGGACAAAATCTGTGAAAAACAGAACAACAGGTAGTAATTGATTTGTTCGGGGCACTTCTGCAACTCAAATCAAAAAACTCAGAACAGACGCACGAAAGACAATTATATAGAGAACGCTGTCGAAACAATTCAGACCAAAAAGATGATCTGGTGATTTTATACGAATTTTTCTATCCAAGGACAGAATCTGTTTCCTGGACAGCACCTCACAACTTTTGAACTTTCTAGCAATCAGAGGCTACACTTGGCACAAATATGAAAAGCAAAGATACAATGATGATGCTACTGTAGTAAACAACATCAAGACACAACAAAAGCAAAATAAATTTATTCATTGGGCTGCCTCCCAAAAGCGCTTTCTTTTATGCCTTTAAGCTAGGCATAATGCATAGAGGAATCAATAACCATCATAATAATCGAAGCTATAGATTGCTTCAAATGGTTCCTCAACAAGTTCACTCTTGTTCCTTCTAGGAAAGGGGTACACACCTTTTGCCTTTCCGCGCAAGCGGATTTGTCCCTTACCTATATCAATGAAGCCTTTTACTGCTCGGAGGAAGTCCCTTCCAAGCACTATATTTCCTTGGTTTGGCTCCATGATGAAGAAATCAATCATTGCAATCCCTTTAAGGAATTTAACTGGCACGTCTTTTATTCTTCCCTGGATTTCAGAAATATCCCCATTAGTGTGTTCATGATAAGATGGTAATCTATCCATGTTAAATTTTAAAGAATCATGAACAATTTTTGGCATAGTAGAAACCATAGATCCAATATCACAATAAGCAAGGAAGTCTTGATTAGAGATGCTAATCCTAACGAAAGGCTCCCAATCATTGTCTATTTCCAAAATGTCTTTCTTATTGGGTTTAGGTTTCTCTACCTTCATCAAGTCTAGAGCATCCATTCTCTTTTCAATAGTAGCAAGTCTATCTATGACAGTATCAAAGTTATGATCATAAACAAAGTAACTAGATAGACCATGTATAATTTCAAGAGCTCTAGCTTCATCACACTCTAGGAAATCTCCCTCGGCTATAATATCAAGAGAGTGTTTACACCATTTAAAAAGACCATGGTAAAAATTTCTAAGCACAATTTTTATAGGTACCCAAGGCATAATTCTCCTATGTGCATCAGAAATTCTGTCCCATGCCTTCTTCATATTTTCTCCATCCCTTTGATGGAAATCTAGAATTTCTGATTCCCTCAAAGCACCAAATCCTAACATGTTTAGCTAAACAGAAAGGACTACTAACAGGAAAGCGAAATAATTTTTTTTCGTAATTTTTGATAAAGGATACTAAAGCAAAAACTGAAAGGTAAACTAACAAGACTAAAAGCAAAGGTAAAAGATAGCATGCAACTCCCCTATCTTGAAGAGTGGAGTCCCCGGCAACGGCGCCAGAAATTGCTTTGCTAGGTGGCTTCTCACCCCTCGTTGGTTACCCCAAGTGGAAGGTTTGAGATGCAGTGTAGCAGAAGTTTTCCCTTGGTAATACCAAGGATCGATTTCCCAGAGACTCCCAGTTTCAACAAGAAGGTGTCAACTGCTAACGGCGCCGGATATTAGCAATCAACGTGGACCTGCACACAGATACAAATAACTTTGCTCCCAACGAGTACAGAGAGGTTGTCAATCCCTCCAGCCTTGTAGTTTACAAAGGATCAAACGCAAGTGATAATAGTGATAGGTATAATTGCAATAGTATGTAAATAGCGGAAAAGTAAATAACGGATGTGATCAATGATGGTAATATGGACCGGAGTCTCATGATGTTCACTAGTGATGTCTCTCTCCCAAAAGACGATAAAACAGCTATGTGAGGTAAACGAATTACAGCTGGGCAATTGACAGGACCATGTGCGCAAACCAATGCTGACTACATTGCAAGAAAGGTTGAGGTTCAAAGCATGGGCGGTACGCCAAAGTAAGTAGACCGAAATCCATCAATATCTACTACTAATCATCCACCTTGAGATATCAATCCAGAACATCTCGCTGGTATTAAGTTGCGAGCCCCACCCATAGTGTAAACTCAAAGCAACAGACAACTGCATTAAAAGAACTTTGCGTAAAGTAAACAGTCCTTGCACCCGCGGGCACAAGCACCGTTGTTTTCCCCCTTGTGGCAACAGCACATCCCCTAGACTCATGTTTCTGTCACTCAAACTAGTCATCGAGGGGCATGAACCCACAATCAAGCATAACGTTCCCTCTTGGAGTCACTACCTACTACTTGGCCAAAGCAATAAATAACAACGGAGAACATGCAAGAATTACTTACGAACATAAACATAAAAGAGGTGAATCAAATATATTACTCAAACACAATCTGAACATAATCTCATAATCCATCGGATCCCAGCAAACTCATCATAGCAACAACATAAGGATTACATATGTGCCTCGATCATGTAGGGCAGCTCACGAGGACTAATTAGTGAAGCACAAGAACGGGAGGAGAACATCACATAGCTACTGGTCATGGACCCATGGTCCAAGGGAGACTACTCACAACTCATCCGGGAGGCGTCCATGGTGGTGGAGAAGCTCCCGGTGGTGATCCTCCCCTCCGGCAGGGTGCCGGGAAGGGTTCTCCTGGTGCTCCCGATCTTGGAAGCGGCGGCGACGGCGGAACAGAGATGACATCGCGAAAAAGAGTTCCTGTTTCGAGGGTTTCGGGAGACGCTTTAAATATATGCCAAAGGGGGGCATCGGAGGAGCCTCGGGGGGCCCAGGCGCCCCCCCCGGCGCGGCCCAGGGGGGGCGCGCCGCCAGGGCGCCTGGAGCCCTGGTGGCCCCCCGGCTGTCCTTCGGGCGCACGGTAGTTTCTGGAACGCTGATTTTTTATATATTTTTTCTGGATTTTTCCTGGCAGTTCTCGTAATGTGAAAACCTGAAATACAAAAATAGCCGAAAACAAAAACTGGCACTGGGGTGCACTGAGTTAATAGGTTAGTCCAAATATGATCAAAAGTGTATGGAAGTGTATAAATATCATAGCAATATCACCCAAAAGAGGCATGGAGCAAGCAGAAATTATAGATACGTTTTGGACGTATCAACTACTTCCAGGGCCACCCAATCACCGTTGTAAGCTCAGCTCCATTGGGAGACATAATCCAGAACAAGGAAGCCATGGGCAGAGTAGCAAAGTGGGCCATTGATCTTGGCCCACATGGATTGAAGTATGTACCCCGTACAGCTGTCAAGTGTTGGAAATATGCCCTAGAGGCAATAATAAATTGGTTATTATTATATTTCCTTGTTCATGATAATTGTTTATTATCCATGCTAGAATTGTATTGATAGGAAACTCAGATACATGTGTGGATACATAGACAAACACCATGTCCCTAGTAAGCCTCTAGTTGACTAGCTCGTTGATCAACAGATGGTCATGGTTTCCTAACCATGGACATTGGATGTCATTGATAATGGGATCACATCATTAGGAGAATGATGTGATGGACAAGACCCAATCCTAAGCCTAGCACAGATCGTGTAGTTCGTATGCTGAAGCTTTTCTAAATGTCAAAGTATCTTTTCCTTAGACCATGAGATTGTGCAACTCCCGGATACCGTAGGAATGCTTTGGGTGTACCAAACGTCACAACGTAACTGGGTGGCTATAAAGGTGCAGTACAGGTATCTCCGAAAGTGTCTGTTGGGTTGGCACGAATCGAGACTGGGATTTGTCACTCCGTGTGATGGAGAGGTATCTCTGGTCCCACTCGGTAGGACATCATCATAATGTGCACAATGTGATCAAGGAGTTGATCACGGGATGATGTGTTACGGAACGAGTAAAGAGACTAGCCGGTGATGAGATTGAACAAGGTATCGGGATACTGACGATCGAATCTCGGGCAAGTACTATGCCGATAGACAAAGGGAATTGTATACGGGATTGATTGAATCCTTGACATCGTGGTTCATCCGATGAGATCATCGTGGAACATGTGGGAGCCAACATGGGTATCCAGATCCCGCTGTTGGTTATTGGCCGGAGAGTTGGCTCGGTCATGTCTGCATGTCTCCCGAACCCGTAGGGTCTACACACTTAAGGTTCGGTGACGCTAGGGTTGTAGAGATATAAGTATGCGGAAACCCGAAAGTTGTTCGGAGTCCCGGATGAGATCCCGGACGTCACGAGGAGTTCCGGAATGGTCCGGAGGTAAAGATTTATATATAGGAAGTCCTATTTTGGCCACCGGAAAATGTTCGGGATTTTTCTGTATTGTACCGGGAAGGTTCTAGAAGGTTCCGAAGTGGGGCCCACCTGCATGGGGGGACCCACATGAACATGGGTAGTGGGGGCAAGGCCCCACACCCCTGGTCAAGGAGCACCAAGATCCCCCCTTAGAAGGAATAAGATCATATCCCGAAGGGATAAGATCAAGATCCCTAAAAAGGGGGGATAACGATCAGTGGGGAAAGGAAATGATGGGATTTCTTTCCCCCACCTTAGCCAACGCCCCAATGGACTTGGAGGGCAAGAAACCAGCCCCCTCCACCCCTATATATAGTGGGGAGGCGCATGGGAGCAGCACCCCAAGCCCTGGCGCCTCCCTCTCCCTCCCGTGACACATCTCCCTCCTCCCGCAGCGCTTGGCAAAGCCCTGCTGGAATCCCGCTACTTCCACCACCACGCCGTCGTGCTGCTGGATCTCCATCGACCTCTCCTCCCCCCTTGTTGGATCAAGAAGGAGGAGACGTCCCCGCTCCGTACGTGTGTTGAACACGGAGGTGCCGTCCGTTCAGCGCTAGGATCATCGGTGATTTGGATCACGACGAGTACGACTCCATCATCCCCGTTCTCTTGAACGCTTCCGCTCGCGATCTACAAGGGTATGTAGATGCACTCCCCTCTCCCTCGTTGCTAGATTACTCCATAGATTGATCTTGGTGATGCGTAGAAAATTTTTGATTTCTGCTACGATCCCCAACAGTGGTATCAGAGCCAGGTTTATGCGTAGTATCTTGCACGAGTAGAAGACAAAGTAGTTGTGGGCGTGGATTTGTCAATTTACTTGCCGTTACTAGTCTTATCTTGATTCGGCGGCATCGTGGGATGAAGCGGCCCGGACCGACCTTACACGTACTCTTACGTGAGACTGGTTCCACCGACTAACATGCACTAGTTGCATAAGGTGGCTAGTGGGTGTCTGTCTCTCCCACTTTAGTCGGATCGGATTCGATGAAAAGGGTCCTTATGAAGGGTAAATAGAAATTGGCATATCACGTTGTGGTTTTGGTGTAGGTAAGAAACGTTCTTGCTAGAAACCTATAGCAACAACGTAAAAACTTGCAACAACAATTAGAGGACATCTAACTTGTTCTTGCAGCATGTGCCGTGTGATGTGATATGGCCAAAAGGATGTGATGAATGATATATATGTGATGTATGAGATTGATCATGTTCTTGTAATAGGAATCACGACTTGCATGTCGATGAGAATGACAACCGGCAGGAGCCATAGGAGTTGTCTTATTTATTGTATGACCTGCGTGTCACTGAAAAGCGCCATGTAATTACTTTACTTTATTGCTAACCGTTAGCCATAGTAGTAGAAGTAATGTTTGGCGAGACAACTTCATGAAGACACGATGATGGAGAACATTAAGATGGAGATCATGGTGTCATGCCGGTGACGATGATGATCATGGAGCCCCAAAGATGAAGATCAAAGGAGCAAGATGATATTGGCCATATCATGTCACTATTTGATTGCATGTGATGTTTATCATGTTTTACATCTTATTTGCTTAGAACGACGGTAGTGAATAAGATGATCTCTCACTAAAATTTCAAGAATTGTGTTCCCCCTAATTGTGCACCGTTGATAAGGTTCATTGTTCCGAAGCACCACGTGATGATCGGGTGTGATAGGTTCTAACGTTTGCATACAACGGGTGTAAGCCAGATTTACACACGCGATACACTTAGGGTTGACTTGACGAGCCTAGCATGTACAGACATGGCCTCGAAACACGGAAGACCGAAAGGTCGAACATGAGTCGTATAGAAGATACGATCAACATGAAGATGTTCACCGTTGATGACTAGTCCGTCTCACGTGATGATCGGACACGGCCTAGTCGATTCGGATCATGTATCACTTAGATGACTAGAGAGATGTCTGTCTGAGTGGGAGTTCATTAGATGAACTTAATTGTCATGAACAATAGTCTAAGTTGTCTTTGCAAATTATGTTGTAGACCAATAACTGCGTTGTAGCTCCCTATTTAATACGAACCTAGAGAAAGACTAAGTTGAAAGATATTGTAAGCAATGATACGGACTGGGTCCGTAGTCCGACGAGTGTCCTCACTGCTACACAGAAAGCTTACGTCTTTGATGCACCGCTCGATGTGCAAACCCCTACAACGTTGTCTGTGGATGTTGTGAACACCTGACAGACACGTCCTGATGACTACTTGATAGTTTAGTGCACCATACTTTACGGCTTAGAATCGGTATTCCAATGACGTTTTGAACGCCATAGAACATATTAGATGTTCTAAGAGCTGAAATTGGGATTTTAAGCTCATGCCCGTGTTGAGAGGTATGAGACCTCTGACAAGTTCTTTTGCCAAAAAGATGGAGGAGAATAGCTCAGGTAGTGAGCATGTGCTCAGAATGTCTGGGTGCTAAAATCACTTGAACCAAGTGGGAGTTAATCTTCCAGATGATATAGTGGTTGACGGAATTCTCTAGACACTATCACCAAGCTACTAGAACTTCGTGATGAACTATGGCATGCAAAGGATGGAGATAATCCCGGAGCTATTAGTGGTGCTTAAGACCGCAAAAGTAGAAATCAAGAAGGAGCATCAAGTGTTGATGGTTTAACAAGACCACTAGTTTCAAAAAGGGGGCAAGGGCTAGAAGGGAAACTTCATGAATGGCAAACCAGTTGTCGCTCTAATGAAGGAACCCAAGGTTGAACCCAAACCTCGAGACTAAGTGCTTCTATTGTAAGGGGAACGGTCACATGGTAGCGGAACTACCCCAAATACATGGTAGATATGATAGCTGGCTACTTCAACAAAGTATATTTGATATACGTGTTATTGATGTGTACCTTACTAGTATTCCTTGTAGCACGTGGGTATTGGATACCGGTTCAATTGCTATTATTAGTGACTTGAAGCAAAAAGCTACGGACTGAACGGAGACTAGCTAAGGGCGAGGTGACGATGTGTGTTGGAAGTGTTTCCAAGGTTGATAAGATCACCATCGCACGCTCTCTCTACCTTCGGGATTAGTGTTGAACCTAGATAAATGTTATCACGTGTCTACGTTGAGCATGAATATGATTAGATCATGTTCATTACAATACGGTTATTCATTTAAGTTAGAGAATAATGGTTATTCTGTTTACATGAATAATACCTTTATGGTCATGCACCCAATGGTTTATTGAATCTCGATCATAGTAATACACATGATAATAATATTAACGCCAAAAGATGTAGAGTCAATAATGATAGTACCACTTTCTTGTGGCACTGCCACTTAGGTCATTTGGCATAAAATGCATGAAGAAACTCCATGCTGATGGATGTTTGGAGTCACTTGATTTTGAATCGCTTGACATATGCGAGCCATGCCTCTTGGGCAGGATGACTAAGATCCCGTGATCATGTACAATGAAACGGGCAAGTGACTTGTTGGAAATCATACATGCTGATGTGTGTGATCCAATGAGAATTAAGGCGTGTGGTGGATACCGTTATTTTCTCATCTTCACTGACGATTTGAGTAGATATGGGCATATTTACTTAATGAAGCAAAAGTATGAAACGTTTGAAAAGTTCAAGCAATTTCAGAGTGAAGATTAAGAATCATCATAACAAGAAGATCATGTTCCTACGATCTGATGAAGGGGAGATTTTCTTAATTATGAGTTTGGCAATCACTTAAGACATTGTGAAATTGTTTCGCAGTTGAAGCCACCTGGAACACCACAGCGTAATGGTGTGTCCGGACGTCGTAATCGAATCTTATGAGATATGGTACGATCTATGATGTCTCTTACCGATCTACCGCTATTATTTTGAGGTTATACATTAGAGACAGTTGCACTCACTTTAGATAGGGCACCATCTAAGTCCGTTGAGACGACGTCATATGAACTGTGGTTTGGCAAGAATCCAAAGTTGTCGTTTCTCAATGTTTGGGGCTGCGATGCTTATGGCTTCAGCCGAAAAAAGCTCGAACCCAAAGCGGACAAATACATCTTCATGGGATACCCAAAGGTAACAGTTGGATATACCTTCTATCTCAGATCCAAGGACAAAATGTTTGTCGCTAAGAACGGGTCCTTTCTCGAGAAGGAGTTTCTCTCGAAAGATTTGAGTGGGAGGAAGATAGAACTTGATGAGGTTGTCGAACCCTCACTTCAACCGGAGAGTAGTGCAACACAGAAAGATGTTTCTGTGGAACCTGCGACTGTTGAAGAGGAAACTAATGATAGTGATCATGAAACTTCGGATCAAGTTGCTATCAAACCTCGTAGGTCGACAAGGATATGTACTACTCCTGAGTGGTACGGTGATCCTGTCTTAGAGGTCATGTTGTTGGACAACGATGAACCTACGAACTATGGAGAAGCGACGGTGGGCCCGTATTCCGACAAATGGTTAGAAGCCGAGAAATCCGAGATAGGATCTATGTATCAAAAAAAAAGTATGGACTTTGGTGGACTTGCCCGATGATCGGCAAGCCATTGAGATAAATGGATCTCTAAGAAGAAGACGGACGTGGATGGTAATGTCACCGTCTATAAAGCTCGACTTGTGGCGAAAAGTTTTTCACAAGTTCAAGGAGTTGACTACGATGAGATTTTCTCACCCGTAGCGATGCTTAAGTCCGTCGGAATCATGTTAGCATTAGCTGCATTTATGAAATCTGGCAGATGGATGTCAAAACAAGTTTCCTTACCAGTTTTCGTAAGGAAAGGTTGTATGTGATACAATCAGAAAGGTTTTGTCGATCCTAAGGATGCTAAAAGGTATGCTAGCTCGAGCGATCCTTCCATGGACTAGAGCAAGCATCTCGGAGTCGGAATATACGCTTTGATGGAGTGATCAAAGTTTTTGGGTATACAAAGTTTGTTAGAAACTTGTATTTACAATAAAGTGAGTGGGAGCACTACAACATTTCTGATAAGTATATGTGAATGACATATTGTTGATCCGAAATGATGTAGAATTTCTGGAAAGCGTATAGGGTTGTTTGAAAGGAGTTTTTCAAAGGAAGACCTGGATAAAGCTGCTTATATAATTGGGCATCAAGATCTATAGAGATAGATCAAGACGCCTGGTGATACTTTCAAAAGGAACACACACCTTTGACATGATTTTGAAGGAGTTCAAAATAGATTAGTCAAAGAAGGAGTTCTTACCTAAGTTATAAGGTGTGAAGTTGAGTAAGACTCAAAGCTTGATCACGGCAGAAGAAAGAGGAAGGACGAAGGTCGTCCCCTATGCTTTTGTCATAGGCTCTATACGGTATGCCATGCTGAGTACCGCACTTGATGTGTGCCTTGCCACATATCTGGCAAGAGGGTACAAAGGTGATCCAGGAGTGGATCACTAGATAGTGGTCAAAATTATCCTTAGAGGAATACGGAAATGTTTCTCGGTTATGGAGGTGATAAAGAGTTCGACGTAAAGAGTTACGTCGATGCAAGCTTAACACCGATCCGGATAACTCTGAGTGGAGTTACCGGATACGTATAATGGAGCAACAGTTTGGAATAGCTCCAAGTGGAACGTGGTAGCAGCATCTATGATATGACATAAAGTTTTTGCAAAGTACATAGGGATCTGAATGTTGCAGACCCGTTGACTACAACCTCTCTCACAAGCATAACATGATCAAACCCAGAACTCATTGAGTGTTAATCACATATTGATGTGAACTAGATTACTGACTCTAGTAAACTCTTTGGATGTTAGTCACATGGCGATGTGACCTGTGGGTGTTAATCACATGGCGATGTGAACTAGATTATTGACTCTAGTGCAAGTGGGAGACTGTTGGAAATATGCCCTAGAGGCAATAATAAATTGGTTATTATTATATTTCCTTGTTCATGATAATTGTTTATTATCCATGCTAGAATTGTATTGATAGGAAACTCAGATACATGTGTGGATACATAGACAAACACCATGTCCCTAGTAAGCCTCTAGTTGACTAGCTCGTTGATCAACAGATGGTCATGGTTTCCTAACCATGGACATTGGATGTCATTGATAATGGGATCACATCATTAGGAGAATGATGTGATGGACAAGACCCAATCCTAAGCCTAGCACAGATCGTGTAGTTCGTATGCTGAAGCTTTTCTAAATGTCAAAGTATCTTTTCCTTAGACCATGAGATTGTGCAACTCCCGGATACCGTAGGAATGCTTTGGGTGTACCAAACGTCACAACGTAACTGGGTGGCTATAAAGGTGCAGTACAGGTATCTCCGAAAGTGTCTGTTGGGTTGGCACGAATCGAGACTGGGATTTGTCTCTCCTTGTGACGGAGAGGTATCTCTGGGCCCACTCGGTAGGACATCATCATAATGTGCACAATGTGATCAAGGAGTTGATCACGGGATGATGTGTTACGGAACGAGTAAAGAGACTAGCCGGTGACGAGATTGAACAAGGTATCGGGATACCGACGATCGAATCTCGGGCAAGTACTATGCCGATAGACAAAGGGAATTGTATACGGGATTGATTGAATCCTTGACATCGTGGTTCATCCGATGAGATCATCGTGGAACATGTGGGAGCCAACATGGGTATCCAGATCCCGCTGTTGGTTATTGGCCGGAGAGTTGTCTCGGTCATGTCTGCGTGTCTCCCGAACCCGTAGGGTCTACACACTTAAGGTTCGGTGACGCTAGGGTTGTAGAGATATAAGTATGCGGAAACCCGAAAGTTGTTCGGAGTCCCGGATGAGATCCCGGACGTCACGAGGAGTTCCGGAATGGTCCGGAGGTAAAGATTTATATATAGGAAGTCCTATTTTGGCCACCGGAAAATGTTCGGGATTTTTCGGTATTGTACCGGGAAGGTTCTAGAAGGTTCCGAAGTGGGGCCCACCTGCATGGGGGGACCCACATGAACATGGGTAGTGGGGGCAAGGCCCCACACCCCTGGTCAAGGAGCACCAAGATCCCCCCTTAGAAGGAATAAGATCATATCCTGAAGGGATAAGATCAAGATCCCTAAAAAGGGGGGATAACGATCAGTGGGGAAAGGAAATGATGGGATTTCTTTCCCCCACCTTAGCCAACGCCCCAATGGACTTGGAGGGCAAGAAACCAGCCCCCTCCACCCCTATATATAGTGGGGAGGCGCATGGGAGCAGCACCCCAAGCCCTGGCGCCTCCCTCTCCCTCCCGTGACACATCTCCCTCCTCCCGCAGCGCTTGGCAAAGCCCTGCTGGAATCCCGCTACTTCCACCACCACGCCGTCGTGCTGCTGGATATCCATCGACCTCTCCTCCCCCCTTGTTGGATCAAGAAGGAGGAGACGTCCCCGCTCCGTACGTGTGTTGAACACGGAGGTGCCGTCCGTTCGGCGCTAGGATCATCGGTGATTTGGATCACGACGAGTACGACTCCATCATCCCCGTTCTCTTGAACGCTTCCGCTCGCGATCTACAAGGGTATGTAGATGCACTCCCCTCTCCCTCGTTGCTAGATTACTCCATAGATTGATCTTGGTGATGCGTAGAATTTTTTTGATTTCTGCTACTCCATAGATTGATCTTGGGGTGCACTGAGTTAATAGGTTAGTCCAAATATGATCAAAAGTGTATGGAAGTGTATAAATATCATAGCAATATCACCCAAAATAGGCATGGAGCAAGCAGAAATTATAGATACGTTTTGGACGTATCAACTACTTCCAGGGCCACCCAATCACCATTGTAAGCTCAGCTCCATTGGGAGACATAATCCAGAACAAAGAAGCCATGGGCAGAGTAGCAAAGTGGGCCATTGATCTTGGCCCACATGGATTGAAGTATGTACCCCATACAGCTGTCAAGTCCCAGGCATTGGTAGATTTCATCAATGATTGGAAAAAATTGCAAACACCAGAGGAGAAGCCGGATCATACATACTGGACTATTCACTTTGACGGATCAAAGCAATTAGAAGGCTCGGGAGCTGGAGTCATGTTAACTTCCCCACGAGGTGACAAGTTTAGTTATGTCGTCCGACTAATGTTTCCTTGTACTAACAATGCGGCTGAATACGAAGCACTGCTTCACGGCCTGCGGATGGCTAAGGAGATGAACTTGAGCCGGGTCAAGTGTTTTGGTGATTCAGATCTAGTGGCGCAACAGGTGTCTGGCAAGTGTGACTCTAAAGACCCTCTCATGGCAACTTACAGGCGAGAAGTTGAAGTAGTTGCAGGATGTTTCAAAGGATATCAGGTGGATCACATAGACCGGCGAAAAAATGAAGCAGCCGATGCTCTAAGCCGGCTGGGCTCTCAGCATAAACCGGTGCCACCAAACACTTTCTTGGATGAATTACACAGTCCATCAGTTCAGGTACCATCGGAGGAGGACTTGGCTATTCCTGATCCGGAGGCACAGCTCGTGGCAGCGCTTCATGTTATTCCGGATTGGACACTCCCCTACTTAGCGTACCTGAGCCGAGGAGAGTTGCCAGATGATGAGATTGAAGCTAGGCAGATAATCCGGCGATCCAAGTCTATTACCATTGTTAACGGAGAACTTCATCACCGCAGCGTTTCTGGAGCGTTTCAGCGCTGTGTATCATCGGAAGAAGGCAATGATATTCTTCGAGAGATACACGAAGGGGATTGTGGTCATCATGCTGGGTCAAAATCGCTGGTAGCCAAGGCTTTTCGTCACGGGTTCTACTGGTTAATAGCCCATGCTGATGCAGAGGATCTAGTCCGGAAATGCGACGCTTATCAGAAATGTTCACGTCATGCTCTTGTTCCGACACAGGAGCTACGGATGATTCCAATTACTTGGCCGTTTGCGACTTGGGGGCTTGATATGGTTGGGCCTTTTAAATGATCCCAAGATAAAAAAACCCACCTGTTGGTGGCAGTGGACAAGTTTACAAAATGGATTGAGGCAGAACCTGTCAGTAAGTGTGATGCGGCAACAATGGTTAAGTTCATCAAAAAGGTAATTTTCCGGTTTGGCTTTCCACACAGCATTATTACTGATAATGGCACCAACCTATCCAAGGGAGAGATGGAAGAATTCTGCCAAAGGGAACATATTCGCCTGGATGTATCTTCGGTAGCTCACCCTCAATCCAATCGTCAAGCTGAAAGGGCCAATCAAGAGATCTTGCGAGGCATCAAACCCTGGCTTATGACTCCCTTGCAGAGAACACCAGGGTGCTGGGTTGAGGAATTACCTTCTGTCCTCGGGAGCATCAACACTACGCCTAACAGGTCTACAGGCTATACGCCCTTCTTCATGGTGTATGGTGCTGAAGCGGTTCTTCCAAGTGATATCCGACACGAGTCACCACGGGTGGCAGCTTATGTTGAAGCGGCCAATGAGCAAGCAAGACAGGACAGCTTAGACCGACTCGATGAAGAGCGTGACATAGCAGCAGCACGGTCTGCCATTTATCAGCAGGACCTGCGCAGATATCACAGCCGCCGGGTTAAGACCAGGACGTTCCAGGAGGGGGACCTGGTACTCCGGCTTATACAAGACCACAGATATGCACAAGCTATCCCCACCTTGGGAAGGACCCTTTGTGGTCAGCAAGAACCTACACAACGGTTCATACTATCTGGTGGACGTTCGAGAACACAAAGACTCACGGACAACAGAGGAAGAGACGAAGAGGCCGTGGAATATTGCTCTTCTACGGCCTTATTACACTTGAGCCATGAGCTCCGCTTCATGTATCCTGTATATATTATGATTAATAAATAAACTGGCACCCCTGGTAAACCGGGGGATCAGCCTTTTTTCTTCTAAATAAGTGTCTTATGGGAGTTAACTCAGATGCTTTGATCAGTCTATTTTGCTATGCAGGACAATTCTATAAGGGACCAACCAGGACTTGACATTCAAGGACAACTCTCTCATAGGTACCCTACCTCCACGGTCACTAGGGGGCTATGGATCACATTCGAATCCTCGCTTAATCCCTTCTGGTCCGGTTTATATGATCATATTCGAATCATTGCTCCTTCGATTACATCCATTGATTGGCAAAAGAAATCATTGCTCCTTGGATTACATCCATTGATTGGCAAAATAAGTCCTTGCTCCTTGGAATACATCCATTGATTGGCAAAAGAAATCATTGCTCCTTGGATTACATCCATTGATTGGAAAAATAAGTCCTTGCTCCTTGGATTACATCCATTGATTGGCAAAAGAAATCATTGCTCCTTGGATTACACCCATTGATTGGCAAAATGAATCAAAGCTCCTTGGATCACGTCCATTGATTGGCAAAATGAATCATAGCTCCTTGGGTCACATCCATTGATTGGCAAATATGGAGCCTGGCAGCTCACAAAAAGCCTCGACTACATGGTCTTATTTGCAACAGTATTTTGGGTTTTGTGTTTTTTCAAAGTTTTCTTTGGTTATCCAAGTTTTTGATCTGGAACTGGGCAACTTCAAAGTTGACCACATATCTACAAAAGTGTGGGTCATAGAACACCAGCATGATTTAAACCGGCATCTATCATAGCCCGGAACAATCATTGGGCAAACGCCAAGTGGGCCAAGAGCCTAATCAGAATCTACACGTTCAATTATGCCTACCGGATTAATGATGTCAAGTACACTTAGTTAAAGTGTTGTCTATGCAGATACATATAATATAAAGGATCAACCATAGCAGACAAGGGATTAAAATTGGCAGATGCCAAGTCAAGCTGTGACATCCGGATTGAGACAGACAATGTTTCGAACTATCCTATTACAAGGCACTTGCATGCCTGAACGGATTAAAAGTTTTTTGGCAACAGATTTCAGCAGCTAAAAGTTAAACTGAGCAGTTTATGATTCTTCTTGCTGCTGCGAAGGCTGAGGATCGGCTTGTTCCGGAACTTCTTCATCCTCACGAAGCGGTTGGAAGTCAGGAACGCGCCAGTCAATCTTGGACAGTGCACGGAAGTACATTTCCTCTGTAATAAGATCGGACGGATCAATATCTGGAGCGAAAGTATGGGCACGCACTGGCGGGATCAGATTCTCGGTATCATAAACCGGCCGGTCCACCCGTTCATTTCTAAGTCATATGCCGGATGATACCTGGTCAGGTCCGCTTCATCGGCAAGCTTGCTGGCAAGAGGGCGCATCTCCTTGGTTAAAGCACGGAGGTCCTGGCCAGAGAAGGCAGTTCCATCTTCCTTGTTACTGGGATACCCGTTCATAGCTTCCTCCGGATCAAAATTCGGAACCCATGCCTTGGCCCGGGTCAGTGCTACAAGTGAACCGGCCCGTGCAGCAGATTTCTTCACCTCTACCAAGAGCACAGGCAGGATGGATAGTTTCTCTAAAGTACCTTGGATAGTAGTTGGGGCCGCCTTTTGATGGGACATTGCACTTATAATCCGTTGAGCGCCGGAATATAGCTGCTCCACCAAAGTATAAGAGGCCTTGAGATTCTTTTGGATGTCATCTCCAAGATGTGTTATGCGTCGCCCTAAAGTTGATTGTTAAAGTTAAACCGGAGCAGCACAAAGATTGCAGAGATGAAAACACATGCAAATTGAGTGATTACCAAAGATAGCAGAGGTCATAAGTTCTATTTGCTGTCTTAAGCCGGTTAGCTCTTGCGTCACCGGATTAAGGGCAGCTTCAACATCTTTTGCTCTTTTCTCAAGAGCATTCCTCTGCACCTCCCAGGCGGACCGCTCTGCTTCAAAGTCTTTTTTCAACTTTTCGGCACTGGTTAAGTCCAGAGCAAGATCTTCCTTAGCTTTGGCAGCGGCAGTTTCAGTAGCAGCCAGTCTATTTCGGAGCTCAGTTACCTCTGCAGCCCTCCGGGTCAAGTCAGCCTACAAGGAAATCAAATGAAGTAAAAGACAATTCAGACAAGTCTCAAGCATATAAACAAGTTATCCACTTGACACTTGTGGGCTAATGTACAGTTGAAGTATTAAAAGAGAAATCCAGACAAGTCCTAGGCACATAAAACAAGTTATGCCCCTGGCACTTGGGGGTTAATGTAAGTTCATTTTGCATACATTGGAAGTACCGGTTCACCTACAATGAAGCTAAACCGGCACTTGGGGGCTACTATGGCATAAAGACATGAGTACAAAGAATACAAAACAAAGACAAATGAAGGAAGTTACCTCGTACTTATCCTTCATCATATTAACCAAGCCCAGTTCATAATCGCGGCTGGTATGAAGCCGGTTCAAATACCCGGAATAAAGTTCCTGGGCACTCAATTGGGCATAGCTGGACAAGTCCGTGCTCCACTTGCCCTTTTCTTGTTGAAGCTTCTCCTCTTTGGCACTATGTTTGGCCAAGATGATAAGCTTAGCAGGAGCGGTAAAACCTAACCCGGTTATCTGAACATCCGGGGAAGAAGCAGTAGTTGGTTGAGAAGGGGCAACAGTAAGTGCCGGGCTAACAGGAGCCGGGTTAGTCCGAGGATGGCTAACCCGGAGAGGACTCGCCGGTTGAACTACATTTTCCATATTAGCATCTTCCGGGGCAACGATGTCATCGTGATCCATGGGAATAGGGTCGTCAAATTGAGCTGCAGGATCGTTCTCTGGAGGGATGATTTCGTCCGGATCAGCTGCCGGTTCAGCGGTAGTAGTCTCGGAAGCCGCTTTGGTAGCTTTCGCCTTCTTGCTAGGCTTGGGCTTGCTGGAGAAAATTGAAGGAACAATGAGAATCATCAAGGTACAAATACAAAGATAAACCGGATGTTGAAAAGGACTTACCCAGGCACGGTCTTCAGCACAAGGACCTGTGTGGCAGTCGACTCGCCAGTAGAGGACAAAGGAGTCTACTGATAGTTAGGATCAGACGGTTTAAGCAGTTTACGTATAAGTCCGGCCTTTGGATGAAGAAGAGTTGGAAAAAGTAAAACCTCAGAGCGGCGCCTGCGAGCCGGAGTAAGAGATATTTCGGAGGATTCTACTACGTGGCCACTATGGCGCGTAGTCCGGCGTGCTTCATGCTGCTGCTTCTTCAAAAGAAATTTGGCGTCCAATTGAGCGTAAGGATGAGAAAAAGGGTATTTCCGGGATGCCCGACGGATTTTGGGCGCCGGCGGTTCTGTGTCTGAAGAAAGAGAGATTACCTCAACTTCCGCCGCTTTACTTCCTTCAGCCAAATCCTGTGGAAAGACACTGTTAACATAAATTTGGATAAAGGGAGATTAAAACACATCAGGATCAATTCATACCTCGGAATCCGGATCATCTTCCTCAGGATGTGAAACGGAGGCAGTGGCCGCCTTTTTCTTCTTGACAACATACGTCTTCCGGCGTGGCTGCTTGCCTGACTTATCTTGAGCTTTTCTCTTCCAGAAGGGGTCGTTGGCCTATGCAGAAGATAAGAAATAAATAGAAGACAATTGATACGGACGGATCAGAAAAAGCAGAAGAGGTCAGAAAGAACTTACAGCTGGCGGTTTGTTGTTTTCATAGAATGGAGCCAATCTGGTCTGGCTGCACTCTTCCAGAGAGATGTTGAGCATTTTCTTTGCGGATTCAGTGACTTCTTTCTCAGGAAGTATTATGTCAATGTGGCGTTGAGGGTCATCCGTTTTTCCGGTATACTCACACATCAGGCATGAGCGCCGGCTCAGTGGAAGGATGCTCCAGGAAAGCCAACAGCGAACAAAATCTACTCCAGTTAAACCGTTGGCCATAAAGGCCCTAAGCTTAGAAAGCTGAGGGGCAAACTGGGCCCGCTCTGAAGAACTAAGGCGCTGCGGCAGGGGATGATCCTTAGGTAGACGATGTGCACGGTAACCCGGCAGTCGGTTTTCTCCTTCAGGCGAGGTATCTTTGCAATAGTACCATGATTGGTTCCATTCCTTGGGGTGTGTATGGAGAGCAGCGTGAGGGAAGGTCACATCTCTTCTCTTTTGAATGCTAACACCGCCCAACTCTTGACGCGGTCCAGCAGTAAACTCTGTCCGCCGGTTTAAGTGGAAAAAGTCTCGAAACAGATCCACTGATGGTTCTTCTTGAAGGTATGCTTCCGAGAAGACTTGAAAATTGCAGACATTTGATATAGAGTTCGGACCTATATCTTGAGGATGAAGCTGAAAAGCGGCTAGCACATCCCGGAAGAATTTTGAACCGGGAGGGCTAAAACCCCGGGCCATGTGATCAAAGAAAACAATGATCTCTCCTTCCTTAGGGGTAGGGGGGCATTCATCTCCTGGGGCCCGCCAGTGCAGAACATTTTTAGGACCCAGAAGACCAATTGAACCGACGTTTGTTAAATCTTCTTCCGTAATGCGGGAAGGAGCCCAGTTGCAACAAACGAACTGTTTGGCAGTCATCTCGACTAAAGGAAACGCTGAAAGATACAGTGCAAAATCCGGATTACTAAGTACTGAAGCATAAACCGGAGCGTAACATCAAAATATCAACGGTTTAGACAAGGGACTAATGGCATTGACAACCCGGAAGCAGATGTGAAGCGAGCAGCTACCGGTTTATGATAACAGGAAAAGAGGAGGCTAAACCGTCGGGCTTACGACTAATTCTTTACAAGAAGAGCATATGATTGGTTAAACCGGTGAGTAACTTACAGATCTACAAGACGAAGAAACAGGTTTTTGCATAAAGCTAAAGTAAAAATGGATCGGAGATGTAAGAAAAAGAGGAAATATATGCAAGTCTTATACAGGAAGAACCACGAAGGATTTTTATAGACCAAATGAATCTAAGGTTCGAATCTAAGGTTTAAACCACGGAGCAGGAGCGCATTCGAAACGAATCCAAGGTTTGAATCTACTGCAAGTGTAACCTACAGGGATGAACAGCAAGCTTCGAGGTTTCAGGGCGGAAGCCATGGTGGAACCCTAGATTGAGATCTACGGTGAGAAAAAAGGAGTACCTGAGGAAGAAGAAGACGGCGGCGGAGTGCTCTGGACATGGTTGAGGGTGATGCAGCGGCCTGGATTGACGACGGCGACAGGCTCGAAGAAACGGCGGCGGAGCTTCAGGCGACGGAGGAAGATGAAGTGCGGAAGAAAGAAAAAGGACAGGTCTCAGCGGTATTTATAAGCTGGTGAGGTGAAACGGCAAGCGCGGGAATCAAGGAGGTCAGAGATTGGATAAAGCTTCTATTGTTGCCTCGATCTTCGGGATAGCATTTAACAAAAGTAACAAATAGAGATGAGCAATAAATGCGGAGGTGATGTCACGACAAATTGAGAGGATTTCTGGAGATGACGTCATAGTCGGTTTACAAAGCAGAGAAGTTACAGAGAAGAAATTTATGCAAAGACTTAGAAGACTGACATGAACAAGTTCAAATCAATCTGGGGCCTAATGTCAGGGATATTACTAGCAGGTATAAACCGGCTAGGAAGATCCGGATTACACTTACGTAGTTGTATTAGCATAAGCCCAGTAGAATATGAACAGGAGGTTACGGCCCATGGAGGCTTAGGGCCCATATGTAAAGCTTACGGTTTGTAAACCATCATACCATGTAACTTGAGGTGTAAGATAGAAAGAGCAGAGACCGAGGCGGACACGATTATGAACCGGCCTCGGGACTCTGTAAATCGGACCGGGCGTTGCCTCCTATATAAAGGGACGACCCGACGACGGTTCAACGACAGGCAACAACCCGTCGAGACACAGGCAAGCAATCCGCTCCCTGTTCATTGACGCCCAAGCAATACCAAACCAAACTAGACGTAGGCTTTTACCTTCATCGAAGGGGCCGAACTAGTATAAACCCTCTGTGTTCTTTGTGTGCTTTAACCTCTTCAAGCTAACCCGCGTGATGGCTCCACACCTAAGTCCTCTAAACTGGACATCTGCCGTGCCAATTCCATGACACAAAGGCCAGGGCTCTGTAGGCCTCCACACGTCCTAGTGGATAGTGGTGTAGTAGTTGATGATTTGACTTTGGTCTTCACACATAAAGCAACAACGGTAAATCAATGCTTGCCTGGGGACTTGACTCCTTTTTGGACGTTGTATATGGAGCAGCAGTTGTAACGCGTCAGAACAGCAGAGGCAACTGCAGCCTTTAGGGATTTCCACCGGGTAACACAGATAAAGAACTGTGCCTATGACAATTCGACGGCATCTGCGGTCAAACATATTGCCTGAACTTTCAGTCGGCCTCGGATTAAGAACACGGTAGATAAATCGACTCTTGTAGAATACCTCTTTTTAGACTTGGCGGATTACCGCAGCAACCCGGCGGATTACCACAACGCGTGAGGCGGTCGTACATCATGTAGCCCTAAAACGATCTCAATCTCATATCCGCCGCCGCAGAATACTTCTTCAATTTTGATCGATGAACTCATAGTTGGTGTGAATTTTTTCCAAGCCGGCTCTTGTTCAGCCGAAAAATTGCGAACCTCTCAATCCCATGGAGAGATCCCTTCAAGAACTCAACACCACCGTGCGCCAGCCCCACGGTGGGCGCCAACTATTGTGGAATTATCACGGAAGATGTCCTTAGGTAAGAACTTAGTCATGAGGCCAACACAGTTATGTGGTAGCTTGAGAGAGGTTAAGCGGAATCGAGAGACGCAACACACAAGACAAGGATTTAGATAGCTTCGGGCCCCGGGAAACATCATCCGGTAATAGCCCTACATGCTGTTTGAGGCTAGATCTCATTATGACCCTCATGGAGTCGCCGCATAGGCCGACTCTCCTTTTGTTGTGTCTAGCCCTAAAGAATATGGAGCCTCTAACTTGTGGTAAAACCTCCTCTCTTGGGGAGCCCTGCCCCTCCTTATATATGTTGAAGGGGCGGGTTACATATGGAGTCCTAGTAGGATTAGGACTAACTTATCTTCTATTACAAAACTGGATACAAGTCCGGGTCTTGCTTCCTTGTACCAAAATATTCCTCACGCCTTTCATCTTAAGCCGGCGCACCACAGCATGAGCCAGTCTTGTGGGCCTTTGGCCTTGTTATCCATCTAAACCACCCACTGGGTCACCATTGAGTCGCCAGGCTTGTGAGTCGTCAGACTAGTGAACCGCCAGACTCATAACTCCTCCGACGGGTTACCAATGAAACACTAAGTCCGGCCGGGTCATACTTCTGGCCGGGTCATACCTGTCGGCGTATTGGAACGCCATATGCCAAAGGATGGCGTATCATGCATGGGGTCAAAAGAACGTCGCCGGGCTCAGGAAGCGGGATAAAGCAGAACTTAGGACGCCTACGGATCTTACCCAGGTTCGGGGCTCTCCGAGGAGATAACACCCCTAGTCCTGCTTTGCGGGGGCTCCGCGTCATGACTGATATCACTAAGGTAGCTACAAGGTTGCTCCTTGAGCTGTGCAGTTTAAAGGAAGAAGATGAACAAGGCTAGCCCACCTTCTACCTCTCTCTGCTAGGGTTCAACCTCGTAACCTTCTAACCCCTCCTCATGGAGGACCCTGGGGGGTTTATATAGGCCTACCCCCCAGGGGTACAATGGTAATCTTGACGGTGTGGCTCCCAACCGTCAGTGTCTTCCGGCGCTGGCCTTGCCGCCTGCCTGCTGGGGCCCGCCGCCTACGGGCCCACGTGAGTGTCTTTCACTGTAGACGCGCCTCTGCTGACGACAGCCTCGTCAGGAGGGAAGTGGCTACAGTGCCGCCTCCTCCTGCCGTATACTACCGCCACACCCTGTCTTGTCATCTTGATGAGGCCCAGACTCCCAGGACGAGATTTTCCGCCTGCTACCAGGCGGCCGTCTCCCCTGGCCACCCGCCAGGGGCGGCTTATTTATGAGCTATTCACTGGCTAATGGGGCCAGCCGCCTGCTGGCCTTGCCGTCTATGAGTAGTGGGATCGTGGCCCCCTCTGACCGATGCTTGGTCACGAGCTGCGTGGCTACAGTGACCCGCCGCTTAGGAGATATTCATAAGGTACACGTTCACTGTAGCCACGCCCTTATAGATCTTCCAAGGACATGTTCACCTGTAGCCATGCCCTTGCTGCGCGCGGGTCCCCCCAGCACGCGTCCTGGGGAAGGAATATGGGACCGTCTGCTGGCTGGTGGTGTTGGTGTCGCCGCCTGTTGGGTCCCTGCCGCCTGCTGGCAACCGGCTCCTAGGGCAGGCTACGCTAGGAGGCAAATCGATGAGCAGACGGCCGCGATGGACCAGGCGGCTGTCATTTGTCTCGAAAATACCAAGGGTGGTCTCTGAGGGTACCCATGGTCAGTATCTCCGACAGTAGTCCCCGAAGCTGGTGGAACTCTGCGGCGGGAGCTGGAGGTGCCGAGGGGTTCTAGCAGCTTCCCCTCTTAGGCAGGCCCAACATCCTTCACTTTGTATTCCGTGGATATCCGTCTGCTGGCAACCTACCCTGCGCTGATGGAGCCGGCCTCCAGCAGCCGAAACGCCGTCCTGGAATCTTCGGTGGGAAGGCACCGCCTGGTCAGCAGGCAGTCGAGCAGGCCCGCAGACCGTTGGCAGCTCCCACGCGTCACCGCCCTGTCGCGTCGGCCTGCCAGCCCACGCGTGTGACAGGACGTAACAGCGGGCCGGGGCCCGCCACTATGGGGCCTCGATCCCCGCGCGGATCCATAGTGGCAGGGGTCATCGATTACCCTCCCATGCGCATTTAATGTGCGCGGATTAGATACGAAAAAAGCGGGGGTCGTGCGAGGTGTGGAGCGGTTAATCCCACGCCCGCCCCCTCGCCTTCGCCGCCCAGGCCTATATATAGGTCGGGCGAGGGGGCTGGCACCGTTCTCGCGCTCACTTCCCCCATCCTCCTTCTTCTTCCTTGCTCTTCTCGTCATCGTCGCAGCGAGCCACCGCTCAAACCATGTCCGTTCTGGCGCCTACCCGACACCAGGGCCAGTGGGACGGCAGCGAGGTCCTGCAGGAGCACGTAGACGTCCTCCGGCAGTCGCGGAAGCTGCCCCCGAATGATAGGGTCGCCGTGCGCCTGGCGCCGGTGGCGGAGATCAGGCCGGCCCCGCGGCAAGGCGAGCGGGTCGTCTTCTGCTCGCACTTCCCGTGCGGATTTGGCCTCCCAGCGAGCGGTTTCTTCCGCTCTTTCCTGGACTTCTTCCACATCGAACCTCACCACCTCACGCCGAACACGGTGATGACCCTCTCGTCCTTCGTCGTCCTCTGCGAAGCCTACCTCGGCATCCTCCCCACCATAGAGCTCTGGACTGAGCTCTTCTACGTGAAGCTCGGCACCGCCGTCCAGAGTGTGCCCGCCCAATGAGGGGGGTGCATTGCGATGAAGCACAGCGGGACGAAGAACTTCTTCCCGGCACCGCAACTTGTGGGGTCGGTGAAGCAATGGCAGAAGACATACTTCTACGTCTCCAACGTCGACCCCGAGCAGGATTTCGTCTGCTTGTCGGAGTGGGTGCCGGGGCCGCCTGCCGAGCCTCGGGACTCCTGGAGGACCCGGCCCGCCACCCTCACTGAAGGCGCTTCCATCATGCTGCGCCATCTCCGAGAGCTGAGAGACAACGATGGCTTGGTCTTCGCGGATCTGCTGCTCACGTTTGCTGAGCGTCGGGTGCTGCCGCTGCAGCGTCACCCTCACCTGATCTGCGACATGAGCAGGCACCGGGACCCCAGCCGGACGTGCACCAAGCCCCTGCCATACGGGGAGGTGGCCCGTCTGGTGAACCACATCTCCAGCTACAGGGTCTCCGACTCCGGCTGGGCCTTCGGCAAGCTGCCGTACAGCCGCGGCAACCAGCCGCCCTCACTAAGCTTTTCATTCTTCTCTTTTCTTTCTTTTTCGTTCGGCTGCTGTAGCCGTCTGGTCCTGATATTTTGCTCAGATTTTCCCTGGCCAGCCGGCGCCGGGCTCTGACCAACTGGGCCGCCCCCTGGAGCCGGATCGCTCTGAGAGCGATACAAGCGACCCCGATCTTGGGCCGCCGCCATGGAGGAGGAAGAGGTGACGGGCGGCGGGGGCCAGCCATCAGGCGCCCTGCCGGAAGGTGGCGTTGAGAGCTGGCCGGATGACGACGAGGAGATGGAGGAGGCACCCGTCCGCACCAGCCAGCAGGCCGAGCCTTCTGGCACAGCCGGCGGTGGGAAACGGGGGTCCTCATCAGGGCCGACTGGTGTCCCACCCAAGAAGCTCCGGCTGTCGACCGCCGCCACGAGGCGTCGAGAGGCGGCCACCTGGGCAAACGTGCCGAAGATGCCCAAGGCTAGGCCGATTGTGTCCGGGTAAGTGTTCTGCATTTCTTCTTTGCGTGATACTCATCTTTCTCAGCTGATCCCTTCTTGACTGACTCCCCGTTTCTTTGGGATATCAGCGCAGCGCGTCGCTTTCCCTCTCGCGGGTGCCAGCAGGCTCTGTTGTGGGAGGCTTAGATGCCCCTCCCGTGCCCCCTTGCGTGGATCCAGCCAGCGCGCTCCGGGAGGCGACAAAGATGAATGCCCGTGAGGCGCGCGCGGAGCGTGAGGCCGCGGATCGTGAGCGAGCGGCGGTCGATGTCGCCGTCCAGGTGGAGGCCGACGCCGCCAAGAAGGCCCAGGAAGACGCCGCTCGAGTCCAAAAGCGGGGAAAGGGCCCTCAGCAGCCAGCGGGCCACGTCGTTCGCCCGGAATCAGGGTCTCTGGAGCCATCGGCCCAGGTGCCGACTGCTGACGAGCAGCCGGCTTCAGGCGATAGGGGGGACGACTGCGTCATTCTGGAGACGCCGCCACCGCCCCCCGCGCCGCTTGTTGGGGAGCAGGGCAGCCGGCCAGCGGGGACGGAGGCGCCGCCAGTTGGGGGCGAGCTGGTGACTCGCCCGCAACCGGCCACCCGAGCCCCAGCCCGCCGGCGCCTTGCGAGGGCGGTCTCTATGCCCCAACAGGTGGAGGTCGGCGGGGCCAGCTCGTCCGCGCCGGAGAATAAGGCGACCAGCGCGGCGCCGTTAAGTTGGAGGCCCGGAGGTGGCGGCGCGTGGATCATTGCATCGCGGGACGTCCTCGACCACTTCAACTCCTTGGGCAACGTCGTGCAGACGGCGGTGCAGGAGTTCGTCGCCACGCGGTCCTCCGTTCGGGTACGTGTGCTTCGTGTTCTTCTGTTTTTATTCCTTCAATTTCTTCTGTGGGGGCGCGTCAGCGCACCCACTGGGTGTAGTCCCCGAGTTCCAAGCCGGCTGCTGAGCAGGCGTCTTGGAACTCCAAAGTGTACGTCATGGGCTGATCTTGCGTCTTGTTGCAGGAGTACCACAACCTCTGCGTGGCCTCCTACAACGCTCAGCGCCAGGAGCTGGCGCAGCTGCAGGCTGCCTTGGCAGACAACCGAGGTGAGTGCCTCCTCTTCTCCTTGCGAGGGCGCGTCAGCGCACCCACTGGGGGTAGTCCCCGAGTTCTGAGCCGGCTGCTGAGCAGGCAGCTTGGAACTCCAAGGTTATCTTTTTGCTGCTGATGTTTGTTCTTTTTCTTTCTCCCTTGCTAGCGGTCACAGCCGACCTCCGCAACCAGCTGGGCGAGGCCCAGACGGAGCTGGCTTCTAAGGAGTGGGATCGTGGTCTTGCCGCTCAGAACCGCGACCGCCTGCTCAAGGAGCTGGCGGACCAGGCGGCGGCCCACAAGGTCGAGCTTGGCAAGATGTCAGATGCCGAGTCACTTCTGCGGGCCGAATTCCAGACCGAGCGCTCGAATTGTGCCGAGAAGGAGGCGGCTCTCCAAGACGGCTACGTAGCCATTGGAGACATGGTTGACGGTGAGACGTCTACCCTTTCATCTTGTATTCGCCGTTTGTAACAGCCGTCTTTCTTATCTTCTGATCCTTCTTCTAGTTTTGGCAGAGTTCTTCTCGGGCTATCCTGTGGCCGCCACCCAGGCCATCGAAGCCGAGCATGCTGCGAGGCGCTAGGCGGGCCGAGCGATCGCACCCAACGCGCCCAGGACCCCGGCCGAGGAGCTTCTTGCCATTCGGGTGCGTCTCCTGCCGGTCCGCCGTCTGCTTCGCCGTCTGCAGCGTGCTGGCGCCTAAGTCCTGGCCGCCCTCTGGCCAGGTGTGCCAGCACTCCGTACTCCCAGTCGGACGGCCGCCTGGCTGGAAGCGGCCGGCCAACGCTTCGAGGCCTGGAAGGGCTCCGCAACGAGGGCTGGTGCGCGGACCGCCCTGAAATTCGTCAAGAGCTGGTATCCTGGCTTGAGCCTTGAACAACTGGAGACCTTCCGTGCGGAGGCCCAGTCTGAGCTAGTCGTGGAGCAGAAGGAGCTCATCCAACGTGCCGCCGCCCTTGCCGGATACGCCGACACCTCCGTCTTCATCCCGGAGTTGGACGACAGGGGCCATGTGGTGCCGCCTGGCAACTTCGGGATGGACTTGGCGGCATCGGAGGATCCGGACGAGGAGATCGCCTCCAGTGAAGGTGACGAGGAGGAGGAAGGCAGCGACGAGGAGACCAGTTCCCAGGAGGCGGACCCGTCAGCCAGCCGCCAGCCTGACCAGTCCTCGACAAGCGGACCAGGAGTGATGGCCCCGCCTGCTGCCGGAAACGGCCAGACCAAGACCCACCAGGCGGCCTCCCCGGAAGCCAGCTCCGTCGTGCCGCCTGCCCAGCCTGCTGCACCTTAAGTTTTTTCTTTTGTATCTTCTGCTTCCCTGTAAGACTTGTAGGGTTAATCCGAACAATTCCACCCGCTGGGTGTATCAGTAAGTTGTTACTGCAAGGCGGCCCTTGAGGCCTTTTGGAAGTAAATATTCTTTTTAATGCTGCATGGTCTTTATGCAATTGTGCTGAATCCTAGGATTAGCCTTGCCCTACTTTCCTTGTGGTGATTTTCTTCTTGCCGTCTCCTTGAACTGCTGCCCTGCCAGCCAGACAGCCACTCTGTGGTTCTGTGGTTGGGTCAGGGGCTTGGCTTTTTTCAGAGCGGGCAAGTATTCTTCCCTCTGGAGGGCGGCTTGGCTAAGCCCAGAACCGGTTGGCCAACTGTTTGACAGCCGACCACTCGTGTGAAGGGCCGGCTGGCCCTATGTCTTTTTTCCTTAGCCATTTTTCATGTGGGCACCATTTCTTGCCTTTTGCTCCTGCCAGTCGGACAGCCGCGTTCCGCGAGTCTGTGACTTGATGCGGGAGAGGGCTTGAATGCCATCACATTACTTGTCTGACTATTTAAGGATAATTTCTTAGACATAGGGCTAGGCGGCCAGTCCCTGGGCCGTCTGCTAGGCTCCGATGCCGGACAAAGGAGTGAACAACAATCATTCGCAGGCATAATTCTTATCGTATAGATAAAGGGTTGGGCAGTCCCCGAGAACTCCTCGGGGGTCCCATTGGTTCTCAAAATAACTTTACATAGCATGACACATACTGTCTTTTAGCTATAAAAGTGACGAAGAAGGTTTGCGTTCCACGGGCGCTCCGACTCCTTGCCTGATCGTCTCTCTTGCGTGCTCTTGGCTTCTGGGCGCCAATGAGGTAGTAGGCATCGTTGCCTAGTACCTTGCTGACGATGAACGGTCCTTACCAAGGAGCCGAGAGCTTGTGCTGGCCGGCTGTTCGCTGGATCAGACGAAGCACAAGGTCTCCCTCGCGGAAGGAGCGTGGCTTGACTCGCCGGCTGTGATAGCGGCGGAGACCCTGCTGGTAGATGGTGAAGCGGCTGAGTGCTACCAGCCGGGCCTCCTCCAGCAGGTCCACGCCGTCTTCGCGTGCTTCTTTGGCCTCAGCTTCCGTATACATGGTGACGTGAGGTGAGTCAAACTCAACATCCGTAGGAATGACGGCCTCGGCCCCATACACGAGGAAGAAAGGAGTGAAGCCGGTGGATTTGTTCGGAGTGGTTCTGAGGCTCCACAGGACAGACGGCAGTTCTTCGATCCAGCAGCCGGCTGACCACTCCAAAGGTTCGACCTGCCGGGGCTTGATGCCGGATAGGATAAGGCCGTTGGCGCGCTCGACTTGGCCGTTAGACTGTGGGTGGGCAACGGACGCTAGGTCCAGTTGGATGCCCTGCGTTGCACAGAAACGAGCAAGTGCGCCTTTGGCAAAATTTGTGCCGTTGTCAGTGATGATGCTGTGTGGTGTACCATACCGGACTATGATGTCTGCAATGAATGTCACAGCAGTTGGGCCATTAAGTTTCTTGATTGGTTTGGCTTCGATCCACTTGGTGAATTTATCTATTGCCACGAGAAAATGTGTCAGGCCTCCTCTGACAGTCTTGAAAGGGCCTACCATATCCAGTCCCCAGACGACAAATGGCCAAGTGATCGGAATAGTCTTGAGTGCAGAAGCCGGAAAGTGTTGCTTGGAACTGAAGCGCTGGCAGCCGTTGCACTTTCTCACCAGATCTTTGGCATCGTCCAAATCAGTCGGCCAGAAGAAAACCATGACGGAAAGCTTTGGCGACAAGGGACCTTGAGGCCGCATGGTGGCCGCATTCCCCTTAGTGAATGTCCTTCAGGATAGCCAGCCCCTTTGTTGCTTCTACGCAGCGCTGGAAGACGCCCGTTGTGCTTCTTCGGACAAGCTGTTTGTTGACTATGGTGTACGCTGAGGCCCGGCGTTGAACTTGCCGTGCCAAAGTTTCTTCTGCTGGCAGCTCTCCTTTGAGCAGGAATGTGAGGATTGGCTGTGCCCAAAACGACGCTGAGACTCTTGCTGCCTCGGCCAGAGAGACCAGGGCGGTTGGGTTGGGAGGCGGAGGGCTGGGCTGAGCCGCCTCCTGTGCGTCCGAAGCCCTCGAGCCGTCTGCTGGAGCCGGCGCCTCCTGGCCGTCTGCTGGAGCAATCCCCGGGCCATGAACTGGCGCAGCTACAGGTGGTCCATCTGTTGGAGTTGGAGTGTCATGGCCGCCTGCTGGGGTAGTCTCTGGGCCGGCTGTCGAAGCTGCGAGGCCGCCTGCCCCAGGGTCGGCTGGTATGAAGATTGACTCCGACTCTTGTGAAGGCTTGATAGACGGCTTATGCATGCATTGGAGAGATACGCCGGCTGGTATTGCTTGGCGGGTGGAGCCGATTCGTGCCAAGGTGTCGGCTTGCATGTTATCGGCCCGTGGTACGTGGAGGAACTCGCAGCCATCAAAGTGTCCACTGATCTGCTGGACAAGGAAGCGATAGCTTGCCATGTTTGCGTCCTTGGCGTCCCAGTCCCCAGATGACTGCTGGACAACCAAGTCCGAGTCACCATAGGACAGTACTCGGCGAATGCCAATCTCCTTGGCCATCCGGAGCCCGTGGATAAGTGCCTCGTACTCGGCCACGTTGTTGGAGGCGGCAAAGTGGATCTGCAGGGTATACTTGAGCTTGTCGCCTTTGGGGGAGGTGAGGACGATGCCGGCTCCCAGGCCAGTACGCATCTTTGACCCGTCAAAGTGCATCCGCCAATGGGTTGAGTCTGGCACAGGCGGGAGGTACTGGGTTTCGGCCCAATCGACGAGGAAATCGGCCAATGCCTGCGACTTGATGGTGGTGCGTGGCTGGTAGAAGATGGTGAAGGGGGCCAGCTCAATGGCCCACTTGGCCACTCTTCCTGAGGCATCTCTGTTCCCCATGATTTTGGCAAGCAGGGCCGTGCAGACGACCGTGACAGAATGATCTTGGAAGTACTTCTTGAGTTTCTTGGCGGTGAAGTACACGCTGTAGCACATCTTTTGGTAATGGGGGTAGTTCTGCTTGGATGCTGACAGCACTTCGCTCAAGTAGTAGACAGGCCTCTGGACGGGCAAGGCTCTGCCGTCCTCTGGGCGCTCGACCACCATGACAGTGCTGACCACCCGGCTGGTGGCGACTATATAAAGGAACATGGGTTCCTTGTCTGCTGGTGCCACCAGGACAGGCGGGGTGGACAGTAGTTGCTTGAGCTACTGGAAAGCTTCGTCCGCCTGGTCGTTCCACTCGAAGCATGTGGTCTTCTTCATTAGTTGGTATATGGGGAGTGCCTTTTCTCCCAGCCGGCTAATGAAATGGCTGAGAGATGCCAGGCACCCCGTGAATCTCTGGACATCCCGCACATGGGTCGGTCGTTCCATCCTCTCAATGGCCTTGATCTTCGCAGGATTGCACTCGATGCCGCGTTCGGATACCAGGAAGCCAAGGAGTTGGCCGGCCGGTACCCCGAAGACGCATTTCTCTGGGTTTAGCTTAATCCGAAAGCAGCGCAGGTTCTCAAATGTTTCTTGGAGATCCTCCAAAAAGGTTCCTCTCTTCTCCGTCTTCACCACAATATCATCCACGTAAACATGGGCGTTCCTGCCAAGCTGCTTGAGGAGACACTTCTGCATGCAACGCTGAAAGGTGGCGCCGGCATTTCTCAAGCTGAACATCATGGTCAGGTAGCAGAAGGCCCCAAATGGCGTGAGGAAGGCGGTCTTCAGGCGGTCAGCTGGATCAAGCTTGATTTGGTGGTACCCCGAATAAGCATCGAGGAAAGACAACATCTCGCATCCGGCTGTGGAGTCGATCACTTGATCTATTCGCGGCAGAGCAAACAGATCTTTAGGGCAAGCTTTGTTTAGGCTGGTGTAATCAATGCACATGCGCCATTTGTTGTTCTTCTTCAGCACTAGGACTGGATTCGCAAGCCACTCGGGATAAAAGACTTCCATGATGAAATCGGCTGCTAGTAGGCGGGCAACTTCTTCCCCAACGACTCTTCTTTTCTCTTCTGACAGGCGGCGCAGTGGCTGCCTGATAGGCTTTGCATCTTCTCTCACGTGTAGTTTGTGCTCGGAGAAATCCATCGGGACACCCGGCATGTCCTTGGGGGACCATGCAAAGATGTCCTGATTCTCCGGAGGAAATCGACGAGCTCGCTTTCCTATTTGCTGTCTAGGCTTGACCCTATGACAGCAAATCGCTCTGGGTGAGACGGGTCCAAGGCAATCTTCTTTGTGTCCTTGGCTGGCTGGAACGAACCTTGCGGCTCCGCCTCCCTGGGATCGGCTGGTATGGCCGGCTGCTCGCCAGCCATTGCCACCAGCCGCTCCAGACGGCGCTTTTCCTCAGCCACGACAAGGGACTCTGCCAGGCGGCTGCTGGCTATTGTGCATGCAATGGACTTCTCGTAGTTCTTGGCTATGGTGATTATTCCTTTGGGGCCCGACATCTTCATATTGAGGTAGGCATAATGGGGGACTGCCATGAACTTTGCGAGAGCTGGCCGGCCTAAGATCACGTGATAGGGACTTTCCAGGTTCACCACTTCAAACCAGACCGGCTCCCTTCGGAAGTGCGTCTTGTCACCAAACAGGACATCGACTCTGGTCTTGCCGATCGGTGAGCAAGAGAGGCCTGGCACAATGCCATGGAACACGGTCCTGGTAGGCTGAAGTTGCTTTTCTTTGATGCCCAACTTCTCCATGGTGTCTCGGTACATGATGTTGATGCTGCTGCCGCCGTCTACCAGCACCCGAGAGAAACGACAGGCCTGCCTGTCCGTGGAGAGGGTGGCGTCCAGGACCAAGGCATAGGCCCCTGGTGACGGCATGACAGCCGGGTGATCCTCTCGGCTCCAGCTGACAGGCCTTTCAGACCAATGCATGAATCACGGGTCCTTGACGGCAACAGTGTTGACTTCTCTGCGCTGCTAGCGCCGGCTGTGCCTATCGTCCGCCTGGCTGGTGAAGACAACATAGGCTCCGTTTTCTTCTGGAAATGCGTCCTGGACCTGGCCGCCAGGGCGGGCAGCCGGCGGATTAGGAGGCGGGGCCGGCTGCCCCGCAGGCGGCGGTGGCAGAGCTTCCCCCCTCGCAATTCCTGTGAGCCAATGACACTTTCGCGTTGTGTGGTTGGAAGGCTTCGCGCCACTGTGGAACTTGCAGGGGGCGTCCAGAGCTTGATCAAAGGAGAAGGCCGGTTGCCATACCGGTTTGCCGCCCTTCTAGCGCTTGGGTCCTGCTTGAGCTTCTGGCTGCTGGCCGTCGACCGCCGCTACCAGCCGGCTATTGGTAGCCGGCGCGTGGGCCTTGCGCTTCTGGTCGCTTGTCTGCTGGCGCCGGCTGGACTCTCCTGCCGGCGTCTTGGAAGTTGGAGGGGTCATCTTGCCAGAAGCATCCACTTGCAGCTCGGGCTTCATGGATGAGTCAGCGGTGGCGTACTTGTCCACTATGCTCAGTAGTTCATCCAACGTGGCCGGCTCATCACAAAGGAGCCGGTGTTTGAGTAAGGTGCCTTCTCTGCACCCGGCCGTGAAATACTTGATGGCTTGTACCTCGTGCACTCCTTCACAAGAGTTTCGCAGCTCTGCCTACCGCGTCAGATAATCGCGGGCCGACTCGTCTGGGCCTTGGACGCACAGGGAAAGCTGACGCGGCTTTGGAGGACGCTTGCAGGTGCTGGTGAAGTTGCGATTGAAAGCGTCAGTGATGTCCAGCCAGCCGTTGATGCTATTGGGCTGAAGGCTGTTCAGCCAAGTCCGAGCCGTGCCCTGGAGCATGAGGGGCACGTACTTCACCACGACACGTGTGTTGCTGGTGGCTATGCTGACGTCCATGGAGTAGTCCACCAGCCAGTCCTCTAGTTTCACTGATCTGTTGTACTTGGGGGTGTTCTCTGGGGAGCGAGAAGCCCTTGGGAAAAGGCTCATTGCGGATGCGAGGGCCGAAGCACGCCGGACCGAGGTCATCTTCTTCTTCAACCGCCTGGGATCGAGCCAGACGGTCCAGGCGGTGGCGGGCATCATTCTCCCCAACCCCCTCACGGCGGCCCAAGCGGCCCGCAAGAGAGGGGTGGTCAACAGGCGGAGGAGACACGCGCCTCTCCAGCCTGGGAGGAGGCGGATGTTCCCCTCACCACTCCACGGCCCTTGGGCGGCCGTCTTCGTCGCGCTCGATGGTGACACGAGCCTGCCGGCTACGGCTGGCAGCGGGCTCTGAGTCTCGCCGGCTGGTGGCGCCGACTGTTGGAGAGTGAGACGTGGCTCCTTGCTCCCGCCGAAAAGGGCGGTTGTCCGCGTGCACGCCGGCCTCTGATACCCGGGACGGGCCTCCTGCTGCGTGGCAGCAGCGCCGAGGAGCTGGCGGGCGCGCTGAGTCATGCAACGAAGCTCATCTCCCTCTAAGTGGCCCATCTCATCGACTGCCGCCTGGGCAGCCCTTAGGTTCTCCGACGGAGTGAGGTACACAGGCCGCGGGGCCCCCTAGCATGTCTGCTACAGCCCGCTGCGATCGCGGACGGTGCCGGTTCGGCTAGGCTCGCCAGCAACCGGCGTGCCACAAATGGCGCGGTCCATCTCGCGGCGGTAAGCTTCGGTGAGGTGTCGGGAGGCGCCCAATTTGTTGGTGCTGTCGAGGAGCGAAATTTGGAGCGCCTCCAACGCCTCGCCGTCTGCCCCCGCCGCGACAGGAGCGGCGAGGTGCTGCAGAGTGGCCTCGAGCGGATCTGGGCCCGTCCTGTTAGATGGGTCGCCGTGGTCGGTGACGAGCACCTCCGTGATGGTGCTGATGGTGTTGCCAATTGGAAGAATGGGGAGGGGGTCGTTGATGATCTCCACTAGCTCGGGGAAGGAGTCGACAGGCCCCGTGCCGAGGTCGACGATCATGTCTACCGGTGGGTCAGAAGAGCCTACTGACTCCACGTCAGTGGCACGCTCGTCGATGATGTGGAGCTTGTCGAGGAGCTCAACGAGGAAGCTCTCCGGTGCCATTGGCTCGGCCGGTGGAGAGGGTTCGTCGTGGATGCGGACGGCGCCGAGTAGATCGGCGAGCCCGCTCACGGCACATGCGGCCTCAGCGCCGCGAAGCATCTCGGTTTCCACGCCAGCGGGCGTGCCGGGCTGGCTACTCTCGCCAGGAAGGAACAAGTTTCCCGTCCAGAACATGTCTCCGGACGACGGTGCACCTAGCCCCATGGTAGGCGCCAAATGTCGGGGGTTTTGTAACGACATATGCCAAAGGATGGCTTATCATGCATGGGGTCAAAAGAACGTCACCGGGCTCGGGAAGCGGGATAAAGCGGAACTTAGGACGCCTACGGATCTTACCCAGGATCGGGGCTCTCCGAGGAGATAACACCCCTAGTCCTGCTCTGCGGGGGCTCCGCGTCATGACTGATATCACTAAGGTAGCTACAAGGTTGCTCCTTGAGCTGTGCGGTTTAAAGGAAGAAGATGAACAAGGCTAGCCCACCTTCTACCTCTCTCTGCTAGGGTTCAACCTCGTAACCTTCTAACCCCTCCTCATGGAGGACCCTGGGGGGTTTATATAGGCCTACCCCCCCAGGGGTACAATGGTAATCTCGACGGTGTGGCTCCCAACCGTTAGTGTCTTCTGGTGCTGGCCTTGCCGCCTGCCTGCTGGGGCCCGCCGCCTGCGGGCCCACGTGAGTGTCTTTCACTGTAGACGCGCCTCTGCTGACGGCAGCCTAGTCAGGAGGGAAGTGGCTACAGTGCTGCCGCCTCCTGCCGTATACTACCGCCACGCCCTGTCTTGTCATCTTGATGAGGCCCAGACTCCCAGGACGAGATTTGCTTCCTGCTACCAGGCGGCCATCTCCCCTGGCCTCCCGCCATGGGCAGCTTGTTTATGAGCTATTCGCTGGCTAATGGGGCCAGCCGCCTGCTGGCCTTGCCGTCTGTGAGTAGTGGGATCGTGGGCTCCTCTGACCGATGCTTGGTCACGAGCAGAGTGGCTACAGTGACCCGCCGCTTAGGAGATATTCATAAGGTACACGTTCACTGTAGCCATGCCCTTATAGATCTTCCAAGGACATGTTCACCTGTAGCCATGCCCTTGCTGCGCACGGGTCGCCCCAGCACGCGTCCTGGGGAAGGAATATGGGACCGTCTGCTGGCTGGTGGTGTTGGTGTCGCCGCCTGTTGGGTCCCTGCCGCCTGCTGGCAACCAGCTCCTAGGGCAGGCTACCCTAGGAGGCGGCTCGATGGGCAGACGACCCCGGTGGACCAGGCGGCTGTCATTTGTCTCGAAAATACCAAGGGTGGTCTCTGAGGGTACCCATGGTCAGTATCTCCAAACAATACCGCGGGGTATATCCCCGACATATCCCCTCCTTTCTTCCTTCTCCTTCAGCCTGCTCCTGTCATGCTCGCACAACCATCCGCCCGACGCCCGAAGCTCAGAGCCATGAGCACAGCTGCTCGAGCGCCACCCCGGCCGGGCGACTAACTCTGCTGCCGGCGTGCCTACTTCCTCGCTCCGGGCGAGACGGTGGTGCTGGCCCGCACTAGATCAGGTGTGGTCACGCGACTGCTAGCAGAAAGCGCGCAGTTAGGCCATGTAACATCCCGATTTTTGGAATGATGAAAAAAATCTGAAAAGTAGGGCTAGCAGAAAGCGCGCAGTTAGGCCATGTAACATCCCGATTTTTGGAATGATGAAAAAAAATCTGAAAAGTAGGGCAAGCTAATTTCGTTCATTTTATTGGTTAACAAGCCTAAATTGGACTTTTATAATTGGAGGATTTTTTGAACTAATGCCAACATAAATTAAATTTGAATTTTGTTCTTTTCTTTCCTCTGTTTTATAGCATATTTAAATTTGCGATTCTACGTTTTTTTGGGTTTCTCAGTTCATTGATCTATGTTAAAGCTTTTAATTCCTTTCTCGATTTTCCTTTCCAAAAAGGAAATCGTTTCTTTTCTCTCTGTCAAACTTTGGTTAGAATTACCTAGGCCCAATATGTCCCTCTGTTTTCTGTCTTATTTATTTTCCTTCTCCACCGCATGGGGCTAGGCCACCTTTTTTTTCTTCTCCCTCTCTCTACTGTTTTCCCTCTTGCTTTCCTTCCTCATGCGCTGGCCGAATTGGCCCAAACCCAGACAAGCGAAGCATCTCTTTTTTTTCTTCTCTGTACGTTACCTTACATAGAATAGAAACAACCTCTGCGTACTTTGACTGCTTCCCTCAATTTCCTTAATCTCCAAACGTTTCCAATTATGAGGATATGTTGTGATAGCCTGGCTTATTAGGGATGATAGACTACTCATATCAATAAGGAATTCCTTCTTTTCCGGAAGCTCATGGGAAGTTGGTCCCGGGTGCGCACGAGTGAGGACTGTTGGAAATATGCCCTAGAGGCAACAATACAATGGTTATTATTATATTTCCTTGTTCATGATAATTGTCTATTGTTCATGCTTTAATTGTATTATCCGGAAACAGTAATGCATGTGTGAATACATAGACCACAACATGTCCCTAGTGAGCCTCTAGTTGACTAGCTCATTGATCAACAGATGGTCACGGTTTCTTGACCATGGGCATTGGATGTCATTGATAACGGGATCACGTCATTAGGAGAATGATGTGATGGACAAGACCCAATCCTAAGCCTAGCACAAGATCGTGTAGTTCGTATGCTAAAGCTTTTCCAATGTCAAGTATCCTTTCCTTAGACCATGAGGTTGTGCAACTCCCGGATACCGTAGGAATACTTTGGGTGTGCCAAATGTCACAATGTAACTGGGTGGCTATAAAGGTACACTATGGGTATCTCCAAAAGCATCTATTGGGTTGGCACGAACCAAGACAGGGATTTGTCACTCCGTATGACGGAGAGGTATCTCTGGGCCCACTCGGTAATATATCATTGTAATGAGATCAATGTGACTAAGGGGTTAGTCATGTGATGATGTGTTACTGAACGAGTAAATAGACTTGCCATATTGAGATTGAACAAGGTATCGGTATACCGACGATCGAATCTCGGGCAAGTGCTATACCGATAGACAAAGGGAATTGTATACGGGATTGATTGAATCCTTGACATCGTGGTTCATCGATGAGATCATCATGGAATCTGTGGGAGCCAACATGGGTATCTAGATCCTGCTGTTGGTTATTCGCCAGAGATATGTCTCGATCATGACTACATGGTTCCTGAACCTGTAGGGTCTACACACTTAAGGTTCGATAACGCTAGGGTTATAGGGAATGTAGTACGTGGTTACCGAATGTTGTTTAGAGTCCTGGATGAGATCCCGGACGTCACGAGAAGTTCAGGAATGGTCCGGAGGTAAAGATTTATATATGGGAAGTCCCGTTTTGGTCACCGGAAATGTTCTGGGCGTGATCGGTAACGTACCGGGACTACCGGAAGGGTTTCAGGGGTCCACCGGGAGGGGCCACCAGCCCCAGAGGGTTGCGTGGGCCAAGTGTGGGAAGGGACCAGCCCCAGGTGGGCTGGTGCGCCCCCCACCAAGGCCCAAGGTGCAGGAAGAGAGGGAGGGGGCAAACCCTAGGTCCAGATGGGCCTTAAGGCCCACCCTAGGGCGCCCCTATCTCCCCCCTCCTGGCCGGCCCCTAGATGGGATCTAGGGGCTGCCGCCACCCCTAGGGAGGGAACCCTAGATGGGGGCGCAGCCCCTCCCCTCCCCCTATATATATATGTGGGGTTTCGGGGCTGCCAGATGCACGAGAACCTCTCCCTCTTGGCGCAGCCCTACCCCTCTCCCTCCTCGTCTCTTGTGGTGCTTGGCGAAGCCCTGCTGGAGTGCCATGCTCCTCCACAACCACCACGCCGTCGTGCTGCTGCTGGACGGAGTCTTCCCCAACCTCTCCCTCTCCCCTTGCTGGATCAAGGCGCGGGAGTCGTCACCGGGCTGCACGTGTGTTGAACGCGGAGGCGCCGTTGTTCGGCGCTTAGATCGGAATCAACCGCGATCTGAATCGCTATGAGTACGACTCCTTCATCCGCTTTCTTGCAACGCTTCCGCATCGCGATCTTAAAAGGTATGAAGATGCAGTCCCCTCTCGTTGCTAGTAATCTCCATAGATAGATCTTGGTGATGCGTATGATTTTTTTTGATTTTCTGCAACGATCCCTAACAGTGGCATCATGAGCTAGGTCTATGCGTAGTTACTATGCACGAGTAGAACACAAGATTGTTGTGGGCGTAGATCATGTCAATTTACTTGCCGCTAATAGTCTTATCTTGATTCGACGACATCGTGGGATGAAGCGGCCCGGACGACCTTACACGTACGCTTACGTGAGACAGGTTCCACCGACTGACATGCACTAGTTGCATAAGGTGGCTAGCGGGTGTCTGTCTCTCCCACTTTAGTCGGATTGGATTCGATGAAAAGGGTCCTTATTAAGGGTAAATAGAAATTGGCATATCACCTTGTGGTTTTCGCGTAGGTAAGAAACGTTCTTGCTAGAAACCTATAGCAGCCACGTAAAAACTTGCAACAACAATTAGAGGACATCTAACTTGTTCTTGCAGCATGTGCCGTGTGATGTGATATGACCCAAAGGATGTGATGAATAATATATATGTGATGTATGAGATTGATCATGTTCTTGTAATAGGAATCACGACTTGCATGTCGATGAGTATGAAAGCCGACAGGAGCCATAGGAGTTGTCTTATTTTATTGTATGACCTGCGTGTCATTGAAAACGCCATGTAATTACTTTACTTTATTGCTAACCGTTAGCCATAGTAGTAGAAGTAATGTTTGGCGAGACAACTTCATGAAGACACGATGATGGAGATCATGGTGTCATGCCGGTGACGATGATGATCATGGAGCCCCGAAGATGAAGATCAAACGGAGCAAAATGATATTGGCCATATCATGTCACTATTTGATTGCATGTGATGTTAATCATGTTTTACATCTTATTTTCTTAGAACATGTGATGCGGAGCATCCTTCGGCACAAGCACTCAAGGGACCAATGACTAGAGCACGCGCACGAGCTATCAAGCACGAGGTGAATTCTCTCCTCTTTGAGTTTCGTTTGGATTCGCATGAGGATTGGGTTCTACCTCACAAGGAGATGTTGTGCATCCTCAGTTACCAAGGAGGTGATCCCGTGGACGCAAAGGAGAACCCATTCAACCCGGATCGCGTAGAAGCAAATGAAGACCTGCTCGACCCGGAACTAGCGGTACTACCGCTCCGCCAAGCGGTACTACCGCACCTGGACAGGCCGGCACCAGCGGTACTACCTCCCCTTAAGCGGTACTACCGCCCTACAAGCGGTACTACCGCTCGAGCTGGCGGTACTACCGCCCTGCCTGCGCGCAGCCCTCGGCCCTTGGCCATGTATCCCTCTCTTCTCGTACCCCTTCGTAGCATAAACTATAAATAGACCTTCCCCACTTCCTTGGAAGGGTTAGCAAAGTATTTGATAGACATTGAGAGCTTTGCTCCTTGTATCCCCTCCTCTAGGAGATCAAGACCTCCCAAGGGAGGAGAATCCTTGTGGGATTGCAAGACCTCCCACGGGAGAAGAATCCTTGTGGATTGCAAGACCTCACCTCCTCAAGGAGTGGGATGAACTAGCTACCTTGTATCTTTCCTTTTGTTGTTCTTGAATCATTGTGAACTCTTGCATGTTCTTGAATCTAGCATATGTGTGATTGGATCTAGTCAATTTGAGTGTTTTCCCTCTCTTGTGTTCATCGTGTTCTTGGGGATTCCCATCCAATTCGTGAAAGATCTTCACTTAGGGTTCCACCCTACAACATCATGGTATCTAGAGCTATGGTTTCTCACGAAATTGGAGCCCCCCTTCGTGTTTTCTAGCCTTGTTTTGTTGTGTTCTTGCCTAATTTCGAAAATCCCCACCAAAAATAGCCCCAAATTTTTCTGTGATTTGTTGGTTTGATGATATTTTGTTGGATTTGATCCATGGATTTGCTTGGTTTCGAGTGGATCTCGCATCTCCCCAAGTTTCACCACTTCCCATCCACGAAATCCATCCAATTTCGCCCCCAAAATCATCCATTTCCGCCCCAAACTCGCCCCGATCGCGATCTGCGAAGTTTTTCCCGACACCAGCGGTACTACCGCTCATCCAAGCGGTACTACCGCCCTACAAGCGGTAGTAAGTTTTTAGTTCCGCTCAACCAAAGCGGTACTACCGCCCCGCACTTTTTCAGCCTTCCGAGTTTCACCGTTTTGACCATAACTAATTCATCCGGAGTCCGATTTTGACGTTCTTTAGCTCGTTTTGAAGCTATTGACATCCCCCATAACACAAAAATACTACCATCATCATTTCACTCCATCATATTTTGTGAATTTTGACATCTCTTCCTAGGGCTTCCACCACATCATCCGCTATACCACCACCGACTTCCGCAACCTAACCATTTTGTCCCCCATAGTATTTGTGGTTGCTTGAGTAGTGATTTGAGTCTCCTAAGGTGTTTAGGCTACTTAGGGACCATTGCTTCTTCATCAACCACCACCACCACTTCCGCATACCCATTGCCCACTATACATTTCCGCCAACCCAACTTAACCCATTTTTGTTGAGCTTGTTTGAGTTGTGGCTTGTGTCTCCTAAGGTGTTTCGGCTACTTAGGGACCGTGACTTCAACTCCGACAACGTGTATAGCCCATCATACACAACCACCACCGCTTGTCCGCTACCACCATTTGACATTTGTCCTTGAGATTTTGAGTTGTGGTTCTTCCGTTTCCTAAGGTGTTTCGGCTAATTAGGAACGGGTCTACATCAAGAGCACCGCATCTCATCATCATCATCGGACGGTAACTTCGACAACATCTTTGTATATTCCCCTTGCAATTGCATTGTTAACCCCTAGCCCATTTTGCGTCACTTGCCTATCGAGACTAGCCTTTGAGTATTGCCGGCAACGTTACTTGTGCACATTAGTAATCATCGATCCGCCCTTCCATTGTATACATACCATATCATCTTGGTATCATCATATCATCCCTTGTGTCACAAGATTGTTCTCGCATATACACAATTGCTATCTTGGTTTGTGCATTTCGCATAGTGGCCATTTCAAAAAAAAAAGAGAAGAAGAATAAGCTTTTAAGCAAAAGAGAAAGACAAAGAAGCTTGTAAGCAAGAGCCATAGCATCATACCACTTTGCACTTAAGATTGTCATATCCGATCATCTTGGATCATCTTGAGAAGAACATTGGGAACATCATACACATAGCATACTTGGGATAGAAGGCTCATACATTTTGCATCTTATAGGTTGTGCACAAGTGTCGTATCCGCCTATTGAGCAATCGTGCTAGCGTCTCTCTTGAGTTGTGCAACACGAGCGTTTTCCGTGGATTCCACATTTTGTGCTCATTCCTTGGTTGCACGACCCCATTTATCTATCCGTGTGTGTGTTTCCGTGTGCCACATATTGCTATTGGTCTACTTGTTACATTTGCGAATTTGTGAATCTCTTTCAACATTATTGACTCTTTCTAACATTTTGCATCATTTTTTTGTGCCACTATCCTCACCGAGCTCCACCATAAGCCTTACTTGTGTAGGTGTGAGAATTGACAAGATCCGGTACCAATTGTGCTATTTCCTTGATACATTATTGAGTGATCATTGATCCATCTTCAACATTGGAAAGGTACATTTGGTCTAGTTCTTTCCTTTCTCCGACTCACATTTGCTCGAGTCTTGTGATGGATAGGAAAAGCACTTCATCTCCGGTCTACAACAACAACGACGAGTTCGGTGCCATGTCTAGATCACATCGGCATCGACACCATCACCGACAAGAACGTGAAGGTCACGAGCTCAACATCAACAACCGCTCAACGACTTCACCATCTACCTTGGCATGTTCGCCAAGTGGCTTCAAGGCATCTTCGCCTTCAGACTTGCGGCATCTTCGCCGACCCGCACCTCAAGAGAAGCTTCCCAAGCTCAAGTCCGCGACTTCCACGAGCTACTTCGACCTCGTCAACGACCACGAGATTCCTTTCTATGGGACTCAAGACCCCGAGGAGTATCTTGAGTGGGAGCGCAAGATGGACGACTACCTCAAGCTACATCAAGTTCCCCACGAAGATCAAGTGAAGTGCGCCACAAGAAACTTCCACGACCGCGCGTCGACATGGTGGCTTCACACACCTTCGGAGAGCTACAACATGAATTGGCCCAAGACGAAGAGAGTTATGCGGCGAGAGTTCGTGCCTCCTACTTACACGGAACATCTTCTACACCAATTGGAGAACACCATACAAGGATCCTAGTCCATCGACAAGTCTTCAATGAGATGAAGAAGGCCTTGCGACGAGCCGGCATGGACGACCCCATTTGGATGAAGTTTTACTTCATGATGGGATTGGACAACGACATCTCCAAGACCATCTTCCTCGAGAACTACCAGTCCCTCGACGACAACTACATTGGTTCTCTCAAGGCGGAACAAGAACTCAGGATGGCCAAGACTTCTCCACCGCAAGCACACTTCTCGAAGACCAAACCCCAAGACGGCGAGCAAGAGGCTAGTACCACCGCGATGTCCAAGCCCAACGAGCTCCAAGATGACGCTCCCAACTTCGACTCCACCGCCATACCTCTTTGTGGCATTGATGATGCCGAGTCTACTTCGACTCTTTTTCAAGATGGTGCGGCACCGACTACGACTACGGAGCCATTCGAAGACCAAGCTTTGGAGGCGAGCCACAAGGTGGCGAGCGAGGATGATGCTTCCATCTTTGGAGGCGAGAGTGATGATGTGCCATCTTCGGCCTTCATCCACGACGACGACGACGAGATGGTTGAGCATGGGATTTTCCCTTCGACCATGGCGACATATGATGACTTGAGTGACCTTTGCCACCATATGGAGAGTGAGAGTGAGTTCACTACTAGCCCCATATATGACGAGTTGCCCCAATTCCCATGTGAGGAGAGCCACAACCCCCACCACTTGAGTGAGATGAGTGACTCCACCATATGTGAGTTTGCGTGCACCTACCTTGAGGGAGTGAGTGAGCCACCACCACATAGAGAGAGTGAGGACGTTGATAGGGCACGTGAGGCCATTCGCATTTCTAACGACTTGACCTCTACCTCTATTGTGTCTTCTCAATTGGTGCTAGGTCCAACATTTGATGACGCGCCGATCCGCGACGACTTCGTCCTTCCTATGGACAAGACGATGGCCATGGTGGATTATGACGCACCCCCCACATGGTCCCATCAAGATGAAGATGACCACCATTTGGTCTTTGCCACCTCACCTACACCACTTGAGTGGAATGAACAAGGTAATATAGGTGAAGGTGATGCGCTTGTCCCACTAGTGGACTATCTTGACAATGATTGCTTGCATGATGTTGACACACCTATTGCCATGCTTCATGCTAGTGCGACTTCATCATGTCTTGACTTACCTATTTATGATGGATATGATGATGAGCATGTTGAGTTGCCTAGTTGTCATGCTATGCTCCATAGGATATCATGTGAAAATTCTTTTGGTCACATCATGTTTGATAATCCTTTGAGCTTGTCATATGCTATGAGTGAGATCTCACATATTGCATCATTTCAATCTCAACATAGTAGCTATGCATGCCCCATTAAAGTAAATCCTATTTGCACTTGTGGCATAGATGACAAGATGATGGTCATTGGCTTGTGTTTCTCTTGCGATGATATTGCCATGCTCCCTTTACATGATTTGCGCAATTTATCAACTATGCCAAGCCATGAACACATTGTTCCAAATATGCTTTGCTTTGGATGTTGTCAATATTCTCCATGTGAACTTTCCAATAATGCTCATGAGGAGACCCCCATAGTTTCCTCATACATATTAGGAGATCTTGATGCATTCCATTCCTTGCATGATTACCATGATTGTGTCCACCATATGCATTCCATGAATAACAATGCTCTACATACTTCTCATGATGTATTACACAATATGAGTCTCCATTATGCCATAGATAACAACAAACCTCTCATGATGGATGACATGTTTCTATATCACGCATCTCATTTATTTGAGCATTGGCTATTTTGTGCTAACGAACACATGCACGTGCGCATCATGATGGATGATGTGTACATATACCACGCACACACGATTTTTCCTTTGTCTTTGTTTTGTGTAGGTACTCATGAACATTTGTCAACCTCACAATCCCATGAGTTGACAAAATGAGCTCTTGAGAGCGACGACGCTTTGGGATCCCGTGGATTGTGCCTACCACCGTTCTCTTCGCGCAACGACTACGCGCATCTCTTTTACTTGGCTCTCACACGGCTATGGGCTATTTGCCAATTGTCACATTATGCCCATAATATCGTGTTCACTTTGCATGTTATGCCTCTTGCTGTGATTTTGCCATGCAATTGTGACCCTTGCTTGCAATTACCCATGATTCACCATTATGATACTACTATGTGTATTTGCATGCTTGGTGGAGATACTTGTAGCTATTGCCATGATTTTGTTGTGCCCCATGCTAGTGATGAGACTTTGTTCATTTCTCGCTTTCATGCTTGTGATAGGCCATGTGCATTATTCATGCCCACTATTTGCACACATGCCATGATTACCTCTAGTAGAGTGCATCTTCGCACTACTAGCTTGTTTGACTTGATCACTATGATTGCTTGCTATATTGCATCACCCATGTTCCACTCTTACTTGCTTTCTTGGGTTGATGACATCTATGTTCATGCTTTTCACATGATATATCTTGATCATTGTCACTTGTCTCCAATAGTTGCATCTCTCATATTCACTTGTTGTGAGTGCAACCATGCTATACTTGTTGATCTCGGAGACTTGGACACCTTACTTGTGATGCATGCTTGCTTGTTTGAGCTTAATGCCTTTGGTTGTTATTGCATCATATGCTTCCATACATTGCCATGTCCCCTTGTCCTTTCTTATGATAAGAATGACGAACATACTTGTTGGGTGACTCACCACATGAATAGGTTTTGCATCTTCGCTAACCTCATTTGTTTTTCCGAGTGTTTTTCATGTTCTTTCATTTTGAAGGATTCACAAGGCGGTACCATCACGAGGCACCTTGAGCATGTGAAGGCATACACGTTGCGCGACAACAACACCGTTTTCGACATCCTCATCAAGGTGCATTCCTTCCTAGTGAGTCATCCTCACATACGCTTGGATTTCATGGATGCACCACCGGTCTACCACTATTGCCATGACTTTGAGCATGGGTATATCAACACTCCTTTGGCACATTGCACCCAAACCTTCATATTTATTGATTGTGTGCTCACATGCCATGCTCCATGGTCATATCATACCCATAACAAATTAGCATCTTATGCATGGATTGACTCACATTATGATTGCCTTGTTGCATCTTGTATTCCCATGTCATCCATGATATATGCGCTTGTGCATTTTCTTAGCGAATTTGTTGTGATCTCTCTTGATGGACTCTTCATAGATATTGATCACATCGCCAAGCATCAATTGCATGATCACATACTCACATTGAGCATCATTTACCATGTTCAGGCTTTTGATACACAATCCCATTACGACATCATTTTGCATAATGGTAGCATTTGCAACTTCTTGCACAATGAGCTTGATCACATGAATGCATTGTATGCCATGCTCTTTCATTTTGCTACAGTTCATGCTCATTGCCACTACCGATTTCATTGGACGGACTCATGCTTAAATGATGGACACCTTGCGTCCGCTAACCATTGTATCTCCAAGTGTCCCTTGTGTTTGCTCGTTTTGCATGTCTACCATTCCGACGACATCTTGGATTCGTCCACCTCCAAGTTCATCCATGCCTACCGTGAACATGGCAATATGGTTCACGATCCAAGGACGGATCTTTCCCAAGGGGGAGGAGATGATGCGGAGCATCCTTCGGCACAAGCACTCAAGGGACCAATGACTAGAGCACGCGCACGAGCTATCAGGCACGAGGTGAATTCTCTCCTCTTCGAGTTTCGTTTGGATTCACATGAGGATTGGGTTCTACCTCACAAGGAGATGTTGTGCATCCTCAGTTACCAAGGAGGTGATCCCGTGGACGCAAAGGAGAACCCATTCAGCCCGGATCGCGTAGAAGCAAATGAAGACCTGCTCGACCCGGAACTAGCGGTACTACCGCTCCGCCAAGCGGTACTACCGCACCTGGACAGGCCGGCACCAGCGGTACTACCGCCCTACAAGCGGTACTACCGCTCGAGCTGGCGGTACTACCGCCCTGCCTGCGTGCAGCCCTCGGCCCTTGGCCATGTATCCCTCTCTTCTCGTACCCCTTCGTAGCATAAACTATAAATGGACCTTCCCCACTTCCTTGGAAGGGTTAGCAAAGTATTTGATAGACATTGAGAGCTTTGCTCCTTGTATCCCCTCCTCTAGGAGATCAAGACCTCCCAAGGGAGAAGAATCCTTGTGGGATTGCAAGACCTCCCACGGGAGAAGAATCCTTGTGGATTGCAAGACCTCACCTCCTCAAGGAGTGGGATGAACTAGCTACCTTGTATCTTTCCTTTTGTTGTTCTTGAATCATTGTGAACTCTTGCATGTTCTTGAATCTAGCATATGTGTGATTGGATCTAGTCAATTTGAGTGTTTTCCCTCTCTTGTGTTCATCGTGTTCTTGGGGATTCCCCTCCAATTCGTGAAAGATCTTCACTTAGGGTTCCACCCTACAACATCATGGTAGTAAATAAGATGATCTCTCATTAAAATTTCAAGAATTGTGTTCCCCCTAACTGTGCACCATTGCTAAGGTTCGTTGTTCCGAAGCACCACGTGATGATCGAGTGTGATAGACTCTAACGTTGGCATACAACGGGTGTAAGCCAGATTTACACACGCAATACACTTGGGGTTGACTTGACAAGCCTAACATGTACAGACCGAAAGGTCGAACATGAGTCGTATAGAAGATACGATCAACATGAAGATGTTCACCGTTGTTGACTAGTCCATCTCACGTGATGATCCGACACGGCCTAGTCGATTTGGATCATGTATCACTTAGATGACTAGAGAGATGTCTGTCTGAGTGGGAGTTCATTAAATTTGTTTAGATGAACTTAATTGTCATGAACATAGTCTAAAATCTTTACAATATGTCTTGTAGATCCAATGGCCCATGCTAATGTTGCCCTCAACTTCAACGCGTTCCTAGAGAAAACCAAGCTGAAAGACGATGGTAGCAACTATACGGATTGGGTCCGTAACCTAAGGATCATCCTCATAGCTGCCAAGAAAGCATATGTCCTTGAAGCACCGCTAGGTGATGCACCCGTTTTCCTAGCAACTCAAGATGTTATGAACGTCTGGCAGTCGCGTAGTGATGATTACTCCCTGGTTCAGTGTCGCATGCTTTACAGCTTAGAATCGGGGCTCCAAAAGCGTTTTGAGCAGCACGGAGCATATGAGATCTTCCAAGAGCTGAAAATGGTTTTCCAAGCTCATGCCCGAGTCGAGAGATATGAAGTCTCCGACAAGTTCTACAGTTGTAAGATGGAGGAGAATAGTTCTGTCAGCGAACACATACTCAAACAGTCTGGGTTACACAACCGCTTGTCTCAGCTGGGAATTAATCTCCCGGATGACGCGGTCGTTGACAAAATCCTCCAGTCGCTCCCACCAAGCTACAAGGGCTTTGTGATGAACTTCAATATGCAAGGGATTGAGAAGTCCATTCCCGAGGTGTATTCAATGCTGAAATCGGCGGAGGTGGAGAACAGGAAAGAACATCAAGTGTTGATGGTGAATAAAACCACTAAGTTCAAGAAAGGCAAGGGCAAGAAGAATTTCAAGAAGGATGGAAAAGGAGTTGCCGCGCCCGGTAAGCCAGTTGCCGGGAAGAAGCCAAAGAATGGACCCAAGCCTGAGACTGAGTGCTTTTATTGCAAGGGAACGGGTCACTGGAAGCGGAACTGTCCCAAATACTTAGCGTATAAGAAGGCCGGAAACGTCAAAGGTATATGTGATATAAATGTTATTGATGTGTACCTTAGCAGTGCTCATAGTAGCTCCTGGGTATTTGATACAGGTGCAGTTGCTCACATTGGTAACTCAAAGCCGGAGCTACGGAATAAGCAGAGACTGTCGAAGGACGAGGTGACGATGCGCGTCGGGAATGGTTCCAAGGTCGATGTGATCGTCGGCGGCACGTGATAACCCACAAGTGTAGGGGATTGCAACAGTTTTCGAGGGTAAAGTTTTCAACCCAAATTTGTTGATTCGACACAAGGGGAGCCATATATTTAGCTTAAGGATTTGTTTTAAGCACATCAGTCAAACGCATACGCAAAAAGATAGGTCTAATCATTTCAGCGAAGCGCTCAAAATCCTCATCATCCTTTTTCTTGGATGGTTTAGGAGGAAAAGGCATGGGTTTCTGAACCCACGATTCTCTTTCCCTACCGTGCTTCCTAGCAACAAAGTCTCTCTTATCATAACATTGATTCTTTGATTGTGGTTTATCAAGATCAAAAGCAGGTTCAATCTCTACATCATTATCATTGCCCGGTTGAGCATCATCATGAACATCATTATTAATATTATTACTAGGTTCATGTTCATTACCAGATTATGTCTCAGCATCAGAAACAGATATATCATTGGGATTCTCAGGTGTGTCAGCTACAGGTTCACTAGGATCATGCAAAGTCCTATCATTTTCTTTTCCTTCTTTCTAGAAGAACTAGGTGCATCTAAATTAGCTCTCTGAGAATCTTGCTCAATTCTCTTAGGGTGGCCTTCAGGATACAGAGGTTCCCGAGTCATTCTGCCACCTCTAGTCACAACTCTAATGGCATTATCATTATTCTTACTACTTAATTCATTGAGCAAATCATTCTGAGCCTTAAGTACTTGTTCTACTTGTGTGGTAACCATAGAAGCATGTATACTCATAAGTTTCAGTTCACCTTTAGCTCTAGACAGAAAATCACTCAAGCGTTCAATCCTATAAGCATTGTGTTGTAATTGTCTACCAACATAAGCATTGAAGTTTTCTTGTTTCACAATGAAATTGTCAAACTCATCTAAGCATTGGCTAGCAGACTTATAACGAGGAATATCACCTTCATCAAATCTATAAAGAGAATTTACCTTTACTACCTGTGTCCGGTTATCAAGACCATGTATTTCTTCAATAGGCGGTAAATTCTTAACATCTTCAGCTTTATTACCTTTTTCTTTCATACATTTCTTTGCCTCTTGCATATCTTCAGGACTGAGAAATAGAACACCTCTTTTCTTCGGAGTTGGCTTAGGGGCTGGTTCAGGAAGTGTCCAATTATTTTCATTGACCAGCATATTATTCAATAGTAGTTCAGCTTGTTCAACTGTTCTTTCCCTGAAAACACAACGAGCACAACTATCCAGGTGGTCTCTAGAAGCATCAGTTAGTCCATTATAAAAGACATCAACTATGTCATGCATCTCAAGAGGATGATCAGGCAAAGCATTAAGTAATTGGAGAATCCTCCCCCAAGCTTGTGGGACACTCTCTTCTTCAATTTGCACAAAGTTATATAGTTCCCGTAAGGCAGCTTGTTTCTTATGAGCGGGAAAATATTTAGCAGAGAAGTAATACATCATATCCCGGGGACTACGCACACAACCAGGATCAAGATAATTAAACCAAGTCTTTGCATCACCCTTTAACAAGAACGGAAACAACTTAAGGATATAGTAATAACGAATCTTTTCATCGTTGGTAAATAGGGTGGCTATATCATTCAACTTAGTAAGATGTGCCACAACAGTTTCAGACTCATAGCCATTGAAAGGATCAGATTCAACTAAAGTAATTAACTCAGGATCAACAGAGAATTCATAATCCTTATCAGTAACACAGATTGGTGAAGTAGCAAAAGCAGGGTCATGTTTCATTCTAGCATTCAAGGACTTTTCTTTCAGCTTAGCTAATAACTTCTTAAGATCATATCTATCATTGCAAGCAAGAAAGTCTCTAGCAGTTTCTTCGTCCATAACATAACCCTCAGGCACAACATGCAATCCATATCTATTGGGATTAGTTTCATCATCACTTTCATAAATATCATCAACATTTGCACTCTCCCTAACCGTAGCAATTTGTTCATTTAGAAATTCACCTAGTGGCACAGTATCAGGCATAGAGGTAGTTTCAGCATACATAGCAGAAGTAGCATCATCAAGAACATACGACATATCAGATTCAATAGCAGGAGTAGGTGTCGCAAGTTTACTCATAATAGAAGGAGAATCAAGTGCAGAGCTAGATGGCAGTTCCTTACCTCCCCTCGTAGTTGAGGGTAAGATCTTGGTTTTTGAGTCCTTCAAATTCTTCATAGTGATAAACAGATATAAATCCCAAGTGACTTAAAGGATAGAGCTATGCTTCCCAACAACGGTGCCAGAAAATAGTCTTGATAACCCACAAGTGGAGCCAAAGAATACTCTTAAGTATTAGCAGCTGAGTTGTCAATTCAACCACACCTGGATACTTAGTATCTGCAGCAAGATTGTTTAGTAGCAAAGTAATATGATAGTGGCGGTAGCAGCAATAAATGTAACGATAGTGTTTTTGTAGTTTTTGTGATAGTAGCAACGGAAAAGTAAATAAGCAACAAGCAATATAGGTAAAGCTCGTAGGCATTGGATCGGTGATGGGAAATTATGTCGGATGCAATTCATCATGTATAAGTTATAACCTAGGGTGACACAGAACTAGCTCCAGTTCATCAATGCAATGTAGGCATGTATTCCGAATATAGTCATATGTGCTTATGGAAAAGAACTTGCATGACATCTTTTGTCCTACCCCCCGAGGCAGCGGGGTCCTACTGGAAACTAAGGGATATTAAGGCCTCCTTTTAATAAAGTACCAGACCAAAGCATTAGCACATAGTGAAAACATGAACTCCTCAAACTATGGTCATCACCGGGAGTGGTCCCGATTATTGTCACTTCGGGGTTGTCGGATCAGAACACATAGTAGGTGACTATAGACTTGCAAGATAGGATCAAGAACACACATATGTTCATGGAAACATAATAGGTTCAGATATGAAATCATGGCACTCGGGCCCTAGTGACAAGCATTAAGCATAGCAAAGTCATATCAACATCAATCTCAGAACATAGTGGATACTAGGGATCAAACCCTAACAAAACTAACTCGATTACATGATAGATCCCATCCAACCCATCACCGTCCAGCAAGCCTACGATGGAATCACTCACACACGGCGGTGAGCATCATGGAATTGGTGATGGAGGAAGGTTGATGATGATGATGATGGCGATGATCTCCACTCTCCAGAGCCCCGGACGGACTCCAGATCAGCCCTCCCGAGAGAGATTAGGGCTTGGGGGCGGCTCCGTCTCGTGAAACGCGATAATTCCTTCTCCCTGATATTTCTCTCCCCAAAACGGAAGATATAGGATCTGGGGGTACGTCGGTGGAGCACCAGTGGGCCCACGAGGCAGGGCGGCGTGCCTCCCACCCTCGTGAACTTGCCCAAGGCCCCTCGGTGTGGATCTTCTTGCAGGTATTTTTTATATTTTCCGAAATAGTTCTCCGTTGATTTTCAGGCGATTCCGAGAACTTTTTATTCTGCACAAAAACAACACCATGGTAGTTCTGCTGAAAACAACGTCAGTCCGGGTTAGTTCCATTCAAATCATGCAAGTTAAAGTCCAAAAAAGGGCAAAAGGGTTTGTAAAAGTAGATACGTTGGAGACGTATCAACTCCCCCCAAGCTTAAACCTTTGCTTGTCCTCAAGCAATTCAGTTGATAAACTAAAAGTGATAAAGAAAAACTTTGACAAACTCTGTTTGCTCTTGTTGCTGTAAATATGTAAGCTAGCATTTAGGTTTTCAATAAGATCAAGAACTAACCACATTCACAATAACTTTCAGGTCTCAAACTACTCACATCAATGGCATAATCAACTAGCAAGCAATAATAGTAAACCTCGGATGATAACACTTTCTCAAAACAATCATGATATGATATAACAAGATGGTATCTCACTAGCCCTTTTTGAGACTGCAAAACATAAATGCAGAGCACCTTTAAGGATCAAGGACTGACTAGAAATTGTAATTCATGGTAACAGAGATCCAGTCATGATCATACTCAATGCAAATTAATAGTAATACATGCAACGACAGAGGTGCTCTCCTACTGGTGCTCTTTGATAAGAGGATGATGACTCTGCATGTAAGTAAAAGATAGGCCCTTTGCAGAGGGAAGCAGGGATTTGTAGAGGTGCCAGAGCTCGATTTTTAAATAGAGATTGAATAACATTTTGAGCGGTATACTTTCATTGTCAACATAACAACCAAGAATCTCGATATCTCCCATGCTACGCACATTATAGGTGGTTCCCAAACAGAATGGTAAAGTTTATACTCCCCAACCACCAAGAAGCACACTCCACGGCTAGCCCGAAACAATGGGTACCGTCCAAACCAGCAACAACCCTGGGGAAGTTTTGTTTAATTATTTATGATTTTGAGCATGGGACTGGGCATCCCGATTACCAGCCATTTTCTCATGAATGATGAGCGGAGTCCACTCATCGTGAGAATAACCCACCTAGCATGGAAGATATAGACATCCCTAGTTGATACATGAGCTTTTCGAGCATACAAAACAGAATTTTATTTGAAGGTTTAGAGTTTGGCACATACAAATTTACTTGGAACGGCAGGTAAATACCACATATAGGAAGGTATGGTGGACTCATGTGGAATAACTTTGGGGTTTATGGAAGTGGATGCACAAGCATTATTCCCGCTTAGTACAGGTGAAGGCTAGAAAGAGACTGGGAAGCGACCAGCTAGAGAGCAACAACGGTCATGAACATGCATTAAAATTAATCAATAATGAATGCAAGCATGAGTAGGATGTAAATCACCATGAACATAAATATCGTGAAGGCTATGTTGATTTGTTTCAACTACATGCGTGAACATGTGCCAAGTCAGATCACTTAAATCGTTCAAAGGAGGATACCACCCATCATACCACATCACAACCATTTTAATACCATGTTGGCATGCAAGATAGACCATTATAAACTCTCAGCTAATTAAGCATGGCATAAGCAGCTATGATATCTAATTGTCATTGCAAACATGTTTCATTCATAACAACCTCAATCAGGAACGACGAGCAATCATATTTACAAAAACAAGAGAGGTCGAGTTCATACCAGCTTTTCTCATCTCAATTAGCTCATCATATATCTTCCTTATTGCCTTTCACTCGCACGACCGAACGGTGTGGATAATAATAATAGTGCAAGTGCATTGGACTAAGCTGGAATCTGCAGACATTTAATACGAGAGAGAAGACAAGGTAATATGGCTCAAGGTTAAATCTACAACAAAGCATATGAGAGCCACTAAGCATTTTTATCATGGTCTTATACTCTCAACCCCCTAAAGAAAAGAAAAGAAACTACTTACACGAGAAAGCTCCCAACAAGCAAAAGAAGAACAAGAAATCTTTTTGGGTTTTCAATTTAACTACTACTAGCAAGAAAAGTAAACTTGCTGGAAGCTACAACTAATAAATTTTTAGTTTTTCTGGGTTTTTCTAGCACACAAGAAAAAGACTAAGAAAAAGAAATTGGAACTAAGCATGGATGGTATAGTGAAAGAGTGTGAGCACCGACAACTGGAATAAGTGTGAACATGAATGTAAGTCGGTGAGAAACACGTACTCCCCCAAGCTTAGGCTTTTGGCCTAAGTTGGTCTATGGCTAGTATTGGCCTGACGAATATCCAAAGTTGTAGTTGGGGTCGTACTGAGACGCAGCAAATGCTGCGTGCTGAGCTGCAGCTCGAAGGCGGGCTGCCTCCGTCATGTTATAATAAGCATTTGCCTCCTCCAAAGTTATAGTGTATCTCCCTTTTTCCTGAAAGTTAAAAAAAGTAGGGGCAGGAAGAACAATAGGGATGGCATGCTGCCTGTTAAAAATTAGTCGATATTTGAGGGTTTGATTATCCCACTCTATGAATCGGTGACTAGTCATAGCATGGCAGTCTAAATAAGCAGGAGGTAAAGGTTCATCATTCACGTGCATAGGTATACCAAGAAAGCGGGCTATGCGGGTAGCATAGATCCCACCAAATAAATCTCCATGCAAGCCATTATGTTGTAGCCTACGTGCAACAATTGCTCCTAAATTATATTGCCTATCACCTAGTACAACACTTCTGAGAACACTAAGATCAGGGACACACATGTGACAAGCCTCATCTTTACCGTTTATGCATCTACCGATAAAGAGAGCAAAGTAATGAATAGCAGGAAAATTTATGCTCCCAGTGGTGGCTTGTGTGACGTCCCTGGATTCCCCTACTGTAATACTGTCTAGGAATTCTCTAAATTCAGATTTGCAAGGATCACTCATACTGCCCCATTGTGGGAGCTTGCAGGCAACATTAAAATCCTCTAAATCCATGGTATAAGATTTATCATAAAGGTCAAACAGGACAGTGTGAGAGTTACATGAAGATGAAAATTTAAACCTTCTCACAAAGCTATCAGTTAAGCCATGGTATTGAGGACACTTATCTTGTATGAAGTCCTCGAGGTCAGCGTTGCGCACGTATGCCTAAAATTCATCTTTGATTCCTGCTTGACCCATGAATTCATCTGACGGTCATTTACAAGGCCGCACATCAGCATCCCTCGGTTGTTCATCGTCCGGCTCACGGAACGCGAGCCTCGGTTCTTGCTTCCTTGAAGAACCACCTTGGAAGTTTCTCCTAGACATTTTTCTGAAATTTTCTGAAATTTTTAGTAACTTCAAAATAAAAGCTAATCAAACTCAACAAGATTGATAATAACAACTCTTATAAGTGCCTAGAGGCTATATCATGCATTAGAACTACTTGGGACCAAGAAAATTTGACATGCAAGCTCAAGAACAAGGTCACCACAACAGCATAAATTTGCAACAAATAAAGCACTAGAGCAACAACTAATTGGACCAATGGAGGAGTCACATACCAAGGAACAATCTCCCCAAACAGTTTGGTGAATGATGCTTTGAGCAAGGAGATCGAAAATGGCAGCAAGATGAGCTAGAACTCGGGTTTGAGCTGATTGGAGATTTTTTTGGGAGGAAGAAGAAGAGCATGGGTGCATGAATAAGTGGAGGGGGCCACGTGGGGCCCACGAGGCAGGGAGGCGCGCCCTAGGAAGGGGGGTGCGCCCTACACCCTTGTGGCCGCGTGCTGGCTCCCCTCGCTGTGTGTTCAGTGCCATAATTTCTTAAATATTCTAGAAAAAATCATATTTCATTTTTATGGCATTTGGAGAACTTTTGTTTTCGGGATATTTTTTATTGAACAGATAAGTCTGGAGACAGACAGACAATGTTATTTTTGTTTTATTTAACCTAATTAACAGAAAGTAAAAGGAGGGTACAGACGATTGTGCCATCTAGATTCACCTATCCCATGTTCATCAAAAGGAATCCATTAACAAGGTTGATCAGGTCTTGTTAATAAACTCTTTCCGAGTAACATGAAACCGGAGAATTTTCGAATAACACTATGTTACCTCAATGGGCATATGTATGTCCCCAACAATAAGAATGTCATATGCCTTCTTGATAGTAGGAATAGGAAACTCAAAACCTCCAATAGTGATAGTTGAAGTTTTTCCAATATAATTGATACTATGGACCTGAGGTTGTTTCCTCGGAAAGTGTACAGTATGCTCATTACCATTGACATGAAAAGTGACATTGCCTTTGTTGCAATCAATAACAGCCCCTGCAGTATTCAAAAAGGGTCTTCCAAGAATAATAGACATACTATCGTCCTCGGGAATACCAAGTATAACAAAGTCCGTTAGAATAGTAACATTTGCAACTACAACAGGCACATCCTCACAAGTACCGACAGGTATAGCAGTTGATTTATCAGCCATTTGCAAAGATATTTCAGTAGGTGTCAACTTACTCAAGTCAAGTCCACGATATAAAGAGAGAGGCATAACACTAACACTGGCTCTGAGATCACACAAAGCAGTTTTAACATAGTTTCTCTTAATGGAGCAAGGTATAGTAGGTACTCCTAGATCTCCTAATTTCTTAGGCATTCCACCCTCAAAAGTGTAATTGGCAAGCATGGTGGAAATTTCTACTTCAGGTATCTTTCTTTTGTTGGTAATAATATCTTTCATATACTTAGCATAAGGATTTGTTTTAAGCACATCAGTCAAACGCATACGCAAAAAGATTGGTCTAATCATTTCAGCGAAGCGCTCAAAATACTCATCATCCTTTTTCTTGGATGGATTAGGAGGAAAAGGCATGGGTTTCTGAACCCATGGTTCTCTTTCCCTACTGTGCTTCCTAGCAACAAAGTCTCTCTTATCATAACATTGATTCTTTGATTGTGGTTTATCAAGATCAACAGCAGGTTCAATCTCTACATCATTATCATTGCACGGTTGAGCATCATCATTAACATCATTATTAATATTATTACTAGGTACAGGTTCATTACCAGATTGTGTCTCAGCATCAGAAACAGATATATCATTGGGATTCTCAAGTGTGTCAACTACAGGTTCACTAGGAGCATGCAAAGTCCTATCATTTTCTTTTTCTTCGTTTTAGAAGAACTAGGTGCATCTAAATTAGATCTCTCAGAATCTTGCTCAATTCTCTTAGGGTGGCCTTCAGGATACAGAGGTTCCTGAGTCATTCTACCACCTCTAGTCACAACTCTAATGGCATTATCATTATTCCTACTACTTAATTCATTGAGCACATCATTCTGAGCCTTAAGTACTTGTTCTACTTGAGTGGTAATCATAGAAGCATGTATACTGATAAGTTTCAGTTCACCTTTAGCTCTAGACAGATAATCACTCAAGTGTTCAATCATATAAGCTTTGTGTTGTAATTGTCTACCAACATAAGCATTGAAGTTTTCTTGTTTCACAATGAAATTGTCAAACTCATCTAAGCATTGACTAGCAGACTTATAACGAGGAATATCACCTTCATCAAATCTATAAAGAGAATTTACCTTTACTACCTCTGTCCGGTTATCAAGACCACGTATTTCTTCAATAGGCGGTAAATTCTTAACATCTTCAGCTTTAATACCTTTTTTTTCATACATTTCTTTGCCTCTTGCATATCTTCAGGACTGAGAAATAGAACACCTCTTTTCTTCGGAGTTGGCTTAGGGGCTGGTTCAGGAAGTGTCCAATTATTTTCATTGGCCAGCATATTATTCAATAGTAGTTCAGCTTGTTCAACTGTTCTTTCCCTGAAAACACAACCAACACAACTATCCAGGTGGTCTCTGGAAGCATCGGTTAGTCCATTATAAAAGACATCAAGTATATCATGCATCTCAAGAGGATGATCAGGCAAAGCATTAAGTAATTGGCGAAGCCTCCCCCAAGCTTGTGGGAGACTCTCTTCTTCAATTTTCACAAAGTTATATTTTTCCCGTAAGGCAACTTGTTTCTTATGAGCGTGAAAATATTTAGCAGAGAAGTAATACATCATATCATGGGGACTACGCACACAACCAGGATCAAGAGAATTAAACCAAGTCTTAGCATCACCCTTTAACGAGAATGGAAACAACTTAAGGATATAGTAATAACGAATCATTTCATCGTATGTAAACACGGTGGCTATATCATTCAACTTAGTAAGATGTGCCACAATAGTTTCAGACTCATAGCCATGGAAAGGATTAGATTCAACCAAAGTAATTAACTCAGGATCAACGCAAAATTAAAAATCCTTATCAGTAACACATATTGGTAAAGTAGCAAAAGCAGGGTCATGTTTCATTCTAGCATTCAAGGACTTTTCTTTCAGCTTAGCTAATAACTTCTTATGATCATATCTATCATTGCAAGCAAGAAAGTCTCTAGCAGTTTCTTCGTCCATAACATAACCCTCAGGCATAACAGGCAATCCATATCTATTGGGAGTAGTTTCATCATCACTTTCATAAATATCATCAACATTTGCACTCTCCCTTACCTTAGCAATTTGTTCATTTCGAAATTCACCTAGTGGCATAGTATCAGGCATAGAGGTAGTTTCATCATACATAGCAGAAGTAGCATCATCAAGAACATACAACATATCAGATTCAATAGCAGGAGTAGGTGTCGCAAGTTTACTCATATCAGATTCAAGAAGATAACTTAGTATCTGCAGCAAGATAGTTTAGTAGCAAAGTAATATGATATTGGCGGTAGCAGCAATAAAAGTAACGATAGTGTTTTTGTAGTTTTTGTGATAATAGCAACGGAAAAGTAAATAAGCAACAAGCAATATAGGTAAAGCTCATAGGCATTGGATCGGTGATGGGAAATTATGTCGGATGCAATTCATCATGTAGAAGTTATAACGTAGGGTGACACAGAACTAGCTCCAGTTCATCAATGCAATGTAGGCATGTATTCCGAATATAGTCATATGTGCTTATGGAAAAGAACTTGCATGACATCTTTTGTCCTACCCTCCCGTGGCAGCGGGGTCCTATTGAAAACTAAGGGATATTAAGGCCTCCTTTTAATAGAGTACCAGACCAAAGCATTAGCACATAGTGAATACATGAACTCCTCAAACTATGGTCATCACCGGGAGTGGTCCCGATTATTGTCACTTCGGGGTTGCCGAATCATAACACATAGTAGGTGACTATAGACTTGCAAGATAGGATCAAGAACACACATATATTCATGGAAACATAATAGGTCCAGATATGAAATCATGGCACTCAGGCCCTAGTGACAAGCATTAAGCATAGCAAAGTCATAGCAACATCAATCTCAGAACATAGTGGATACTAGGGATCAAACCCTAACAAAACTAACTCGATTACATGATAGATCCCATCCAACCCATCACCGTCTAGCAAGCGTACGGTGGAATTACTCACACACGGCGGTGAGCATCATGGAATTGGTGATGGAGGAAGGTTGATGATGACGATGGCGACGATCTCCACTCTCCGGAGCCCCGAAAGGACTCCAGAGCAGCCCTCCCGAGAGATATTAGGGCTTGGCGGTGGCTCCGTCTCGTGAAACGCGATAATTCCTTCTCCCTGATTTTTTTTTCTCCCCGAGACGGAAGATATAGGATCTGGGGGTACGTCGGTGGAGCACCAGGGGGCCCACGAGGTAGGGGGCGTGCCCCCACCCTCGTGGACTGGCCCAAGGCCCCCTGGTTGGATCTTCTTGCATGTATTTTTTATATTTTCCGAAATAGTTCTCTGTTCATTTTCAGGCGATTCCGATAACTTTTTATTCTGCACAAAAACAACAACATGGTAGTTCTGCAGAAAACAGCGTCAGTCTGGGTTAGTTCCATCCAAATCATGCAAGTTAGAGTCCAAAACAAGGACAAAAGGGTTTGGAAAAGTAGATACGTTGGAGACGTATCAGCACGCTACCTCTGCATCTACCTTCGGGATTAGTTTTAAACCTCAATAATTGTTATTTAGGACCAGGTTTGAGCATGAAAATTTTATCTGGATCTTGTTTAATGCGTGATGGCTACTCATTTAAATATGAGATTAATGGTTGTTCTATTTATATGAGAGAAATGTTTTATGGTCATGCCCCGCTGGTCAATGGTTTCTTCTTAATGAATCTCGAACGCGATGTTACACATATTCATAGTGTGGATGCCAAAAGGTGTAAGGTTGATAATGATAGTCCCACATACTTGTGGCACTGTCGCCTTGGTCATATTGGTGTCAAACGTATGAAGAAGCTCCCTGCAGATGGACTTTTCGAGTCTCTTGATTATGAATCATTTGACACATGCGAACCATGCCTCTTGGGCAAGATGACCAAGACTCTGTTCTCCGGAACAATGGAGCGAGCAACCAACTTGTTGGAAATCATACATACCGATGTGTGCGGTCCAATGAGTGTTGAAGCTCGTGGTGGCCATCGTTATGTTCTCACCCTCACAGATGACTTAAGTAGATATGGGTATGTCTACTTGATAAAACACAAGTCTGAGACCTTTGAAAAGTTCAAGGAATTTCAGAATGAGGTTGAGAATCAACGTGATAGAAAAATAAGGTTCTTACGATCAGATCGTGGAGGAGAATATTTAAGTCACGAATTTGGCACGCACCTAAGGAACTGTGGAATTGTTTCACAATTGACGCCGCCCGGAACACCTCAGCGTAATGGTGTGTCTGAACGTCGTAATCGTACTCTGTTGGACATGGTGCGATCTATGATGTCTCTTACTGACTTACCGCTATCATTCTGGGGTTATGCTTTAGAGACTATCGCATTCACTTTAAATAGGGAACCGTTTAAATCCGCTGAGACGACACCGTATGAACTATGGTTTGGGAAGAAACCTAAGTTGTCGTTTCTAAAAGTTTGGGGATGCGATGCTTATGTCAAGAAACTTCAACCTGAAAAGCTCGAACCCAAATTTGAATGCATCTTCATAAGATACCTTAAGGAAACTATTGGGTATACCTTCTACCTCAGATCCGAAGGCAAGATCTTTGTTGCCAAGAATGGATCCTTTTTGGAGAAAGAGTTTCTCTCAAAAGAAGTAAGTGGGAGGAGAGTGGAACTTGATGAGGTCATTGTCACCCCTTCCGAACCGGAAAGTAGCGCAGTGCAGGAAGATGTTTCTGTGGTGCCTGCACTGACCAGAGAGGAAGTTAATGATAACGATCATGAAGCTTCAGATCAAGTTACTACTGAACTTCGTAGGTCCACAAGGACACGTTCCGCACCAGAGTGGTACATCAACCCTGTCCTAGAAATCATGTTGTTAGACAACGGTGAACCTTCGAACTATGAAGAAGCGATGGTGGGCCCGGATTGCAACAAATGGCTTGAAGCCATGAAATCTGATATAGGATCCATGTATGATAACAAAGTATGGACTTTGGTTGACTTGCCTGATGATCGACAAGCCATAGGAAATAAATGGATCTTTAAGAAGAAGACTGACGCGGATGGTAATGTGACCATCTATAAGGCTTGGCTTGTCGCTAAAGGTTATCGACAAGTTCAAGGAATTGACTACGACGAGACTTTCTCTCCCGTAGCGATGCTGAAGTCCGTCCGAATCATGTTAGCAATTGTCGCATTCTACGATTATGAGATATGGCAAATGGACGTCAAAACGACACTCCTTAATGGCTTCCTCAAGGAAGAACTATATATGATGCAGCCGGAAGGTTTTGTCGATCCCAAGAATGCTAACAAGGTATGCAAGCTCCAGCGCTCCATCTATGGGCTGGTGCAAGCATCTCGGAGTTGGAACATTCGCTTTGATGAGGTTATCAAAGCGTTTGGGTTTATACAGACTTGGGTAGAAGCCTGTATTTACAAGAAAGTGAGTGGGAGCTCTGTAGCATTTCTCATATTATATGTGGATGACATATTGCTGATGGGAAATGATGTAGAACTCTTGGAAAGCATAAAGGCCTACTTGAATAAGTGTTTTTCAATGAAGGACCTTGGAGAAGCTGCTTACATATTAGGCATCAAGATCTATAGAGATAGATCGAGACGCCTCATTGGTCTTTCAAAAAGCACATACCTTGACAAGATATTGAAGAAGTTCAATATGGATCAGTCCAAGAAAGGGCTCTTGCCTGTATTGCAAGTTATGAGATTGAACACAGCTCAATGACCGACATCGGCAGAAGATAGAGAAAAGATGAGTGTCATCTCCTATGCCTCGGCCATAGGTTCTATCATGTATGCCATGCTGTGTACCAGACCTGATGTGAACCTTGCCATAAGTTTGCTGGGGAGGTACCAAAGTGATCCCTGTATGGAGCACTGGACAACGGTCAAGAACATCCTGAAGTACCTGAAAAGGACTAAGGATATGTTTCTCGTTTATGGAGGTGACGAAGAGCTCGTCGTAAAGGGTTACGTCGATGCTAGCTTCGACACATATCTGGATGACTCCAAGTCACAAACCGGATACATGTATATTTTGAATGGTGGGGCAGTCAGCTGGTGCAGTTGCAAGCAAAGCGTCGTGGTGGCATCTACATGTGAAGCGGAGTACATAGTTGCTTCTGAAGCAGTGCAGGAAGGAGTCTGGATGAAGGAGTTCATCACCGACCTTGGAATTATTCCAAGTGCGTCGGGCCCGATGACTCTCTTCTGTGACAACACTGGAGCTATTGCCATTGCCAAGGAGCCCAGGTTTCACAAGAAGACCAAGCACATCTAGCGACGTTTCAACTCCATCCGGAATTATATTCAAGATGGAGACATATATATTTGTAAAGTGCATACGGATCTGAATGTCGCAGATCCGTTGACTAAACCTCTTCCATGAGCAAAACATGATCAACACCAGAACTCTATGGGTGTTCAATTCATCACAATGTAACTAGATTATTGACTCTAGTGCAAGTGGGAGACTGTTGGAAATATGCCCTAGAGGCAATAATAAAATGGTTATTATTATTTTTCCTTGTTCATGATAATTGTCTATTGTTCATGCTTTAATTGTATCCGGAAACAGTAATGCATGCGTGAATACATAGACCACAACATGTCCCTAGTGAGCCTCTAGTTGACTAGCTCGTTGATCAACAAATGGTCACGGTTTCCTTACCATGGACATTGGATGTCATTGATAACGGATCACATCATTAGGAGAATGATGTGATGGACAAGACCCAATCCTAAGCCTAGCACAAGATCGTGTAGTTCGTATGCTAAAGCTTTTCCAATGTCAAGTATCCTTTCCTTAGACCATGAGGTTGTGCAACTCCCGGATACCGTAGGAATACTTTGGGTGTGCCAAACGTCACAACGTAACTGGGTGGCTATAAAGGTACACTACGGGTATCTCTGAAAGCATCTGTTGGGTTGGCACGAACCGAGACTGGGATTTGTCACTCCGTATGATGGAGAGGTATCTCTGGGCCCACTCAGTAATATATCATCGTAATGAGCTCAATGTGACTAAGGGGTTAGTCACGAGATGATGTGTTATGGAACGAGTAAAGAGACTTGCCATAACAAGATTGAACAAGGTATCGGTATACCGACGATCGAATCTCGGGCAAGTCCTATACCGATAGATAAAGGGAATCGTATATGAGATTGATTGAATCCTTGACATCGTGGTTCATCCGATGAGATCATCGTGGAACATGTGGGAGCCAACATGGGTATCCAGATCCCGCTGTTGGTTATTGGCCGGAGATATGTCTCGGTCATGACTGCATGGTTCCCGAACCCGTAGGGTCTACACACTTAAGGTTCGATGACGCTAGGGTTATAGGGAATGTAGTACGTGGTTACCGAATGTTGTTCGGAGTCCCGGATGAGATCCCGGACGTCACAAGGAGTTCCGGAATGGTCAGGAGGTAAAGATTTATATATGGGAAGTCCCGTTTTGGTCACCGGAAATGTTTCGGGCATAATCGGTAACGTACCGGGACCACCGGAAGGGTTCCGGGGGTCCACTGGGAGGGTCCACCAGCCCCAAAGGGTTGCGTGGGCCAAGTGTGGGAAGGGACCAGCCCCAGGTGGGCTGGTGCCCCCCCCACCAAGGCCCAAGGCGCAGGGTGAGAGGGAGGGGGCAAACCCTAGGTCCAGATGGGCCTTAAGGCCCACCCTAGGGCGCCCCCCTCTCTCCCCCCTCCTGGCCGCCCCCTAGATGGGATCTAGGGGCTGCCGCCACCCCTAGGGAGGGAATCCTAGATGGGGGCGCAGCCCCTCTCCTCCCCCTATATATATATGTGGGGTTTCAGGGCTGTCACATGCACGAGAACCTCTCCCTCTTGGCGCAGCCCTACCCCTCTCCCTCCTCGTCTCTTGCAGTGCTTGGCAAAACCCTGCTGGAGTGCCATGCTCCTCCACCACCACCACGCCGTCGTGCTGCTACTGGCTGGAGTCTTCCCCAACCTCTCCCACTCCCCTTGCTGGATCAAGGCGCGGGAGACGTCACCGGGCTGCACGTGTGTTGAACGCGGAGGCGCCGTTGTTCGACGCTTAGATCGGAATCAACCGCGATCTGAATCGCTACGAGTACGACTCCTTCATCCGCGTTCTTGCAACGCTTCTGCTTCGCGATCTTCAAAGGTATGAAGATGCACTCCCGTCTCGTTGCTAGTAATCTCCATAGATAGATCTTTGTGATGCGTAGGAATTTTTTTGATTTTCTGCAACGATCCCTAACAAGGACAAAGTGCACAGTAAAGATTAGTATTGATCTGCGGGGCCAGTCTAGATCCCACAAGGAGTAACGGCCACCGGCGGGTTTGTCCGGAGTGTTACAAGTTGGTATCAGAGCTGACCTCGCGGTTACACGGATGTTTGCGGACATGTGCTCGGTCATGTTGTTCATGACGTTTGTGACCCGTCGTGACACACGGCATGGCACATGTATCGGACTTGAAGCACACACATATGTGCCAAGAGGGAACGTTCCTGTGGCCCGACGAGGACGTTGGTTCCTCTGAGTGAGGATGTATGTGATAGCCTGGCTTATTAGAGATGATAGACTACTAATATCAATAAGGAATTCCTTCTTTTCCGGAAGCCCATTCGAACAGAACTCCAAAGTTAAGCGTGCTCAGCTTGGAGTAGTTTCAGGATGGGTGACCGACCGGGAAGTTGGTCCCGGGTGCGCACGAGTGAGGACGAAGTGCGCAGAAAGATTAGTATTGATCTGTGGGGCCAGTCTAGATCCCGCCAGGAGTAACAACCACCGGCGGGTGTGTCCGGGGCGTTACATATGTTGACTTGTTTCTTGAGCTTCTCTTCCACACTAACCACTTCATCTCCTTCTCCACCCCACGTAAGCCTACATGCGCACCATTAGAACACAGCCACTATGCACCCCTCCTCTAATTTCCTTAATACTTCACCGGTTCCAAATCCGTGAGTACCTCGATGAGCGTCCTGATCTCCTCTCTCATTCTTCTCAACCCTCCTGCCTTGAACTCTCCTCGAACTATTGCTGCTCCATGGACGCCGGTGCTCGTTCCCGGTGACTCGGACCATCTCCGTCCAAACCCTTGCGCCAGGTTCTTGTCCTCCATGCCATGAATCCATTCAGAGAAGAAAGAATGTGATCCGTTCACCACACACGAAGAATTTCATATGTTCGTCCACACTGTGAGTCGAGTTCTTTGCACCGTTCTATCAAACTCGGTGAGCACCTCTCCAATTCCTTTTGCATGCTCCTTCCTTGAATCGTTTCTCATCATATAGACATCATGGTTTGGCCAAATTCTTGTGTTGGACACGCCGTCACATGAACGGATGTCATGTGATGGCATGCACATTTTTCTCCAGTTTATGTTTGCCATATGATTTGCTGCCCCATAGATGATTTGTTTCTCACCGCCTTAATAATCCCATGATGGAGTTAGTTCGCTTGCTTCATCAATCGATTAATAATATATATTTTATCTAGTCACCCTTGTTAATTAAAACAATATTTTGTAAATAGTTTTGCATGGTTACGTGTAGATAACTTTGTGCATCATGTAGTAGTGTGATACACCTTTGAATTTGTTGTCTTAAATTATTACCATGCATAGTAGTCGATCGGTTAAATTTTCATGCTAATATGTTACCGTTCGTATGTTCGTAATATGCTAGGAGTACGTGATATTGGTTTTTCAATTTTGCGTGTGACAAGTGACTTGTTACATTTAAATTGTTTTAGCGATTCCATTTATTTAGAATTATTTAACATATTGTCTCACGGTGATATTTTCTTGGGTGCGGTACGTAGTCGTAGTATATGCCTCATACAAGTTTTGTGAATTACTCCCTCCGTTCCTAAATATTTGTCTTTGAATGTCTAGAAAGACAAATATTTAGGAACGGAGGGAGTATTACCGTGTGTAGGAATTGATTCGGCATACCAGATTATCTTTGTTCACACATACTTGGCGGGTGTTATTATTTTAATTAGATTTGGGTCATCGTTAGGATAATCTTATTATTATTATTTGGTAATGTTCGATACTTATTGTATGCGTGCGCGCAATATTTGGTGAATGCTCGACATGCTTATATTAATGTGGAATTATTATAAACTTTGCTTTATGTATCTAGTCATGGAGTACTTCATGTTTTATTTAGTTTTGTTTATTCTCTAGCATGAAGATATTTTAGGTATATTTTATATATTCACTTCATCCTAGCTACATGTGTATTTGTTTTTTTGAAGTCATGTCATGAGATACTCTAGGTGATGTTTATTTGAATTATTTGTGTTACCTAGTTTTATTACTAATGGTCATGAATTGGTATAGTATCGACCATAGTCATATTACTTGTTGTAGCTCTATTGTTTTGCATTTAGATTATGTGTTATATCATGCATGGAGATCATTACTTTTGTAGAGTGTGATAATTTCGCTTTACAATTTAGCGTTTCTTGGTTCTTAGATGTTTGTTATCCAATATTACATGGTTGGTTGGTTTATGTCATATTTTATATTTCTGTTGCTTCATATAGTTTATGCTTGCATATTACATCTTGTTAATTATTCAAAGTGTTTCATTTACCTAGGATGGTAACTATGCATGCTTAGTGATGACATGCCATCTTAGCAATTTCTCGGAGTCAAATGCAATCTTTATTGTATGCCCATGTGTTATAGCATTGTTAGTATGTACTACTATATGATTGCATATGGTTAACCCTTACATAGTAGATTAACATCATAGTAGTTTGTTGATATTGTACATTATTTTATTGGGTAACTTCTTGCCTTATCAATACCATGTCATGATGTTTGATTGTATAAATAGATTGCAAAGTGTGGGTATAACAATCGTGTATCGAGTCATGCCTAGTTGAGTGTCCTATGTTGGTGCAAGTGTAAGTTGTACTAGATAGAAAATGCATGTCATTTATGTTATTCATGCTTCGACATTTCATTGCTTGATTTCATTGGTGCCATGGCCTAGATGTTTACTTGCTTAGTATGATTTATCACTTGTTCTTATAAGCCACAACTAGCATGATAATGTTGTGTGCTAATGACATGCTCGGTATTTGGTTAGCTTATATCAACCCAGTTATGTTATATTTCTGAGTTGCATTGCATTGCTATCATAGCATGTAGTTTATGGGATGATCACATCCATGATTAGCATTATATCTTGCTTATCTTACTATTTCATTTGTGGTATGCCTAAGTTATACATCTTGTCATTATAGTGATCTTTCATGTCTTATTGTGCTTACTATGTTATAGTTGAGTATTTAGTCCTTGTGCATCTTATAGATGATTACACTTGTCTCATGTTAGTATTGTGAGTGTTCTATACTTATTACAATAGTTCATCACATGCATAGGATAGTTTACCTATCATGTTGGTTGAGTTGTATCTTCACCATATGCATAGCGTGCATAGTTTGATCAGTTGTTAGCATGAAGTGGTAATCTTATTGCTAGTGGTTACTTGAGTATTAGTTGTTCTTTAGTAGCAAGGCCATATCCTAGTTTAGTATCTTCTAATGATAACTCGTAAGTGTGATGCTTGTGTAAATAGATAAGACCTCTTTGTGATTTTACGCATATGCCTTGTATAAGGCATGTCTTATTATTTAGTTGTTTAATTAGCTTTCACCGTAGTGTTGGTTGGCTCTTGTTAGATCATGTTCCTTGATAGTTGTTATGGTTGATATTTTGTTTTGCTTGATTTAACCATCATAAGTATTTAGTACTCCCTCCGTAAACTAATATGAGAGTGTTTACAATACTAAAATAGTGATATAAACGCTCCTATATTAGTTTAAAGAGGGAGTAACATCTAAATATTTATTTGTTGTTAACTTTTATGTTTTCATGCCATGTTGTGTTGTTTTGTTAAATGCATTGGATGGTTCCATTTCATGTGTGTTGATAACATGCGTATGTTATGTAGTAGTTTCCTACATGGTTAACAATGTTGTATAGTGCAACTACTAGTAGTTTGTAACATAGTTCATATCGAAACATTAATCTTGTTGGCAAGCCTTCCTTAGCCATGTCAACCTAACCCCATCCCTTCTTTGAATCATCTATCTTACCTTCCAATCATGATATCTCCTTTTGCAATCTCCATTTGATCAATATCTTGCTATCCATCCATTCTTATTGTTGTTTTGGATGTTATTTGAAATTTATTGCTTTGGTATTTATTATTTGCGCTTTGATATCATTACGATGAGTAGGGAGTGACGATGTTGGACATGGACACAAACAGGTTACCAAAGAAGGACTCAACAACGAAGGCATGCCTCCTTCTTTGATCATACGTATTCTATGTTTTACAAAATTGCATTGTGTTTTATGGTTACTATGTGCATGCTTTTTAATCTCATAGCTAGCGTGCCGAATGACACATTACCTTGATCCGCGTGTTGCCTATTCACTTGACACCTGAGTAGAATTATAGTATTCTGGTATAGTAGAAATGATTAGCCATGCTTATCACACTGCATGTGCTTTGTTGAATGACCTCAGAGTCATTGACAGTTTAAAATCCTCGCTGTCGTGGAAATAGCACGGCAGATGTCCGGTTTAGTGGACTTAGGTGTGAGGCCATCGCGTGGGTTAGCTTGAAGAGGTTAAAGTGGACCAAGGACACAGGGAGTTTATACTAGTTCGGCCCCTTCGATGAAGGTAAAAGCCTACGTCTAGTTTGGGGTGGTATTGCTTGTGCGTCGAGGAACAGGGAGCGAATCCGCTTGCCTGTGTCTCGAGCTGTTGTTTCTTGTCCCTGAACCGTCGCTGGGTCGTCCCTTTATATAAGAGGTGACGCCCGGTCCGGTTTACAGAGTCCCGAGGTCGGCTCATAAACGTGTCCGCCTCGGTCTCTACTCTTTCTATCTTACTCCCCAAGTTACATGATACGACGGTTTGCATACCATGGGCTTTGTACATGGGCGCTAACCTATATGGGCTACATCCTCTTTGTTACATATTCTTCTGGGCTTGTAATGATACAACCTTGTAAGGGTAATCCGGACCCTCCTGGCCGGTTTATACCTGCTAGTAATATCCCTGACATTAGGCCCCAGATTGATTTGAACTTGTTCATGCCAGTCTTCTAAGTCTTGCACAAATCTCCTTTCTACAACTTATTTGCTTCATAAACCGGCCATGACGTACTCTCCTGGAATCGCCTTAATTGGTCGTGACATCATCTCCGCATTTAATGCTCGCACCTGTCTGTTACCTTTCTTAAATGCCACACCGAAAATCGTGGCGACAGCTCAATCTTTATCCGATCTTCTGGCCTCCTCGATTCCCGCGCTTACCGTTTTTACCCCTTCGGCTTATAAATACCGCTGGAGCTCATCTCTTTTCCCCTTCTGCCTTCTTCTTCCTCCGTCTCCATCGCCCGAAGCTCCGCCGCCGCTCTCCGAGCTCATCGTCGTCCTCGAGCCAGGCCGCTGCATCGACCTGAACGTCACCAGTGAACTTCGCCGCCGTCCTCTACTTCTTCAGGTACTCCTTCTTCTTCCCTGTAGATCTTACTCTAGGGTTTCTTCCGTAGCTTCGCCATGAACCCTCGAAGCTTTGCTGTTCATCCCCGTAGGTCAGCCTTGCTGAAGATTCAAACTTATTTAGACTCGACCCGAATCCATGCACTTCTGCTCCGCCATCATACCCTTAGTTTCTCTATCTTTATCAGTTTAGATTCGATCTGTAGAGAAACTCCGCGGTCCTTCCTGAATATAACTTGTACTTATACCATCTTTTTCTTATGCCTTAGATCCATGTTTACCTCAGCTCTTTGTGGAAACCGTTTCTTCATACTTTAGATCTGTAGCTCATCTCACCGGTTTAGCCATAACTTGCACGTCATATGCTTTTACTGACGGTTTAGATGTAAGCTCGTACCCCGTAATTGACGGTTTAGCTTCATCTTTTTCCATCATCATGAACCGGTATCTGTCTCGCTCATATTTGCTTCCGGATTAGTAATACCATTAGCCCCTTGTTTAAACCGACAATTAGGCCCATAACTTCATAGAAATGCACCGGTTTGTACTTTAGAAGTTAGTAAACCGGACTTTGTGCTATATTTTTCAGCACTTCCTCATTCAAAATGACGGCCAAGCAATTTGTCGCTTGCAATTGGGTTCCTTTCCGGATCACGGAAGATGACTTAGTTGGAGCGGCCTCAATTGGCGTCCTAGGCCCCAAGGAAACTCTGCACTAGCGAGCTCCTGAAAAAGAATGCCCTCCTGCACCTAAGGAGGGGGAAGTTGTAGTTTTTTATCATCATCTGGCCCGGGGTTTCAGTCCTCCCGGTTCAAAATTCTTCCGGTATGTACTAGCTGCTTTTCAACTCCATCCCCAAGATGTAGGCCCAAATTTTGTTTCAAACATCTGCAATTTTCAAGTTTTCTCGGAGGCATACCTTCAAGAAGAGCCATCAGTGGACTTATTCCGGGACTTTTTCCATCTGAACCGGCGGACGGAGTTTACCGATGGGCCTCATCAAGAGTTGGGTGGTGTCAGCATCCGAAAAAGAAAGGATGTAAGTTTTCCTCATGCTGCCCTTCACAGCCACCCCAAAGAATGGAACCAAACGTGGTTCTATTGTAAGGACACCTCGCCTGAAGGAGAGAACCCGCTGCCGGGTTACCGCGCCTATCGCCTGGCGACAGACCATCCCTTGCCGCAATGCCTCAGCGCCCCAGACCGGGCTCGGTTTGCCCCTCAACTTTCTAAGCTCAGGGCCTTCATGGCCAACGGCTTAACCGGAGTCGACTTTATTTGCTGCTGGCTTTCATGGAGCATCCTCTCACTAAGCCGGCGCTCAAGTCTGATGTGCGAATACTACGGCAAACCGGATGATCCTCAGCACCATACTGACATAATACTTCCTGAAGACGAAGTTACTGAGTCTGCGAAGAAAATGCTGAATATCCCTCTAGAGGAGTGCAGCCGGACCGGTTTAGCTTCGTTCTGCGCAACTAATAAACCGCCGGCGGTAAGTCTTTCCCGATCCTTTCATGTTTATCTGAACCCGGCCATATCAATTGTCTTCCATTCATTACTTATTCCTGTGTGCAGGCCAACGATCCTTTCTGGAAAAGGAAATCTCAAGATAAACCGGCCAGGCAACCACGCAAGAAAACTTATGCTGTTAAGAAGAGGAAGGCTGTTGCTGCCTCCGGTTCACACCCCGAAGAGGATGATCCGGACTCTGAGGTATTAACTAACCCCTATGTCCTTTGACCTCCCTGTATCTAAATTTTTGTTAACAATGCCTTTTCGCAGGACCTGGCGGAAGGAAGTAAAGCGGGGGGAGTTGAGGTAATTTCTCTCTCATCTGATTCGGAACCTTTGCCACCCAAGATCCGCCGGGTATCCCAGAAGTATCCCTTTCCTCATCCTTATGCTCAATTGGACCCCAACTTTCTTTTGAAGAAACATCAGCATGAAGCTCGCCGGACCACGCGCCATAGCGGCCATATGGTTGAATCGGCTAGAATACCCCTTACACCGGCTCGCAGACGCCGCTCCGAGGTTTTACTTTCTCCAGCTCTTCTTCACCCAAAAGCAGGCCTCATACGAAAACCGCTTAAACCATCTGATCCTAACTATCAAGAGGCTCCTCTGTCCTCTTCCAGCGAGTCAACTTCTACATAGGTCCCAGTGCTCAAAACCGTGCCTGGGTAAGTCCCTCTTTCAGCATCCGGTTTACCTTCATGTTTTTAACTTTATGATTCTCACTGTTCCTTTGACCTTTATCAGAATGCCAAAACCCCGCAAGAAGGCAAAAGCAAGTAAGCCGGCCGCTGAAACCACTGCTGCTGAGCCAGCCGAGGACCCTGAAACGGTCGTCCCTTCAGAAGACAATCTTAACATTCAACTTGATGATCCCACTCCTATGGATCGTGACGATATTGCTGCTCCGGGAGGTGACAATCTGTAGAATACAGCTGAACCGGCAAGCCTTGTCCGGATTAGCCCTCCTCGGGCTAGTCCGGCTCCTATCAGTCCGGTGCCTACTGCTGTCCCCCTCCAGCCAACTGCTGCCTCATCCACAGACGTTGAGATAACCGGTCTAGGCTTCACTGCTCCCACAGAGCCTGTTACCTTGGCTAGGCATACTGCCAAGGAGGAGAAGCTTCAACAGGATAAAGGCAAGTGGAGCTCAAACTTATCCAGCTATGCTCATTCGAGTGCCCAGGAACTTCATTCCCGGTACCTGAACCGGCTCTTTATTGGCCGTGACTATGAAGTCAGTTTAGTTAATATGATGAAGGACAAGTATGAGGTAACTCTCTTTCCTTTTACTTCTGTCTCTGCTTTGTAATTTTGCAATCCTATGTTCAAACAATAGTAGCCCCCAAGTGTCGGTTTATCATCGTTTGTAGGTGAATCGGGACTTCCATTATGCCTGAGAATGAGCTTACATTAGCCCCCAAGTGCCAAGGGCATAACTTGTTTATGTGCTTGGGACTTGTCTGAAAAAATTTCTTTCTTTACTTCAATTGCACATTAGCCCCCAAGTGTCAAGTACATAACTTGTTATGTGCTTGAGACTTGATTGATCTGCCTTCCTAATCCGTTTGATTTCCTTGCAGGCTGACTTAACCCGGAGGGCTTCGGAGGTAACTGAACTCCGGAACAGCTTGGCTTTTCATCAAACTGCCTCAGCCAAAGCCAAGGAAGAACTTGTGCTTACCTTGACCAACATGGAGAATTTGAAAAAGGACTTTGAAGCGGAGCGGTCCACATGGGAGGTGCGGAGGAATGCTCTTGAAAAAAGAGCAAAGGACGCCGAAGATGCTCTTAATCCGGTTACGCAAGAGTTAATCGGTTTAAGACAGCAAATAGAGCTCATGACTTCTACTATCTTCGGTGAGTATTCATCTGTATATGTTTTTCATCTTTGCAATCCTTGTTCTGATCCGGTTTAACTCGACCAACGTATGTAGGGAGGCGCATAACTCATCTTGGAGATGATGTTCGGAAGAAGCTCAAGGCAGCTTATACCCTGGTAGAGCAGCTCTATTCCGGCGTCCAAAGGGCTATCAGTGCCATGTCCCACAACAAACCTACACCGACTACCATTCAAGGCACTTTGGAGAAGCTATCTGTCCTGCCTGTGCGTCTGGTGGAGGTGAAGAAGTCTGCTGCATGGGCTGGTTCTCTTATGGCGCTGACCCGAGCCAAAGCATGGGTTCCTGACTTTGATCCGGCTGAGGCTACGAACGGATATCCCAGCAATAAAGAGGATGGATCGACCTTCTCTGCTGAAGACCTCCGTGCCTTAACCAAGGAGATGCGCCCGCTCGCCAACAAGCTTGGCGATGAAGCAGATTTGACAAGGTATCATCCGACCTACGATCTAGAAAATTCACGGGTGGAGCGGCCTGTTTACGATACTGAAAATCTGATCCCACCAGTTCGTGGCCATACTTTCGCTCCAGATGTTGATCCGTCAGATCTTATTGATGATGAAATGTATTTCCGTGCACTCTCCAAGATTGATTGGTGCGCTCCTGGTTTCCAGCCATTGCCTGAGGCTGATGAAGACCCGGAACAAGTTGACCCTCAGCCTTCGCAGCGTGAAGAGGAGTCGTAAACCGTCCGGTTTAATTTATATTTGCTGAATATTTTTGCCAAAACTTTGACCTATTCGGGCCTGCAGATGCCTTGTAATAGGATAGTTGGAAATATTGTCTTTGTCCCAATATGGTTGGCACAGCTTGACCTGGCGTCTGTCAATTTAATCCTCTGTTTTGCCATGCTTGATCCGTTTATATTATCTGTGCTTGCATGAATGAGGCCAAAAGATGTCCTGGCGGTTTACCACCGGACAAATTATACTGCTCCAATATATATTTGTGCGTCCGGTTCAACACTTTTAAAAATTCATCATAGTTTAAGAGCAGTTTCGAAAATTGTGCGGCACACAACGAATGGCAGCGAGCGTTTTTTGGCCTTTTTTTCTAAACCGCTCGTCAGAATGAACCATATGATACACCGTTGGAAAGATATCGTCGGTGCGCATCTTTTTCATATCTATTATTTTTTCTAATTCGCTACGGTTTAAGAGCAGTTTTGCATTTACTAAATCGCGGAATTGTGTTTTTCGAATTTTTTCAAATTTTTGGTACTGTTTTCACTCCAGTTTTCTAACCGTTTGTCGAAACAAGGCGTGTAATATACCGTTGGAAAGCTACGAACGAGGCGCAACTTTCATATGTTGAAATGTTTTTGAGATTCCTTACGATTTTTATTTAAATTTGAAAATCGTGCGGCTGACTACGAAGGGTAGCGGCCGTTTTTTCGTGAAATTTTTATAAAACGTTGGTCGAAATGATCCAAGTGATACATTTTTGGAAAGATATCGTCGAGACACTACTTTTTCATGTAGAACACTCCCTCTAATTCATTACGGTTTAAGAGCAGTTTTGAAATTACAAAAACGCGGAAATTCTATTTTTCGCGACAACAAAATCGACGCGTGCACTGCATCGGACAGAAAAGCACATTGCTTCAAACTGAAAAACGCATTGCATCAGACAGTCAATCGAACCTCATGATTTATTTTGTTGGACGTAGATTTTTCTCAGAGGAGTTTTGTTGTCTTTTTTCCAACTTTTTATTTCGAAGGAAAGTGGACCGCAACACTCCCGAAAGTGAAGCGGAACACTACCAAAAGTGAACCTCATGATTCGCTGTTGTCTTTTTTCGTACTAATTAATTTTTTACGCGCGTTGAGAAGTGTTGAGAAGTGAGCTGCTTGCCGATGTGTTTTTGTTTTTGGATCACCAAGTGAACCACAAAGTTTTTTTTATGGCCAACTTCATGAGAGAACAAAGTGAGCTTCAAAGAGTCCTTTGCAATGGACTTTTTTAGACCAAAGTGCACTGCATTTGTTTGTTTTTTAGACCAGTGAACTGCATGTTTGAAAAAACTGTACGTGTTGTTTTTTCGGTATCTTTTTTGCTCTAGTTTTTAACCGTTTATCGGCATTATGCGTGTAATATACCGTTGAAAAGCTATGGAGTAGACGCAACTTCGCCATGTTGAACACTTTTCGAGATTCCACACGGTTTAAGAACAGTTTTGAAAACGGTGAACTGCATGTTTGAAAAAACGGTACGTGTTGTTTTTTCGGTACCTTTTTTGCTCTAGTTTTTTTAACCGTTTATCGGAATTATGCGTGTAATATACCGTTGAAAAGCTATGGAGTAAATGCAACTTCGCCATGTTGAACACTTTTCGAGATTCCGCACGGTTTAAGAGAAGTTTTGAAAACGGTGAACTGCATGTTTGAAAAAACTGTACGTGTTGTACCTTTTTTGCTCTAGTTTTTTAACTGTTTATCGGAATTATGCGTGTAATATACCGTTGAAAAGCTATGGAGTAGACGCAACTTCGCCATGTTGAACACTTTTCGAGATTCCGCATGGTTTAAGAGCAGTTTTGAAAACGGTGCGACCGATGAATAATGACAGCGAGCGTTTTTTTGCGCTTCCGAACTGCACAGAAAACCGCACTGCATCAGGGTAGGAGCCGGTGCGACGGTGCTGGGGGAAGGAGGCGGGGCGGCAGCGCGGGGGTAGGACGCGGGGCAGTGGTTGCTGTCTTCGGGGCGCTCCGTGCTAGAAACCTATTTAAGTGGGGGTGTTATGAGAATAAGGTTTTTGTTATGAGAATAAGGTCTTAAGGGGTGTTATGAGAATAGACCCACCCTATATATATATATATATATATATATATATATATATATATATATCAAAGGAAGAACTGTTTATCACAAATATACATCATACCTTTGATTAAGTGTGCCTGTCAGTTTTAATCCGGCAGGTATAATTGAAAGCGTAAGCGCTGATGAGGCTCTTGGCTCGCTTGTTTGGCTTTTTCCTGATAGCCGATCCGGGTTATAATGAACGCCGGTTTAACTCACGCAGGTGTTCATGACCCAGACTTTTAACTTTGTAGATATATGGTCAACCTTGCGGTTGCCCAATCCCACATCAATAGACTCGTAAAAACAAAATTATGAAATCATAGAAACCAAGCATTTTCGGCAAATAAGACCATGTAGTCGATGCTTTTTGCGAGCTGCCAGGCTCCAAATTCGAGGCTTTTTGTGAGCTGCCAGGTTCTAATTCGAGGCTTTTGCGAGCTGCCATTTGGCTCCATAGGCTTTTTGCGAGCTGCCAGGCTCCATTGGCTTTTTGCGAGCTGCCAGGCTCCATATTTGACGTAATCATCGATGACACACCACCCAATGTTTCAAAACCTCTGAGGGATCTTGTCTTTAGGTGATCAACTCGATGATTGTCAATGGCTTTCTGCGAGCTGCCAGGCTCCATATTTGACGTAATCATCGATGACACACCACCCAATGTTTCAAGACCTCTGAGGGATCTTGTCTTTAGGTGATCAACTCGATGATTGTCAATGGCTTTTTGTGAGCTGCCTGGCTCCATATTTGACGTAATCATCGATGACACACCACCCAATGTTTCAAGACCTCTGAGGGATCTTGTCTTTAGGTGATCATCTCGATGATTGTCATTGGCTGATTCCTTGATATATCAAGGGCGCCGGTTTAGGAGGCCATGGTGAGTTTTCAGAGAAACTCCCATGTGATACTCCTTTTGTGTGCTCGCCGGGGTATCTATGTTTGAGTTGTGCTGTGCAACAAACTCTCTTTGGTCCCTTAATAAATAACTGCCCTGCATATCAAAATATACGGATCAAAGTAATTGTTTTCTTGATGAGAATGATATATATCTAGAAAAATAGACTTTGGATGGATATCACCTGAGTTTTCAGCAAAACTCCCATGTGATACTCTTTTCGAAGAAGATGGCTGATTCCCCGATTTATTGGGGGCGCCAGTTTATTTATTAATCATAATATATACATGGTACATAAAGCGGAGCCAATGGCTCAAGTGTAGTAAGGTCGCAGAAGAGCGATGTTCCATGGTCGCTTCGTCTCTTCCTCTGCTGTACGTGAGTCTTTATGCTCTCGAACGTCAACCAGGTAGTATGAACCGGTGTGTAGGTTCTTGCTGACCACAAAGGGTCCTTCCCAAGGTGGGGATAACTTGTGCATATCTGTCTGGTCTTGGATGAGCCGGAGCACCAGATCGCCCTCCTGGAACGTCCTGGTCTTAACCCGGCGACTGTGGTACCGGCGTATGTCTTGTTGATAAATTGCTGATCGCGTTGCTGCCGTGTCTCGTTCCTCATCCAGCCAGTCCAAGCTGTCTTGTCTTGCTTGCTCATTATCCGCTTCAACATAAGCTGTTACCCGTGGTGAATCGTGCCTGATGTCACTAGTGAGAACCGCTTCAGCACCATATACCATGAAAAAGGGCGTATAACCTGTAGACCTGTTAGGTGTAGTGTTGATGCTCCAAAGGATAGAAGGCAACTCCTCTACCCAGCAACCTGGTGTTCTTTTCAAAGGAACCATAAGCCGGGGCTTGATGCCTCTCAAGATCTCTTGGTTGGCCCTCTCAGCTTGGCCATTGGATTGAGGGCGAGCTACTGATGATACATGCAGGCGAATATGCTCCCTTTGGCAAAACTCTTCCATCTCTCCTTTAGATAGGTTGGTGCCATTATCAGTAATGATGTTGTGTGGAAAGCCAAACCAGAAAATTACCTTTTTGATGAACTTAACCGATGTTGCCGCATCACACTTACTGACAGGCTCTGACTCAATCCACTTTGTAAACTTGTCCACTGCTACCAACAGGTGGGTTTTCTGATCTTGGGATCTTTTAAAGGGTCCAACCATATCAAGCCCCCAAGTTGCAAATGGCCAAGTAATTGGAATCATCCATAGCTCCTGTGCCAGAACATGAGCACGCCATGAAAATTTCTGACAAGCATCGCATTTCCTAACTAGGTCCTCTGCGTCACCATGAGCCGTTAGCTAGTAGAACCCATGACGAAAAGCTTTAGCTACCAATGACTTTGAACCGGCATGATGACCACAATCTCCTTCGTGTATCTCTCGAAGAATATCACAGCCTTCTTCTGATGATACACATCGCTGGAAAGCCCCCGAGACACTGCGCAGTGATGAAGTTCTCCATCGACGTTGGTCATAGATTTGGATCGCCGGATTATCTATCGAGCCTCGACTTCATCTTCTGGCAACTCACCTCGTCTCAGATACGCCAAGTAAGGGAGTGCCCAATCCGGAATAACGTGAAGTGCGGCAACTAGCTGTGCTTCCGGATCAGGAACAGCTAAATCCTCCTTTGATGGTATCTGCACCGACGGATTGTGCAATTCATCCAAGAACGTATTTGGTGGAACCGGTTTACGTTGAGAGCCCAGCCAGCTTAATGCATCGGCCGCCTCGTTTTTCCGCCGGTCTATGTGGTCCACATGATATCCTTTGAAGTACCCTGCAACCGCTTCAACTTCTCGCCGATAAGCCGCCATGAGCGGATCTTTAGAGTCCTATTTGCCAAACACCTGTTGTGCCACTAGATCTGAGTCACCAAAGCACTTGACCCGGCTCAAGTTCATCTCCTTTGCCATCCGTAAACCATGAAGGAGAGCTTCATACTCAACAACATTGTTAGTGCAAGGGAACATTAATCGAAGGACATAACAGAACTTATCACCTCGTGGGGAAGTTAACACGACTCCAGCCCCCGAGCCCTCCAGTTGCCTTGAACCGTCAAAGTGAACAGTCCAGTATGTATGATCCGGCTTCTTCTCCGGTGCTTGCAACTCTGTCCAATCATTGATGGAATCCACCAGTGCTTGGGATTTTATAGCAGTACGGGGTACATACTTCAATCCGTGCGGGCTAAGCTCAATGGCCCATTTCGCCACTCTGCCAGTGGCTTCTCTATTCTGGATTATATCCCCTAATGGAGCTGAACTGACAACAGTTATTGGGTGGCCCTGGAAGTAATGCTTCAACTTCCGGTTTGCCATGAACACGCCGTATACCAATTTCTGCCAGTGTGGATATCTTTGCTTCGACTCAATAAGAACCTCGCTGATGTAGTAAACCGGGCGCTGAACCAGATATTCCTTGCCTGCTTCCTTGCGTTCCACCACAATTGCCACGCTAACTGCACGGGCATTGGCGGCCACGTATAACAACAGCGGCTCTTTGTCAACAGGGGCAACAAGAACTATCGGTTTTGCTAATTGCCGCTTCAAATCCTCGAATGCAGCGTTTGCAGCATCGCTCCATACAAACAAGTCCGTCTTTTTCATCATCTGATAAAGCGAGATCGCCTTCTCTCCCAAACGGCTGATGAACCGGCTCAACGCTGCAATACGACCTGCTACACGCTGGACATCATTGATGTAAGCCGGTTTAGCCAAGGATGTAATTGCCTTGATCTTCTCTGAATTAGCCTCAATCCCTCTGTTTGATACTAAGAATCCAAGGAGCTTGCCTGTTGGAACACCGAAAACACACTTCTCCGGATTAAGCATCATCTTATAAACCCGGAGGTTGTCAAAGGTTTCTTTCAAGTCCTCTATCAGCATGTCCTCCTTCCTGGATTTCACCACAATGTCATCAACATAAGCATGGACATTTTTTCCGATCTGTCCTTTGAAACAGTTCTGCACGCAATGCTGATAAGTTGCTTGGGCACTCTTGAGCCCAAAAGGCATAGATACATAGCAGAAGGCTCCAAATGGAGTTATGAAAGCTGTCTTCTCCTGGTCCTTAACTGCCATCTTGATCTGATGATAACCTGAATATGCATCCAAAAAACTTAGCCGCTCACATCCTGCCGTAGCATCAATAATCTGATCAATACGAGGGAGAGCAAAAGGATCAGTTGGGCAAGCCTTGTTTAAGTCTGTATAATCAACACACGTCCTCTAGGTTCCGTTTTTCTTTCGCACTAGCACCGGATTAGCCAACCACTCTGGATGGAACACCTCAACTATGAATCCTGCGGCCAAAAGCCTGGCCACTTCTTCACCTATAGCCTTGCGCGTTTCTTCATTGAAGCGGCGCAAATACTGCTTGACCGGCTTAAACTTCGGATCAATATTAAGACTGTGCTCAGCGAGTTCCCTCGGTATACCTGGCATGTCAGAAGGCTTCCATGCGAAGATATCCCAGTTCTCACGGATGAACTCGATGAGCGCGCTTTCCTATTTGGGGTCTAGGTTAGCGCTGATAGTGAACTGCTTGGACGGATCGCCTGGAACAAAGTCAACCTGCTTGGTCTCCTCCGACGATTTAAACTTTAGCGCCGGATCATGCTCTGTGGTTGGCTTCTTAAACGGGGACATATCCGCCGGATCAACATTATCTTTGTAGAATTTCAGCTCCTCCGTGGCACAAACTGCCTCAGCGTAGGCTGCGTCTCCTTCCTCGCATTCCAAAGCAATCTTACGGCTTCCGTAAACCATTATTGTTCCCTTGTGACCCGGCATCTTGAGCTGCAGATAAACATAACACGGTTTGGCCATGAACTTGGCGTAAACCGGTCTCCCAAACAGAGCATGATATGGGCTCCTGATTTTTACGACCTCGAAGGTCACTGTCTCTAATCTAGAGTCCTGCTCATCCCCAAAGGTAATTTCTAGATCAATTTTCCAAACTGGGTACGCCGATTTACCGGGCACCACACCATGGAATACTGTGTTGGACTGCCGGAGCTTCTTATCTGTCAACCCCATACGTCGGAAAGTCTCATAATATAAGATGTTGATGCTGCTGCCGCCGTCCATTAGCACCTTTGTGAACTTGTAGCCACCCACCTGTGGTGCCACCACTAATGCCAACTGGCCCGGATTATCAACCCGTGGTGGGTGATCCTCTCTGCTCGACACAATGGGTTGCTCAGACCAACGTAAGAAACGTGGTACCACTGGTTCAACTGCGTGTACTGCCCGTTTCAGCACCTTCTGATCCCGTTTGCACAAACTTGTGGTGAAAACATGATACTGCCCACTGCTTAGCTCCTTCGGATTACTCTGATATCCGGACTGCTGCTGCTGATTGCCTTGGTTGTTGTAACCACCCTGACCATGCTGCTGGTTATGTTGATGCTGACTGTTGCCGTTGTAGTTATTGTTACTGCTGTGATATCCTGGTCCAGATCCGTTACCTTGGTGACCTGGACCCGGAAAACCGGAACTTGATCCGCCGCCGGGGGGTCCATGGTTATATCTAGCCTGTTTAATGGCCTCTTGCATGATACGGCAGTCCTTCCATAGATGCTTAGCCGGGTTTCCCTCCTTACTGTGTCTTGGGCAAGGCACGCTTAGCTGCTGATCTAGATTGAAGGATAGCCCCTCGCCACGCGGGGGCGGTTTACCCTTGCGGCACTGCCCATTTCCCTGAACGTTGGTATTGGCCACAAAGTCGGAGCCGCCCTCCGCTTTTCGCTTGCCATTGTAACCTGTACCTACCGGATTGGCTTGCGCCGGTTTACCATCTTTGTTCGCCTTCCCGGACTTGTCTCCATCTGCATCTGGATATTTGGTGTTATCAGAATCCCCATATTTCACCAAGGCGCTCATGAGCGTTCCCATGTCGTTGCAATCGCGCTTGAGCCGTCCTAACTTCAGTTTTTAAAGACTCGAACCAGCAATTGTTTTCCAATGTCACTATCGCCGTACTTGGGTTGATGCTATTGGAAAAGTGCAAGATTTCTGATACTCGCCGCACCCAACTTCTCGTGGGTTCCTGCTCTCCTTGAACACATGCTGCTAAGTCTACCACCGACATCGGCTGTTTGCACGTGTCTTTGAAATTTTTGATAAACTGGCGACACAACTCACCCCATGATCGAAGGAGTTAGGTGGTAGGCCCTTTAACCATGTTCGGGCTGTACCCTCAAGCATCATGGTAAAGTATTTGGCACACGCCGCTTCGTCCACATCAAGCATCTCCATAGCCATCTCATAACTTTCAACCCACGCCTCTGGAGCCAGATCCGCCGTGTAGTTAGGTACCTTGCGCGGGCCTTTGAAGTCTTTGGGTATTTCACGCTTCGTAAAGTGGGGATGAGACACTGCACTCCAAAGGAACTAGCCGTGACTCCCGTTTCTACAGTGGTGGGGTGAACCGGCGTCGCTTGACGGGTGTCCTCGTGGGCAGTATGCCTAGCCTGATTTATCGCCTCTTGGGCGTGTGCCACTGCCCCTGCTGGATTATCCTGCCTGTGACGGTGCCGTCTCCGCTCGCTGCTAGATACAGCCGGTTCATCCCAGTGCCTTGTGTAACTCCGGCTCGGGCGGGGGGTTGAATGAATCCTCTCCCGGCTATAAGAATATGCCCGATGTTGTGTCAGCTCCGTGTCCAGTAACTCCTTAGCCCGTCGTGCTTCCATTGCCACGGGGGATGCCCCCTCAATGGGTAAAGCGGCCAGTCGTGAAGCGGCGGCGACAATGTTGTCCAACGGGTTAGAATAATGGCCGGGAGGGGTGGGGATATGCGGTGTTGGCACAACTTGGTGGTTTCGCTCTGCGGCCGGCGGCTGAACCGACGCGCCAGTCCTTGAAGCTCCTCCCCGGTTTACCTCTGGGCGGTTGCTGGCTCCCGCTCCTGGTGTGCCAAAGAGATTCCTTGCCTCATAAACCGGCGGTAGATGAGTTTGCTGTCTTCTGTACATTACTTCATGTGCAGAATTCTGATCCAACCTGAGCCGGAAAGCTTGGGAGTCTAGCTCCGCTTGCCTTGTAGCCATCCTATCTTTCTCCGCATCCAGATCCCGTTTAGCTTGCTCAATCCGGCCCTTTAGCTGAAGGATCTCCGCATCAGGTTGCACCTTGTCGGCAGGGGCCACTTCTGCTGTTGCGAGCGCCGTCAAATTTTCGACCAAGGTGGATAAGACGTCAGAAGGCGACGGGATTTGGTTGCCTACCCCGGTTTCCGCTGCCTCTGCAGTGAACGCCCCGGTCACCGAGGGCTGCTGCGTAGACTGCGATCCGGCCATGAAAAAAGCCACCCGGTTTGGAGGATTAAAGGGGTCCGGAATACTATCGCCATCGGACACACCCTCAGATCGGCCGTCCTGCAACAGATACAAAGATTCGGTCTCTCGAGATGAGGATTCATCGTTAGAATAGACAACTGTCTCGCCACCAGAATCCGATCCGTCCTCGGCTTGTACTCCGTGCACGGTTCCAACGAAAACATGCTTCACGGCGGGCCGAATCCGGGCCGATCCCGCACGCTGAGCCGGCTCGACGATGTTGGGGAAGACGTCCGGCTCAGGTCCCGGTTCGCCGATCTTGCCGATGAAGACGTGGATGCCGCTGAAGGGGATCCGGTACCAGTATTCGATTGAATCGGCCTTGGGGCCCCAGCCTGCTTCGTCGATGTAGATCCGGCCGCGACGACTCTTGGTCATCTGGCCAACTGCGTAACCCTTGAGTCCTTCAAAGCTGCCCTTCAAGAACTCGAAACCATCGTGCGATAGCCCCACGGTGGGCGCCAACTGTCGTGGAAATAGCACGGCAGATGTCCGGTTTAGTGGACTTAGGTGTGAGGCCATCGCGCGGGTTAGCTTGAAGAGGTTAAAGCGGACCAAGGACACAGGGAGTTTATACTAGTTCGGCCCCTTCGATGAAGGTAAAAGCCTACGTCTAGTTTGGGGTGTTATTGCTTGTGCGTCGAGGAACAGGGAGCGAATCCGCTTGCCTGTGTCTCGAGCTGTTGTTTCTTGTCCCTGAACCGTCGCCGGGTCGTCCCTTTATATAAGAGGTGATGCCCGGTCCGGTTTACAGAGTCCCGAGGCCGGCTCATAAACGTGTCCACCTCGGTCTCTACTCTTTCTATCTTACTCCCCAAGTTACATGATAAGACGGTTTACATACCATGGGCTTTGTACATGGGCCCTAACCTATATGGGCTACATCCTCTTTGTTACATATTCTTCTGGGCTTGTAATGATACAACCTTGTAAGGGTAATCCGGAACCTCCTGGCCGGTTTATACCTGCTAGTAATATCCCTGACACTCGCTGAGCTAGGCCAGTTGGCTCTTGGCACGGGCGACAGCTGAATCAAGGATTGAAGGAGCGATTGGCTGCCCTTCACTTGCTGAAGGGGGAAATCAGTTGTCCGTGCCGCATGAGGCCTAATAAGTCTTGGATTTGAAGATTGGGATAACTGTACAACCACATGCTATATGCGCACTAGCTTGGTTAATTAGTTAGTTCACTCTTATTGTCGTCATCGTCGTACCGCAGATGGGATAACTGCCTTGCGAGGAGTATCCTCAGCACAAAAGGGGGGCCCATACAGTGAGATGCGATTACTTCCGTGTTGAAACCTAGTGGGCTTCGCACAGTAAGTTTGGTCTAATGAAAGACCTCGTCACAATCTCCCTGCCGGTATACCAAATGGTGTACTACGATAGCGATGGCTAGTGGCAACAAGTCAGGATTGTGTTGTGTGGGTAAAGTGTACAAACTCTCTAGAGTGTAAAACTATTCGAATAGCCGTATCCACGGTCATGGACGAGACATGAATCTTTCTTGACATACATGACATGTCTTGATTATTCCCTCTTTTCCCCTATTCTTGGAACCTACAAAGAGTGTGAGTTGATCGAGGATGCTCACTTTGATGAAAGTTATTCTTGAGATAAAACATGTTTTCATCTAAAACAACTTTTATCCAACTGCTATATTTTTCAAACAAAATTAGCTTTTATGAAACTGAGCCATATAACCTTCCTTTGAAGCCACATGTAGCTATTAGGACCTTATCCGAGGGAGGCATATTGAGTACGTAATGTACTCATGGCAATAATTTTGTTGAACAACAGAGTTCCATGAAGACGAAGGTGATGACTACGACTACTATGGCGATCCGTAGGAGTGAGGTCACGTGGACTACATTGACTGCCTGTGGCTGTGATGGAGCCGCTACATATTTTTTACTTTCCAATATTTCTGATTGTAATAAATGGCATGAGACATTTCGCTAGTACGTGTCAGGGATATTACTAGCAGGTATAAACCGGCTAGGGAGATCCGGATTACGATAATGTAGCTGTGTTGTTATAAGCTCAGTAGAGGTTACGACCCATGAAAGCTTAGGGCCCATGTGTAAAGTTTACGGTTTATAAACCGTCCTATCATGTAACTTGAGGTACAAGGTAGAAAGAGTAGAGACCGAGGCGGACACGATTATGAACCGGCCTCGGGACTCTGTAAACCGGACAGGGCGTTGCCTCCTCTATAAAGGGATGACCCGGCGACAGTTCAAGGGCAAGCAACAACCCGTCGAGAGACAGGCAAGCAATCTGCTCCCTCTTTATCGACGCCCAAGCAATACCAAACCAAACTAGACGTAGGCTTTTACCTTCATCGAAGGGGCTGAACTAGTATAAACCCTCTGTGTTCTTTGTGTGCTTTAACCTCTTCAAGCTAACCCGTGCGATGGCTCCACACCTAAGTCCTCTAAACCGGACATCTGCCGTGCTAATTCCACGACAGTTGGCGCCCACCGTGGGGCTATCGCCCGATGGTTTCGAGTTCTTGAAGGGCAGCTTTGAAGGACTCAAGGGTTACGCGGTCGGCCGGATGACCAAGAGTCGCCGCGGCCGGATCTACATCGACGACGCAGGCTGGGGCCCGGAGGCCGATTCCATCGAATACGGGTACCGGGTCCCCTTCGGCGACATCCACGTCTTCATCAGCAAGATTGGTGAACCGGGACCTAAACCGGACATCTTCCCCAACATCGTCGAGCCGGCTCAGCATGCGAGATCGGCCCGGATTCAGCCCGCCATGAAACGTGTTTTCGTTGGAGCAATACATGGAGGCGAAGCCGAGGACGGATCAGATTCTTGTGGCCAGACAGTTGTATACTCCGATGATGAATCTTCATCCGAAGAGACCGAATCTTTGTATCTGTTGCGGGACGGTCGATCCAGGGGTGTATCCGATGGTGACAGTATTCCGGACCCCTTTGATCCGTCAAACCGAGTGGATGTCTTCATGGCCGGATCACAATCTGCGCAGCAGCCCACGGTGACTGGGGCGTTCACAGCAGAGGTAGCTGGTGCAGGGGCGAGCAACCTAGCCCCCTCACCGTCTGACGCTCTATCCATCTTGGTTGAGGAGTTGACAGCCCGAGCAACAGCAGAGGTGGCTCCTGCTAACAAGGCCCAACATGATGCAGAGATCCTTCAGCTAAAGGGCCGGATCGAGCAAGCCAAACGGGATCTGGACGCAGAGAAAGTCAAGATGGTGACAAGGCAAGTGGAGTTGGATTCCCAAGCTTTCCGGCTCAGGATGGATCAGGTTTCTGCGCAGGGAGTAAGGAACAGAAGGTATCAGACTGGTCTACCGCCGGTCTATGAGGCGATGAATCTCTTTGGCACGCCAGGAGCGGGAGCCAGCAATAATCTAGAAGTAAACCGGAGGGGAGCCCCAGCAACAGGCGCACCGGTTCAACAACCAACCGCGGAGCAAGATCGTCGGGTTGTGCCCACGCCGCACGTCTCCACTCCTCCTGGCCATTACTCAAACCCCCTGGATAACATTGTCGCCGCCGCTTCACGCCTGGGCGCTTTACCCATTGAGGGAACATCCCCCATGGCGATGGAAGCACGCGGGGTCAAGGATTTGCAGGACACGAAGTTGACACAGTAGCAGGCGTACTCCTACAGCAGGGAGAGACTTCATTCAACACCCCGCCACAGCAGGAGTTACACTAGGCATTGGGATGAACCGGAGGTGTCCAGTAGTGAACGGAGGCGTCACCGTCACAGGCAAGATAATCCGGAAGGAGCAGAGGCGCACGCCCAGGAGGCGATGAACTGGGCTAGACCTACTGCCCGTGAGGATATCCGCCAAACAACGCCGGTTCACCCAACCACAGCAGAGACGGGAGTCACGGCGAGTTCCTTTGGAGTGCAGTGTCTTATTCCCGCTTTGCGAAGCGTAAGGTTACCCAAGGACTTCAAAGGTCCACGTAAGGTGCCTAACTATACAGCAGATCTGGCTCCAGATGCTTGGATTGAGAGCTATGAGATGGCTATGGAGATGCTAGACGTGGATGAAGCGGCATGCGCAAAGTATTTTACCATGATGCTTGAGGGTACAGCCCGGACATAGTTAAAGGGCTTACCGCCTAACTCCATCGGATCATGGGGTGAGTTGCGCCATCAGTTTATCAAAAATTTCAAGGACACGTGCAAACAACCAATGTCAGTAGTAGACTTAGCGGCATGTGTTCAAGGAGAGCAGGAGCCTACGAGCGCATGGGTGCGGCGAGTGTCAGAAATCTTACACTCTTCAAACGGTATCAGTCCCAGTACGGCAATAGTAACACTGGAAAACAATTGCCGGTTCGAGTCACTGAAGCTGAAGCTGGGACGGCTCAAGCGGGATTGTAATGACATGGGGACACTCATGAGCACTCCGGTGAAGTATGGGGACTCTGACAACACTAAATACCCAGAAGCGGAGGGAGACAAATCCGGAAAAGCAAATAAGGCTGGTAAACCGGCGCAGGTTAATCCGGCAGGAACAAGCTTCAATGGTAAGCGAAAGGCAGAAGGTGGCTCTGATTTTGTGGCCAACACCAATGTTCAAGGAAACTTTCAGCGCCGCAAGGGTAGACCGCCTCCACAGAGCGTCGGAGGATTCATTAATCTGGATCAACAATTGAACGAGCCTTGCCCGAAGCACAGCACAGATGAACGCCCAGCTAAACATACATGGGGGCAATGCCGGGTCATGATCGAGGCCATGAGCCGGGCCAAATTCAACAACGGACCACCGGGCGGCGGTTCAGGTCCCGGATTTCATGGTCCGAGTCACCAGGGTAATGGCTCCAGATCAGTATATCATGGTCGCAATAATGGCTACAACCAAGGCAATCATCAGCATGGTCAGGGCGGTTACAATAACCAAGGCAACCATCAGTATGGTCAGGGCGGTTACAATAACCAAGGCAACCTTCAGCATGGCCAGGGTAATCACAATAACCAAAGCAATCAGCAGCGTCAGCAGCAGCAACAATTCGGATATCAGAGTAATCCGAAGGAGCTAAGAAGTGGACAGTATCTTGTGTTTACTACGAGTTTGTGCAAACGAGATCAAAAAATCTTAAAGTGGGCGGTACACGCGGTTGAACCGGCAACACCACGTTTCCTGCGCTGGTCAGAACAACCTATTGTGTGGAGCAGAGAGGATCACCCGCCGCAGATCGATAATCCGGGTCAGTTGGCCTTAGTGGTGGCACCACAGGTGGGTGGCTACAAATTCCCTAAGGTACTCATGGACGGCGGCAGCAGCATCAACATCTTATATTACGAGACTTTCCGTCGCATGGGGTTAACGGACAAGAAGCTAAGATAGTCCAATACGATGTTCCATCGAGTGGTGCCAGGTAAATCAGCTTACCCAGTTGGGAAAATTGATCTAGACGTTACCTTTGGAGATGAAAAGGATTCCAGGTCAGAGACGATAACCTTTGAAGTTGTAAAGATCCGGAGCCCATATCATGCCATGTTTGGATAGCCGGTTTATGCTAAGTTTATGGCTAGACCGTGTTATGTTTACTTACAGCTCAAGATGCTGGGTCACAAAGGAACCATCACGGTTCACGGAAGTCGTAAGATCGCATTGGAGTGCGAGGAAGGAGACGCTGCCTATGCAAAGGCAGTGTGTGCTACAGAGGAATTGAAGTTCTACAAAGACAACGTTGATCCGGTAGATATGACCCCGTTGAAGAAACCTACTACAGAGCATGATCCGGCATTGAAGTTTAAATCGGCGGAGGAAACCAAGCAAGTTGACTTTGTACCAGGCGACTCATCCAAGCAGTTCACTATCAGCGCTAACCTTGACCACAAATAGGAAAACGCGCTCATTGAGTTCATCCATGAGAACCGGGATATCTTTGCATGGAAACCTTCTGACATGCCAGGTATACCGAGGGAACTAGCTGAGCACAGTATTAATATTGATCCAAAATTTAAATCGGTCAAGCAGTATCTGCGCCGTTTCAATGAAGAAAGGCGCAAGGCTATAGGTGAAGAAGTGGACAGGCTTTTGGCCGCAGGGTTCATTGTTGAGGTGTTCCACCCGGAGTGGTTAGCTAATCTAGTTCTGGTGTTAAAGAAAAATGGAAAGTGGAGGATGTGTGTGGATTACACAGACTTAAACAAAGCTTGCCCAACCGATCCTTTTGCTCTCCCTCGTATTGATCAGATCATTGATGCTACGGCCGGATGTGAGCGGCTCAGCTTTTTGGATGCATATTCAGGGTATCATCAGATCAAGATGGCAGTTAAAGACCAGGAGAAGATAGCCTTCATAACTCCTTTTGGTGCTTTTTGCTACGTGTCTATGCCTTTTGGGCTCAAAAGCGCCCAAGCAACTTATCAGCATTGCGTACGGAATTGTCTCAAGGGGCAGATAGGGAAAAATGTCCATGCCTATGTGGATGACATTGTGGTAAAGTCAAGGAAGGAGGAGACGCTGATAGAGGACATCAAGGAAACCTTTGATAACCTCCGGGTTTATAAGATGATGCTTAATCCGGAGAAATGAGTTTTTGGTGTTCCAGCTAGCAAGCTCCTTGGATTCTTGGTGTCAAACAAAGGAATAGAAGCCAATCTAGAGAAGATCAAGGCGATCACATCCTTGACTAAACCAGCTTGCATCAATGATGTCCAGCGTATCGCCTGCCGGATTACAGCGTTAAGCCGATTCATCAGTCGTCTGGGAGAGAAGGCAATTCCGCTTTATCAGATGCTGAAGAAGACAGACCGGTTTATATGGAGCGACGCTGCAAACGCCGCGTTTGAGGACTTGAAGCGGCAACTGGCAGAACCACCGGTCCTTGCTGCCCCTGTTGATAAGGAGCCGTTGCTGTTATACGTGGTCGCCAATGCCCGGGCAGTTAGCGTGGCAATCGTGGTCGAGCGCAAAGAAGCAGGCAAGGAATATCCGGTTCAGCGTCCGGTTTATTATGTCAGTGAGGTTCTCATTGAATCCAAACAAAGGTATCCACACTGGCAGAAGCTGGTGTATGGTGTGTTTATGGCAAACCGGAAGCTGAAGCACTACTTTCAAGGCCACCCAATCACTGTTGTTAGTTCAGCTCCGTTGGGGGATATAATCCAGAACAGAGAAGCCACTAGCAGAGTAGCAAAGTGGGCCATTGAGCTCAGCCCGCACGGATTGAAGTATGTGCCACGTACTGCTATCAAATCCCAAGCATTGGTAGATTTCATCAATGACTGGACATAATTGCAAGCGCCGGAGGAGAAGCCGGATCATACGTACTGGACTATTCACTTTGACGGTTCAAGGCAATTAGAAGGCTCGGGGGCTGGAGTTGTGTTAACTTCCCCGCGAGGTGACAAATTTTGTTATGTCCTCCGCCTAATGTTTCCTTGTACTAATAATGCAGCAGAATATGAGGCATTGCTTCATGGCCTACGGATGGCTAAGGACATGAACTTGAGCCGGGTCAAGTGTTTTGGTGATTCAGATTTAGTGGCACAGCAAGTATACGGCAAGTGGGACTCTAAAGACCCTCTCATGGCAGCTTACAGACGAGAAGTTGATGCAGTCGCAGGATATTTCAAAGGATATCAGGTGGATCACATAGACCGGCGAAAAAATGAAGCGGCCGATGCTCTAATCCGGCTGGGTTCTCAGCGTAAACCGGTGCCACCTAATACTTTTTTGGACGAGCTACACAGTCCATCAGTTCAGGTACCATCGGAGGAAGATTTGGCTGTTCCTAATCCAAAAGCGCAGCTGGTTGCGGCACTTCATGTTATTCCGGATTGGACGCTCCCTTATTTGGCATACCTAAGCCGAGGAGAGTTGCCAGATGATGAGATTGAAGCAAGGCAGATAATCCGGCGGTCCAAATCCATGACAATTGTAAACGGGGAACTTCATCATCACATCGTTTCTGGAGCGTTTCAGCGGTGTGTATCATCCGAGGAAGGATATGACATCCTTCGAGAGATTCATGAAGGGGATTATGGTCATCACGCCGGTTCAAAATCCTTAGTAGCTAAAGCTTTCCGTCACGGGTTCTACTGGTTGACAGCCCATGCTGATGCGGAGGATCTAGTCCGGAAATGCGATGCCTGTCAGAAATTTTCACGACGTGCTCTTGTTCCGGCACAGGAGCTGCGGATGATTCCAATTACTTGGCCGTTTGCGACTTGGGGGCTGGATATGGTTGGGCCTTTCAAACGATCCCAAGATCAAAAAACTCACCTACTGGTTGTAGTGGATAAGTTTACAAAGTGGATTGAGGCAGAGCCTGTGAGCAAGTGTGATGCGGCAACATCGGTTAAATTCATCAAGAAGGTAATTTTCCGGTTTGGCTTTCCACACAGCATCATCACTGACAATGGCACCAATCTATCTAAAGGAGAGATGGAAGAGTTTTGTCAAAGGGAGCATATTCGCCTAGATGTGTCTTCTGTAGCTCACCCTCAATCCAATGGTCAAGCTGAAAGGGCCAATCAAGAGATTTTGCGAGGTATCAAGCCCCGACTTTTGACTCCCTTGCAAAGAACACCAGGGTGCTGGGTTGAGGAATTGCCCTCTGTCCTGTGGAGCATCAATACTACACCGAACAGGTCCACAGGTTACACACCTTTCTTCATGGTGTATGGTGCTGAAGCGGTTCTTCCAAGTGATATCCGCCATGACTCACCACGGGTGGTGGCTTATGTTGAAGCAGCCAATGAGCAAGCAAGACAGGACAGTTTGGACCGGCTGGATGAAGAGCGTGACATAGCAGCAGCAAGATCTGCAATTTATCAGCAGGACCTGCGCAGATATCACAGCCGCCGGGTTAAAACTAGAACGTTCCAGGAGGGGGACTTAGTACTCCGGCTCATCGAGGACCAGACGGATATGCACATGCTATCCCCACCTTGGGAAGGACCCTTTGTGGTCAGCAAGAACCTACACAACGGTTCATACTACCTGGTGGACGTTCGAGAGCACAAAGACTCACGGACATTAGAAGAAGAGACGAAGAGGCCGTGGAACATCGCCCTTGTGCGGCCTTACTACACCTGAGCCATGAGCTCCGCCTTATGTATCCTATATATATTATGATTAATAAATAAACCAGCACCCCTGGTAAACCGGGGGACCAGCCTTTTTTCTTCTAAATAAGTGTCTTATGAAAGTTAATATAGATATTTCGAACAGTCTATTTTGCTACGCAGGACAATGCTATAAGCGACCAAACAGGACTTGCCTTTCAAGTGCAACTCCTTCATAGGAACCCTACCTCCAGGATCACTAGGGGGCTACGGATCACATGTGAATCCTCGCTTAAATCTCTTCTGGTCCGGCTTACATGATTGTCTTCACATTAGTGCCCTTTGGATTACATCCATCGATTGGCAAACAATGTTCTTGTCCCTAGGAGTACTTCCTTTGATGGCAAATGAAAAATTCTTGCCCCTTGGTTGATACTTCCTTTGATGGCAAAAGAAAAAATGTTCTTGACCCTAGGGGTACTTCCTTTGATGGAAAATGCAAAAATTCTTGCCCCTTGGTTGATACTTCCTTTGATGGCAAAAGAAAAAATGTTCTTGTCCCTAGGGGTACTTCCTTTGATGGCAAATGCAAAAATTCTTGCCCCTTGGTTGATACTTCCTTTGATGGCAAAAGAAAATATGTTCTTGTCCCTAGGGGTACTTCCTTTGATGGCAAATGCAAAAATTCTTGCCCCTTGGTTGATACTTCCTTTGATGGCAAAAGAAAAAATGTTCTTGTCCCTTGGAGTACATCCTTTGATGGCAAAAGAAACAGTTCTTGCCCCTTGGAGTACATCCTTTGATGGCAAAAGAAATAGTTCTTGCCCCTTGGAGTACATCCTGGCAGCTCGTAAAAAGCCTCGACTACATGGTCTTATTTGCAAAACTGTGCTTTGTGTTTTGTGATTTTTTCAAAGGTTTCTATGGTTTTTTTTTGATCCGGAACTGGGCAACTTCAAAGTTGACCACGTAAGTACAAAAAGTCTGGGTCATAGAGCACCAACATGATTTAAACCGGTATTTATTATAACCCGGAGCAATCGTTGGGCAGACACCAACAGGGCCAAGAGCCTCAATAGAATCTACAATATCCAACGGATTAAGATGTCAAGCGTGCTCAACTAAAGGTATGAAAGTATTTTTTGGGTATAAAAGCAGATACTCGTTCAAATATATATGCCTATGAGAGCAATATAATCGGTCTGGTGGTAAACCGCCAGGACATTTTCTTAGCGTTGTCTATGCAGATATAGGTAATATAAAGGATCAACAATAGCAGACAAGGGATTAAAATTGGCAGATGCCAAATCAAAGCTGTGACATTCGGATTAAGACGGAAAATGTTTCGAGCTATCCTTTTACAAGGCACGGCAAGCCTGAACGGATTAAAGTTTTTTCCCGACAAAAGATTACAGCAACTAAGAGTTAAACTGAGCAGCTTATGCTTCTTCTTCCTGCTGCGAAGGCTGAGGGTCGACTTGTTCCGGAGCTTCTTCGTCTTCTTGAAGCGGTTGAAAAGCAGGAACACGCCAGTCGATCTTGGATAAAGCACGGAAGTACATCTCCTCAGTAATGAGATCGGACGGATCAACATCTGGGGCGAAAGTATGGGCGCGCACTGGCGGGATTAGATTCTCGGTGTCATAAACCGGCCGGTCCACCCGCTCATTCTCTAAGTCGTATGCCGGATGATACCTGGTCAGGTCCGCTTCATCAGCAAGCTTGCTGGCAAGAGGGCGCATTTCCTTAGTTAAAGCACAAAGGTCCTTGCGAGAGAAAGTAGATCCATCCTCCTTGTTGCTGGGGTACCCGTTCATAGCTTCTTCCGGATCAAAGTCCGGAACCCATGCCTTGGCTCTGGTAAGCGCTACAAGGGAACCGGCCCGTGCAGCAGATTTCTTAACTTCCTCCAAGCGTACAGGCAATATAGAAAGCTTCTCCAAAGTACCTTGGATAGTAGTAGGGGCCGCTTTATAATGATACATCGCACTTATAATCCTTTGAGCGCCGGAATACAGCTGCTCAACCAGAGTATAAGAGGCCTTGAGTTTCTTACGGATATCATCCCCAAGGTGGGTAATGCGTCGCCCTGCATATGATTATTGCAGTTAAACCGGAGCAGAATAAAGATTGCAGAGATGAAAGCCTATGCAAGTTAAGTACTTACCAAAGACAGCAGAGGTCATAAGCTCTATTTGCTGCCTTAAACCGGTCAGCTCTTGCGTCACCGGGTTAAGGGCCTCTTCAGCATCCTTTGCTCTTTTTTCAAGAGCATTCCTCTGCACTTCCCGGGCTGTCCGCTCCGCTTCAAAATCCATTTTCAATTGTTCAGCATTGGTTAAGCTCAACGCCAGTTCATCTTTGGCCTTGGCAGAAGCAGTTTCAGTGACAGCAAGTCTATTCCGGAGCTCAGTTGCTTCTGTAGCCCTCCGGGTCAAGTCAGCCTACAAGAAATTCAAGTGGAATAGACGGCAATTAAGACAAGTTTCAAGCACATAAGCAAGTTATCCACTTGACACTTGGGGGCTAATGGGCAGTTGAAGTATCAAAAGAAAGATTAAGACAAGTCTCAAGCACATAAGCAAGTTATCCACTTGACACTTGGGGGCTAATGGGCAGTTGAAGTATCAAAAGAAATATCCAGACAAGTCCCAGGCACATAAAACAAGTTATGCCCCTGACACTTGGGGGCTAATGTAAGTTCATTTTCGTACATTTGGAAGTACTGGTTCACCTACAATGAAGCTAACCCAGAACTTGGGGGCTACTATGACATAGACAGAAATATAAAGAAGGCAAAACAAAGACAAGTGAATGAAGGTACCTCGTATTTATCCTTCATCATATTTACCAAGCCTAATTCATAGTCGCGGCTGGTATGAAGCCGGTTCAAATACCCGGAATAAAGTTCCTGAGCACTCAATTCAGCATAGTTGGACAAATCCGTGCTCCACTTGCCCTTCTCTTGCTGAAGCTTCTCCGCTTTAGCAGTGTGCTTGGCCAAGATGATAGGCTCAGCAGGAGCGGTAAAGCCTGACCCTGTTATTTGAACATTCGGAGTAGAAGCAGTGGTTGGCTGCGAAGGGGCAGCAGTAGGAGCCGGACTAGCAGGAGCCGGGTTAGTCCGAGGAGGGCTAACCCGGACAGGACTCGCCGGTTCAACGTTATTTTCTACATGTGTATCTTCAGGAGCAGTAATGTCATCATGGTCCATGGGAGCAGGATCATCAAGCTGAATGGCAGGATCGCTCTCTGGAGGGATGACCTCATCTGGATCAGCCGCCGGATCAGCAGTAGCAGTCTCGGCAGCCACTTTGGTGGCCTTCGCCTTTTTGCTGGGCTTGGGCTTGTTGAAAGAAATTGAAGGAACAATAAGAATTATCAAGGAACAAATGCAAATATAAACCGGATGTGGAGAGGGATTTACCCAGGCACAGTCTTCAATACAGGGACCTGCGTGGTAGTCGATTCACCAGAGGATGACAAAGGTGTCTCCTGATAGTTAGGATCAGACGGTTTAAGCGGTTTGCGTATAAGTCCGGCCTTTGGATGGAGAAGAGTTGGAAAAAGTAAAACCTCAGAGCGGCGCCTGCGAGACGGAGTGAGGGATATTCCGGAAGATTCCACTACATGGCCACTATGGCGCGTAGTCCGACGTGCTTCATGCTGCTGCTTCTTCAAAAGAAATTTGGGGTCCAGTTGAGCGTAAGGATGAGAAAAACGGTACTTCCGGGATGCTCGATGAATTTTGGGCACCGGCGGTTCAGAGTCTGAAGAAAGAGAGATTACCTCAACTTCTGCCGCTTTACTCCCCTCAGCCAAATCCTGTGGAAAGACACTGTTAACATAGATTTGGATAAAGAGAGATCAAAACATATCAGGATCAACTCATACCTCAGAATCCGGATCATCCTCCTCAAGATGTGAACCGGAGCCAGCGGCCACCTTTTTCTTCTTCACAGCGAATGTCTTCCGGCGTGGCTATTTACCTGACTTGTCCTGAGGTTTTCTTTTCCAAAAAGGATCGTTGGCCTGTGCAGAAGATGTAAGATAAATAGAAGATAATTGATATGAACGGACTAGAAACAAATAGAAGAGGTCAGAAAAAACTTACGGCTGGCAGCTCGTTTTTCTCATAGTATGGAGCCAATCCGGTTTGGCTACACTCTTCCAGAGAAATATTGAGCATTTTCTTTGCGGATTCAACGACTTCCTTCTCAGGAAGCACTATATCAATATGGCATTGAGGGTCATCCGCCTTTCCGGTATACTCATACATCAAACCGGAGCGCCGGCTCAAAGGAAGGATGCTCCAAGCAAGCCAACATCGGACGAAATCCACTCTGGTCAAACCGTTGGCCATAAAGGCCTTAAGCTTGGCAAGCTGAGGGGCAAACCGGGCCCGCTCCGAGGAAGTAAGACGCTGCGGCAGGGGATGATCCTCAGGAAGACGATGTTCGCGGTAACCTGACAGTGGGTTTTCTCCTTTAGACGAGGTATCTTTGCAGTAGAACCAGGATTGGTTCCAGTCCTTGGGGTGTGTATGCAGAGCAGCATGAGGAAAGACCACGTCTCTTCTTTTCTGAATACTAACATCGCCCAGTTCTTGATGTGGTCCGGCAGTAAACTCTGTCCGCCGGTTTAAGTGAAAGAAGTCCCGGAACAGGTCCATTGACGGTTCTTCTTGAAGGTATACTTCCAAGAAGACTTGATAATTGCAGACGTTGGATATGGAATTCGGACCTATATCTTGAGGATGAAGCTGAAAAGCGGCCAGCACATCCCGGAAAAAACTTAGAACCGGGAGGGCAAAACCCCGGGCCATATGATCAAAGAAAACAATGACTTCTCCTTCTTTAGGGGTAGGAGGACATTCATTTCCTGGGGCCCGCCATTTCATAACCGCTTTAGGGCCCAGAGTACCAATTGAAGCGGCATTGGTTAAATCTTCTTTCGTGATGCGGGAAGGAGCCCAGTTGCAACAAACAAACTGTTTGGCAGTCATCTAAGCAGAAGGAAAACGCTGAAAAGGTACGGTGCAAAATCCGGATTATTAAGTACTGAAGCATAAACCGGAGTGTGCTATCAAGTTATATCGATGGTTTAGACAGGGGACTAATGGCGTTGGCAACCCGGAAGCAGATGTGAAACGAATTGCTACCGGTTTATGATAAACAAACAAGAGGAAGCTAAACCGTCGGGCTCATGGTTAAATCTTTGCAAGAGGAATATATGATTGGTTAAACCGGCGAGTAGCTTGTAGATCTATCAAAGATGAAGAAACAGGTTTCTACAGAAGGCTAAAGTAAAAGTGGATCTGAGTGGTAAGAAAAAGATGAAATATATGCAAGTCTATCACAGGAAGGACTACGAAGGATTTCTACAGATCAAATGAATCTAAAGGTCCGAATCTAAGTTTAAACTACGGAGCAGGAGCGCGTTCAAAACAAATCTAGGGTTTGAATCTACTGCAGATATAACTTACAAGATGAACAGCAGAGCTTCGAGGTCTCATGGCGGAAGCAATGGAGGAACCCTAGATTAAAGATCTCCAGCGAGAGGAAAGGAATACCTGAGAAGGAAATGGATGGCGGCGGAGTACTCTGGACGCGTTTCAGGGTGATGCAGCGGCCTGACTGGACGACGGCGACGAGCTCGAAGGCAGCGGCGGAGCTTCGGGCGACGGAGGAAGAAGAAGTGCGGAAGGAAGAAAAATGATAAGGCTCGGTGGTATTTATAAAGGTTGAGAGGTGAAACGACAAGCACGGGAATTAAGGAGGTCAGAGATTGGATAAAGATTCCATTGTCGCCTCGATTTTCGGGATAGCCTTTAAACAAAGGTAACAAACAGCTGTGAGCAATAAATGCAGAGGTGATGTCACGACCGAATAAAATGATTTCCGGAGATGACGTCATAGCCGGTTTACAAAGCAGAGAAGATACAAAGAAGAAGTTTATGCAAGACTTAGAAGACTGACATGAACAAGTTCAAATCACTCTGGGGCCTAATGTCAGGGATATTACTAGCAGGTATAAACCGGCTAGGGAGATCCGGATTATGATAATGTAGCTGTGTTGTTATAAGCTCAGTAGAGGTTACGACCCATGAAAGCTTCGGGCCCATGTGTAAAGTTTACGGTTTATAAACCGTCCTATCATGTAACTTGAGGTACAAGGTAGAAAGAGTTGAGACCGAGGTGGACACGATTATGAACCGGCCTCGGGACTCTGTAAACCGGACCGGGCGTTGCCTCCTATATAAAGGGATGAGCCGGCGACGGTTCAAGGGCAAGCAACAACCCGTCGAGAGACATGCAAGCTGCTCCCTGTTCATCGACGCCCAAGCAATACCAAACCAAACTAGACGTAGGCTTTTACCTTCATTGAAGGGGCCGAACTAGTATAAACCCTCTGTGTTCTTTGTGTGCTTTAACCTCTTCAAGCTAACCCGTGCGATGGCTCCACACCTAAGTCCTCTAAACCGGACATCTGCCGTGCTAATTCCACGACAGTATGCCTTATGACAAATATATTAGTTATAATACTTTTACGCATTCTGCAATGGTATCGTTTCACTGTGTTGTCAACAATGATCCTGGGGTTGACAATTAAACACAGGAGGATTTGGAAGATTATTTCAGGTTCTCATAGGCCGGATGCCGGTTGGTGGCAGACGAGGCCGAGGCAACAGGGTCCTGGTGGCTCCCCGAAGAGCGCCACATGCAGACAGGGCCGGCCGACAATGAGGCGCCTGCAGTGGTCGTCTTGCGCAAGGATGGATGAGCGACGACGTTGCTCACGTTCGTGTGTGGGCTCGGCCTGACTAATGATTAGTTAGCCTAACCCACTTTGTTAAGTTGACCACTGACGCATGGCCAGGGTGTTTAGCTTAGGCCAATATTAATTTAATAGTAGCAACAAAGCAGATGACCCTCCCACTTAACAAAGCAGTTAAAAAGTATAGAAAACAAAGTAGATAAATTTTAGTTGGGGTCGACGTGTAAGTGAGAGAGTTTTTCCCCCAATGGTAGGCACCACATGTCAGTGGCATATGCACACAGGGGTAAAAATGTCCACGACACGGCTCGATGACGGTCAAACCCCCTTGATCGGACGGAAACAGAGCGGAGGGGTATTTTCATAACGCCACCTAACGAAAGAGGGGTATAGTTGAGCACTGTTTTTTAGGGCTAAAGATGAGGGCCGGCCAAAGTTAGGGGGGAAATGGAATTGACCCTAATATCAACGGGCCTTAAAAGTCTAAGTGGTGGAAGGCAACTTGGGCCACCAAGGCCCAAGTGGAGGAGGCACCTCACTTCACTAAGGAAGGAGGCCTAATTGGAGTGGGAAATGTTACTAGCAAAATGGCCTGGAAATATTTAGATCACTTTTATTACTGATAAAATGGTCTGAAATGTTATCATTAAAATGGTATGAAAATATAGTACCGATAACTATATATGGGTGGATTTTTGGGGGATGTTTAATTATATATAAAATGGACGGAAAATATTTAGAACACTTTTATAAAATGGTGCAAGGCAACTAGGGCCACCAAGTGGAGGAGGTGCCTCACTTCCGTATGGTCGGCGCACCAAGGAGGTAGTCCTTCCCTCCTTGTGTGCTGCCCCTCCTCCCCTCCCAACCAATATATACTTGTGGATTTGTGCTCTTTTGAACTCACAAGTTTTAGAGCCGCCTCTAGTTCTTCTAGTTCAAGTAGTTAGTCCTAGTTGACTAACTAGAGCTAGACTAATCCTCTAATCCTCATAATTAGAATCCCCATGTGGTTCTAATCTCCAGCCTCTAATTCTTCGACGTGATTAGATCTGGATGGCGAACCATTGCCGGATCGTGAAGGCTGCACGCTTGCCACCAATTAAAAAGGTCGTGCTTTCAGTCTCTGGTTCGAGGGACTGCTCGTGGGTGGTCGCTGGATCATTAATCGACGGTTCAAGGGACTCCAAATACAATCTACACTGACACATTCTTCTTTCGCTGCAACTCGGTGATGATAACGACCATGATCCCAACCTGTTATGCATGTTCATATTGATCTTGGGTGTGCATAGGCGCGATTTTTTCTACCACATTTTCCAACAGTGGCACCATGAGATGTTATATGAGCAGGTGTAGGTTCAGGTAGCGATCTAGATCACATGTGGATGTGAGGCTTTGATGTTCTTGTAATGTTTCCCTCGAGTGTTGCTTCAGATCAATTCATTGGCGGCACGATGAGTCTTTGTACAAAGTTCTAACAATCGCTCAGCTCTGGTTGTCGACGATCTGCTAATAGTTATTTGGGCCTCATCATAATCTATAATAGTGAACCATTGAGTACACAACAGGGTGCCGAATACAGACGATTTTCTAGGGGTCATGGGTATTTGCCGAAGATTAATGTGGGGATAGAAATGTTTAATTAAGTTTCTTGTTTCAAACACCCCAAACTTAATATATCATCATGAATCATGGTCTATGTTGTGCACATAGGTAGCTAGTATACTTTGTTAAAACTGGTTAACCACGTAACTAAAATTTCCTAAAACCGATTAGAGGATGTCTAATTTGGTTTTGCGGAGTATGCATATGATGTGGTATAAGCTTTATCATGATAATGAGTTTATGTATGAGATGGATACATGTTGTAATATTAAGTCGCCTATGCGTCACGACATGATGGCTGGAGCCACGGGATTGCCATGTTAATGTAAATATCATAGAGATATCCTATAGGTTACAGGAGAAGGACCCAGACATGGATGTGGTGTACTTGGCGCGGGACAAGGAGCTACAATTTCATGCCACGACAGAATTTCTGTAATTGGTGCCACAACAACATTTTTTGAAATGGTCGCCACGACAACATTTTCTTAAATTGCCGACACGATAACCTTTTTGAAACAGTTGCCACGCAACAAAATATTGGCCGTCACATTGCTTTAACAGAAGATTGAAGACGATCATGGAGGATTCCCAGCACCCAAGGCTATACCATATCATGCTTTTATGAATTTCCTAAGATGCTTACCCCCTTTGTTTTTTATAAATATTGAATACAAGAATGAAATATGGTTTGGTGATGAGATGGTGTCGGTAAATATGTTGATTAAGATTGGTCCTCCCACGAGTGATAACGATGGCTTTTATTACCCCCCGGAGAGGAGTTTCCTCGGCGGAATCGCTCCATCGGAGAGAAAAAGTGCTCCTGCCCAAGTTTAGCCTTGAGATGGCGGCAACTCATCCGAAAGTCTTCTCTTGATTTTTCTAGGGTAAATGGATTCATATAGGAGAAGATGTGGAGCCCATAAGCCACTAGGTCACGCCTAGGGGGTAGGGCGCGCCCCTCGCTTGTGGTCCCACTGAGGGTCCTCTCTGGTACTTCTTCTTCCAATAATTTATATATATTCCAAAATAATTCTCCATAAATTTTCACGTCGTTTTGAGCTCTGGAGAATAGCTATCTCTGTTGTAGCCTTTTCAGGTCAGATATCCAGCTGCTGGCAATTTCCCTCTTTTGGTGTGTCTTGCATTTTAAGAGAGAAAAGGCATTAGAATTTCATCATAGTATGGAATATAACTTGAAAACAATATAAACAACAATAGTAAAACATGATACAAAATGGACGTATCAACCACTCATGTATACTTATTACTTTTAGGACCAACATATAACTCATGCAAATTATCAATTACTCTTCAACTCTCTAAACAGATATAAGTGAGGCAAGAGAGTACTAATATATTCCATAAAACATAGTTTATCACCCTGCTATAACATGTATAAGTGAAGTGCAATAGAAAATTCCATAAAAACCTCAACTCAAATAGAAATAATTGAAGATCGATGAGCATTCTATAAATAAAAGACCAATTTGTGTCTCTGTAAGAAGTGTGACCAGAACGTGATGATTGTAATGACCAGCAAACAAAACTAAAATAAAAGCAAAAGATGCTCCAAGCAAGGCACGTATGTGAACAAATGAAAACCTAGGTCCAACCGAGAATACCGATAATTATTAAAAACGAAAGAGGGGATGCCTTCTAGGGCATCCCCAAGCTTAGACGCTTGAGTCTCCTTGGATATTACCTTGGAGTGGCTTGGGCATTCCCAATCTTAGGCCCTTGCCTCTCCTTGTTCATATCATATCGATGTCTCCCATCGATCTTATAAACTTCATGCACATAAAACATAACAAAACTCGTTAGATGGGTTAGTACATATGAAATAATTCTTCGAATCATATACTATCAATACAAAACACATATTTATTTCAAAGTAATGGCTAATGTACCTTATAATTTACATAATTTATATCCCCTAATATATGTCATGGAAACTCTAAAGCAAGCAGTCAAAGAAAACATAACATCAATCTGTCAAAAATAGAACATTGCGTAAAGACTTTATTTTAATCTATACTTATGGAACTCGAGAAATTCTGAAAATTAGGAAGTGCTGATCAATCTGTAATTCAGTACCATGTAAAAATTCAGGATTTTACCACATTCCAATAAAGAATAAAAATTCAAATATTGGGCAAAAAAGTTTATGTTTTTGCACAGAACCTAACAAACATGCATTTGCAACATCCCAACGCCTTAATTTGGGAGAAAATAAAATAAAAGATACAAAAATATAATTACTATAATAGCAATAATTATGTATACACACTAAAACGAACACAGATTTAAGATAAATATTGGGTTGCCTTCCAACAAGCGTTGTCGTTTAATGCCCTTTAGCTAGGCATAATACCAACTATGAAGTTTTATCAGCATTCAGTTCATCAATATGGCAAGGTGATTTCCTGGGAGGATTTGCAAGCATTCTATTATAACACTCCTCGGCGCAAAATTAAAAAAATAGTACAAAAATAGGTTCTTTTTTTCTTCCTAAATGGGGTGCACGCTTATCATCTTTAAATCACCCTTCTCCTGACTAGAAGAAGCACCCGAATTTAGTCTAGGCACCTTAGATAAATAAGTAAATTTTCGTTTCTTATTTTTGGATGTCTCCTCACTAGTTTATATAGATAAAAGCTAAACCCAAGACACCTATAACTTCTTCCAATTTATCAATTCTAGTGGGACTTTGTTCTACTCTACCGGTAAGTGTTATTTTTCTTTTAACAATTTTAAAGAATTTCCTACTATAGAGCCTAACTTGGTAATTTGATTACGCATCTTTTTATCCAACTATTCCAAATGTTGGTTAGTGGGCATTTTATCTTCGTCATTACACCTGACCCTCATGTAGATCACGTTTTCATCAAGCCAGTAACGAGAATAACCAGTATAGTGATCAAGGAGTTTTTTTTACATTCAACACCTCCTTTATTAATTAGCTACAATAGTAGCATCAGAAACAATCAGGGGGATAACCGCCCCTGGGGCTGTATCCAGCCAAACACTAGGAGGGTTGAATATAACTACTCTAGCTAACTCATGAGCTACTTTATTGTTTTCTCTACAGCTGTGTTCATAGATGATATGAGTAAAATCTAAGGACATAAAAAAACAGTCATCAAAGATGGCACTGGCAACCGAAGAAGAACTCCATTCTTTAAGCGCGTTCATGACCTCAAGACTATCCAAATTTAACTCAATCTTATTGCATCCAGCGGCATGCTACTTCTCGAGCTTGCGTTGTATTCCCTCGAAGAGGAAAGGGTGATGCAGCACAGTAGCGTAAGTATTTCCCTTAGTTTTTGAGAACCAAGGTATCAATCCAGTAGGAGACCACGCGCGAGTCCCTCGCACCTGCACTAACAAATAAGAACTTCGCAGCCAACGCAATAAGGGGTTGTCAATCCTTTTATTGTCACTTACGAAAGTGAGATCTTATAGATAGAATAGTATGATATTTTTGGTATTTTTGGTATAAGAATAGAAAGTAAATAAAGCAAAGTTAAGTAGATGGAAGATTAATATGCCGAGAATAGACTCGGGGGCCATAGGTTTCACTAGTGGCTTCTCTCATGATAGCAAAATTCTATGGTGGGTAAACAAATTACTGTCGAGCAATTGATAGAAAAATGCATAGTTATGAGAATATCTAGGCATGATCATTATATATAGGCATCACGTCCATGACAAGTAGACCGAAACGATTCTGCATCTACTACTACTACTCCACACATCGACCACTATCCACCATGCATCTAGAGTATTAAGTTAATAAGAACAGAGTAATGCTTTAAGCAAAATGACATGATGTAGAGGGATAAACTCAAGGAATATGATATAAAACCCATCTTTTTGTCCTCGATGGCAACAATATAATACGTGCCTTGCTGCCCTGCTGTCACTGGGAAAGGACACCGCGAGATTGAACCCAAAGCCAAGCACTTCTCCCATTTCAAGAACTATAGATCTAGTAGGCCAAACAAAACCAATAATTCGAAGAGACTTGCAAGGATATTATAATCATACATAAAAGATTTCAGAAAAGAATCAAATATTGTTCGTAGATAATCTTGATCATAAACGTACAATTCATCGAATCTCGACAAACACACCGCAAAAAGATTACATCGAATAGATCTCCTTGAAGATTGAGGAGAACTTTGTATTAAGATCCAAAAAGAGAGAAGAAGCCATCTAGCTAATAACTATGGACCCGAAGGTCTGTGGTAAACTACTCACAACTCATTGGTGAGGCTATGGCGTTGATGTAGAAGCACTCCGTGATGGATCCCCCCCGGTGGACCTCCGGAATAGGCCCCAAGATGGGATCTCACGAGAACAGAAGGTTGCGGTGGTGGAATTAGAGTTTTCTCTATTGCCTCGATGTTTTTAGGGTACATGGATATATATAGGAGGAAGGAGGGAATCGGGGGACCAGATGGTGCCCACGAGGGTGGGGGCGCGCCCAGGGGGAGGGGGCGCGCCCTGACCCTCGTGGCCACCTCCTTTGTTCCCTCACGTGTACTCCAAGTCTTCTGTGAAGATACGGTTCCAAAAATAACTCTCCCGAAGGTTTCATTCCGTTTGGACTCCGTTTGATATCCCTTTTCCACGAAACCCTGAAATAGGCAAAAAAACAGCAATTTGCACTCGGCCTTGGGTTAGTAGGTTAGTCCTAAAAATAATATAAAAGTGTATAATAAAGCCCATTAAACATCCAAAACAGAATATATAATAACATGGAACAATAAAAAATTATAGATACGTTGGAGACGTATCAAGCATCCCCAAACTTAATTCCTGCTCGTCCTCGAGTAGGTAAATGATAAAAACAGAATTTTTGATGTGGAATGCTAACCAACTTAATGCTCAAAGTAATTTCTTTATTGTGGCATGAATGTCCAGATTCGAAAGATTCAAGACAAAAGTCTATATTGACATAAGAAATAATAATATTCAAGCATACTAACAAAGCAATCATGTCTTCTTAAAATAACATGGACAAAGAAAGTTATCCCTACAAAATCATATAGTCTGGCTATGCCCCCTCTTCATCACACAAAATATTCATATCATGCACAACCCCGGTTTCAGCCAAGCAATTGTTTTCATACTCAAATTTTTTCAAACATTTCAACTTTCACGCAATACATGAGCGTGAGCCATGGATATAGCACTATAGGTGGAATAGAGTGGTGGTTGTGTGTCAGGACCGGTTTTCGGGGTATTAATTTCCCAAAAAGTGGCCCTTGTGCTCATCAGCCCCAGGATTACTGTTAGCTGATGAGTCACCACTTGATACAGAAAGTCCAAGCAAAAATACAAAATATGTAGTACAAGACCATTCTGGTCTTTAAGTACAACACAAGGTTTCTAGTGGCTGATGGCGGAAGCGGTCTATAACACGTCGGTGTCTGTGGGACTCCATTTCCCACGGGAAAAGCTGACCAGGTTAACTCCTATCTTCGCGAGGCTGCTATCACCGTTGCGTAGGTTCCGGGGTAGTCGTCGCAAAGCTCCTCTCCATACAAGAAATCTGGCCAAGACAATAGCCAGGGACAAGCCAGTGAGTACTTTGAATGTACTCGCAAACATTATGAACGCGGGTGCAATATAAAAGAAGATAATCATGCTCAGAAATATTCGATGATCACATTGTTAGTTACGAAATGATAATCCATGATGCAAGCAGGTCGTTCATATAATTATGAATAAGCAATCAGGGAGTGATAGTAAAATAAATAGCAATCATGCCACAGTCGGGCGTCTAAGCGACACCACATAAAGGGCTTATAAGGAAAATAAATAACGATCATGCCACAGTCGGGCGTCTGAGCGACACCACATAAAGGGCTTATAAAGAAATTAAATAATGATCATGCCACAGTCGGGCGTCTGAGCGACACCACATAAAGGGCTTATAAGGAAATTAAATAATGATCATGCCACAGTCGGGCGTCTGAGCGACACCACATAACGGGCTTATAAGGAAAATAGATAACAGTGAATATCCAGGAGGTAGAACCATCCCAGGGACACTCAATGACTCAAATAATATAAAGGGTTAGTCCATAATAATAATAGTAGTAACAGTCATCATAGGTCGCAAGCCATGATCCATGTTCTGTTTTAGTAGTTCCTCCTCCGAAGACCGACACTAAGACCGACACTTGACCCATCCCAAACTGTAGTCCTAACCCAGGGACACGGCTATTCGAATAGATTTAATCTCTGCAGAGGGTGTACTCTTTACCCCACGAATAACAGATTCCTTTAGTCCATCGGGACTAATTCCGTCTACGCTCTTTTAATTTGAAAACACACATGACCGCACACACTAGCCTAACTTACCAGTTTCGGGAATCACCCACGACACCCGTTAAGCCAAACTCTAAGTGGGGAGGCTGCAACCTCGACTAGCATGGGATCACAAAATTTATAACGTGCGCAAACTGGGGAAGCTACCCCCTTCGGCTCTAACCGAAAACACCCATGCCCCCGGACCAGGTGGCATGCCTACCGAATGCAGCCGGTATCTTCCACCATGGCCTCTCTGTACGGTGTGTGCTAGAACAGGGGTCAACAATTTACTGAACCGTACCCTACCTTTGGCAGGGACAAGTGGTAGCACGAAACAAGTATGGGGTTACTGGAACAAGACTCGATATACGGTCGACTTAGGAAGTTCAAGCATCACTTGTATGATTAGCATAACCAATATATTCCATAACAACAGTCGGAATCACCACCCGTCATGCCTCACCAAGCCATACCGGACTCCACCGTCCCGACGAGGAACTAGTGACAAGCTCATGTCTACACAAGACAACGACTTTCACGGCTTTCTTCCGTTAGGCATGGAAGGCATACGAGGGGGGTCACTGTCATGCATATTAATTTTTCACAGCAAGGAGTCTACATCATGCACTCATGGGTATGATCATATCGTCACATATCAAAATGAATGCATCCATATCGAGGTGAGGTTGTAATCGTGTCAACGACACCCACAAGTATTGGACCAGGGTTCAAAAATGCTTGCCTTCAAGTAGTGGAGAGGTAAAGTGCATTCCAAACTTTTTGAAAGTTTTCTCCCTCTTCAAAATCATATTTAAGAGAATCTGGAATCAAAACATCGCTTCAAAACAGCACAAAAAAGTTGTCTGGAACATTTTCAAATAAACATGGAAATAAACTAGACCAAATTTGAGGAACAACAGAAAAAGAATCAAGTCATTTGGACTTATATTTAAAAAGTTGCAGCCAGTCAAAGTTCAGTCAAAGTTCTGTTTTGAAATAAAAACCAGAAAAGAGAACAATTTAGAGGAAAATACGCTTTCGAGATAGGGAAACGTACTTCGGGGTTCTGCGCTTTCACTTAAACCAGCGCGTGTCGGTGCGGGGTCACTGACAGTGGGTCCCTTGGGCCCACTGGTCAGGTTTGACCAGTCATAGCGCCTTCTTTGTCCTCTGTTCGAGCGGGGCGAGGCTCCGGCTATCGCCGTCGACGAGCCATGGCTCCTTGAGGGGTTCCGAGGGAGGGGATGGATCCGCCAGTCTGGGGCGGTCCTCCTGGTAGTCACTAGGTTGACGGGGGTGGAGGGAGTCGCCGGCGGTGAGCTCAGCGGCGGAGGTGGCCTCGGGTGGAATTGGGGGTCTCGGCTACGGTGGTTTCTGGTCGCGTTTGAGAGCATGGGCAGCTCCGCACGAGCAAGGGGAGTCTGACGGTGGTGCTGGATGGGCGAGGGAGGGTCTGTTTGCTGCGGATGGAGCTGGGATGCGGCGGCGGCCGAACTGGCCGGAGACGAGGGAGACAGTCCTCTCCTCATTGATTGCTGGCCACGGGGCTGTAGGGAGGTGGCTTGAGGTCGCCTGAGTGCTCGGACGAGCTCGGGGGCCTCCTATATATAGTGCTCGAGGTCGGTTCCACGGCGGCCAGAGATAAGCTCGGTGAACCGATGTTCTGTAGCAAGGGGGGCGCGTGGCGATGGCTGGCGGGGTCTGGCGGGTCGAGTGGATGAGTACGGGCTGTTCCAGGGCAGCTGGCGCGCTAGGGTGGTTTGGGCGGCGCCATCCATGGCTGAGGCTCACTGTGGCCGCCGGTGTGCCGCCAAAGGGCTCTGACGGCGGCGCTGTAGGGCGCCAGAGAGGCTTGGAGGCTTCCGGCGAGTGGACGGGAGTGAGGTGTGGCCCTGCGGATGAGCGAAGGCCAGGGGGCAGGACACGACGACTCATTGCACGCGCGTGCAAAACGTGCGCTCTGGGCGCGCCCAGAGCACGCACACTAGGTGCTCGACAAATTTTCAAAGCCTGCCAGGAGGCTCCAATCCACATGGGGTTTAACAGGGTAGGGTTATAGGATAGGTTAGTGCCATGAGACATGCTGGTTAGGCCATTGGAGTAACTTCCTAATGTAAGTTTAAAAGTGTGCCAAAACTGACCATGCTCCTAACCTATTTGGTGAAATGCCAAAGGCATCTAGGTATCTCTTGGGTTGGTCAAACTCTCCAGACCAATGCCTCTTTAGGTGTAGGAGATGGTGACAAGGTTAGTTGGGCAGAACTAGAGACTTGCAAGTGTAAGTCTTCGAGAAACTCAATTCTGGACAGAAACTAGAAGACATTATTGCATGGACCAAAAATGTTCCAAATGCTCCAATCTCCTGGACTTAAGGGTTTTGTAGGAAGGACTACAAGCAGGAGGAAACTCATGGTTAAAGGAGCAAGTTAACATAGGGCTGTAGTATAAAGTGTCAATCTGGACCAAAGAGCAAAGGAGGATGTTTTGCTCAACTTTTTCAAAGAACACCAAAAGGGTTTTTGCATAAAAGTGATGTAGGGACTTCACATGACATCCCCAAATTTTGGTGGAATTTTTGAATAAATCTATCAAAGGGTTGTAGTGCAAATAGAGCTTTAAACTAATAAAAAATCACTTTAAGTGATAAAGCTTAGGGAAAAAATAATAATGCAAATGAACCCACTGATAGAAGAACTGTTTTTCTTGGGTAGGGCAAATATGTCCAAATAACATATCTGAAAAGTTTTCACTAGGGCAAAAACTCCATAATTTAAAAAGAAAAAGTGATTCTGAAACCAAAGAAAATCCAGAGAATGAAATGTTTAAACTCCTGGTAAATTTTTTGATTTATAGATCAAGGTCAAATATTTTGGGGTGTTACATTGTGGAGAAGACAAAAAGGAGGAAGATAGTCTCACATCAACTAGGCGTATGAATGGGCTATGGAGATGCCCATCAATAGATATCAATGTGAGTGAGTAGGGATTGCCATGCAACGGATGCACTAGAGTTATAATTGTATGAAAGCTCATCAAAAGAAACTAAGTGGGTGCGCATCCAACTTGCTTGCTCATGAAGACCTAGGGCATTTTGAGGAAGCCCATCGTTGGAATATACAAGCCAAGTTCTATAATGAAAATTCCCAGTAGTATATGAAAGTGACAAAACAAGAGACTCTCTATCATGAAGATCATGGTGCTACTTTGAAGCACAAGTGTGGAAAGGGATAGTAGCATTATTCCTTCTCTCTTTTCTCTCATTTTTTTGGAGGGGCTTTCTTTATCTTTTTTGTTATTTAGCCCCTCTCTATATTTTTTTGGGACATATATTTTTTTTATTTGGCCTTTCCTCACATGGGACAATGCTCTAATAATGAAGATAATCACACTTTTATTGACTTACAACTCAAAGATTACAACTCGAAGCTGGAACAAAATATGAATCTATGTGAATGATGATGAAGCATGTCATATGAACGGAACGGTGGAAAGTTCCATGGCAATATATCTCGGAATGGCTATGGAAATGCCATGATAGGTAGGTATGGTAGCTGTTTTGAGGAAGGTATATGGTGGGTGTATGGTACCGGCGAAAGTTGCGCGGTACAAGAGAGGCTAGCAACGGTGGAAGGGTGAGAGTGCGTATAATCCCTGGACTCAACATTAGTCATAAAGAACTCATATAATTATTGCAAAAATCTACGAGTCATCAAAACAAAGTATTCAATGCATGCTCCTAGGGGAAGGGTTGGTAGGAGTTAACCATCGCGCGATCCCGACCTCCACACAAAGGATGACACTCAATAAATACCTCATGCTCTAACTTCGTCACATAGTGGTTCACCATACATGCATGCTACGGGAATCACAAACTTTAACACAAGTATTTCTCAAATTCATAATTAATCCACTAGCATGACTCTAATATCACCATCCTCATATCTCAAAACAATCATTAAGTATCAAACTTCTCATCATATTCAATGCACTTTATATGAAAGTTTTTACTATACTCATCTTGGATGCCTATCATATTAGGACTAGTTTTATAACCAATGCACATTACCATGCTATTCTAAAAGACTCTCAAAAGGATATAAGTGAAGCATGAGAGATCAACAATTTCTACAAAATAAAACCACCACCGTGCTCTAAAAGATATAAGTATAGCACTAGAGCAAACTATATAGCTCAAAAGATATAAGTGAAGCACATAGAGTATTCCAATAAATTCTGAACCATATTTATCTCTCTCAAATGGTGTGTGCAGCAAAGATTATTGTGGCAAAGTAAAAAGAAAAGACTCAAATCATACATGACACTCCAAGCAAAACACATATCATGTGGTGAATAAAAATATAGTCTCAAGTATAGTTACCGATAGATGAAGACGAAAGAGGGGATGCCTTCCCGGGGCATCCCCAAGCTTAGGCTTTTGGTTATCCTTGAATTTTACCTTAGGGTGCCTTGGGAATCCCCAAGCTTAGGCTTTTGCCACTCTTTGTTCCATAGTCCATCAAAGCCATACTCAAAACTTGAAAACTTCACAACACAAAACTTAGCCCAAAATCTCGTGAGCTCCGTTAGTATAAGAAAACAAACCACCACTCAAAGGTACTGTAATGAACGCATTCTTTGTTTATATTGGTGTTAAACCTATTGTATTCCAACTTCTGTATGATTCATACCCTCCAATACTACTCATAGATTCATCAAAATAAGCAAACAACACACGAAAAACAGAATCTGTCAAAAACAAAACAGTCTGTAGTAAGCTGTAACCTTCGAATACTTCTGTAACTCAATTTTTTTAAATAAATTGGTAAACGTGAGGAATTTGTCTATTAATCATCTGCAAAAAATAATCAACTAAGTAGCACTCTCCCGTACAAAATCACAGCCAAACTCGTGAGCGCTAAAGTTTCTGTTTTTTACAGCATGATCGCATAAACTTCACACAAGTCGTCCCAAAGGTTCTACTTGGCACAAACACTAACTAAAACACAAAAACACATATAAACAGAAGCTAGATGCAATATTTATTCCTAAACAGAAGCAAAAACAAAGAAAATAAAATTGGGTTGCCTCCCAACAAGCGTTATCGTTTAACGCCCCTAGGTAGGCACTATACAAGAATAGATCTAGGTATTGCCATCTTTGGTAGGCAATCCATAAGTGGCTTTCATAATAGATTCATATGGTAATTTGATTTTCTTTCTAGGAAAGTGTTCCATGCCTTTCCTTAACGGAAATTGGAATATAATATTTCCTTCCTTCATATCAATAATTGTACCAATCGTTCTAAGGAAAGGTCTACCAAGAATAATAGGACATGGAGGATTGCAATATATATCAAGAACAATGAAACCTATAGGCACATAATTCCTATTGGCAAAAATAAGAACATCATTAGTTCTTCCCATAGGTTTCTTAATGGTAGAATCTGCAAGATACAAATTTAAAGAACAATCATCTAGTTCATGGAAACCTAACAAATCACACAAAGTTTTTGGAATTGTAGAAACACTTGAACCCAAATCACACAAAGCAAATCATTCATGATCTTTAATTTTAATTTTAATAGTAGGTTCCCACTCATCATAAAGCTTTCTAGGGATAGAAACTTCTAATTCAAGTTTTTCTTCATAAGATTGCATCGAAGCATGAACTATGTGTTTGGTAAAAGCCTTATTTTGACTATAAGCACGCGGAGAATTTAGTACGGATTGCAACAAGGAAATACAATCTATTAAAGAGCAATTATCATAATTGAATCCCTTGAAATCCAAAATAGTGGGTTCATCACTATGCAAAGTTTTAATCTCTTCAATCCCACTTTTAACAAATTTAGCATCAAGATCTAAAAACTCCGAATAATTGGGAAACCTCTTAGCTAAAGTAGACTCATATCCAGTCCCATATTTATCAAAATTCATACTAGAAAACAAGGATATAATAGGAGACACATCAATTACTTTCAGATCTTCATCTTTATTTTCATGACAACTAGAAGAACACGCTTTCATAAAGCAATCTTTTTTTGGACGCATCCTAGCGGTTCTTTCTTTGCACTCGTCAATGGAAATTCTCATGGATTTGAGAGACTCATTGTCGGGGAAACTGATCGCCCACGAACACCTATGGGACCGGAGCCCCTTCTCGGTACGGCAGAGGGCGGAGGATGCACAAAGAGCGGATCGAGGCGAGCACGCGAGCAGTTTAACCAGGTTCGGGCCGCACGGATGCGTAAAACCCTACTCCAGCTTTGGTTTGTTATTGAGTTCTTGGCTCGGGAGCGAGGAGAGCAACAGTACCCTCTAATCGCTAACAAGACCGAGCGTGGAGAGTGATCGATGATCGGAACCCCCTCTACGTTGCGCATGGGCCTCCTTTTATAGGTCAAAGGGGTCACCGACCAGTGGCAACACAGATGGGGTAAAAATGTAAAAATAGGTGGTAGATGGAACAGTATTTGTATAGTGCTCTATACCTAACTCTGATGGCAGGGGACAAGGGCATTGAATGCCCGTCGCCGTCGCCCCAAACAGTGCAAAAAGTGGCCGTCAGGGGCGCCACCGTTCGCCACGACGGTAGCCTCGTCACCGCAGCTTGCCACCGTGTTCCCCTGGCTGCACAGCTTTCCGCCGCGTGCGCCTGGGAGGGTCCCAGGGCGACACGTGGGTGGATGAGCTGGAGCGTGGGTACCGAGTGGAAGCTTGCCGCGGCAAGTGCCTTGCCGCGGTCGCTATCTTGTCGCGCCTGGGAGCTTGTCCCACACCGGGCCTTGCTGGGACACGTGGCGCGTCACGGCAAGTTCTCTTGAAGTGCCTTTAGTTGGCCTTCCCGGCAAGCTCCTCTTGCCAGGTTCTTGTACTTTGAGCGATTCTGTGCCTTGAGTGGCCTTCCCGGGAAGCTCCTCTTGCCGGGGTCTTGTCTTCTGGACTTACTTTGTTCTTGAATGGCTCCAAGGGAACCACGGAGAATCTTGGCGGTCGCCTGGCTAGCCTTGCCGCGGGACGCTGCAACCGCCCGTGCACAAGTTCGGGATACTAAGGTACCCCTACTTTAGTACACCGACAGGAGCCCCCGGGCCTGGGCCAGACACGCTGCCGAGCGCTGTTGGGCCAGGCCCAAAACAGTGCACGGGCACGCGCGGCCTGCGGCACGCCGTATCCAACTCCGTATCCACCCCGCCCTCCCTTAATGGCACGCGTCAATCGCGGCGTCGTGGGAGAGATCGTGGCCTGTTTCTTTAATGGGAAATGCGGAACATCCCCCTCTTTCCCCTTAAAAGCAGGGGAAACAGGGGCAGTTCCATCCATTCGCCCATTGCTTCTTCAATCCTCAGGAACCCCCGCCGCTCCCCTCCTTCCCGTTGGCCGAAAGAGAGCAGCGCTCCGCCCTCCGTCGCCACCAGCATCACCAGCGCCGTCGACCTCCCCCTCCGTCCCCGCCATGGCTCCAAAAGGCGAGAAGGGGAAGTCCGCGAAGGCCGCCGCGAAGTCTGCCGAGGCACTGCGTCTAGCAGCAATGCGGAAGAGGATGGCGGTCTTCCCACCAAAGCTTAGCGCGGAGGAGCTGAAGGAATCCTTCTATCTTTTCTGGTCGAGGGAGACGAAGGCACATCCGCACACCAAGGTACTCCCCGCCATAGCCTGAGAGATGTTCCCGAACGGCTACGCCTTCTTTGCTCTGTTCTTCTACTGCGGGCTCTGCCCGCCGTATTCCGAATTCTTCTGCGATATCATGAACACCTACGGGTTTCATCTCCTTGACTTCACCCCCAATGTCGTCTTGACCATGGCCGTTTTCGCACATCTGTGTGAAAACTTTGTCGGAGTCTACCCCAATGTAGCTCTTTTCCGCCATTACTTCACGCCTCGAGTCGAGGCAGGGTCGCCTTTGTCGGGCGGCGTCTCCTGGATCTCGAGGACGCACAAGAAGGAAGCATATCTGGAGGGGGAGCTCCGCGGCAAGTGGGATGAGTGGAGGGCCAACTGGTGTTGGATCGTAGAGGATGACCCGCGGCCGTTCACTTCCCGGCGCCAAGCCGCAGTAGTCCGCGGCAACGACTGGAGCGACCTGGCCCCAGAGGATAGCAGATTGAAGATTGCCACTACCCGAATCCTTCGCCTCAGGCACGCCAAGCTCACCATGGGTGCAGTAGGAGCAGACTTTCTCCGCCGCCAAATCGCCCCCTTGCAGGAGAGGCAGAGGGCCGCCTGGGAGTTCGAGAACGCGGCAGACATCATGAGGCTGCGCCCAGGGCTTAATTACAACTTCACTGTCCTGGAGCTCAACGCGATGCTCCAGGCGTTGTTTAAGTACGACTCCGCCCATCCTGAGTGGTTCGCGTTGCCGGTGGGCGTAGTTCCACTGTGCAACAACTCGTCGCTCAGCGCCATCCGTGTAATGATGCCGCTGTGCGATTCCCACGGAATCGAACCCACTTGGCAAGAGCCCTCCGACGAAGCTGTGCAAACGTTCTTCGAGAACTTGGCGGAGCAGCCAGTCAAGTCCGACGAGAAGAAGGGCCTCACCCGCTACACCACCGACCAGGAGATGGCATATATTGCCACCCGACTGGAAGAGGCAGCGGCAGCCGCGGCCGCAGGCGAGTTCGGGTACACTGTGGAGGAGGCGGAGGCAGCGGAGGTGACAAGTCTTGCCGAGCAGGAAGAGCTTCGCAAGGCGGGGAAGCTTGCCGGGCAACTCGCCGGGACAAGCGAGCCCACCGAGCCGGGCGTCGAGTCCAGCGGGCCCACCGAGCAGGGTGCCAGGTCAAGTGAGCCTGCCGAGGACTCGAGCGGCTCACTGGAGATCGGCTCCTCCTCCTCGTCGTCGGGCAGTTCGCCACCACCAGCAAGTCCTCCAGCTCCGCCGAGAAGACGCCTTCGCAAGGCCGCAGACGTGACGGGGCGGCAAGCGGGCCAACAGTCGCAGCGCCGCGCGACACGCGTCGCCGCGGCAAGCAAGGCCGCCACGGGAGTTCCTCACGCTTCTGCAGCGGCTGGAGGGGGATCTTCCCGGACGGGTGCCTCTGCACCTGCCGCCCCTCGTGCCTCGGCGACAACCGGAGCGGGGTCTTCTCAGACCACCGCCCCTGCTCCCGCCAAGCGGCCAAGGGAGCCCACTCCCCCAGCTCCTCGCGCCGGAACGCGCGAGCCGGACTTCAATTTCTTGGCGCTCAGCTCCGACGAGGAGGAAGGAGAGTAAGTCTTCGCATTTCTTGTTTTTCTTTGATTCTCTGTTGCTTTGTCTTGCATCTCTTTCGCCTAACTCTGAACCTCTCTTTTTCAGAACTCTGGCTCAGAGGGAAGCGAAGAGGGCCAAGGTCCCGGTGATCGTCATCGAAGACGAGCCCTCCGCGACAGCAGGAGGTGCGCCTGAGACGAGCTTGCCGGACCCGACAACCGTTCTTCGGAGCAGCCCCCAGCGTAAGTGTGGTTCACTTTCCGCTTGTCGGGCGCGCGTGGGTGTTACTTTTATCCTTGCTGATATCTTGTTTGTCGACTTGTGCAGGAGCAGAGCAGCAGCATCAGGAGCGCCAGGAGATCGTCCCCGACGAGCCGCACGCCTCGACCACACCGCCAAGGGGAGGCTCTCCGGCAAGGGTGAGCACTCTGCCAAGGGCGAGCACCCCGCCAAGGGCGGGCACTCCGCCAAGGGATAGCGCTCGCGGTCCTCCACCGGCGGGAGCTACCACCACGCCGCCGAGAGGGAGCTCCCCGGCAGGGAACTTCACCGAGGAGGAGGCCCGCGCAGGTAAATCCTTGGACTTTTCTTCTCTTGAATTTCTCTTTTTGGATATTTGCTTGACTGTTTTTCTTTTCTTTTCTTCAGACCCGCCCGCAGCCGAGCCCATGGAGACGGAGGTCGTCGCCGACGACGCCGCCGTTGCTGAGGAAACGGTTGGCGCGGACGATCCCGCTGGCGCAGAGGCCGCCAAGGCTGCCGCCGCGGCAGCTGGCGAAGAGGCCGGCGATCGCACTGACGGCACTGAGGCTGCAGGAACGCCAGGCGCTACGCCGACCGTCGAGCCTTCTGCCACCGCCGCAGCCCCCAGCTCCGACGAGCCCGAGCCGAGCGCTTATCTGAAGGCCGGCGACGACATCTTCATCCAGCTCCCGTGGGCGTCCATGTCCAGGGCGCCAGTTGAGGGAGAGGTCTTCGACGGGGAGGTCCTCGCCTCCGCCGTACTGAAGCTCGTCGACGTGCCGAGCAGCAGCAGCGAGCCCGAGGAGGAGCGGTTGCTACGCAAACTTCTGTCCTTGTACCGCGCCCGGCAAGCCAAGCTGGAGTCCCGAGAGGCTCTGGCCGCCAAGGCAGGTGCTGACTTGGAGAAGCGCGCAGAAGAGCTCCGAGCCATCAACCAAGCAGCTCTCCGATCCTTGGCGGAGGAGCGGGAGCAGCTCGCCGAGGTGCATCAGGCCTTCATTCTTGAGAAGGCGGAAGCAGAGGAGCAGCAAAGGCTTGCCGCCGAGGAGCTATCCAGGCGAGAAGGCGAGCTAACGCAGCGGAAGGTCGACCTCGACAGCCACGAGGATGAACTTGCCGCGCGAGAGCGATCGCTTGGCGGAGCTTTGCAGGAGGCAAAGGATGTTGCCGCAGCTGCCGAGACCGCCAAGAGGGAATTGGAGATGAGGGTGGCACAACTAGATGCCAACTTGAAGACGAGCGGCGAGGAGGTCGCCGCACTCAAGCTCGAGAGGGAGAAGGACGCACACAACCACTCTGAGCTGCAGGTCTGCCTCTCCGAGAAGGGCAAGGAGCTCGCCGTCGCCAAGGACTCCATCGCCGACCTCGAGCTGAAGCTGGCCACCCTAACCCAGACGCTGGACGGCGCCAGAGAGCGGGAGGCGACCCTGAAGGAGGAAATCAGGGCCGAGAAGGCATTGCTGGACAGCGCTGCCATCTCCCAGAACAACTTTAGGCAGACCGTCGAGCTCTGGACGGAAGGCCTTGTCAACGCCGCCGCGGACATCGACAAGGAGCTGACGGAGCTGGGGGCGGAGCACCTCGGATACTCCACCGACGAGGGTCTCCCCCACAGCGCCAAGCTAACTTTGTTCTTCAGGGATATGGCGATGGCCCTCCAGCAACTCCGGGAGAAGATCCCGAAGCAGCTGGCGGACGTATCGCGCAGGCTCTGCGCGGGGGCCTTGCAGAAGGTGTTGGTGAAGGTGGCCTACCGCACCCTAGGGCTCAACCTCACCAACGTCCTCAGGACTTTGCCGCCCGACGCCGACCAGGAGGCGCTCAAGGCCCTTGTCGCACCCATCGTGGACAAGGTGGGCGGTATCAAGAGAGTCGAGGGCGACCGCGCGGATTAGTCTTGTTCACTTTTTTCTTTCCTTGCCGCTGCCAACTATGTTACGAACAATAGTTTATTAGAATTGCGGCAAGTCATTTTGTAATATAACTCTATCTTAGATGGTTAATGCAACGTTATTTCCTTTACTTGACTTCCTTTGCTTTGTATGTTTTTACCCTACGCTTTTAGGAAACTTGTCGGTGTAGGCACCTTTGCCGCGGGCGCTGAGTGCGGAACTTCAGCAGCCCGCGGGCGATGTTGCTACCGACAAGAAACCTTGTCGCGACTAGTTGCAGCACACTTAGGTTGTTGAGCGGGCTCAGAAACAAAGTAAGGGCGCGACACTTGTCGCAGCACGCTTAAGCTGTTGAGCAAACTCGAAACAAAATAAGGGCGCAACTAGCCACGAGTTGGTTCCTCCGCGCACAGGTTTTTCCATACAAAGTGTGGTCGTTCAAGGAAGATAACTTAAAAATTTAAAAATTTGATTGCTCAAACTTTGGCAACTTAGCTTTTGTGTTGTCTGCTTCCTGGAGAGGCAATGCTTTCTTGAACTTGTTTCCCGGCAAGGCCAAACTTTCTTGAACGGCACTTGGTCCATACCACCACCTTCTCCTTCTCCCCCGGCAAACTTGTGCGCGAGGGAACCTTGCTTTTCCTTGAGAAGAAAAGGAAGAAGAGAAAGTGCAGATACAGAGCTTTATGGCTCGTTATTGCTTACCGGGATTTGGTGCTGCACAAAGTGTCAGATAGTACATGCAACAAAAACAGATAACATGAAATGACAAGATGTGCGGGGTACATAAACTTTACTGGTGCACGGGGTCTGCGCCCGGCTTTGTACAAAGGATTACATGCGACAGTGGCAAGACTTGTACAAAAGGTGGTTGCCGGAGCGGATCACGGCAACCGCGCCTTATGGGTAAAACTTGCGAAGATGCTCTATGTTCCAGGAATTGCTCACCGGAAAGCCATCTTCGGTCTCAAGGCGGACAGCGCCGGGCCTAGTGACTCGTTTCACCCGATAAGGGCCTTCCCACTTCGGCGTCAGCTTGTTGGAATTCTTGGCGGACTGAACGCGCCAAAGAACAAGGTCGCCTTCCTCGAAACTTCTTGCTTTAACTTTGCGGCTATGGTAGCGACACAAAGCTTGCTGGTAGCGAGCAGCTCGCACAGCAGCCTGAAGACGGTCCTCCTCAAGGAGCAGCGCGTCATCTTGTCGCAGCTGCTCTTGCTCGAGCTCATCGTAAGCGAGCACTCGAGGCGACCCGTACACGAGTTCCATGGGGAGAGCTGCTTCTGCTCCGTAGACTAGAGCAAAGGGTGTCTGTCCAGTGGCTCGATTTGGCGTCGTTCTGATCGACCAAAGAACCACCGGCAGCTCCTCGATCCAGTTTCTTCCGCACTTGTGCAGCCTGTCGAAAGTTCTTGTCTTGAGTCCGCGCATCACTTCAGCGTTTACCCTCTCCGCTTGGCCGTTGCTTCTCGGGTGAGCAACAGAAGCGAAGCAGACCTTGGCGCCAAGATCTTGGACGTATTGCATGAAGGTGCGACTGGTGAATTGTGTGCCGTTGTCGGTGATGATCCTGTTAGGTATCCCGAAACGGCAAACAATCGACTTGAAGAACTTAACTGTTGACTGTGCGGTCACCTTTCTCACTGGTTCCACTTCCGGCCACTTTGTGAACTTGTCGATGGCGACGTACAAGAACTTAAAGCCCCCGGCTGCGCGGGGGAAGGGGCCGAGGATGTCGAGCCCCCAGACCGCAAATGGCCAAGACAAAGGGATCGTCTGGAGAGCTTGAGCTGGTTGGTGTATCTGCTTGGAATGGAACTGGCATGCTTCACACTTGGTTACTTGTGCAGTTGCATCTTGGAGGGCTGTCGGCCAAAAGAAACCTTGCCGGAATGCTTTGCCGACAAGTGCTCTTGCGCCAATGTGGTGACCACATATGCCTCCATGTATCTCTGCCAACAGCTTCTGTCCATCTTCCCGGGGAATACACTTCAATTTCACACCGTTGAGTCTTCTTCTGCACAGTGTGTTGTCCACAAACTGGTACATACTTGACTGCCGGGCTACTTTTTCCGCTTCTTCTTGCTCTTCGGGAAGTTCTCCTGTTTGGAGGAAACAGACGATCTGCTGCGCCCATGCTGGAGCTTGTGGCTCAACAACAAGGACTAAAGGCACATCTTCTGCTGCGGGAACATCCGCTTCTACGGCGAGAACTAGTGTCTCAGCCGGAGCTTGATGTTCCCCGGCAAGCTTGCCGGAGCAAAACTTGTCGGGAGCGTCTGCTTCAACTGTACAAACCTTAGGGCTTGCAGGATCAGACTGCTCCTCAGCATTTGCGGTGTTGATCTTGTGGAGTTTCTTGGCGGTGGCTTCTGGAAGCTCTGCCGGAAAGTAGTCGCCGGAGACCAACTTCCTCTTCTTGCTCTGTCCAAGTGATGGTGTTACGGATGGTTGAGTTAGCTTGAGCACAAAGATCCCTGGTTCCACAGGCAGCTTTAGTGCAGCACACTTTGACAGGCCATCTGCGATGTCGTTCTGAGCTCTTGGAATGTGTTCCATCTGTAGGCCGTCAAAGTGTTCTTTAAGCTTTCTCACTTCGTCGACGTAAGTTTCCATCAATGGACTCTGGTAGTTCTTGTTAACTTGGCGGACGACAAGCTGCGAGTCTCCCCTCACAATCAGCTTCTTAATCCCAAGGTCTGCCACGATCCTGAGACCGGCAAGCAAACCCTCATATTCTGCAGTATTGTTTGTCGCTTGCTCCTTGGGAAAGTGCATCTGGACCACGTACTTGAGGTGCTCCCCGGTGGGCGCGACAAGCAGCACGCCGGCACCGGCTCCTAGCAGCGAGAAGGCACCATCAAAGTACATTATCCATTCTTTGTTTGCTTCGTTGACGGGGATGCTCGTCTCTGGAATCTCTTTCTCTGGCGTTGGCGTCCACTCTGCTATGAATTCTGCCAATGCTCTGCTTTGGATAGTTGAAGTGCTTTCAAATTTGAGGCCAAAGCTTGACAGTTCTAGCGCCCACTCGACAATCCTGCCTGTTGCTTCTGGATTTTGCAATATCCTCTTTAGCGGAAAGTGAGTGACAACTGTTATCTCGTGTGCTTGGAAGTAATGGCGCAGCTTCCTCGAGGCCATGAGAAGGCCGAAAAGCAGTTTCTGCACACCAGAGTACCTTGACCTAGCCCCCTGCAGAAGGGAGCTGACAAAGTAGACTGAGCGCTGCACCATCTTCTTCCGTATCTCTTCTTGCATCTGCGCAGATCCGTCCTTGTCGGGACCAGAGCTTGCCGGAGAAGCCCCTTGATTGTCGCTGGACGTGCTTGCCGCGGCTGCTGGCTCATCGTCTGCTTCCCTCTCCGCTACTAACGCAGCACTAACCACTTGATTGGTTGCCGCTAGGTACAACAGCAACTTCTCTTGTGGTTTAGGTGCGACAAGTATTGGAGTGGAGGACAGGTACCTCTTCAAGTCCTGCAGCGCTGCCTCCGCTTCCGGAGTCCATTTCATTGGACCTGCCTTTTTCAAAATTTTGAAAAACGGTAGTGCGCGTTCTGCAGACTTAGAGATAAACCTGCTGAGAGCAGCCACGCAGCCGGCAAGTCTTCGTACGTCCTTGACGCGCTTCGGTGCCTCGATTTGCTCGATGGCCTTGATCTTGTCGGGATTGGCTTCAATCCCTCTCTAAGACACGAAGAACCCGAGAAGCTTGCCGGAGGGGACTCCAAACACGCACTTCTCGGGATTGATCTTGAGTTGGATCTTGCGCAGATTCGCAAATGTTTCATCTAAATCTTGGATCAGAGTAGCCCTGTCCTTGCTCTTGACCACTATATCATCCATGTAAGCTTCCACATTTCTGTGTATATGTGGCACAAAAGCAGTGTGGACTACTCTTGCAAACGTTGAACCAGCATTCTTCAATCCGAAAGGCATGCGTATGAAGCAATAAGTGCCACATGGAGTAATAAATACGGTCTTCTCCTCATCTTCTTTAGCCATAAAGATCTGGTGGTATCCTGAATATGCATCAAGAAATGAAAGCAAATCGCATCCGGCGGTGGAGTCAACAATCTGGTCAATGCGCGGCTAGGGAAATGGATCTTTGGGACAAGCTTTATTCACATCGGTGAAGTCTATACAAAGCCTCCACTTCCCATTTGCTTTACGCACGACAACAGGATGGGCCAACCACGTGGGATGGAGCACACCTCTGACAAGGCCTGCCGCTTCCAGCTTCTTGATTTCTTCTGCGATAAACTCTTGGCGCTCCACTCCTTGTTTCCTAACTTTTTGCTTGACGGGCCGCGCGTGAGGACAAACGGCAAGCTTGTGCTCAATCACTTTCCTGGGAACACCGGGGATGTCAGACGGTTGCCATGCAAACACGTCGACGTTCGCCCGTAGGAAAGCAACGAGCGCGCTTTCCTATTTGGGGTCAAGCGTGGCACTGATGGTGAAAGTACCACCAGTGCCGTCCTCCTTGGCGGACACCTTCTTGGTTGCTGGCGGAGCTGCCATCGTCTTCTTACACTTGCCGGTGGAGCTCGATGGTGCGTCCTCGACGGCAGCGCAGCACTCCGAAGAGGTGCGTTTGCCGGAGTGGGCCCCAAAGCTCTTGCCGGACTTGGTCTTCTTCCCCCTGGGAGCTTCAGCGGCAAGTGTCTTGCTGTCTGTTGCGGCTGCTGCATCCCGGTAAATCTTGTCGGCACAGATAAGGGCATCCTTCTTGTCACCAGGACAGAGATGACGCTTATCGGGCCTGGCATCTTGAGCATGTTGTAGGCATAGTGAGAGGCTGCCATGAACTTGGCGAGCGCTGGACGGCCAAGTATTCCATTGTAAGGCAATGGAATATCGGCAACGTCGAAAGTGACCCTCTCAGTCCTGAAGTTCAGCTCTCCGCCAAATGTCACTGGTAGCGTGATCTTCCCCTTCGGCTTGCTCCTTCCCGGGTTGATCCCTTGGAATGTGCCGGTTTCTTCGAGCTCGCTGTCAGGGATCTGGAGTTTCTGGACCACAGCGGAGGAGATCAAGTTCAAGCCGGCCCCGCCGTCAACTAACATCTTTGTGACTTTGAGGTTGCGGATAGTTGGCGAAACCAACATCGGCAAACACCCAACCGCGGTTGTGCGATTAGGGTGGTCCTCAATATCAAAGATGATAGGCGTGCTGGACCACTTCAGAAGTTTGCGCGACTTGACGGCTGGCTCTGCTGCATTAACTTCCCGCACCCACTGCTTGAGTTGGCGGTGGGAAGTATGCAGAGAGGCACCACCGTTAATGCACAGAACCTCTGTGGCTTTCTTAAACTCCTGCTCGCTGTTCTCCCCATCATCCACGTCTTCGTCTTCGTCGTCGTCTTCTTCCTTGTTGCGGCCGCGGGGAGTTCTGTCTCCTTGCCGCTGCTTGGCCTTGCCGCGGCGTCCTCCCCGGCCGTTGAATGGCCGCTTCTTGCCGGACCCTCCATCACCTCCCTGGGCCTTCTCCTTGTCGCGTCGCTCGTACTCAGCCTTTTGCTGCTCGACGAGGTACTCGACCCTCTTGCAGTTTTGGAGGTCGTGGCCCTTGGTGCGGTGGATCTTGCAGTATTGCTTGTCGGAGCCGTCCTGCTTTTCGGCGGCTGCACAGTCTGGCAGTTGGTGCACGCGGCAGTCTCCTTGCCGGAGCTACCAGCCTGGGCTTTCTTGGCGCCAGCCTCCTTGCCGGACTGCTCAACGACTAGTAATTCCTTGTTCTTCTTCTTCCTGCTGCCCCGCCGCCGGCTTTTCTTTGCCGGGGCAGCATCCTCGCTGTCGGATCCCCCTGCTCCTGTATCCTCTCCGAGGAGTTTCCTCCCCTCCTCAGCGCGTGCACTTGTCGGCCAGGGCGTACAGCTCGCTGACATCCCTGATCTTGCACATCGCCATCTCCTCCCTCATCTGGTGGTTACGCACGTTCTGATGGAACGCGCTGATAACCACGGCAGGGTGGACATCTGGGATGTTGTGCTGGACACGGCTGAATCTCTGGATATACTTTCGCAGGGGCTCTCCTTCCTTCTAGGCGAGTATGTGAAGGTCACTCTCCTGGCCATGGGGCTTGTGGCCACCTGTGAAGGCGCCGACAAACTGATGGCACAGGTCAGCCCAAGAAGAAATGGAGTTCTCTGGCAAGTGCATGAGCCAAGATCTGACGTTTGGCTTGAGCACCAGCGGGAAGTAATTAGCGAGTATCTTCTCATCTTGTCCCCCGGTAGCCTGCACCGCGATGGTGTAGATGCTGAGGAACTCCAACGGATGTGTCTTGCCGTCGTACTTCTCCGGTACGTCGGGCTTGAAGTTCTTCATGCTGGGCCATTGGACTTGCCGCAACTCACGAGTGAACGCAGGGCAACCTGCCGCGTACGGCAGGTCGCCTGGTCCCCCTGGCGCTTGCATGTCAACAGCGGGCCCAGCGCGCAGGTCAGATTGACACCGCGCTTCTCTCCGACGCTCGATGCGGGTTCGAGCGTCCTCTTGTTGTCGATCGTCGAGAACTTGGCGCTGATCGCGTCGAGCTCGCGGATCTGATGACGCAGTGGAGTCGTCGTCGATGTTGATCCGGCGAGCCGGCGATCTTGGCCTCCTTGGCAGGGAGTGCACGGTGGTTGCACCCCCGGCGGTCTTGTCGCCATCGGCCCGCTGTTGGCTGACTTGCCACGGCCGTGACGTGCTCGGCTGCTGCGGGGTGTCGCCGTTGGCGAAGGCGATGAGACTTTGGATGGTGGCCCTCCAGTCGTCGGCCTTGTCTGCCGCTGGAGGGAAGTCGAGGAGCAGTTGAGCTCGTGCTAGAGCTTCTGCTGGAGTGGCGGGTAACGGCGGCGAGCGGTGCGAGGAGCGGGATATGCTCGGACTTCTAACTACGTTAGAAGGAGCAGCATCCCGTCCCGGCGACCGCGCCTTGCTCGTGCCTGCATGTTGATGTGTATGCTGGCCTTGAGCGTCCCGAGATCCGCCAGCTTGACCTTGGCCCAGCAAGCGTATGGTACCTTGAGTACCACGTCGCTGCCGGTCCCGCGCTTCCTGAGACGGGCGCGGTGCGTGCACGGACGCCGAGGCCTTGGAGTGCGCCCGGTCGTCCGTCTTGTCCTTGGACTTGGCGGCGCCGTGAGTTTCCTCGCCGACGTCCGTCCTCCCGCCGGCGTCCACCCCACCAGCCGTTGGCTCCGGCGGTGGCGGGATCGACGCGGACGGGCCTGCCGCCTCCGAAGCCTTCTTCTTCGGCGGCATGTCGGTGAAGATGTTGATGAAGTTGATGAAGTTGGTGAAGATCTAGCTCGCGTGGACGCCGGATCAGGTTCACACAACCTCGACGCTCCCCTACGTGGCGCGCCAAAGATGTCAGGGAAACTGATCGCCCACGAACACCTATGGGACCGGAGCCCCTTCTCGGTACGGCAGAGGGCGGAGGATGCACAAAGAGCGGATTGAGGCGAGCACGCGAGCAGTTTACCCAGGTTCGGGCCGCACGAATACGTAAAACCCTGCTCCTGCTTTGGTTTGTTATTGAGTTCTTGGCTCGGGAGCGAGGAGAGCAACAGTACCCTCTAATCGCTAACAAGACCGAGCGTGGAGAGTGATCGATGATCGGAACCCCCTCTACGTTGCGCATGGGCCTCCTTTTATAGGTCAAAGGGGTCACCGACAAGTGGCAACACAGATGGGGTAAAAATGTAAAAATAGGTGGTAGTTGGAACAGTATTTGTATAGTGCTCTATACCTAACTCTGACGGCAGGGGACAAGGGCATTGAATGCCCGTCGCCGTCGCCCCAAACAGTGCAAAAAGTGGCCGTCAGGGGCGCCACCGTTCACCACGACGGTAGCCTCGTCACCGCAGCTTGCCACCGTGTTCCCCTGGCTGCACAGCTTTCCGCCACGTGCGCCTGGGAGGATCCCAGGGCGACACGTGGGTGGATGAGCTGGAGCGTGGGTACTGAGTGGAAGCTTGCTGCGGCAAGTGCCTTGCCGCGGTCGCTATCTTGTCGCGCCTGGGAGCTTGTCGCTCACCGGGCCTTGTTGGGACACATGGCGCGTCGCGGCAAGTTCTCTTGAGGTGCCTTTAGTTGGCCTTCCCGGCAAGCTCCTCTTGCTAGGGTCTTGTACTTTGAGCGATTCTGTGCCTTGAGTGGCCTTCCCGGCAAGCTCCTCTTGCTGGGGTCTTGTCTTCTGGACTTGGATACTTTGTGCTTGAATGGCTCCAAGGGAACCACAGAGGATCTTGGCTGTCGCCTGGCTAGCCTTGCCGCGGGACGCTGCAACCGCCCGTGCACAAGTTCGGGGTACTAAGGTAACCCTACTTTAGTACACCGACACTCATTGATATGATGCTTAGGGGGAATAGATCTAAGTTTAAAAGAATCAACATCAAGAGTAATTATATCCATGTTTCTAGCCAACTTATCAATCTTAAGCAATTTTTCTTCAAGCAAAGCATTGAAATTCTTTTGCAAATTCATAAACTCTTTAACACTAGTCTCAAATTCAGAGGGCATCTTACCAAAATTTCCATAAGATTTATTGTAGGAATTACCATAATTGTTAGAGGAATTACTAGAAAAAGGCCTAGGATTAAAGTTTCCTCTATAAGCATTATTACCAAAATTATTCCTAGCAACAAAATTCACATCCAAAGATTCAATATTATTTTCAATCAACGAGGATAAAGGCATATCATTAGGATCCAAAGAAGCACTCTTAGTAGAAAATAATTTCATAAGTTCATCCATCTTTCCACTCAAAACACTAATCTCTTCAATAACATGAACTTTTCTACTAGTAGATCTTTTGGTGTGCCATTGAGAGTAGTTAACCATAATATGATCTAGTAGTTTGGTAGCTTCTTCTAAGGTGGTTTCCATGAAAGTGCCCCGCCGAATCTAAAAGATTTCTAGAAGCAAAATTCCAGCCAACATGAAAGTTTTGTATAATCATCCGTAAGTTTAAACAATGTGTAGGGCAATTACGTATCATTAATTTCATTCTCTCCCAAGCTTGTGCAACATGCTCATGATCTAGTTGCTTAAAATTCATAATATCGTTTCTAAGAGAGATAATCTTAGCGGGAGGAAAATACTTAGAGATAAAAGCATCTTTGCACTTATCCATGAATCAATATCATTTCTAGGCAAAGAGGAAAACCAAATTTTAGCACGATCCCTATGTGGAAACGGAAATAGCTTCAATTTAACAATATCATTATCCGTATCCCTCTTCTTTTGCATATCACACAAATCAACAAAGTTGTTTAGATGGGTAGCGGCATCTTCACTAGGAAGGCCAGAAAATTGATCTTTCATGACAAGATTCAACAGAGCAACATTGATCTCACAAGATTCAGCATCGGTAATAGGAGCAATCGGAGTGCTAATAAAATAATTATTGTTGGTATTGGAAAAGTCACACAATTTGGTATTGTTTTGAGCCATAGTGACAAGCAAGCAATCCAACACACAAGCAAACAAGAACCAAGCGAACGGTAAACACATGGAAAAGGAAGGGCGAATAAAACGACAAGGGTGAAGTGGGGGAGAGGAAAACGAGAGGCAAATAATGTAATGCGAAGGATAAGGGTTTGTGTTAGGTACTTGGTATATGACTTTTGCGTAAGCCTCCCCGGCAACGGCGCCAAAAATTCTTCTTGCTACTTCTCGAGCTTGCGTTGTATTCCTTCGAAGAGGAAAGGGTGATGTAGCACAGTAGTGTAAGTATTTCCCTCAGTTTTTAAGAACCAAGGTATCAATCCAGTAGGAGACCACGCGCGAGTCCCTCGCACCTGCACAAACAAATAAGAACTTCACAGCCAACGTGATAAGGGGTTGTCAATCCCTTTACGGTCACTTACGAAAGTGAGATCTGATAGATAGGATAGTATGATATTTTTGGTATTTTTTGTATAAGAACAGAAAGTAAATAAAGCAAAGTAAAGTAGATGGAAGATTAATATGTTGAGAATAGACCCGGGGACATAGGTTTCACTAGTGGCTTCTCTCATGATAGCAGAATTCTACGATGGGTAAACAAATTACTGTCGAGCAATTGATAGAAAAGCGCATAGTTATGATAATATCTAGGCATGATCATTATATATAGGCATCACGTCCATGACAAGTAGACCGGAATGATTATGCATCTACTACTATTACTCCACACATAAACCGCTATCCAGCATGCATCTAGAGTATTAAGTTCATAAGAATAGAGTAGTGCTTTAAGCAAGATGACATGATGTAGAGGGAAAACTCAAGCAATATGATATAAACCCCATCCTTTTATCCTCGATGGCAACAATACAATACGTGCCTTGCGGCCCCTGTTGTCACTGGGAAAGGACACCTCAAGATTGAACCCAAAGCCAAGCACTTCTCCCATTGCAAAAGAACTATAGATCTAGTAGGCCAAACCAAACCAATAATTTGAAGAGACTTGCAAGGATATTATAATCATACATAAAAGATTTTAGAAAAGAATAAAATATTGTTTGTAGATAATCTTGATCGTAAACCCACAATTCATCGGATCTCGTCAAACACACCGCAAAAAGATTACATCGAATAGATCTCCTCGAAGATCGAGGAGAACTTTGTATTGAGATCCAAAAAGAGAGAAGAAGCCATCTAACTAATAACTATGGACCCAAAGGTGTGTGGTAAACTACTCACAACTCATTGCTGAGGCTATGGCGTTGATGTAGAAGCACTCCATGATGGGTCCCCCCTCCGACGGAGCTTTGGAACAGGCCCCAAGATGGGATCACATGGGAACAGAAGGTTGCGGCGGTGGAATTAGGGTTTTCTCTATTGCCTCGATGTTTTTAGGGTACATGGATATATATATAGGAGGAAGGAGGGCATCGGGGGAGCCAGAGTGGCCCCACGAGGGTGGGGGGTGCGCCCAGGGGGAGGGGGCGTGCCCTGGACCCTCGTGGCCACCTCTTTCATTCCCTCGCATGTACTCCAAGTCTTCTCTGAAGATACGGTTCCAAAAATAACTCTCCCAAAGGTTTCATTCCGTTTGGACTCCGTTTGATATCCCTTTTTTGCGAAACCTGAAATAGGCAAAAAAAAACAGCAATTTGCACTGGGCCTTGGGTTAGTAGGTTAGTCCCAAAAATAATATAAAAGTGTATAATAAAGCCCATTAAACATCCAAAACAGAATATATAATAGCATGGAACAATAAAAAAATTTAGATACGTTGGAGACGTATCACGGCACGGGCTAGATTCAAGCCAAACCTTACTACAATTGCTTTTGCGGTAATTGCATCATAGCATATGTTCAGTTTTTCATTCGCCGCTGCCACGAAATTACCATTGTGATATCTAATGATAGCCCCCATATATCCTTCCAGCGAATCATGGTCGAGCCTCGCATCCACATTTAGCTTGACGTACCCATTCCTCGGCCTCATGCAGCCTCCCTATCTGATCTTTGGTTTTGGAGAATAAGCATTAACATAGTTAGTAGCAAGTGATCTCACCGCTACATTGATATGTGAAGCATTAAGGTTTACTCCTCCATGTGTTAGCTTTTTTCATTCCCACCACAAAAACTAGCAGCAAGTGGCAATTGTTTCTCTAAATTTGGGGAGTCCCAACACATGGATATGATTATCCAGTAGATTGAGAAGGAATTTTAAAGTTACTCCCCCAGATCTGTCCAAAACCAGGGCGTTAGTAGTTACCTCATTCAATCCAAGCAGCTTCCAAAGCTCGGTGGCTGGTGGGCACTCAAACACCAAGTGTCGAGTGGTCTTAGGACCTAGGTTGCAAGAAGGACAGTGGGATTTTATCTTGATATGTCTATCTGCCAATAACGCCCGGCATGGAATAGTGTTGTGGATCACTCTCCAAACAAATTTTTAAATTTTTGCAGGACAGTTCAGCCTCCAAAGAGATTTTCAAGTGGATTTAGGCGCTGGTGAGCTACAACCAGCCTGTAGATGGTGACCAAACTGGGCCTCCCGAATAGCATGATATGCAGATCTTACCGAGAAACCCCCCGTCTTCGTCAAGCTCCATGCCAAGAAGTCTGACATTTCATATATAGGCAGTGGGATAGCAAGTATTCTCTAGGCATCAACATGACAAAAAGTTTGTTGCACAAGCTACATATCCCACTCCCCCGATGCAGGATCAATTAGCTCAGATACACGGGTTAATAAGTGGTTACCTCTATGAGAGATAACTTTTTTTGATGGTGATTGTGGGATCCAACAATCTTCCCAAATTTTAATTTTTTGTCCATCACCCACTCTCTAGATTAGGCCATGCTTCAAGGTGTCCACTCCTGCCATTATACTTTGCCATGTGTAGGAGGCCTTCTTCCTCAACCCCACATTTATAAGATCATCATTTGGGTAATACTTTGCTATAAGAATCTTTGCACATAGTGACTCCGGATCATCAATAAGCCTCCATGCTTGTTTTGCCAATAGCGCCAGATTGAAGCACTGAATGTCTCGAAATTCCATAGCTCCTTTGCTCTTCGGCATGCACATCTTCCACCCAGCAAACCAGTGCATTCTCTTATGTGACACATCATCACCCCACCAAAAACGTGATATCACATATATGATTCCTTTGCAATTTTTTTAGGAATTTTGAAGACCGACATCGCATAAGATGGTATGGCTTGTGCAACAGACTTAATAAGCACTTCCTTACCTCCAGAAGAGAAGAACTTTTCTTTCCATCTAGTAAGTCTCAAGATTAAATGACCAATGAAATATTGGAAGCTGTCACTTTTATCCAAATTCAGGGTAGCAGGCAAACCCAAGTACTTATCATTGATGGCCTCTGTCATTATATTAAGTGTGCCACAAATCTGAGCCTTCATGTTAAAATCTGTGCTAGGACTAAAGAAAATGCTTGATTTATCCACACTTACCAACTGACCTGAGGCACCACAGTATAAATCTAGTAGTGATTTCAGACAAGTGGCATTTTGTACATTAGCTTTCATAAGAATTAACGAATCATCAGCAAATAAGAGGTTGGTGACCGACGGTACATCACGGCAAACCTTAACTCAAACTATCTCTCATGAATGGTCTGCATGATTTAACAAGGCTGTAAGTCCCTGTGTACATAGCAGGAATAAATATGGTGACAAGGGATCTCCCTGTTGAAGTCCACGAGAAAGGTTTGATCGTCTCCGATTCAACTGAGTTATGTCTCACTTTGTACTCCACCGAAGACACACATGTCATTTTCATTCTGACCAAATCAGGTTTGAAACCCAATTTCAGCAATATTGCTTCCAAGAACACCCACTCAACACGGTCATAGGCTTTGTGCATATCTAGTTTTACTGCACACGAGCCCTCCTTGCCTGCTCTTCTCTGTTTAATAGCATGGAGACTTTCATATGCAATCAGAACATTATCAGTAATAAGCCTCCGTGGGACAAATCTACTTTGTGTAGTACTTATAATTTCTAGAAGTAATTTTTTAGCCTAGCATCAATCATCTTAGAGATAGTATTGTAGACCTCGTTGCATAAGCTTATTGGTCTAAAGTGTGAGACTTTCTCAGGTGTATTTACCTTAGAAATCATTACAATGATAGTGTCATTCCAACCACGTGGCACCTCCTGAGAGTTGACTGCATTTAACACCTCCATGACTAGATCGTCCCCAAGCATTGGCCAGAATCTTTTGTGAAAGACTGCATGTAAACCATCCGGCCCTGGTGCTTTAAAATCACCAATGGAGAATAGAGCCTTCCTAACCTCCTCAGCCGTGTAAGGTGCCATAAGAGCATCAATCATAGGATTTGTTACTCTTTGTCGCACTAAAGACATCACATTATGGTCCGGATTTTGAACCTGCGAAGTGAATAGCTCACTGAAGTATCTTGATATAATGGTCTTTATATCATCATCATTTTCTTTCCACACTCGTGTATCATCTAGTAGTTTTCTTAATTGTCACACCCTGCATTTTGTAACATGTTATTTGTAACTTTGAAGCATGAAAATTTGGACCAGCAAATTTCTTTAGCATCATTTGGCTTTTATTTGGAAATTGAGTTTTCTTCAAGTGCTTTTTCTTGTGCTCATTAAAGTCAACTATGACCTCTTGTAGAATTCATCTCCATACCCAAAACTTCTGCCCAATGATCATGCCAAGTGTTATATAGCAGTATAGTATTTTCTTACAAAATTAATTTGGCCAAAAGGTATTTTATAAATTTAGTTTTCCAAAAACCCCTGAATTGGGATTTGCACTGCAAGTACTTGATTTAGGGTGAGAAAATTATTTCAAAAGGTTTATTTGAGAACTAGTAGTCATAGGACTCCCAGAAACCACAAAGGCATAATTTTAAAAGTTATTTTCCTATTTTATTTAAAAGCTTCTTCTTAAGGCCAGAAATGGTCTTTAATAGGGGAAAATTATTTAACTATTTCAAAAATATTTGCCAAAATTCAGAGAGACTCAGAGGACATATATTGTCCATATATAAGAGTTTCAACACTTGGTCATGTTCAAAATAAAGGGCTAAACCTTCTAAAACCCTTTCTGGATATTTCATGCTTTTGAAATATTTACAAAGGAAACTTTCTCCAAAAATTCCACGGAAATTCTATCATGTCATATATGACATATTTGATGATCTTGCCAAGTCCCATGCCTTGGGAAGCAAGAAAACATCCTCAAACCCCTTCATAACCATTCTGTCCATATTTGAAGTTTGAGCATCTTTACATTGCCGAACTTGTCCAAATGCTCTCAAACTTGGTGCACATGCTGGAATGGCCTAATAAAGCATCTAGACCAAATGGCACAAGATTTGGAATAGAGAAACTTGATCAGATCACCTCAAAACCCTTTCTGTTCAAATGCAAATTTGAACAACTTTACATTACCAACTTTTTATCTGGAGCTTCAAACTTTGTGGGCATGATCAATACCCCAAATGGTGATGCTACACCAAGTGGTGCATCAAGGGGAGATGATTAGCTTGACTCAAACAAGATGGAACTGTTTCTGTTGATTTCTAGGGTTCACCAAAGTTACATTGGCTAGTTTCTTAAAATGAGCCCAAATTTGGTGAAGCACCCTATTTTCTCATGTCTTTCCACCCTGTTAAGTGCCATGTCAAGTGGAGGTCATTTACTTGACCAAACACTGATCAAACACCTTCTGGCTTTTTACTAAAACCTCCAACTTGATCACTTTCACTCTTCTCCATGGCCTCAACTTTTTACCACCTGATCATTGAGTTACTAGCTACCTCCAGTAACTTCCCCAGCACCCCAGCTCCATGATTGAGGGGTAAGAGCCCTGTTTTACCTTGCTGGACAGCAGGTTTTCACCAAGTCACCAGCCTCCTCCCTCTCTCTCAGCATCTCCAGGGCATCCAAGGCCTCAGGCCATTTCTTTACTCCTCCCTGAGCGTGCTAGACACTGCTGGACACGTTGGTTTTGACCAGGACGGCGAGAGCGCGACGATGCCAGCCAAACGCGCGCTCTGGAGCACGTAACAGTGCAGACAAGCACTGTAGCTTCAGCCAATCCGCCTCCCCCGACAGCCTCGGGCTCCTCCTTCGCGCGAGTCGAGGCATCTCGACGTCCGCAACCTCCCGGGCGATGTCCCCCCTCCTCCTGCGCCCTCCAGTGGCCGACGTCGCACGCACGCTGGCCGCCCGCGACGGCCACTCCTCTGCCTCGCATGCGCGCGTCGACTGGAAGGTTCCCCGCTCCTCTTTTCCCCTCAGCTAGACGTGGAGCAAGTCCACGGACCTCCCCGGCTTGATCCCAGGCTCCAAAACCTCTCCTAGCCTCGCCTGCAACCTCGCCGGCGCACGGGTTCACGGTGGACCATGGGCGCGGCTATATAAGCCCCTCCCGAGCCTCTCCAGCAGCACCACCAGCCTCACTCCACTCCACTGAGCCCCCCCAGCACCTTCAGTTCGACCCCAAGAGGTCCCAGTACTCGGGATCGACCGGAGCGCCGCCGCGTCGGGCCGCCGGTGATCTCGCGGTACGGGCCTCCCCTGCCCTTCCTTTCGCCTGATTCGGAACCCCCTCGCCTCACTAACCATTTCCCCCTTGTTTTCCCCTCCGTTTGCAGTCGGAAACAGCCACAGCAACCACCTCCCGACGAGCCTCCGCCGTCCCACCTCGCCGCCGGCGAACCGGACCTCCCCGGCGTGCCGCACCACCACCCCTGCATCCGCGACACGACGCTGGTCACGTTCCTGCACTCCGTTGCCGTCGCCGTGGCCGGGAACCTCGCCGGTGAGCTCGCCGTCGCCGTGGCCGCAAGGTTGGAGATGACAGGCGGGCCCCGCCTATCATCCCCACACCTCTCTCCCCCTCCTCTCTGTCACTGACCCACAGGCCCCGCCCGTCAGGTTCAAAAACCTGACGTGCGCGCGCAAGCTCCCGTGCGGCTGGGCTGGACCGGCCTTGGCCGTGCACTGTGGCCTCTCTGGCCCAGTTGCACAGGTCTTTTTATTCTTTTTCTTTTCTGTGATTGTTTTAAACATTTCTACAGAAAAGAATAATGGTCCAAATTAAATAATTCCAACTCCTAAAATCTTGTAATATTCCAACCTATTTAATGGTACCACTTTCATTCAAATCCATGAAACTTTTCTGTTCTGTTCAAATTTAAATTCAACTTTGAGCAGTAATACTCCTATTCAAAAATCAATAAATTCCATTCTGCTACTCCAAAACTCCAACTATGAATTTTCCCCATCTTAGGAATTCCACTAGTATTTTACAAAAATGAGTTGACATTTTTCTGAGCACTTTGATTTTTCTGTTTTGTTTGTATTCTTATTTTCCCGTGGTTATTATGCGACGTATAGATCCCGTATTTGACGAAGTTGCTGTGGAAGAAGAAGGAGAAGGATTTGAAGACTTTGAAGACCAAGCCAATCCAGGCAAGCAGCCCTTTGACCATGATACACTTGTTCCTCGGAACCCGTTTGTTTCCGATGCATGATGTTAGGGTTACGATGGTGACCTAGATGAACCACCACATGATGCATGCTTTATTGTTGATCTTGCTAGATGACATGCAAATAGTTGGTCATGATGCTCAAATGATGCATGTGTGATATGAACCTTCATAGTTGAAATCATTTGCATGAACCCATCGGGTGCCCCTAATGCCCGAGGGTGATGATGTGTTAGGTCATCACTTGAGGAAGAAGTGATGTGCCGATAAATCATGTGCATGGTGAAACGATGGATTAAATTTATGTGTGACTACCGTCCCAACCAAACATGTGCAACCACACTACCCCTTATGGGACGGGGCTTTATTGATTACTTAGGTCGATACTAGCATGGTGCCCGCATTACTAGTGACGGGAAGACTTGAGGTCTTTCCCGGGACGGGGTCGTGCTTGGATAGACGACCATGACTGTTTTCACAGGGCACCGGACACACCGTTGGTCTCTTCGGGTATGCGTGACATTGAAATTAGGGCAAGTCCCGTGATCTATTGTTTGTACCCGAGGGCCATGTACCAACGAGTGGACTCTATGTTAGTGTCGTCTAAGGAAAGGTAATGACCGGGTGCTTACCCCGGGTACTTGAGGTACCGCGGGTCGTGGATGACACGGAAGTTCCCCGGTTCTTGTGGGTAAAGTGTACAACCTCTGCAGAGTGTAAAACTATTCGAATAGCCGTGTCCACGGTCATGGATAGTTGGGTGGTGCTACTTAAACTATGTCCAGAATTTTACTTCCTCGGTGATTATATGTGTGTGATGAGTCAAGGTGGTGACTTGACTCGATGAGTTGAATCATATTCATGTTGATATCGGTAACCTGTCTTCGAGGTTACGCGAGGTTATTGATTCATAAACCTGATAGTAGAATGTTTATTCTAGCCTTTTGCTAGACTGTTCATTATTGTTCCATTGCATTGATACTTTGAACCACATCATGGGTTGCTTGCGAGTACATTCAAAGTACTCATTGGCTTGCCACTGGTTATTTAATTGGCTAGGCATGGAAGAACAAGAATATGAGGAAGAGTTCTTTGGAGACGAACATGCGAACTAGGACGCTATCCCAGTCAGAATGCCTGTAGGGTTAAGGCAGATGGCATGGGTTCTACCCGTTATCGAAGACTTCCGCTATTTGTGTTATTTCCTATTCAGCCCGTGAGGCTCTATCTATGTAAGACTTGGCCTTACTGGCCATAATACCTGTAAGACTATTTGTATGGATGTAAGACACTTGTTATTCAGCTTCTGTGTGTTCAGTGAGCATCTATCTCTGGGATCACTGTACACGTGCATTCAGTGATCTCGACTTCTAAGTCGGGGTCCCCACAGAGCTGGTATCAGAGCCATCCTGACTGTAGGAAGCCTTAGTTAGCATGGGCGTTAGTTAGATGAGACTCTTTTTCAAAAACCTTCTGAACCTCTCTTCTTTTCTAAACCTGAGATTTCATCAGCTTATTAACCCCTCCTATTCCACCTTTGTAGATGGCCGCTGTACCCGAAGAGCACCTGACCACTGGGTTTCCCTTACTTCTCGAGGATAGCCTCCAGGAGTGTCAGTTCCACCGAGCGCCCATCCTCACCTACCTTGGGCATTGGGTGAGCGACACTGAGGTGGAGTACCATGTGGAAGTGATCGTGAAGGCAAACGATCCTCCCACAAGTTGGTTCTTCGAGGGACCCCAGATGGCAACACTACCACTCGCTGTCGAGGCTGCTGCACTCAAGGCTTTAACCCGTCTCCGCGAGCTTCTTCCGGAGATGGCAGCCAAGATGACAACTCGCTTCTTACCTTACCGGAAGGAAGGTGAAGAAGAAAGCAGCGCACTAGCCCCTCCACTGAAGGAAGGACTCTCGCTTCGGTTCCAGACCTACTTCAGTCTATGTGCCGACAGCCTGGCACAAGACTTGGCCTCGGAATCAATGAAGCTTCGAGAAGAACTTCACAAGACCAAGGCACTTCTTCGTCAAGCTCAAGAGAAGGCAAATAGGATCAAGAAGGAAGGAGCACCTTCTGGACAATCCGCTATCGCATATCGAGGCGGAAGGCCCTCCGAGGATGTATCTTCCAAGAATGAAGAACCACCTCGGCGACGCCGGATGACAGCAAGGGAATATCGCAAGCTTTTCCCTGCACCACCGACGAAGCACCGTCGTATCCAACTCCTCCACTCCCCCACACCCTCAAGTGACAAGGGGGCCCAGACAAATGAAGACAAGGAGGAAGACCTAGAAGAGCCGGAATACGCGACCGAGCATTCCGCCGCTTAGGCATTATTCGCTACTCGGATATGCCAGTTGTAACCTCTACGGTAGGATAGGTCGTGTAACCCATATGCGCAGTCGAGTCCTTGTATGGTTCATATGAAACCATCTAGTGTTTGCTTTTGTTGTGTCTGGATGTAACTTGTAATCTTCCTTCAGGAATGTGTAAACGACTACATCACCCATTTGGATTTTAATGAATGTGTTTTGGCCTCTCGGCCCTTGCATGATTTGATTTAGTGTCACACCCACCCCCTTACTAGGCACCCATCTATCTTTCTTTCCCTCTTCCGAGTCATGAGACCTTTTACCGCTCCAACAGGATGCCTGTTGTAACTCGTACTGGTACCTCTACCCAGCAGCCCGAAGCCGGAGCATCCGCTCAGCCAGAGGCCGACCAAACCAACGACCAAGCTCCACCACCACCTCCTCCAGGCATGGACATGGCTCAGCTTCTCCAAGCTTTCCGAGAGGAACGCCAAGCCAACACTGCAGCTCCTCAGCTGATCGCTCAAGCTGTCACCAACAACCGACAGCCGGCGGGGAATGGCAATGGACGTTCCACGTTGGCAGAGTTCAAGAAGCATGCACCGCCAACCTTCATTGAGACTGCTGAACCCCTGGATGTAGACGACTGGGTCCGTTCCATTGAGGAGATACTGGAACTAGTCGGATGCACCGAAGACTGCGAGAAGGTGGCTTATGCAGCCCACTGCCTCGGGGGGACTGCTAGAGCTTGGTGGGATGGATTCAAGGTCATGCATGCTGAACAAGACATCACTTGGGTTAACTTCAAGTCAGAATTCCGCAAGGCCCACATTCCTTCCGGAATCATGGCTATCAAAAAGCGCGAGTTCCGATCCCTGAAGCAAGGAAGTGGCACTGTCAAGGAGTACATGCAGAAGTTCAGTGTTCTGTCAAGGTTTGCCCCTGAAGATGTCAGCACTGATGCTGCAAAAAGGGAGCGCTTCATGGAAGGCCTCAATCAGACTCTGTAATACTCGCTTGTCGTGTGCGACTGCCCGTCTTTCCCTGACCTGGTGAACAAGGCACTCATGCTTGAAGACAAGCGGCGTGCTTTGGAAGACACTCGCAAGCGCAAGATGGTCAGTAAGGGAAGTTCCAGCAACCAGAAGCCTCGTCCGTGGCAGTCAGCCCCGGCCAAGCCAACCTATCAGCAACCAAGAGCTCCTGCACCTCGTGCCAACCCTCAGCCTCAGCAGTATGCCAACCCCAGGCTAGCTTTCAACCCCAATACCAGTGGTGGCAACAAGATCAATCCAAACCAAGTCACTTGCTTTGGATGTGGTCAGCCCGGACACATCTCAAGGGTGTGCCCCAACAAGAAGCCTGATGCCCCGCACCCCAATGCACAGAACCAGGGACAAGGCCGTGGAATGCCACCAAGGAACCCAGCTCCTCGCAATCCACCGAACCATGGGAAGGGGCGTGTGAATCACGTCACTACTGAAGAAGCTCAGGAAGACCCGGACGTCGTGCTGGGTACGTTCCTTGTCAACTCAGCACCTGCAACTGTCTTGTTTGATTCTGGAGCAACGCATTCATTTGTCACTCAAAGATTTGCATTAAAAAGTGGCATGACCCCTACACCCCTGAATAACCCTATGGTGGTACAAACCCCCGGAGCCGAGATGAGAGCCAAGATAGGCTGTAAAGGAGTCAGTATTACCATTAACGGTGTAGACTTCCTAGCAGACCTTATCGTCCTGAGATCGCAAGGCTTGGATGTGATCTTAGGGATGGATTGGCTCAGTAAGCACCAAGGCTTGTTAGACTGTGCCAGTCGGACAGTCACTGTGACCAATGACCAAGGAGTCGAAGTCAAGTTTGCTTCCAACTCCTCTTCCGCTCAGGCCGCTAAAGTCAACTGTCTGTCTGAAGTTGGGCTAGATCAAGTACCGGTGATATGTGAGTATCCTGATGTCTTTCCGGATGAACTACCGGGAATGCCCCCTGACCGTGACATTGAGTTCATCATCGAGCTCGTGCCCGGAGCAGGACCCATCTATAAGAAGCCTTATAGAATGTGGACGAAAGAACTAGCCGAGTTGAAGAAGCAACTGGAAGAGCAGCTAAGGAAGGGATTTATCCGCCCAAGTGCCTCCCCTTGGGGATCTCCTGTTCTGTTTGTGGCAAAGAGGGACGGTACCATCCGCTTATGCATTGACTATTGTTCCCTCAATGAAGTTACAATCAAGAACAAGTATCCACTTCCCAAGATCGAAGATCTGTTTGATCAACTCAGCAGAGCCAAGGTATTCTCCAAGATCGACCTCAGATCTGGGTACTACCAGCTGAAGATCAGAACCCAAGATATTCCGAAGACGGCATTCGTAACCAGATATGGCCTGTACGAGTGCACGGTCATGTCTTTTGGGTTAACCAATGCCCCAGCTTACTTCATGTATCTCATGAATAAAGTCTTCATGGAATATTTGGACAAGTTTGTTGTTGTCTTCATTGATGACATTCTTGTGTTCTCGAAGTCGGAGGAAGAGCACGAGCAGCATCTGAGGATGGTCCTAGACAAGCTTCGTGAGCACCAACTGTATGCCAAATTCAGCAAGTGTGAGTTCTGGCTGCATAAAGTTGGATTCTTAGGTCATGTCTTGACCGAGGAAGGATTATCTGTTGATCCTGCGAAGATCGAAGCTGTGACCCAATGGCAATCTCCAACGACCGTCAAGGAAGTCAGAAGCTTCCTCGGACTAGCGGGCTATTACCGCAAGTTCGTGGAAGGATTCTCTAGCATTGCACGACCAATGACTCAGCTCCTCAAGAAGGACAAGAAGTTCGAGTGGACGCCAAAATGCGAAGAGAGCTTCCAAGAGCTCAAGAAGAGATTGACCACCGCCCCAGTTCTGGCAACACCTGATATCCACAAGGAGTTCGTGATATATTGTGATGCCTCTCGAACCGGATTGGGAAGCGTTCTGATGCAAGAAGGCCGCGTCATAGCATACCTCTCCAGGAAGCAACGACCCCATGAGGAGAACTATGGTACTCACGATCTTGAGCTAGCGGCAGTAGTTCATGCCTTGAAGACATGGCGGCATTACCTCCTAGGGAAACGGTGTGAGATCTACACAGACCACAAAAGTCTGAAGTACATTTTCACCCAAAAGGAATTGAACATGAGGCAGCGGAGATGGTTGGAACTCATCAAAGACTATGAACTCAGTGTTCAGTATCACCCTGGGAAGGCCAACGTGGTGGACGATGCCTTAAGCAGGAAGGCTTGCTCTTTGAATGCCGTTATTCAAGAAAGGCAGCCAGCCTTGTTTAAGGAGATCGAACAATTCAGTTTGGAATTGGTCACCCCTGGATTTCTGGATCATTTGGAAGTCAGACCAACCCTGATGGACGACGTCAAGAAGGCACAAGATGGACATGCAAGCATCGAAGGCATCAAGAAGAAGATGAAGCTGGGCAAGGCCCCAGGATTCTCCGAAGACGAGCACGGGATTGTTTGGTACAAAGGTCGCATCTGCGTACCAAACAACACCAAGCTGAAGACGCTGATTCTGCAAGAAGCCCACGACACTCCGTATTCCATCCACCCCGGAGGAACCAAGATGTACCAAGACTTGAAGGCACGATTCTGGTGGCACGGTATGAAGAGAGAGATTGCAACCTATGTTGCAAAGTGTGATGTGTGCCAAAGGGTCAAGGCTGAATATCAGCGACCTGCTGGATTGCTTCAACCACTCAAGGTTCCTGAGTGGAAGTGGGATAAAGTCGGAATGGACTTCATCACTGGATTACCAAGGTCGGATAGAGGACATGACTCTATCTGGGTCATAGTTGATCATTTGACCAAGGTGGCCCATTTCATTCCTGTCAAGACCACTTATGATGGCAACCGGCTGGCAGCTCTCTACATCGACCGAATCGTAAGTCTTCACGGTGTTCCCAAGGAGATTGTGTCAGATCGAGGAACCCAGTTCACCTCAAGGTTCTGGAAGAAGTTCCAAGAAGCCTTGGGAACCAAGTTGTCCTTCAGCACAACTTTCCACCCACAGACCGGAGGTCAGACAGAACGAGTCAATCAGATTCTCGAAGACATGCTCCGAGCCTGTGTCTTGGCATATGGAGCCAAGTGGGAAGATTGTCTCCCTTTTGCCGAGTTCTCCTATAACAACAGTTACTAGTCGATCCTTTAGATGGCACCATTTGAGGTGTTGTACGGACGCAGATATCGCACACCCCTCAATTGGTCAGAGATTGGAGAAGGACTAGTCTTTGGACCGGATAATCTCCGCGCAGCAGAAGAGCAAGTCCAACTAGTCAGAGAGCGATTAAAGGCAGCCAAGTCAAGGCAGAAGAGTTATGTTGACACTCGATGCCGAGACATGAGTTTCCATGTCGGGGACCATGAGTACCTGCGGGTAACTCCTCTGAAGGGAACCAAGCGTTTCCATGTCAAGGGGAAGCTCGCACCAAGGTTCATTGGACCCTTTGAGGTCACTGCATGACGAGGAGAAGTGGCTTACGAATTGGAACTACCGCCTGAGCTATCCGATGTGCACAATGTGTTCCATGTGTCACAACTCCGGAAATGTCTCCAACGTTCTAGACAAGCCTAATCTCTACAAGGATGTGGATCACCAAGCCATTGATCTTCAGCCTGATTTGACCTACCGCGAGAAGCCCATTCGCATTCTGGACGAAGCAAAACGACGTACGCGGAGCCATACCATCAAGTACTTCAAGGTCCAGTGGAGCAACCACACCGAAGCAGAAGCAACCTGGGAACGAGAAGACTATCTTAGATCTGAGTTTCCCGATCTCTTTTAAGCCCTAGTTTAGGAATCTCGGGGACGAGATTCTTGTAAGGGGGGTAGGTCTGTCACACCCTGCATTTTGTAACATGTTATTTGTAACTTTGAAGCATGAAAATTTGGACCAGCAAAATTTTTTAGCATCATTTGGCTTTTATTTGGAAATTGAGTTTTCTTCAAGTGCTTTTTCTTGTGCTCATTAAAGTCAACTATGACCTCTTGTAGAATTCATCTCCATACCCAAAAATTCTGCCCAATGATCATGCCAAGTGTTATATAGCAGTATAGTATTTTCTTACAAAATTAATTTGGCCAAAAGGTATTTTATAAATTTAGTTTTCCAAAAACCCCTGAATTGGGATTTGCACTGCAAGTACTTGATTTAGGGTGAGAAAATTATTTCAAAAGGTTTATTTGAGACCTAGTAGTCATAGGACTCCCAGAAACCACAAAGGCATAATTTTAAAAGTTATTTTCCTATTTTATTTAAAAGCTTCTTCTTAAGGCCAGAAATGGTCTTTAATAGGGGAAAATTATTTAACTATTTCAAAAATATTTGCCAAAATTCAGAGAGACTCAGAGGACATATATTGTCCATATATAAGAGTTTCAACACTTGGTCATGTTCAAAATAAAGGGCTAAACCTTCTAAAACCCTTTCTGGATATTTCAAGCTTTTGAAATATTTACAAAGGAAACTTTCTCCAAAAATTCGAGGGAAATTCTATCATGTCATATATGACATATTTGATGATCTTGCCAAGTCCCATGCCTTGGGAAGCAAGAAAACATCCTCAAACCCCTTCATAACCATTCTGTCCATATTTGAAGTTTGAGCAACTTTACATTGCCAAACTTGTCCAAATGCTCTCAAACTTGGTGCACATGCTGGAATGGCCTAATAAGGCATCTAGACCAAATGGCACAAGATTTGGAATAGAGCAACTCGATCAGATCACCTCAAAACCCTTTCTGCTCAAATGCAAATTTGAACAACTTTACATTACCAACTTTTTATCTGGAGCTTCAAACTTTGTGGGCATGATCAATACCCCAAATGGTGATGCTACACCAAGTGGTGCATCAAGGGGAGATGATTAGCTTGACTCAAACAAGATGGAACTGTTTCTGTTGATTTCTAGGGTTCACCAAAGTTACATTGGCTAGTTTCTTCAAATGAGCCCACATTTGGTGAAGCACCCTATTTTCTCATGTCTTTCCACCCTGTTAAGTGCCATGTCAAGTGGAGGTCATTTACTTGACCAAACACTGATCAAACACCTTCTGGCTTTTTACTAAAACCTCCAACTTGATCACTTTCACTCTTCTCCATGGCCTCAACTTTTTACCACCTGATCATTGAGTTACTAGCTACCTCCAGTAACTTCCCCAGCACCCCAGATCCATGATTGAGGGGTAAGAGCCCTGTTTTACCTTGCTGGACAGCAGGTTTTCACCAAGTCACCAGCCTCATTCCTCTCTCTCAGCATCTCCAGGGCATCCAAGGCCTCATGCCATTTCTTTACTCCTCCCTCAGCGTGCTAGACACTGCTGGACACGTTGGTTTTGACCAGGACGGCGAGAGCGCGACGATGCCAGCCAAACGCGCGCTCTGGAGCACGTAACAGTGCAGACAAGCACTGTAGCTTCAGCCAATCCGCCTCCCCCGACAGCCTCGGGCTCCTGCTTCGCGCCAGTCGAGGCATCTCGACGTCTGCAACCTCCCCGGCGCTGTCCCCCCTCCTCCTGCGCCCTCCAGTAGCCGATGTCGCACGCGCGCTGGCCACCCGCGACGGCCACTCCTCTGCCTCGCACGCGCGCGTCGACTGGAAGGTTCCCCGCTCCTCTTTTCCCCTCAGCTAGATGTGGAGCAAGTCCACGGACCTCCCTGGCTTGATCCCAGGCTCCAGAACCTCTCCTAGCCTCGCCTGCAACCTCGCCGGCGCACGGGTCCACGGTGGACCATGGGCGCGGCTATATAAGCCCCTCCCGAGCCTCTCCAGCAGCACCACCAGCCTCACTCCACTCCACTGAGCCCCCCAGCACCTTCAGTTCGACCCCAAGAGGTCCCAGTACTCGGGATCGACCGGAGCGCCGCCGCGTCGGGCCGCCGGTGATCTCGCGGTACGGGCCTCCCCTGCCCTTCCTTTCGCCTGATTCGGAACCCCCTCGCCTCACTGACCATTTCCCCCTTGTTTTCCCCTCCGTTTGCAGTCGGAAACAGCCACAGCAACGACCTCCCGACGAGCCTCCGCCGTCCCACCTCGCCGCCGGCGAACCGGACCTCCCCGGCGTGCCGCACCACCACCCCTGCATCCGCGACACGACGCTGGTCACGTTCCTGCCCTCCGTTGCCGTCGTCGTGGCCGGGAACCTCCCCGGTGAGCTCGCCGTCGCCGTGGCCGCATGGTTGGAGATGACAGGCGGGCCCCGCCTGTCATCCCCACACCTCTCTCCCCCTCCTCTCTGTCACTGACCCACGGGCCCCGCCCATCAGGTTCAAAAACCTGACGTGCGTGCGCAGGCTCCCGTGCGGCTGGGCTGGACCGCCCTGGGCCGTGCACTGTGGCCTCTCTGGCCCAGTTGCACAGGTCTTTTTATTCTTTTTCTTTTCTGTGATTGTTTTAAACACTACAGAAAAGAATAATGGTCCAAATTAAATAATTCCAACTCCTAAAATCTTGTAATATTCCAACCTATTTAATGGTACCACTTTCATTCAAATCCATGAAACTTTTCTGTTCTGTTCAAATTTAAATTCAACGTTGAGCAGTAATACTCCTATTCAAAAATCAATAAATTCCATTCTGCTACTCCATAACTCCAACTATGAATTTTCCCCATCTTAGGAATTCCACTAGTATTTACAAAAATGAGTTGACATTTTTCTGAGCACTTTGATTTTTCTGTTTTGTTTGTATTCTTATTTTCCCGTGGTTATTATGCGACGTATAGATCCCGTATTTGACGAAGTTGCTGTGGAAGAAGAAGGAGAAGGATTTGAAGACTTTGAAGACCAAGCCAATCTAGGCAAGCAACCCTTTGACCATGATACACTTGTTCCTCGGAACCCGTTTGTTTCCGATGCATGATGTTAGGGTTACGATGGTGACCTAGATGAACCACCACATGATGCATGCTTTATTGTTGATCTTGCTAGATGACATGCAAATAGTTGGTCATGATGCTCAAATGATGCATGTGTGATATGAACCTTCATAGTTGAAATCATTTGCATGAACCCATCGGGTGCCCCTAATGCCCGAGGGTGATGATGTGTTAGGTCATCACTTGAGGAAGAAGTGATGTGCCGGTAAATCATGTGCATGGTGAAACGATGGATTAGATTTATGTGTGACTACCGTCCCAACCAAACGTGTGCAACCACACTACCCCTTATGGGACGGGGCTTTATTGATTACTTAGGTCGATACTAGCATGGTGCCCGCATTACTAGTGACGGGAAGACTTGAGGTCTTTCCCGGGACGGGGTCGTGCTTGGATAGACGACCATGACTGTTTTCACAGGGCACCGGACACACCATTGGTCCCTTCGGGTACGCGTGACATTGAAATTAGGGCAAGTCCCGTGATCTATTGTTTGTACCCGAGGGCCATGTACCAACGAGTGGACTCTATGTTAGTGTCGTCTAAGGAAAGGTAATGACTGGGTGCTTACCCCGGGTACTTGAGGTACCGCGGGTCGTGGATGACACGGAAGTTCCCCGGATCTTGTGGGTAAAGTGTACAACCTCTGCAGAGTGTAAAACTATTCGAATAGCCGTGTCCACGGTCATGGACAGTTGGGTGGTGCTACTTAAACTATGTCCATAATTTTACTTCCTCAGTGATTATATGTGTGTGATGAGTCAAGGTGGTGACTTGACTCGATGAGTTGAATCATATTCATGTTGATATCGGTAACCTGTCTTCGAGGTTACGCGAGGTTATTCATGCATAAACCTGATAGTAGAATGTTTATTCTAGCCTTTTGCTAGACTGTTCATTATTGTTCCATTGCATTGATACTTTGAACCACATCATGGGTTGCTTGCGAGTACATTCAAAGTACTCATTGGCTTGCCACTGGTTATTTAATTGGCTAGGCATGGAAGAACAAGAATATGAGGAAGAGTTCTTTGGAGACGAACATGCGAACTAGGACGCTATCCCAGTCAGAATGCCTGTAGGGTTAAGGCAGATGGCATGGGTTCTACCCGTTATCGAGGACTTCCGCTATTTGAGTTATTTCCTATTCAGCCCGTGAGGCTCTATCTATGTAAGACTTGGCCTTACTGGCCATAATTCGTGTAAGACTATTTGTATGGATGTAAGACTCTTGTTATTCAGCTTCTGTGTGTTCAGTGAGCATTGATCTCTGGGATCACTGTACACGTGCATTCGGTGATCTCGACTTCTAAGTCGGGGTCCCCACATTAATGTAGTTCATTTTCTTCCGCGCCGCTGCTGCTCTCTGAAAGAAAGCTGTGTTCCGCTTGCCATGAAGTAGCCAGTTAGTGCGCCCACGCTGCAGCCATATCATCTCCTCCTGATCCAGCAAGTTCTCAACAAGAACCTGAAGCTCTTTCATCTTTTGCCGCGCTTCAAAAGTATTAGGACCAGCCTTAGTTTCTCTATTTTCTTCTTAAGCTTATTAATTCTCGTCTTCGGGCTCTTGAGTGTTTCTCGATCCCATTCAAGTAGGTCAGTGAGAACTGCATTAGTTCGGACATAAAGCGGGGGACCTGACCCTGCCAATTTAGCCCGTTCCCACGCTGACCCGATCATCTCATTTACTATCCCTTCGTTCAGCCAGCGCGCTTCAAACATACGGTTGTGCTTCTGCTGTTGAGCCATCATTGGTTTATAATATTCAGTATCAAGGAGAATCGTTTTGTAATCTGAATGTATATTATGCTCATGTACCAAGCCTGCATACGGAAATTTTCCTGCCCATAACTCGATGCATAAGGCCCTGCCAATCCTCTCTCTAATAGGCTCCCGACTCCAAGTGAACAAGTCTCCTATCACCATGACCTCTTGCAAGCCACAATCATCAATACAATCTCTGAATGTCACAACCCTAGTTCTGGTATGCACTAGGTTAGTCTTGTTGTTTGCATCATGGTTAATATTCAAATGAAATTGAATTAAGGACTTGTGAAACCCTCAGAAACCCTTTTTGAAAATGACCCAAATAAAAATAGCTCCAAAAAGGTCCAAGAAAATGTTCTTGTGGCCCTCTGAAAATATTGGTTAGAGATAAAAATCAAACCAATATTATTGGGAGCTCATAAGTATTTATTTTGGGCATTTGGAATTAATGCAATAGTTATTTGCTTGGATATATATTTATTATATATTTTATATATGTCCAAAATTCCGATTCTTTATTTTGAGGGGCTTGGATTTATTCCTAGGTCCCTGCAAAATAAAAATGTCAGAAGAAAATAATTGATTTAGCTTAGAAACTAAATCAAAACAAATGTCAGAAAAATAGAAAAGAAAGAAATAAAAGGGGAAGAACTTACCTGGCTTACCTGCAGCCCAACTGCCTGGCCCAGCAGCCGGCCCAGGTGACTGGCAGCGCCAGTCACCCTCAACCTCGCGCCAGGAGGCCGAGGCGCGTGCCCGCCGCGTGCTCCGCCGCACCGCGCCACCTCCTGCCTCTCTGCTTCATCCCCCTCGCCGCCTGGTGGCTTCGGGACGAGCCACGCACCCCCCCGACCATCCCGCACTCTCCTGGACCTCTCCCCTCCTCTCCATCGCTCTCTCTCGCAACTCCCGAGCGCCGTCGTCGCCGCCGATCGCCACCACCGTAGCCACTGCCTCTCCCTCGCCTCTCCGACGAGCCTCAGAGCTCCGCCCCACCGCCGTGAACTTCTACGCCGCTCCGTAGGACCCCAGACGCCCCGAGACCGCGCCCCCGAGCTCTTCTTCTTCGCACGGCCACCGGACGCCGGCGACGAATTCGTCGCCTCCGACGCTTCCCCGAGTCCATTGAACCCTCAACAGATCCGCGGTGAGCGCCCGGATCTTTCCCCCCTGTCCTCGCCGTCGTCTGCGACCTCTAGGTCCTACCCCCACTGATGGCCGACCTCACCGCCGCCGGCGATGCCACCGCCGTGGCCACAGCCACGCAAGCTCCAAACTAAGCGTGTCACCGCATCCGCCGCTTCACCAGGAACCCGTAGCACCTCTCCGTTAGCCTCCCCGTGCCCCGTAGCTCCAACCCCGACGAGGCCCGAACTCCGGCGCCACCGCGAGCTCGTTTCCGGCGAGCTCCGGCCATCCTAGCTGCTGCCGCTGACTGGAATGGACGCGGACGAGCTCCAGCTCTCCGTAGATGATCTCAGCTGCTCAAAAGACCCCCGGAACCGGAATCCCGATGCCCTCCGCCGCGTTTGCTGCCGCCGGCGGCTCAACGCCGGCTTGTTAGCTGCGGTTTGACCCGGATTTGACCCCCTAGGTCAATGACAGGCGGGCCCCACCCCTTTTAGTTAGTTGACTATTTAGTTAAATTAATTAGTTTTGTTAATTAGATTAGCCACTGACATGTGGGCCCTGCCCTGCTGACATTTCTGTTAGAATTAGTTTAGAGTTAGTTAACTCAGTTAGTTAACTGAGTCACTGACCAGTGGACCCCACTGTCAGGTTTGACTCTGGACCAGCCCTTTGACTTGCTGACGCAAGCATGATGCAGTGCTGATGCAATAAATATTTTCTGGAATTGTTTTGTTTAGGAAAATCCAGAAAATTGTTTAAAACTTAAAAAAATCACAGAAATTCAACCGTAGCTCAGAATGAAATAATTTATATATGAAAAATGATCAGGAAAATATAAGGAATCCGTTTATGGCATTTTCATGCATGTTTAACCAACTTATACCTACTGTTTATATGAAAACACATAATTGGCATTTAAAAATACTTATTTTAGAGTTGCATTTGAACCCTTGGTTCAAATGGAGTTCAACCAAATAAAATGCTAGCTGCATTAGCTCAAACAACATCATAACTTCATGCCATATTCATGCATCATATTGTTGCATATGCTTGTGTTCGATTGTCGGCACCATTCTTCTCGATAGGTCCAGCTCCGGAGACAGATCTAGAGTACCTGTCAGAGGAGCAGTGCTCTGCACGTTGTTTTACCAGGCAAGCAAACCCCCTTTGTTCATTCCGATACAACCCCTCTCTCGCTCCTGCTCCCTGTTATTGCATTAGGACAACAATGACTTCAACTGCTACTTTATGCTGCGGTAGTTGAACCCATTCCTCTGCATGACCTGTCATTCCACAGTAAATAGTTGAAACCCACTAGCATGTGTAGGAGTTGATTGAAGCCATGTTGTGATCTTACCATGCCTTGCTTGCTATTGCTTAGAGTGTGTCAAGTCTGATTCATCGGGAATGAATTGGAGTACATTGATATGTTCTGATGCTGAGGGTTAAGCGTGTGAACACGATTTGGTAAAGGTAGCGGTGAGAGGCCATGTAGGAGTACATGGTGGGTTGTCTCACTGGAACCGTCCCTAAGAACTGAGTTCCGAGTATATTGTCCAATGACTAGCTACTACCACACATTGGGTTCCGGTAACTCGACCCCTCTCGACTTATTAATCAACATGATCTCTGTCCAGGAGTTGCAACTAGTTTCTGGTGTTTGTAGGTAGTGTTAGTAGTCTACCAAGTGGCACTCGGCCAGTGGGCTTGGGATAGACTAGGCACCGTGGCACGGTGTACCAAGCGTAGATCCACTCGGCGAGGTGGGCTTGGGAACCCTACGCACATCATTTGGGGCCGTGAGCGACACCCCGGCCGGATGTCCCCACGGATGGAACCCGAATAGGCAATAAACCTGGACGAGAGACTTGTGTGGTTAGTCAGGTCGTGGCCGACACCCTCGCCAGGCTTCCGCTTGAAGGTTGCCGAGATACACGAGATGTACATGGCGGAAGTGGCGAGAGCGTGTGTGAAGAGGTACACCCCTGCAGGGTTAACATGATCTATTCGAATAGCCGGGTCCACGGTTATGGACTTCTTGGATGCTTACGTGGTACATAGACAACTTGAAGTGGATACTCTAAAATACTCAAGACAAGTGTGAGTGCTATGGATGGCCTTCTCGTAGGGAGACGGGAATGAATCCATAGTGGTGTATTGAGTGGTGCTTAGTGGACTCGTGTGCGCCACCTCAAAGTTACCAGCAATCGTAGAATAGGATAGCCACTGAGTCAAAGCTGGCTAGCTGCAACTAAACCCCACTTTGCCATCTTGATACAAGTGCATGTATGATAGGATCTGATGTAAGTCTTGCTGAGTACCTTTGTACTCATGTTTGCTTAATTTATGTTTTGCAGATGAGATTGATGTCTCACTAGTAGTTCCGCTTGGACTTCGACAAGTAGCTTGTTACCTCAGCTACGATCTTGGACGAGTGTTGTAGTTAGTCAGGCTCTTCAGCCTTTTTCATTTGTAGATGTCTGTACTCAGACATGTGTTGCTTCCGCTTGTTGCTTGTATGCTCTGAATGTTGGGTCATAAGGCTCATGTTTGTAATATCTGGCTCCTCGGAGCCTAATGAATAAATACTTTGTTTATTAGAGTCTTGTTGTGATGCCATGTTCTATTTGCACATATTGAGCATATTGTGTGTATGTTATTGAAATGCTTGGTATGTGTGGGATCCGACACCTAGTTGTTTACCCTTGGTAGCCTATCTTACAGAGAAATGTCTCCTAGTGTTTCCACTGAGCCTTGGTAGCTTGCTACTGCTCCGGAACACTTAGGCTGACCGGCATGTGTCCTTCTTCGTTCCTGTGTCTGTCCCTTAGGGGAAATGTCACGCGTTGTTCCTTTAAGTCCTTGTAGCTTGCTACGACTTGGGTTCATACGTTGATGACCGACACGTTCGTTGCTGGGTCATGAATGCATGTCTCTGTAATTTAGTGCCACTTTTGGTTTATAACTGGTCATGTCGGCCCGGGTTCTCTGTCATATGGATGCTAGCGACACTATCATATACGTGAGCCAAAATGCGCAAACGGTCCCGGGCCAGGTAAGGTGGCACCCGTGGGGATACCGTGCGTGAGGCCGCAAGGTGATATGGTGTGTTACATGCTAGATCGGTGTGACTTAGGATCGGGGTCCAGACAGTGTTGGTATCAGAGCCTGACTGCCTGTAGGATTACCAAGCCAAAATGGTCGAAGTTGAGTCTAGAAATTCTTTAGTTATATAAGGGAATTGATTGTGGAAGGGAACGTAAGGCTCTTTTTACTCCTTATACCTCATGTCTTCTGATCTGAGTCATCCTACCTTTCCTATGGGGTTAAGGAACTAGGCTTTCTCTTCTGTCTATCAGGATCACGAGTTACTACTCCGTAGTTCCTTAGGATTGGTTGATCAGAGTCCTATTCTTGTTTCAAGTTCTTCCGGTGAAGTTGTTCTAGTACTATCACAGAACCTTGAGTGATGATGTTGAGATGTTGAACTACCCTTTGTTAGCAGGATGTCTCATTCTGAGCATTTTACTGCCGTTATGCTGCCGGACTTATCCTAGTAGTTCGAGAGACACTAATTTCTTGTTCTACCTTATGCATCCTATAGTTGTTGATGTTTCCGTCTTCGGTTTCGCTTCTAAGGATGTCTTCAGTTAAGCGAAGCTCAGCTGTTCGTAGGCAGAACCACAGAGGTGGTAGGGATGAGGAGGATCCTCCCGACCAGCCTTCGTTGGCAGAGTTAATGTTAGAGATGGAGAGAAACAAGCGTGAGTCTAACCGTTTGTTGGCACATATTGAAGAGAACATCTCACATCAGTGCAAGAAATCAGCAACCATCCATGACTTCATTCATCTGAAACCACCCACTTTCCATCATTCCATTGAGCCACTCGATGCAGATGAATGGCTCCGTAGTATCACTCACAAGCTGCGTTCCGCGAACGTAGCTGAAGATGACAAGGTCATCTATGCCACTTATCACCTACAAGGTCCTGCTAGTCTTTGGTGGCAGAACTATGAGGCCATGATTCCAGCTGACCAGATTCCTACCTGGAGAGATTTCACCGAGGCCTTTCGTGAGCATCATATTCCTCAAGCCCTTATCGATCGTAAGAGAGAAGAGTTCTGTAGTCTTACACAGGCTAAGATGGCTGTTGATGCCTATGGTCGAGAGTTTGAGAACCTCGCCCGCTATGCTACAGAAAAAGTGTCCACGGACGCCAAGAAGCAGGCTAGGTTCCGGAAGGGTATCAACCCCAAACTGTGTCATGATCTCCACTTGCATCATTGCAACACATTCCATGCTCTTGTGAACAAGGCCATCAACGCAGAGACAGCTCAGCTCACTTACGATGAGTCTCGTAAGCACAACCTTGATTTGGGAACTTCCTCTCGTACTAGTTCCCAGAAGCGCCGGATTTGGGTTCCGAACTCTGTTCTTCCACCCATTTATCCTCCGAGGCCATCTTGTGTGGTACCTCTTCCAGTTCAGCAGTATGCTCCACCCAGGTCTATTGATGGACCGTTTGCCAATGCAGGTCCACGTCCTAACCCCAGGATTTGCTACAAGTGCGGAGAACCGGGACATATTGCCCGTATTTGCACTCAGACCCGTGTTGCTCCATCCCAGTCCGAAAAATCTATTAGTCGTGATAAATCATCACGCAAGATGATCAGTGTCAAGCCAGCTCCCACCGAACATGGACGTGTGCATCACGTCTCAGCCAAAAACGCTCATGATGATCCAGATGTCGTTCTTGGTACACTCCTTGTTAATTGCCATCCGGCATCGGTTCTATTCGATACTGGAGCGTCTCATTCTTTCATTTCCGAAAGTTATGCCCGCTTGCACGACATGTCATTTTGTGATTTGCCCTCCCCACTTCTCATTCACACTCCTGGATCCAAATGGCAAACTTCTAGTGTAAGCCATGGTAATGAAATCCTTGTCGACAGACTTGTGTTCCTTGCATCACTTGTAGCCCTCAAGTCTTCAGATATTAATATCATCTTGGGTATGGACTGGATGACAGCTCATCATGCCAAGATTGATTGCTCCACTAGGTCTGTTCAGCTTACACATCCATCTGGTAAGATAGTCACCGTCACCACTAGAGTTGCGAAGCGTCAACTCTATTCTCTTAATGCCAGCCCTCATCCAGATCTTGAAGATGTTCCGGTAGTCCATGACTTTCCGGATGTCTTTCCAGAGGAACTGCCAGGTGTTCCACCCGACCGAGATGTAGAGTTTCTTATAGAGCTTATCCCAGGAACCGCTCCAATCTCTAGGAGACCCTACAAAATGGCACCCTTAGAACTAGCTGAGCTTAAGAAACAACTTGATGAGTCCTTGCAAAAGGGTTTCATCCGTCCTAGTTCTTCTTCCTGGGCTTGCCCCGTCCTCTTCATTAAGAAGAAGGATGGTACGGATCGGATGGTCGTAGATTATCGTCCCGTTAATTTGGTCACGGTAAAGAACAAGTATCCGCTTCCCAGGATCAACGACCTGTATGATCAGCTCGCTGGATCCTCAGTTTTCTCCAAGATGGATTTGAGGTTAGGATACCATCAAATCAAGATTAGAAATGGGGACATCCCCAAGACGGCTTTCGTCACTCGTTATGGTCAGTACGAGTACACCGTCATGTCCTTCGGTCTAACAAATGCTCCAGCCACCTTCTCCCGCTTGATGAACTCGATCTTCATGGAGTATTTAGATAAGTTCGTCGTGGTTTACCTCGATGATATTCTTATTTACTCGAAGAACGAGGATGAGCATGCCGAACATCTTAGACTTGTTCTAGAAAAACTCAGAGAGCACCGCCTTTATGCCAAGTTCTCCAAGTGCGAATTTTGGTTGCCAGAAGTGACCTATCTCGGCCATGTAATCTCTGGTAAGGGCATTGCTGTCAACCCCAAGAGAGTTCAGGCCATTCTTGATTGGACTCCACCTGAAACAGTTAAACAAGTTAGGAGTTTCCTTGGTCTAGCCAGTTATTGTCGCCGCTTTGTTGAGAACTTCTCTAAAGTGGCCAAACCTCTCACGGAACTTCTCAAGAAAGATAAAAAGTTTGAGTGGTCCCCACAGTGTGAGCACAGTTTTCAGGAACTGAAAAGACGCCTGACTTCTGCTCCCATACTTGTGCCACCGGATTTCACTAAGGACTTTGTTATCTATTGTGATGCCTCACGACAGGGACTAGGCTGCATTCTTATGCAGGATCGTCGTGTGATTGCTTATGCATCTCGACAGCTGCATCCACATGAGGAGAACTATCCTACACATGATCTAGAACTTGCAGCCGTAGTCTATGCACTTAAGACCTGGCGACATTACCTCATTGGTAATCGCTGTGAGATCTACACCGATCACCAGAGTCTCAAGTATATCTTCACCCAACCAGATTTGAACCTTAGGCAAAGACGTTGGTTGGAGTTGATCTCCGATTACGACTTAGGGATTACCTACACCCCGGGCAAGGGCAATGTCATGGCTGATGCGCTAAGTCGTAAATCCTATTGCAACAATCTCATGTTGCAGCAGGGCCAACCACTTCTCCATGAGGAATTATGTAAGCTTAACCTTCACATCGCTCCTCACGGATTCCTTTCAACTTTGGTGGCGAAACCTACTCTTGTGGATCATATCATAGAAGCCTAGAAGCATGATACCGGAATTACCCGGATCAAGAGAAACATTGCCAAGGGTATTGCTGGTAGTTTCTCCATAGATGACCGAGGTGTTGTTCTTTTCCAAAACCGGCTGGTGGTTCCCAAGAAGCAACATCTTCGGCAATTGATTCTTAAAGAGGCTCATGAATCTCCTCTCATGATTCATCCCGGTAGTACTAAGATGTATCAGGATCTACGCCAGAGATTCTGGTGGACTAGGATGAAGAGAGAAATTGCTGAGTTCATTGCTAAATGTGACGTTTGTCGTCGCGTTAAAGCAGAGCATCAAAGACCTGCTGGCACCCTTCAGCCTCTAGCTATTCCTGAGTGGAAATGGGATAAAGTTGGTATGGACTTCATCACCGGTTTTCCCAGGACCAAGAGAGGGAATAATGCTATCTTCGTAGTCATTGATCGTCTCTCCAAAGTGGCTCACTTCCTACCTGTTCGAGAGAGTATCACTGCTAGTCAGCTTGCTGACTTGTATATTTCTCGAATAGTGTCACTTCATGGTGTTCCACTAGAGATCAATTCAAACCGTGGTAGTCTTTTCACTTCTCATTTCTGGAAGAGTTTCCAGACTGCCATGGGCACCCATCTTTCCTTCAGTACCGCTTTCCACCCTCAGTCAAGTGGTCAGGTGGAACGGGTTAACCAAATTCTCGAAGACATGCTTAGAGCTTGCGTTATCTCATTCGGTATGGATTGGGAGAAATGTCTTCCTTTCGCCGAGTTTGCTTATAACAATAGCTATCAATCCAGTCTCAAGCAAGGTCCTTTTGAGATTCTTTATGGACGAAGATGTCGAACACCTTTGAACTGGTCAGAAACCGGTGAAAGACAATTCTTTGGACCGGATATGATCCAGGAAGCAGAAGAGCAAGTTCGCATCATTCATGAGAATTTGAAATCAGCCCAGTCTCGTCAAAAGAGCCAGTATGATCGTCATCATAAGGAAGTGGCTAATGAAGTTGGCGACAAAGCTTATCTTCGGGTTACTCCTTTGAAGGGTACCCATCGTTTTGGTATCAAGGGCAAGTTGGCTCCTCGTTACATTGGTCCTTTTCGCATTCTTGCTAAACGAGGAGAGGTTTCCTACCAATTGGAACTACCCCCACATCTTTCTCGAGTTCATGATGTCTTCCACGTCTCTCAACTCAGGCGTTGTTTCTCGGATCCCATCCGCGGAGTGGACCACGAAACGCTTGATCTCCAAGATAACCTCACATATCGAGAGTATCTCGTTCGCATTTTGGATCAAGCATAGTGTGTCACTCGACATCATAACATCAAGTTTCTCAAAGTTCAGTGGTCTCATCATTCCGAGAGAGAAGCTACTTGGGAGCGAGAAGATCGTCTCCGACTGGAGTACCCTACCTTCTTTCCGTCTACTCCTGAATCTCGGGACGAGATTCTTTCGAGTGGAGGCGAGTTGTCACAACCCTAGTTCTGGTATGCACTAGGTTAGTCTTGTTGTTTGCATCATGGTTAATTTTCAAATGAAATTGAATTGAGGACTTGTGAAACCCTCAGAAACCCTTTTTGAAAATGACCCAAATAAAAATTACTCCAAAAAGGTCCAAGAAAATGTTCTTGTTGCCCTCTGAAAATATTGGTTAGAGATAAAAATCAAACCAATATTATTGGGAGCTCATAAGTATTTATTTTGGGCATTTGGAATTAATGCAATAGTTATTTGCTTGGATATATATTTATTATATATTTTATATATGTCCAAAATTCTGATTCTTTATTTTGAGGGGCTTGGATTAATTCCTAGGTCCCTGCAAAATAAAATGTCAGAAGAAAATAATTGATTTAGCTTAGAAACTAAATCAAAACAAATGTCAGAAAAATAGAAAAGAAAGAAATAAAAGGGGGAAGAACTTACCTGGCTTACCTGCAGCCCAACTGCCTGGCCCAGCAGCCGGCCCAGGTGACTGGCAGCGCCAGTCACCCTCAACCTCGCGCTAGGAGGCCGAGGCGCGTGCCCGACGCGTGCTCCGCCGCACCACACCACCTCCTGCCTCTCTGCTTCATCCCCCTCGCCGCCTGGTAGCTTCGGGACGAGCCACGCACCCCCCCGACCCTCTCGCACTCTCCTAGACCTCTCCCCTCCTCTCCCTCGCTCTCTCTCGCAACTCCCGAGCGCCGTCGTCGCCGCCGATCGCCACCACCGTAGCCACTGCCTCTCCCTCGCCTCTCCGACGAGCCTCAGAGCTCCGCCCCACCGCCGTGAACTTCTACGCCGCTCCGCAGGACCCCGGACGTCCCGAGACCGCGCCCCTGAGCTCTTCTTCTTCACACGGCCACCGGACGCCGGCGACGAATTCGCCGCCTCCGACGCTTCCCCGAGTCCATTGAACCCTCAACAGATCCGCGGTGAGCTCTCGGATCTTTCCCCCCTGTCCTCACCGTCGTCTGCGACCTCTAAGTCCTACCCCCGCTGATGGCCGACCTCACCGCCGCCGGCGATGCCGCCGCCGTGGCCACAGCCACGCAAGCTCCAAACTGAGCGTGTCACCGCATCCGCCGCTTCACCAAGAACCCGTAGCACCTCTCCGTTAGCCTCCCCGTGCCCCGTAGCTCCAACCCCGACAAGGCCCGAACTCCGGCGCCGCCGCGAGCTCGTTTCCGGCGAGCTCCGGCCGTCCTAGCTGTTGCCGCTGGCTGGAATGGACGCGGACGAGCTCCAGCTCTCCGTAGATGATTTCAGCTGCTCAAAAGACCCCCGGAACCGGAATCCCGATGACCTCCGCCGCGTTTGCTGCCGCCGGCGGCTCAACGCCGGCGTGTTAGCTGCGGTTTGACCCGGATTTGACCCCCTGGGTCAATGACAGGCGGGCCCCACCCCTTTTAGTTAGTTGACTATTTAGTTAAATTAATTAGTTTTGTTAATTAGATTAGCCACTGACATGTGGGCCCTGCCCTGCTGACATTACTGTTAGAATTAGTTTAGAGTTAGTTAAATCAGTTAGTTAACTAAGTCACTGACCAGTGGACCCCACTGTCAGGTTTGACTCTGGACCAGCCCTTTGACTTGCTGACGCAAGCATGACACAGTGCTGACGCAATAAATATTCTCTGGAATTGTTTTGTTTAGGAAAATCCAGAAAAATGTTTAAAACTTCAAAAAATCACAGAAATTCAACCGTAGCTCAGAATGAAATAATTTATATATGAAAAATGATCAGAAAAATATAAGGAATCTGTTTATTGAATTTTCATGCATGTTTAACCAACTTATACCTACTGTTTATATGAAAACACATAATTGGCATTTAAAAATACTTAATTTAGAGTTGCATTTGAACCCTTGGTTCAAATGGAGTTCAACCAAATAAAATGCTAGCTGCATTAGCTCAAACAACATCATAACTTCATGCCATATGCATGCATCATATTGTTGCATATGCTTGTGTTTGATTGTCGGCACCGTTCTTCTCAATAGGTCCAGCTCCGGAGACCGATCCAGAGTACCTGTCAGAGGAGCAGTGCTCTGAACGTTGTTTTACCAGGCAAGCAAACCCCCTTTGTTTATTCCGATACAACCCCTCTCTCGCTCCTGCTCCCTGTTATTGCATTAGGACAACAACGACTTCAACTGCTACTTTATCCTGCGGTAGTTGAACCCATTCCTCTGCATGACCTGTCATTCCACAGTAAATAGTTGAAACCCACTAGCATGTGTAGGAGTTGATTGAAGCCATGTTGTGATCTTACCGTGCCTTGCTTGCTATTGCTTAGAGTGTGTCAGGTCTGATTCATCGGGAATGAATTGGAGTACAATGATATGTTCTGATGCTGAGGGTTAAGCGTGTGAACACGATTTGGTAAAGGTAGCGATGAGAGGCCATGTAGGAGTACATGGTGGGTTGTCTCACTGGAACCGTCCCTAAGAACTGAGTTCCGAGTATGTTGTCCAATGACTAGCTACTACCACACATTGGGTTCCGGTAACTCGACCCCTCTCGACTTATTAATCAACATGATCTCTGTCCAGGAGTTGCAACTAGTTTCTAGTGTTTGTAGGTAGTGTTAGTAGTCTACCAAGTGGCACACGGCCAGTGGGCTTGGGACAGACTAGGCACCGTGGCACAGTGTACCAAGCGTAGATCCACTCGGTGAGGTGGGCTTGGGAACCCTGCGCACATCATTTGGGGCCGTGAGCGACACCCCGGCCGGAACTCCCCACGGATGGAACCCGAATAGGCGATAAACCTGGACGAGAGACTTGTGTGGTTAGTCAGGTCGTGGCCGACACCCTCGCCAGGCTTCCGCTTGAAGGTTGCCGAGATACACGAGATGTACATGGCGGTAAGTGGCGAGAGCGTGTGTGAAGAGGTACACCCCTGCAGTGTTAACATGATCTATTCGAATAGCCGGGTCCATGGTTATGGACTTCTTGGATGCTTACGTGGTACATAGACAACTTGAAGTGGATACTCTAAAATACTCAAGACAAGTGTGAGTGCTATGGATGGCCTTCTCGTAGGGAGACAGGAATGAATCCATAGTGGTGTATTGAGTGGTGCTTAGTGGACTCGTGTGCGCCACCTCAAAGTTACCAACAATCATATAATAGGATAGCCACTGAGTCAAAGCTGGCTTGCTACAACTAAACCCCACTTTGCCATCTTGATACAAGTGCATGTATGATAGGATTTGATGTAAGTCTTGCTGAGTACCTTTGTACTCATGTTTGCTTAATTTATGTTTTGCAGATGAGATTGATGTCTCACTAGTAGTTCCGCTTGGACTTCGACAAGTAGCTTGTTACCTCAGCTACGATCTTGGACGAGTGTTGTAGTTAGTCAGGCTCTTCAACCTTTTTCATTTGTAGATGTCTGTACTCAGACATGTTGTGCTTCCGCTTGTTGCTTGTATGCTCTGAATGTTGGGTCATAAGACTCATGTTTGTAATATCTAGCTCCTCGGAGCCTAATGAATAAATACTTTGTTTATTAGAGTCTTGTTGTGATGCCATGTTGTATTTGCACATATTGAGCATATTGTGTGTATGTTATTGAAATGCTTGGTATGTGTGGGATCCGACACCTAGTTGTTTACCCTTGGTAGCCTATCTTACAGAGAAATGTCTCCTAGTGTTTCCACTGAGCCTTGGTAGCTTGCTACTGCTCCGGAACACTTAGGCTGACCGGCATGTGTCCTTCTTCGTTCCTGTGTCTGTCCCTTAGGGGAAATGTCACGCGTTGTTCCTTTAAGTCCTTGTAGCTTGCTACGACTTGGGTTCATACGTTGATGACCGACACGTTCGTTGCTGGGTCATGAATGCCTGTCTCTGTAATTTAGTGACACTTTTGGATTATAACTGGTCATGTCGGCCCGGGTTCTCTGTCATATGGATGCTAGCGACACTATCATATACGTGAGCCAAAATGCGCAAACGGTCCCGGGCCAGGTAAGGTGGCACCCGTGGGGATACCGTGCGTGAGGCCGCAAGGTGATATGGTGTGTTACATGCTAGATCGGTGTGACTTAGGATCGGGTCCCGACACTGAATTCCTGCATATATTGTTAAGGCCGTAAATTACCTCCTTCTTTCTCACTTGTAGTGATTATTTCATTAAAATCACCAAGCACTAACCAAGGCCCCACATTTTTATTATGAAGATCGCGCAAGCATGTCAATGAGAGGTGCTTCACTTCCCAAATTGGTTCCCCATAGAAACCAGTTAGCCGCCATGATGGATTGTCCCCATCAATCACTATGCTGTCAATAAAATTGTCGGAAGAGTAATTCAAGACCACTTCATTAGCTGAATTATAAAAGAGCACAAGTCCACCAGAATGGTCATCACTGCCCACTAAGTGAAAGAAATCAAAACCTAGCTTAACCCTCAATCCTTCTGCCTTATCCTTATTTAAATGTTATATGTGATTCTGACAAAAATAAATACATTCGCTGTCACACGCTGTTGGAGCTCCAAGAGCTCTCGAACTGCCGTATACAAAAGCATTCCACGACAGTTCCATGCTAAGGTTTTCATTGCTTCCGGCAACCCCCCTGCTCGGAGGTCGCCGATGTATTATCAAATTTTTTTGGTAACTGCCTCTCCATCTGTTCCTTTTAGCTTCTTCCTGTTTAGATTTTTTTTGCGGTGTGCCCCCGTCAACCAAGGGCTCTTCTTCACTTCCCTCAAAATGCTGAGCAATCACAGCTGTATCACCCACCAGAACTAGTTCCGTATTCTGATCCAGAGGATCATTCTTTAGGCTCCTCGATGTCGAATCATGAGCAACCCTCTTCCTCAACACAAGGGAATCTTCATGCTGTTGTTCAGTCATCAAGGATGATGTTCCTCTAATGGGTGCTGGGTCCATTTGGGCATTAAACCTCCAACTTCTATTGCGATTATAATCTGACAGTATACCATCTCCCAAACGGGGGCCTTAGATTGATTCACCACGTTCTCATGTTCCGTGTCCCTTGGGTTTTTTCCACGACCACCGAAGTTAATTTCCCTCCTCCCACGGCCTTGGCCTCGACCACCTGACATTTCAGGCACCTCACCACGATAAACAGCACCAGGTCTACCTCTTCTAGCCCCTCTTCTAGAAGCAAGAATGAACGCCCCCACTCAAATTTCATGGTATCATGCTCTCCTGATCCGTACTCTTCATACCAGTGTCCCATCATACCGCACTCATAACAAAAGGTTGGGAGTTTATCAAACTTCACACTTTAAGGTTCAGTTACACCTGCCTTGGTAAATCTGACCACTCTTGTTAATTTATTGCTTACATCCGGCCTTACACTGACTCTTATAAACTCGCCAACAAAACCATTAGGGATCGTAACCTGGACCTCTTGTACTTCACCAATGCGGCTCGCTAGGTTTTCCAGAAAGCTTTTGTTTTTCAAAACTCCATCTGGAAGTTTGTGAATTTGCGCCCAGGTTTCCAACTGATCCAGTTTTACCTTTTCTGGCTTGTAGAAACCATCATACTCAGCAATAATTAAAGCATGACCTTTGAAATCCCAGGGGCCCTGATGCATGGCCTTGTTCCAATTACCCAAGTAGTTGAATTGGACAGAATAGAGGTTAGTATTTATCCTCCTCCAAATTACTTCATTTGCTGGATTCCATGCCGCACACATGTCACCAATGAGAGCGCTCTGATTAAACGAATTGGTTGTCAGAAGACGTCCAATCGCAAGCCACTTTGGTCTGACCTCCTCTATATCAATCTCATCTTCCCAAACCAAATCATCAAGTTCATCCTCCTACAAGGTTAGGCGATCTAGTAGATCGGTGGTACTATCAACTCCCGGCCCCTTGGGCGGTTCTTCATCCACCTGACTAGCCATGCCTCCTAGTGAACTAGCAGACCAACCAATGAATACTCCTCTCAAACCCTAGCAACACCCTGCTCCCCACCAAGGCTGGGTAGGCGAACCAATCGCCCCCTAGTTCAGCCCAGGTGGGAGGGAAGAGTGTAGCATGGGGGAGAAGGGAGAGAGATCAGCTTTTGCCGGAAGAAACGATACTGACGGCATAGATCACCGGAGGACTTGAAAACCCTAGGCCGCCACCTCAGGGGACTAGTGATCAAGGAGTTGATCTTGGGGATATCGATAATCTCTCCTTGGGTTTCATAAACGTATTGCAAAGAAAAGGGAATGGTCTTTGTAAGAAAAGTTTCACTCGAGAACTTCATGAACTAGACAACACCCCGCGCTTTGTAGCGGGATGATAGTATAACAAACAATTTGAAAAAAGGGGCACCTGTAAGAAGAAAAGGAGTAAGAAAATAAAAATAACAAATGTTGTGCAGGAGAAGATGGCTTGGATTTAATGTGTAACTCTGAAATAGAGGATGACTCTCTCTCTCTCTCTCTCTCTGCGCATTGCTGCGGTAACTTTGTTAAAAACGCATAAGTAGTTGACAAAAATAACTAAATCTAATGAAAAGAAAGTATAAGCTTGAAAATCAATTTAAAAAGTGTCTAAAAATAGAATGAAAACTTTTGAATCACAATTAAAAATGACATTTCGAACAAAAATGTGAAGGATGACTAACATGAATATATGATGCGGCAGCATTACATGCATAGACTAATGCAAAATAATTTATAAGTGTGGGTGTACTAAGGTAGGGGTACCTCAGTACCCCAACTTGTGCACGGGCAGTAGCAGCTTCCCGCGGCAGGGCTCACCACGTGCTTGCCGGAGACCTTTCTGCTCCATATAAATCCATTCAAAAACAAAGTATACAAGACAGAAGATCAAGGCCCCGGCAAGTGGAGCTTGCCGGGAAGGCTGTCCCAGGCTCAAGATTACCTCACCAGCACAAGACCCTGGCAAGAGGAGCTTTCCAGGAAGACCAGAAGACATGCCCCGGCGCAGCATGCGCCCCGGCAGGGCCCGGGGAGCGACAAGCTTCAGAGCCCGTCAAGCTTCCGGGCCCGGCAAGGTCAAGACCCCGGCAAGGTGCTTGCAGGGGAGAGATACGCTGTGTGCCCACGCTCCAGCTCATCGAACCACGCGTCGCCCTGGGGCCATTCCAGGGACGCGTGGCGGATGGCTGTGCAGCCTGGGGGACACGGTGGCACTCCACGATGATAAAGCTATCGCCGTGGCAAACGGAGACGCAAGGGCGGGCGCTTTTGGGGTCGACGGCGACGGGAATTTAATGCTCTTGTCCCCCACTGTCAAAGTAGGTGATGACCACTGTTCACCCACTGTTGCTCCACTATTCCCGCACTGTTACAACTACCACCACTATTACATTTTTACCCTTTCTCCTACGTTGACACCTGTCGGTGACCCCTTGAGCTATAAAAGGAGGCCCATGCACAACGTAGAAAGGGTTCGGAACCTAGATCACTCATTCGCTCGATGTAGCTAGTTCTTCAAGCTCCCGAGCTCTCCAACTCAATACAAACTAAGCAGGAGTAGGGTTTTACGCGTCCGTCGCGGCCCGAACCTGGGTAAACTGCCCGCGTGCTCACTACGATATGCTCTTTGTGCTCCCTCCGCTCCCTTACCTCACGAACAAGGGGCTCCGGTCCCATAGGTGCTCGTGGTGGACAGTTTCCCCCGACATCTTTGGCGCGCCAGGTAGGGGGCGTCGAGGTTGTGCGAACCTGATCCGGCGTTCACGCGGGCGCATTCTTCATCAACCTCTCCGACTTCATCAAGAACTCCATCATCAGCAACATGGCCCCGAAGAAGAAGGCTTCGGAGGTCGCAGGCCCGTCCGCGTCTGTCCCACCACCACCTGAGCCAACGGTGGGTGGAGGAGACGCCGGCGGAAGAGTGGTCGCCGGTGAGGAAACTCACGGCACCGCTAAATCCAAGGACAAGGCGGACGGCCGGACCAACTCCAAGGCCTCGGTCTCCGTAGATGCGCCACGTCCATCTCAGCAAACAACAACCCAGCAGCGCCATGGCACAGGAGGTGGCATCCGCTTGCTGGGCCAAGGGCAAACCGGAGGCTCGCGGGATGCTCCGGGCCATCGTCCTGGCACGAGCAAGGCGCGGTCGCCGGGGCGGGACCCTGCCCCTTCTAACCCTGTTGGGAGTCCGAGCATATCCCGCTCCTCGCGCCGCTCGCCCCCGCTCTCCTCCTCTCCAGCAGAAGCGCTCGCAAGGGCGCAACTGCTCCTCGACTTCCCTCCAGCGGCAGACAAGGCCGAAGACTGGAGGGCAACCATCCAGAGCCTGATCGCCTTCGCCAACAACGACACGCCGCAGCACCGGCGACCTTGCGGCCACGGCAAGTCGAGAAGACGAAGGCCGACGGCGACAAGACCGCCGGGGGTGCAACTACCGTGCACTCCCCGCCGCGGAAGCAGAAGACGCCGCCCCGCCGGATCAACGTCGACGACGACTCCACGGCGTCGTCGGATCCGCGGGCTCGTCGGGACCAGCGCCAGGTCCTTGACGACCGGCGACAAGAAGACGCTCGAACGACGATCGAGTGCCGCCGAGAAGCTCGGCGACAATCAGATCAGCGAGCTGGGAACGCTGTCGACACGCACGCGCCTGGTGAACCAGGCGACTTGCCGTACGCGGCAGGTTGCCCTGCGTTTACCCGTGAGCTGCGGCGCGTCCAGTGGCCCAGCATGAAGAATTTCAAGCCCGACGTACCGGAGAAGTACGACGGCAAGACGCACCCCTCGGAATTCCTCAGCATATACACCATCGCGGTGCAGGCTGCCGGGGGGCGCGACGAGAAGATACTGGCGAACTACTTCCTGCTGGTGCTTAAGCCAAACGTCCGTTCTTGGCTTATGCACTTGCCGGAAGGCTCCATTTCTTCTTGGGCGGATCTTTGCCACCAGTTTGTTGGCGCCTTCACGGGCGGCCACAAACCCCATGGCCAGGAGAGTGATCTCCACATCTTGGCCCAGAAGGAAGGGGAACCTCTGCGCAAGTACATCCAGCGTTTCGGCCGCGTGCAGCACAACATCCCCGACGTCCACCCTGCTGCGGTTATCAGTGCGTTTCACCAGAACGTACGTAACCGCCGCATGCGTGAGGAGATGGCCATGACCAAGATACGGGATGTCAGCGAGCTCTATGCTCTAGCTGATAAGTGCGCGCGCGCCGAGGAGGGGAGGAAACTCCCCGGAGAGGATGCTGGCGCAGGGGGAAGCGACAGCGACGACGCCGCCCCGGCGAAGAAGAGCCGGCGGCGGAACAATAGAAGAAAGAACAAGAAGGAGGTGCTTGCCGTCGAGAAGTCCGGCAAGGAGGCTCCCGCCAAGCAATCATAGGCTGGCGGCTCCGGCAAGGAGCCTGCCCCTGTGGCGGCAGCCGACAAGCAGGACGGCTCCGACAAGCAATACTGCAAGATCCACCGCACCAAGGGCCACGATCTCTCCAACTGCAAACGCGTCGAGTACCTCGTCGAGCAGCAGAAAGCTGAGTACGAGAGGCGCGACAAGGAGAAGGCCCAAGGTGGTGGAGGAGAGCCGAGCAAGAAGCGGCCATTCAATGGCCGGGGAGGACGCCGCGGCAAGGCCAAGCAGCGGCAAGGTGACCGACCTCCCCGGGGCCGTGACAAGGATGAAGAAGACGACGACGACGACATGGAGGAAGGTGATGACAGCGAGCAGGAGTTCCAGAAGGCCACGGAAGTCCTGTGCGTCGACGGCGGCGCCTCTCTGCACACCTCCCACCGCCAACTCAAGCAGTGGGTGCGGGAGGTGAATGCGGCAGAGCCGCCCGTGGAGTCGCGCAGGCTCCTCAAATGGTCCAGCACGCCCATCATTTTTGATCTTGAGGATCACCCTGACCGCACCACTGCGGTCGGGTGCTTGCCGATGCTGGTCTCACCCACCATCCGCAACCTCAAGGTCACCAAAATGTTGGTTGACGGCGGGGCCGGGCTGAACTTGATCTCCTCAGCTGTGATCAAGAAACTCCAAATCCCAGATGGCGAGCTCGAAGAGACCGGTTCGTTCCAAGGAATAAACCCGGGGAGGAGCAAGCCCAAGGGGAAGATAACTTTGCCGGTAACCTTTGGCGGGGAGCTCAACTTCAGAACTGAGCGCATCACATTCGACGTTGCCGATATACCATTGCCATATAATGGGATACTCGACCGTCCCGCCCTCGCCAAGTTCATGGCAGCTTCCCACTACGCCTACAATGTACTCAAGATGCCGGGGCCGATAAGCGTCATCTCTGTCCATGGCGACAAGAAGGACGCGCTTATCTGCGCCGACAAGATCTACCGGGACGCAGCAGCCGCGGCGGAAAGCAGTACACTTGCCGCTGAAGCTCCCGGGGGGAAGAAGACCAAGACCAAGTCCGACAAGTGCTCTGGGGCCCACTCCGGCAACCGCACCTCTTCGGAGTGCTGCGCTGCCGTCGAGGACGTTCCATCGAGCTCCACCGGCAAGTGCAAGAAAGGGATGGCCGCTCCTCCGGCAACCAAGAAGGTGTCCGCCAACGAGGACGGCGCTGGTGGTACCTTCACCATCAGTGCCACACTTGACAGCAAATAGGAAAGCACGCTCGTTGCCTTCCTGCGGGCGAATGTCGATGTGTTTGCCTGGCAACCATCAGACATCCCCGGTGTTCCCAGGAAGGTAATTGAGCACAAGCTTGCTGTTTGTCCTCATGCGCGGCCCGTCAAGCAGAAGGTCAGAAAGCAAGCCGTGGAGCGCCAAGAATTCATTGCTGAAGAAATCAAGAAGCTAGAAGCAGCAGGCCTAGTTAGAGGCGTGATCCATCCGACGTGGTTAGCAAACCCAGTCGTCGTGCGTAAGGCCAACAGGAAGTGGAGACTGTGTATAGACTTCACCGATGTGAACAAAGCATGTCCCAAGGATCCATTTCCCTTGCCGCGCATTGACCAGATTGTTGACTCCACCGCCGGATGTGAGCTGCTCTCTTTTCTTGATGCATATTCAGGCTACCATCAGATTTTCATGGCCAAGGAAGATGAAGAGAAGACTGCATTTATCACTCCATGTGGCACATATTGCTTCATACGCATGCCCTTCGGATTGAAGAATGCAGGCTCAACATTTGCAAGGGTAGTGCACACTGCTTTTGAGCCACAGATCCACAGAAATGTAGAGGCTTACATGGATGACATAGTGGTGAAAAGTAAGAACAAGGATACCCTGATCCAAGATTTGGAAGAAACATTTCAGAACCTGCGCAAGATACAGCTTAAGTTGAACCCCGAGAAGTGCGTCTTTGGAGTCCCCTCCGGCAAGCTTCTCGGGTTCTTTGTATCACAGAGGGGGATTGATGTCAACCCCGACAAGATTAAAGCCATCGAGCAGATCGAAGCCCCGAAGCGCGTCAAGGATGTCAGAAGGCTTGCAGGTTGTGTGGCTGCCCTCAGTAGGTTCATTTCGAAGTCTGCAGAACGCGCCCTACCTTTCTTCAAAATCTTGAAGAAGGCAGGTCCCATGAAGTGGACTCCGGAAGCGGAGGCAGCGCTGCAAGACTTGAAACGGTACCTATCCTCCACTCCAATACTTGTCGCACCTAGGCCACAGGAGAAGTTGCTGCTATACCTAGCGGCAACCAACCAGGTGGTTAGTGCTGCGTTAGTAGCGGAGAGGGAGGCCGACGAGGAGTCAACACCACCGGCAAGCGAATCCGGTGACAAGCAGGGGGCTCCTCCGACGAGCTCTGGCCCCGGCAAGGACAACTCTGCGCAGGAGCAAGAAGAAGTGCGGAAGAAGATGGTGCAGCGCCCAGTCTATTTTGTGAGCTCTCTTTTGCAAGGGGCTAGATCAAGATACTCTGGGGTGCAGAAGTTGCTTTTCGGCCTCCTCATGGCCTCGAGAAAGCTGCGCCATTACTTCCAGGCACATGAGATAACAGTGGTCACTCGCTTTCCGCTGAAGAGGATATTGCACAATCCAGAAGCAACAGGCAGGATCGTCGAGTGGGCACTGGAGCTGTCGAGCTTTGGACTCAAGTTTGAAAGTACTTCAACCATACAGAGCCGAGCTTTGGCAGAATTCATAGCTGAATGGACCCCGACGCCCGATGAAGAAGTTCCAGAGACAAGTGTACCCGTACAAGAAGCGACAAGTGAATGTGTGATGTACTTTGATGGTGCCTTCTCGCTGCAAGGCGCCGGTGCCGGCGTGGTACTCATCGCGCCCACCGGAGAGCACCTCAAGTATGTTATCCAGATGCACTTTCCCAGGGAGCAAGCGACAAACAACACTGCTGAGTATGAAGGCTTGCTTGCCGGCCTCAGGATTGCGGCCGAACTTGGGATCAGGAAGCTGATTGTGCGGGGAGATTCTCAGTTGGTGGTCCGACAAGTTAACAAGAGCTACCAGAGCCCTTTGATGGAAGCTTATGTAGATGAAGTGAGGAAGCTTGAAGAGCACTTTGAAGGTCTGCAAATGGAGCACGTCCCAAGAGCTCAGAATGACATTGCAGATGGCCTTTCAAAGTGTGCTGCGATGAAGTTACCTGTGGAACCAGGGACCTTCTTGCTCAAGCTGACTCAGCCATCCGTTACACCATCACTTGGGCAGTCCAAGAAGAGAAAGTTGGTCTCCGGCGACTACTTGCCGGCGGATCTTCCTGAAACCGCCGCCAAGGTCCCCAAGATCAACGACCAGAACGCTGAGGAACAGTTTGCTCCTGCAGATCCTCGGATTTGTACAGTTGAAGCAAGCGTTCCCGACAAGCCTCGCCCCGGCGAGCTTGCCGGGGGACCATCCGCTCCAGCAGAACCAGAGGTTCTTGCCGTGGAAGCTGAGGTTCCCGCAGCGGCCCTCGAGCCTTTAGTCCTTGCCGTTGAGCCTCGGGCCTCGGCATGGGCGCATCAGATCGTCCGTTTTCTGCAAACTGGAGAACTTCCCAACGACCTAGAAGAGATAGAGAAGATAACCAGGCAGTCAAGTATGTACCAGTTCGTGGATAACGAGCTGTACAGAAGAAGACTCAATGGTGTCAGGTTGAAGTGCATTTCCAGAGAAGATGGACAGAAGCTGTTGGCAGAAATACATGGAGGCATATGTGGCCACCACATTGGCGCAAGGGCACTTGCCGGGAAAGCTTTCCGGCAAGGGTTCTTTTGGCAAGAAGCCCTACAAGATGCAACTGCACTAGTAACCAAGTGTGAAGCGTGCCAGTTCCATGCCAAACAAATTCATCAGCCAGCTCAAGCTCTCCAGACAATCCCTTTGTCCTGGCCCTTCTCGGTCTGGGGGCTCGATATCCTCGGCCCTTTCCCTCGAGCTGTCGGGGGCTTTGAGTACTTGTACGTTGCAATCGACAAGTTCACAAAGTGGCCAGAAGTGGAACCAGTGAGAAAGGTGACAGCACAGTCAGCGGTCAGGTTCTTCAGGTCGATTGTTTGCCGTTTCGGAATCCCTAACAGGATCATCACCGACAACGGTACACAATTTACTAGTCGCACCTTCATGCAGTACGTCCAAGACCTTGGCGCCAAGGTCTGTTTCGCTTCTGTTGCTCACCCGAGGAGCAATGGTCAAGCGGAGAGGGCAAATGCTGAAGTGCTGCGCGGACTCAAGACAAGGACCTTTGACAGGCTGCGCAAGTGCGGAAGAAACTGGATAGAGGAGCTACCGGCGGCTCTTTGGTCAATCAGAACGACACCAAGTCGAGCCACCGGACAGACACCCTTTGCTCTAGTCTATGGAGCAGAGGCAGTTCTCCCCACGGAACTCGTATACGGATCTCCTCGAGTGCTCGCTTATGATGAGCTCGAGCAAGAGCAACTGCGACAAGATGATGCATTGCTCCTCGAGGAGGAACGTCTCCAGGCTGCTGTACGAGCTGCTCGATACCAGCAAGCCTTGCGTCGCTACCATAGCCGCAAGGTTAAGGCCAGGAGTCTCGAGGAAGGCGACCTTGTTCTTCGGCGTGTTCAGTCCGCCAAGAATTCCAACAAGTTGACGCCGAAGTGGGAAGGCCCTTATCGGGTGAGACAAGTAACAAGGCCTGGCGCTGTCCGCCTTGAGACCGAAGAAGGCTTACCGGTGAGCAACTCCTCGAACATAGAGCATCTTCGCAAGTTTCATCCATAAGGCGCGGTTGCCGTGATCCGCTCCGGCAACCACCTTTTGTACAAGCTTTGCCGCTGTTGCATGTAACCCTTTGTACAAAGCCGGGCGCAGACCCCGTGCATCAGTAAAGCTTTTGCGTTTTGCGCTATTTGCCTTTTCCATGCTCTTCTTCGTTATTTGCATGCATAATTTGGCATCTTGTGCAACACACATATCCGGTAAGCATTAGCACGCCGAAAGGCCATATACTTGTTTCCCTCTTCCTTTTCTTTCCCTCTTAAGCAGAAGGAATGTTCCTCGCGCACAAGTTTGCCGGGGGGGGGGAGGAGATGGAAGGTGAACCAAGTGAAGATGAACCAAGTGCTGTTCAAGAAAGAGAAGCCTTGTCGGTGCTGTTCAAGAAAGAGAAGCCTTGTCGGAGAAACAAGCAATATGTGAAAGCTAAGTTACCGGAATTTGAGCAGTTCAAATTTTTAAATTTTAGTTGTCTTCCTTGAACAACCACACTTTGTATGGAAAACCTGTGCGCGGAGGAACCTACCCGTGGCTAGCAGCACCCTTATCTTGTTCTCGAGTACGCTCAACGACTTAAGTGAGCTGCGACAAGTGTCGCACCCTTGCTTTGTTTTCGAGTTCACTCAGCAAGCTAAGTGTGTTGCGACTAGTTGCGGCAAGGTTGCTTGCCGGTAAGACCTTGGCCAGCAGGCTGCTCAGAGTCCAGCACTCAGCGCTCGCGGCAAAGGCCCCTTGCCGGCAAGCTCCCTGGAAGCGTAGGGTGAAAAGCATACAAAGTAAAGGACCAAGACAAGGGAGATAACATTGCACTGATTGATCAAAATAAAGATAATATATTACAAGGGATAACTTGTCGCAATGACTAATAAGTTCATGGCACACTATGCAGCAACAAAAGAGATAAAGCAAAGGAGGCCTAATCTACGCGGTCGCCCTCAATCCTAGAGATCTTGTTCACTTTGGCGATAATGTGGGCAACCTGCGCCTTCAGCGCCTCCATATCCGCGTCGGCCGGCAAGCTGCGGAGAACGTTGGCGAGGTTTATACCAGGATTGCGGTACACTATCTTCGTCAAGACGCGCTCCAGAGTTCCCGCGCAGAGCTGGCGTGACTCCTCGGCCAGTTGCGCGGGGAGCTTCTTCTGAAGATTTGCAAGTGCCGGCGCGATCCCTCTGAAGAAGAGACTGAGCTTGGCGCTGTGGGGGAGGTTTGGATCCGGAGATTATATGAGATGCTCAACCCTTAGCGCCATCAGCTCCTTGTCGATGTTAGCTGCAGAGGCCATCAAGTCTTCGGTCCATACCTCGACGGTTTGGCGGAAGTTGTTGGCCGCAGTGGTGGCGCTCTCCACCAAGCCTCGCTCCTTGCGGAGCTCGTCCTTCAGCTTGGTTTCGCGGTCCCGGACGGCGTCAAGAGAGTCCTTCAGCGTGGAAACCTTCAGCTCCAGATCTGCGATCGAGTCCTTGGCGGCCTTCAGCTCGTCGCCTTGCTTGGAAAGGCGCACCTGGAGTTCAGAATTGGTGTGGGCGTCCTTCTCATGCTCTAAGTTGAGCGCGGTAACCCTCTCCGTGCTCGCCTTAAGGGACTCCTCCAGTTGCGTCACTTTAGCCTCAAGGTCTTTCTTGGCGGTCTCTGCTGTGGCGGCGGCGGCTTTCGCCTCCTTCAGCTCTCCGCCAAGGGCCTGCTCCCAGGCGGTAAGGTCTTCCTCGTGAGCGTCGAGGTTGACCTTCCGTTGGGTGAGCTCTCCTTCTCGCCGGGACAGCTCTTCTCCGGCGAGTCGCTGCTGCTCCTCGGCCTCGGCTTTCTCCAAGAGCCATTCCTGGTACTCCCTGGCAAGCCGCTCGCGCTCCTCCGCCAGGTCGCGGAGGGCCGCCTAGTTGGCGGCGCGGAGCTCCGCGGCGCGCTTCTCCATGTCAGCAGCGGCCTTGGCGGTGAGGGCCTCTCGAGACTCGAGCTTCGCCTGCCTGGCCCGGTAAAGGGCCAGGAGCCGGTGGAGCAACTTCTCCTCCTCGGGCTCGTCGCTCCCGCCAGGCGCCTCGACGATCTTCAGCCCCGCGGAGGCGAGAACCTCCCCATCGAAGGTCTCTCCCTCCTCGGGGGCTCGCGACGAGGATCCCCACGGCACTTGGATGAAGACGCCGTTGGGAGCCTCAAGATAGTAGGCGGACTGCTCCTTCTCGGTGGAGGGGTCGGCGGCCGGCGCAGCGCTTGACGCACCTGCCGCCTCCGGGCCGGCAGTATGGCCGCCGTCCCCCTCCTCGGCCGCTGCGTCTGCGGTCGGAGCAGTCTCCTCCGCAGCAGGCTCGGCGGCTCCCGCCGTGTCTTCAACGACAGGGGCGTTGCCGCCGTCGCCCTGCGCGCCCTCCTCCTCGACGACGATTTCCGTCTCCATCTGCTCTGGGGGAGGAGGATCTAGAAGAAGAAGAAGAAAAAGAAGAAGAAGTTCAAGCAAATATCCAAAAAAGACGAATCCAAGAAGACGGAGTTACAAAACTTACCTTGGCGGACTTCGTCGACGGCAGGCTCCCTCGCCGGGGAGCTCTCCCTTGGCGGGGTGGCCGCCCTCGCCGGGCTGCTCGCCCTTGGCGGGGTACTCGCCCTTGGCGGAGTACCCGCCCTTGGCGGAGCACTATCCCTCGCCGGAGAGTTCGTCCTTGGCGGGGACGGTGGGGCCTGCGGCTCCTCGGGAGCGATCTCCGGATGCTCCTGTGGCTGCGGCTCCACCTCTGCACAAGAGAATTAAGACAAAACAAGAACAACAAGGTGTTAGTATAAACAAGATCCTCAAGCGCGCCCGACGAGTGGTAAGATCAAGCCCAGACTTACGCTGCGGGCTGCGCTGGGGGCTGCTCCTCGGAGCAGCGCTCGGGTCCGGCAAGCTCGTCGCTGGGGTGTCTCCTGTCGCCGCGACGGGCGAGTCGTCTTCGACCTCGACGACGGGAACCTTGGCCTTTTTCGCCACTCGCTGGGCCAGGGTCCTGAAATCAAAGCAAGAAACAAGATCAGAATCTACGAAGGAAGAATCAAGACAAAGCTAAAGAAGATACAAAACTTCAAGTCCTTACTCCTGTTCCTCGTCGTCGTCGTCGCTCAGGGCGGAGAAGTCGAACGCCACCTGAGGCGCGTCCGCGCGAGGAGCGGGAGGAGAAGGCTCCCTCGGGCGCTTGGCGGTCCCCGGGGCTGGGGGCTGCGAAGACCCAGCCCCTGTGGACGCCGAGGCCCGAGGAGCGGGTGGAGCAGCCGCTCCGCTCTGTGAAGACCCTCCTCCACTTGGCGCTGACGTGCGGGGCGCCTCCGCCGTGTCCTGTGTGCGGGTCGCCCCCGCCGTGGTTGGTGCGCCGGGCGCTCCCGTCGCAGCTTGGCTCCCCCGGGTAGCTCGCGCCGCCCGGCGAGCTGGTTGTTGTCGGGGCGCCTGCGCCCTCGTCGCCGTCGTCGCCTTGCGCAGGCGCTTCAGCGGAGATCGCCTGGGACTTGCCCGAGGCGGGGAGGTCTCCGACGACGAGGAGGCGTCGTCGTTGTAGAGCCCCAGAGACCCATCGGAGTCCTCGCCGGCCCCGGCGTCTTCCTCCTCCTCCTCCTCGGCCGGCTTGCTGGGCCCAGCGCCCTGCCCTGCTACCGTGCTCCCTCCGACGCCTCCGCTCCCTCCGGCGCCTCTGTTTCCTCCGGCAACGTCGCCCCTCGCGGCGGCCTCGGTCACGATCCCGGGGATCCCAGCATGTCTCAGAGAGGGGACCCCGGCGAGCTCGTCGGGCGGAAGCTTCAGCAGCCTGCGGATCTCTGCCTCCTCTGCTTGGCAGGACGCTTCCGCAGCCTCTGCCTCTTCAACCGTGAACCCAAACTCCCCTGCCGCTGCGGCTGCGGCGGCCTCTTCTACCCGGGAGGCTATATAAGCAATCTCCCGGTCAGTGGTGTCCCGAGTGAGCCCCTTGATCTCATCCTTGTTCTTCGCCACCTCCACCAGGTTGTCGAAGAAGCTCATGATGGCATCTGGCTTGGGCGGTATCCATGTGCGGTCGACGCCGTGCGAGTCGCATGCGGGCATCATTGCGCGTAGGGGATCCCGGGCCGTGCTGTTGCAGAGGGGCACCACTCCCCGGGGAGCTCTGAACCACTCTGGATGGGCCGGGTCGTGCTTAAAAAGTTCCCGGACCATCCCCTTCAGCTCCAGCGACGTGAAGTTGAAGTTTAGCCCTGGGCGCAGTCTCATAACGTCCGCCGCGTTGCCGTACTCCCATGCTGGCCTCTTCCTATCCTGTAGAGGGGCAATGCGGCGGCGGAGAAATTCTGCTCCCACCTCTCCGATGGTCAACTTTGCTACCCGGAGACGAAGAATCCTGACAAGGGCGACGTTGAGCTTGATGTCGTCCGAATCCAGCTCGCTTCAATCCCTGCCGCGCACTATAGCTGTTGTGCGCGGCACGGTGAAGGGCTGCGGCTCGTCCTCTACTATCCAGCACCAGTCCACGCGCCACTCCTCCCACTTGCCGCGGAGCTCTCCTTGCAGGTAGGACTCCTTCTTGTTCAAGCGGAAGACCCAAGAGATTCCTCCGAAGAGGGGAGCGCCGGCCTCTACTCTAGGCGTAAAGAAATGCCTAAACAGCGCTACATTCGGATAGATCCCAATATAGTTTTCGCACAGATGTGCGAAAACCGCCATCGTGAGGATGGCGTTGGGGGTGAAGTCTAGAAGGTGGAGGTTGTAGGTGTTCATGATATCGCAAAAGAATTCAGAAAAGGGAGGACAAAGGCCGCAGTGGAAGAAAACAGCGAAGAAGAAGTACCCGCCGGGGTATATATCCTTGGCGGCGGCGGGATAAGCTCTGGTTCGAGGGTGCGCCTTGGTCTCCTTGGCCCAGAACAAGTAATACTTGTTCCAGAGCTCCCGCGCGCTGAGCCTTGGAGCGAAGACGACATTCCTCTTCCGCAGAAGAGCAAGCCTCGCCGCCTGCTCAGATTTCTCCTTCTTGGTCTTCTCCGCCTTCGCCTTCTCGGTCTTCGGGGCCATGGCGGAGGCGGTGAGGGAAGGAGGGCGAAGAGTCCGGCGGCGCCGCGGATGCGGAAGACGGCGGAGGAGGTGTGGAGTCGGAGCGCAAAGGGGAATTTCTGGAGATGGAAGAAGAAGCAATGAAGACGAAGTAAGGTAACGGCCCCTGCTTCCTCTGCTTTTAAGGGGGAAGTGGGGGACGCTCCGCATTTCCCATTAAAGAACATGGCCACGTTCCCTCCCACGACGCCGCAATCGACGCGTGCCGTTACGGAGGGACGCGGCGGATGCGGAAGGGGATTCGGCGTGCCGTGGGCCGCGCGTGCCCGTGCACTGTTTTGGGCCTGGCCCAACAGCGCTCGGCACCGTGTGTGGCCCAGGCCCGGGGGCTCCTGTCGGTTTACTAAGGTAGGGGTACCTCAGTACCCCAACTTGTGCACGGGCAGTAGCAGCTTCCCGCGGCAGGGCTCACCACGTGCTTGCCGGAGACCTTTCTGCTCCATATAAAGCCATTCAAAAACAAAGTATACAAGACAGAAGATCGAGGCCCCGGCAAGTGGAGCTTGCCGGGAAGGCCGTCCCAGGCTCAAGATTACCTCACCAGCACAAGACCCTGGCAAGAGGAGCTTGCCAGGAAGACCAGAAGACATGCCCCGGCGCAGCATGCGCCCCGACAGGGCCCGGGGAGCGACAAGCTTCAGAGCCCGTCAAGCTTCCGGGCCCGGCAAGGTCAAGACCCCGGCAAGGTGCTTGCCGGGGAGAGTTACGTTGTGTGCCCACGCTCCAGCTCATCGAACCACGCGTCGCCCTGGGGCCATTCCAGGGACGCGTGGCGGATGGCTGTGCAGCCTGGGGGACACGGTGGCACTCCACGATGATAAAGCTATCGCCGTGGCAAACGGAGACGCAAGGGCGGGCGCTTTTGGGGTCGACGGCGACGGGCATTTAATGCTCTTGTCCCCCACTGTCAAAGTAGGTGATGACCACTGTTCACCCACTGTTGCTCCACTATTCCCGCACTGTTACAACTACGACCACTATTACATTTTTACCCTTTCTCCTACGTTGACACCTGTCGGTGACCCCTTGAGCTATAAAAGGAGGCCCATGCACAACGTAGAAAGGGTTCGGAACCTAGATCGCTCATTCGCTCGGTGTAGCTAGTTCTTCAAGCTCCCGAGCTCTCCAACTCAATACAAACTAAGCAGGAGTAGGGTTTTACGCGTCCGTCACGGCCCGAACCTGGGTAAATTGCCCGCGTGCTCACTACGATCTGCTCTTTGTGCTCCCTCCGCTCCCTTACCTCACGAACAAGGGGCTCCGGTCCCATATGTGCTCGTGGTGGACAGTTTCCCCCGACAATAAGTTAAATGCATGACTCGCTTATGAGGCAGATATTGCATGGCTTAGTGGGAAAGAAGACTTAAATTCATTGCTTAGTGGGACGTTGAGGTGGATACTTTGCATGTTGAGAGAATTCGGACCAACATCTTAAGAATGTAAGATATGCGGGAGTTAATCAGGGTGTCCAGATCCCACATTCCCACTGTTAACTACTGACCAAAAGGGGTTCGGGGTCATGTCTGCTTAATTCCGAACCTGTAGGGTCGCACACTTAACGAGTTCTAGTCCTGATTACCCGATAAATGAGTTAAAAGAGCACCGAAGGAGTTTCAAATAGTTCCTAAAATGTTTCGGATGGTTGCAGAAGAGTTCTGGGAATTCCGGAAAGGTATAACATAATTTCGGGAAGTTCGGGTCTATATATGGAAAGTTTCTAGGTCATCAGAATGGGTTCCGAAGACATCCAAAAAACACGGGATTTTATTTGTGGAAGAAAAGTTTGAAGGACCGACATGACATGACGACACCTAGTGGGCCCACGGAGGCCCACGTGAGGTGCCATGCCCTATGGCAGGCCCTAGGTCAAATTGGGCAAGGGAAGGAATCCTTCCCATTCTTCCACCAAGTGGAAGAGGAGAAGGATTCCCCCTCTTGAGGCGACGCTCTCCTTATCCCATCTATATATATGCGGGGAGGCCTCTTTCTTGAGATATATCAAATCCAAGTGCCTCTTTCTTGCATACCTTCATGCTCTTCCTGTCCGATTGGCCTAAGTGTTTAGGCTCCTAATTAGATGGGTTCTAATCTCGGTCTATTTGGTCTAATATAATTATATTACTAATTAGACGAGAAGTGCCTCTAGGCTTTCTCTCTCTGGCTTTCTTGCAGTTCTTCTTCCTTGACGTTGAAGCTCTACAGAACTACTACTTCGGAACACGTGGATATCTCAGATAGGTCGTCGACTGCGACTGTTGTCTTACGGAACATTCTTGCGTCTAGGAGGTGTAACCTAGTTGCGGGAATCATTATGCTGCACTGATTCATCACTTCTTCCACAATTCTACTCGTTGATGAGTTTATTCATTACCGCCATCTTCATAGTGTTCCTGGGTGTGATTGTGTAGAATAATTTTGTTGTTGTGTGGCACATTCCCCGACAGTGGAATCATGAGAAAATCTATGACTAGATGCAGGTACCCTTAGAGCATATGGTGATATGTGACATAGCACATATGTGTGGGGTTATTAGATGGTTCTAATTACTATACGTTCATTTTGTAAACCTTCTAATCTCGTGAGGTTTTGATCTTGAAAGCATGTAGGAATTTTGCTACAAAGGTATGGCATCCATAGCTAAGCTTCAAATACTATGGGTTCGTTCATACTCCAGAAAGATAAACTTTGTGAATGCGGAAGGGCGATGTAGATTAAGATCTACATGTGGTTCGCCGTAATCACGAAGTTTAGTATGGGGCTCCATATTTTAAATTAAGTCTTGTGTTTCGTACACTTCGCAAGTTAAGCCAACAACTTGAAGTGTCATGCTAATGGTTTGTAGGAAAAATAAAATTCTACCAACTTAACCATAGCAGCCACGGTAATTAGCAAGGCGATTAGAGGCGTCTAACTCATTTTTAGGTGATTTGCATCTTATGTGGTATAAGCCTTAATTTATTCAATATGTTTGTATGAGATGCAAATATCTTGTAATAACTTTATCTTGGCATACGAGCCATGGTACAACATGATGCCTGAAGTCGTATGATTGTCTTTTCTTTTATTTGTTGACATGTGTGTCAACCTCAGTGACTATGAAGAAGACAATACATTGTGATGGTAGACCCCAACGCAAATGCTAGGCACCGAGAAGAAGTTCAACAACGCGGGAAGAATGATGGAGAAGGTCACGGAGATGATGCGGACTACTTCATCGGAAAAGAGCTATACCACATTAGTACATTATTAACTTCTTGTGATGTTAACCCCTTTTCATGCACCTTGATTGCGCAATAGCCGTTTATTAGGTTGATCTCTCGCAGACTATATCAAGTTGATAATTGATGACCTACAAGTATAGGGGATTGATCTTAGTACTTTCGATAAGTAAGAGTATCAAACCCAAACGAGGAGCAGAAGGAAATGACAAGCGGTTTCCAGCAAGGTAATTTCCACAGGCACTGAAATTGTGGTAACAAGTTGTTTGATAGCAAGATAATTTGTAACAAGTGACAAGTAGCAATAATAACAATAGGTGCAACAAGATAGCCTAATCCTTTTGTGGCAAAGGATAGGCCGGAACGGTTTCTTATAATAGGCAAAGCGTTCTTGAGGACACATGGAAATTTCATCTAGTCACTTTCATCATGTTGTTTTGATTCACGTTCACTTCTTTGATAATTTGATATGTGGGTGGACCGGTGATCGTGTGTTGTTCTTACTTGAACAAGCCTCCCACTTATGATTAACCCCCTTAGCAAGCATCCACAACTATGAAAGAAGAATTAAGATAAAAGCTAACCATAGCATTAAGTGTATGGATCCAAATCATCCCCTCACGGAATAGCGCATAAACTAGGGTTTGATCTTCTGTCACTCTAGCAACCCATCATCTAATAACTACTCTACAATGCATTCCCTTAGGCCCGAAGATGGTGAAGTGTCATGTAGTCGACGTTCACACAACACCACTAAGGAATCACAACATACATATCATCAAAATGTCGAACGAATATCAAATTCACATGATTACTTATGACAAGACTTCTCCCATGTTCTCAAGAACAAAAGTAACTACTCAAAAAGCATATGCATTTTCAAGACTAGAGGGGTATTAAATAGCATAATGGATTTGAGCATATTATCTTCCACCCAATAAACCAGCTAGCACCAACTGAAAGATGTAATCAACACTACTAGCAACCCACAGGTAGCAATCTAAGGTTTTGATACAAAGATTGAATACAAGAGATGAACTAGGGTTTGAGATGAGATGGTGCTGGTGAAGATCTTGATGGAGATTGATCCTCCCACGATGAGAGGGTTGTTGGTGATGACGATGGCTGATACATATCCAATGTATCTACAATTTTTTATTGTTCCATGCTATTATATTATCAACTTGGGATGTTTTATATGCATTAATATGATATTTGCATTATTTTTGGGACTAACTTATTAACCTAGTGCCTAGTGCCAGTTTATGTTTTTTTCCTTGTTTTTGGCTTTCATAGAAAAGGAATATCAAACGGAGTGCAAATGGAATAAAACTTTACGATAATTTTTCTTGGACCAGAGGACACCTACAAGACTTGAAGTGGGGGCCAAGGGGCCCACGAGGAAGCGACAAGCCATTGGGGCACGCCCTAGGGGGCGCCCTGGGCTTGTGCCCCCCTCGGGAGTCCCCTGCATCGACTCCTTGGCCTATTAATTCCCGAATATTCCAGAAACCGTAGAGGAGTCAACAAAAATACTTTTCCATCGCCATAGGTCTCTGTTCCCATGAGATCCCATCTTGGGGCCTTTTCTGGTACTCCGTCGGAGGGGGATTTGATCACGGAGGGCATCTACATCAACCTTGCCGCCCCTCCGATGATGTGTGAGTAATTTACCACAGACCTGCGGGTCCATTACTAGTAGCTAGATGGCTTCTTCTCTCTTGTTGATCTTCAATACAGTGTTCTCCTCAATGTTCTTAGAGATCTATTCAATGTAATCTTATTTTGCGGTGTGTTTGTTGAGATCCGATGAATTGTGGATGTATGATCATATCATCTATGAATATTATTTGAGTCTTCTCTAAACTTTTTTATGCATGATTAAGATATATTTGTATTTCTCTTTGATCTATCGATTTGGTTTGGCCAACTAGATTGATTTTTCTTGCAATGGGAGAGGTGCTTTGTGATGGGTTCAATCTTGCGGTGTCCTCACCCAGTGACAGAAGGGTTAGCGAGGCACGTATTGTATTAGTGCCGTTAAGGATAAGTAGATGGAGTTTATATCAAATTGCATGAGTTTATCCCTCTACATCATGTCATCTTGCTTAACGCATTACTCTGTTTTCATAACTTAATACTCTAGATGCATGTTGGATAGCGGTCGATGAGTGGAGTAACAGTAGTATATGTAGGCAGGAGTCGGTATACTTGTTACAGACGTGATGCGTATATTCATGATCATTGCTTTGGATGTCGTCATAATTTTGTGCTTTTCTATCAGTTGCTCAACAGTAATTTGTTTACGCACTATATGCTTTCTTAGAGCTAAAAAGATAGTTGCACTTGTCCTCATGGATGCATTTGGCTACATAATACAAGAGGCTAGAGAGATCTTTTTTTTTTATGATATGAATCGTGAAAAAATGGTTATAGATAAGATCCTTTACAATAGCGACTATTTATTCAGGCATTTGCTTGCCAATAATCAAATCTTTGATGAAAATAAAAAAGCATATTCCCGTTCTAGACATGATCCAACAAGTTTTCAATAATGTGAACCAACAATATTCTTGGATCATAGCCGGTAGCCGAAAGGGATTTGCAGAAGGACAACTCGAGAATGCTAAGGTTTATATGGATAATGCGTTTCAAGTTATATTTGGAAAACCTAATGACAAAATCACATCTATGGAAAATTTTGTCAAAGATGACAATACCTAGATCGTTGCTTTATGCCTAGTTGGGGGCATTAAGCAATAGCGCTTAATGGGAGGCAACCCAATTTTATTTTTGTTTTAATCTTTTTTTTCTTATGTTTTTGAATAAATATACCTTCTACCCTCTCATTAAATGTGTTTTCATGTTTTAATTTAGTGTTTGTGCCAAGTAAGATCTTTGGAATGGTTTGGAAGATTGTTGATTTGATTTTGCTGGAAAACATAAACTTTTGTGTCCAGTACAAAAAATTCTATAATTTTCTTGATACACAAATTTACCATGGTTTTCTAATTTTTTAGAATTTTTAGAGTTGTACAAGTATGAAAAGTTTCCAGATTACTACAGACTATTCTGTTGTTTACAGATTCTGTTTTCATCGTGTTGTTTGCTTATTTTGATGAATATATGGGTAGTATCGCGGGTATGAGCCATGGAGAAGTTAGAATACAGTAGATATAGCACCAATATAAAATTAGAATGAGTTCACAATAGTACCTAAAGTGGTTATTTGATTTATTACGCTAATGGATGTTATGAATTTTTCTGTTGAGTTTTGTGTTGTGAAGTTTCGGGTAAATATTTGATGGACTACAGAATAAGGAGTGGCACGGGCATAAGCTTGGGGATGTGTAACATCCCAAATTTTCAATTTGGAATGTTATACATAGATCATACTGCATTCCTATTTCATTGCATATTGTGCGTGGGGATCCTCGAAAATTCTAAGCAACTCAAGGACCTACGAAGAGAGTTGGGAATTCTACCGTTTTCGTATTTGAGTTTATTCGAATACCGGTACGAGGATAGCGTTGGTTTTAATTATTTTTCTCTCCTAAAAATATTTCTAAATAATATATGAGTGGAGATAATATGACTTCTCCAAAATAACAAAAATATTGGAGGAAAAATATTAAAATCACTTTTGGTTTTTATTCGGATTTATTTGCGATTTTATCTGCATAGGAAAAATGCGCGTTTTTCAAAATTGCGTTTAGGTCCGGGAAAAATGTTCACTTTGTTCTAAATATTATTGGAGGATGGTGAAAATTTATTTAGGAATTTTTGGAGTCCATTTAGTATTTATTTTGTTAGTTTTCGTATGTCGGGACTCGTTTAAAAATGGCGAACCGACTTTGGGCCGTGTTTGGCCAGGACTCCACTGGCCCGGGCCTTTATAAGCCGGCCCAGCAGCCGCCTAGCGCTGCCGCGCCGCCGCTGCTGGACCCGCCGCCCGCCGCGGGAGTTCGTCGAGCTAGCCGCCCGCCGTCCCGGTTTTCTAGAAGAAACCGACCCGTTTTTTTTAGCAAAACCCTAGTTTCGTTTTTTAGACTAGATCGTTTTTTTCTTTTCGGTTTAGCTGTTTAGCGAGCGTTCGCCCGTTCGTTCGTTTTAACGAACGAATTCGTCGTTTAGTTTCAGTTAACGAACGTTCGTTCGTTAATCTGTTCACCAGTTTTCTTTTTCGGGGTATTTATCCGCATTTATTTCGATCGCGATTTCTGCCCTGATCTTGTTTTTCATTTTGCTTTTAGCTCGAGAGTCGGAATCAGGTGATTCAAAATCCCAGATCTTTGTCTCGATGAACTCTTTCCGTTTAACCAACTTGAACAAGGTTTTGCTACTGTAAAATTTGACCTTAGATCAATCTAGTAAACGGATCTTGTTTCGTTCGTAGTTTGAGTTTCGTTGCTTCGTTCGATTTGATTCTTTTTGCAAACCAGAGTTCTTAGGTTGAACTTTCTGGTTAAATCTTCTTATGTGGAGTTCTGTTTGTGCATCATTGCTTGATTGCTTATGTATGCTATTGTTTGCTTGCGATAGAATACCCGGACTGTGAAGCGTGCTACTACGAGTCTCTAGGTTTTGCGAATCATCAGCAAGGCAAGTAACACTTTGATCATACCCTTTTATTACCTAGTTTTTATGCATTAGATAAAACCCTCACACATTGCATGAGTAGGATCTCTTAACTTGTGGGACTGGGAAGTAGATTGACGTAGAAACTATTACCTGCATTATTTTCAAACCCTTGGGAGTTACTTCTACGCTATGCTTATGTTATCATGCTATGCTCGTAAACGTGGTTTGGGTTTGAGTGAAATCCATGACAGATGTGAGTTGTTAATTAATGGTACAACTTAAGGTGGCAACTTGAATACACATCTGGGTGGATTGGTTGCAGAGCACCTGGAGAATCCGGTGTTGTCCTAGGAAATCCCGGGGTTCAGTGTGATTGTCCTATGGAATGCCACCCAGGATCAAAGGGATCATAAAACTATTCATGCTAGAAACTTCCGTGTGCAGCCACAATGCCATTATGGGCTCTAGCATAGTATGAGTAAGTTGTGTGAGCTCTTTCAGTGGTGGACTAGCAGATGTAGGGGAAAGTACGTGTACCGGTCCACCCGGGGTAAAGAGTGAATGCTTCTGAAAGACTGTGTCTCGGTCATCCGTTTCTCGAACACCATGCAGTGCAAGAAATCCAATGGAGGAGATCGAGTCTTGTGGGAAAAGTGCACAAACCTCTGCAGAGTGTACAAACTGATCATGATTAGCCGTGTCCCCGGTTATGGACAATTTTGAGCATTTGGTACTTGAATTATTGGTTGATCTCATCACTCTAAAATTAATTTGTTGAGTTAGTGATTACTTTAATTGGGATTGAGTTGGAGGTACCTTCTCAATGATGTTTCAACTACCATGATAGTAAAAATAAAATTTATTCCTTTGTTGTAGGGAAAAATTGGCTTTACGCAAAAACTTTAAACTTAGTGCCTGCACCAGCCAAATATGCATATAGTGTTAGCCTTTATTCTGTTACTTGCATCCTATGTGTTATCTTGCCAGCATATTCCATGTGCTGACCCATTTCGGGCTGCAACATGTTATGTTGCAGACATTTTAGATGAGGAGTAAGACATCCTAGGTCATTTGTCATGCACTCAGCTATGCCGTTGGAGTTGATGGACTCACTTATCTTCCAAGCCTTCCGCTGTTATTTTGTTAGATGGCCTTATTCCATAGACTTTTGTAATAAGTTCTCTTTGGAGACATTCGATGTAATAAGTGTGTGATTGCCACTCTGCTATAAATCCTTCAAGTATTGCGTGTGTCAGCATTACCGATCCAGGGATGACACTGAAACACAGAGACTTCGGTCCATTAGGATCGTGGCCGCTACAAGATGGTATCAGAGCACACGCTGACTGTAGGACACGACCACTAAGATGAACCCTAGGTCACTCTTCTCTACTCATTTCTGACTCCTCTCCATTTTCTACTCTTTTAGGATGGTGGACCCAAGGAACAAGTTCACCCAATCAGATGAAGACACACCTTTTGGACGACACTTGAAGGAAGTCACTAGGTACCTAAACATAGGAATACCAAGCTTCACCGGGACCTACACCGCCACTTTACCATAAGAGGAGTGATAGACCATTCAAGTTCAAATTCCCGGGAGAACCTTCACACCATCCACTGAGCCAATAGAGTTTTCCTTTGATGCACCAACCTGGAGCCTAGGCAAGAGTATGACAGCCCACATCACTATGCGAAGGATCGGAGAAGTCTACAAGCAGAAGCTGAAGGACACCATCTTCCAGATTTGTGGACGCCGAGATGAGTGATGGGACATGATTAGCACCCGGAAGGATAGGACCATTGCAGCGTTGATCCAGGAGTTAAATCAGCACATTCGTCGACAGGAGCACCAGATGTGCGCAGGGATGATAGATTTGAAGAAGGCACTAACCAAGAACTTGGAGCTAGAAGAAGAACTCAAGTCTACACGTGACAGATACGAGGATGAGATGTTGATACTTGTGGAGAAGAATGATGATTTGACAAGGAAGCTAGGAGTATTCATGGGAGATCAAACACCAGGGATAGAAGAAGAGGAAGAAGAACCCGAGGAGATTTGTTCTGAAGATTACATCATCATCGATGACACAGATTCAGACCCCGATGATAGTGATGACGAAGACTATGAAGATGAAGCTGGAGCAGACGTCATGGAATCTTCCGCCGATCAAAATTTCTAGATGACCACCCTATGACTAGTATTTTTTTCCCATAGAGTACTATTAGAGCACTTTTGTAAACTTTAGTTAGATCTTTGTAAGACCTTGCTTGAAATCAATTGGTGTGATATGATTGTGTTTGTCTCATATGCATATGGGTAGTGATTTTCCCTTAGACCTCATTTCCATTATAATCTCTTCCCTCTACACCCATCAGATGCCTTCAAGACGTGAGCCCGGATTTGAGTTTCCCCCTGAGCTCACTCAGTTGATCCAGCAGCAGAACACTTTGATGCAACTTCTTGTCCAGAACACTCAGAACAACCAGAACAACAACAACAACCCTCCACCACCACCACCTGTGGACAACCTGACACGTTTCTTAAGGTTGCAACCACCTGTGTTTGCAAGCAGCATTGAACCAATAGTTGCTGATGACTGGCTGCGGAAGATTGGCAGGGATTTGATCACTGCCAATTGCTCGGAAGCTGAGAAGGTGTGATTTGCCGCACATCAGTTGTCTGGACCAGCCGCAGCATGGTGGGAGAATTACACAGCCACTTTCCCTATAGCCAATGTCACTTGGTAGCAGTTCCAACAAGATTTTCGCACTGCCCATGTCTCAACTGGAGCTATGAGCATGAAGAAGCGGGAGTTTCGCAATTTGCACCAAGGAAATCGTATTGTGGCTCAGTACATAGATGAGTTTAGTACCCTATCTCATTATGCCCTAGATGATGTGGCCACAGATGCCGCTAAGCAGGAGAGATTTATGGAAGGGCTAAATGATGAGATGAGCGTACAGTTGATGGTGGCAACTTTCAACAACTACCAGGAGTTGGTAGATAAGGCTCTTATGATTGAAGGGAAGCAGCAGCAGATTGAGAGCCGCAAGAGGAAGTATGGACAAGGAAGGAATAATTCTGGAGCCCAGCAGAAGCCCCGATTCACTCCGAATTCGGGAGGATACACCCATAACCATGGAAGCCACACCCACATTGGAGGAAGTTCTCACTACCACAATGGCTCCAAAAATGGGAATGGGAATGGAGCAAATAGTAATCAGAACCGCTCTACTCCATTCACACCCGCCAAGAGGGATTTGAGCCACGTCACCTGTTTCAAGTGCGGGAAGAATGGACACTATGCCACGGAATGCCCTGAAGCTAAGAATGGGAACGGCAATGGAAGCGCCAGGAAGAAGCCCAACCCGTTCAACATGGGACAAGTGAACCACGTGACCGTGGAGGAGGTTGAAGAGCAACCAGATGCTGTTGTCGGTAAGTTCTTGGTTAAGTCATTTACCGCAATAGTTCTTTTCGATACCAGTGCATCGCATTCATACATTTCAAGGGGATTAGTAAATAGACATAAGTTGGCCACCCAAGTCCTTAAGACCCCCATGCTAGTAAGTTCCCCAGGAGCAGAGTATATGGCACATCAAGGATGTTTTCAAACGCCATTGGTCATTGGACGCCATGTTTTCCCCTCAGACCTAATAGTTTTGGAGTCACAAGGATTGGATGTGTTACTAGGTATGGATTGGCTATCGATGTATGGTGGGAACATCGATTGTGCCAGTAAGTCTATTTTGCTTACCACCCCGGTGGGAAAAAGGATCAAGTATGTATCTAGGCATTCGCCTATAAGGACACAAGTTCATTCTCTCACGGGAGTTGTTCAAGAGGAAGTGCCTGTAGTAAAGGATTACCTGGATGTTTTTCCAGAGGAGTTACCTGGCATGCCACCGGATAGGGATATTGAGATTTTGATAGAGCTGTTGCCTGGCACCGGACCAATATCGAAGCGACCATATCGGATGCCAGCAAATGATCTGGAGGAGATCAAGAAGCAGATTAAGGAGTTACTGGAGAAAGGATTTATTTGCCGGAGTTCATCCTCTTGGGGAGCCCCAGTGCTTTTGGTCGAGAAGAAGGATGGATCTTTAAGAATGGTCGTTGATTATCGAGCACTGAATGAAGTGACAATTAAGAATAAGTACCCGCTGCCGATGATCAATGATTTGTTCGACCAACTCTAGGGAGCGAAAGTATTCTCCAAGATCGATCTACGATCTGGATACCACCAGTTGAAGATACAAGAGAAGGATATACCTAAGACAGCCTTCACCACAAGGTATGGGCTATATGAGTACACGGTTATATAATTTGGATTGACTAACGCCCCTGCCTACTTCATGAGTATGATGAATAAGGTGTTCATGGAGCTCTTGGATAAGTTTGTCGTGGTATTCATTGATGATATTTTGGTATACTCGAAGAATGAAGAGGAACACACAGAGCATTTGCGTTTGGTACTAGAGAAGCTCAGAGAACATCAGTTGTATGCCAAGTTTAGCAAATGCGAGTTTTGGTTGAAGGAAGTTGAATTCTTAGGGCATGTTATATCAGGAGAAGGTATAGTAGTGGACCCCGTCAAAGTGCAGGCAGTCACGGAGTGATTGGCACCCACCTCAGTTGGAGAGATCTGCAGTTTTCTTGGACTCGCGGGATATTACCGGAGATTCATAGAAAATTTCTCCAAGATTGCAAAGCCAATGACGACATTGTTGAAGAAGGAGACAAAGTTCAATTGGACTGAAGAGTGCGAAGAAAGTTTCGAGGAGTTGAAGAAATGGTTGATCACAACCCCAGTGCTGATTTTGCCAGATATACGCAAGGAGTTCCAAGTGTACTGTGATGCTTCACGCTTCGGACTTGGAGGAGTACTCATGCAGGATGGAAGAGTTGTTTCCTATGCATCTCGACAACTGCGACCGCGCGAGTTGAATTATGCGACACACGATCTGGAGTTAGCAGCTGTAGTGCACGCACTCAAAACTTGGAGACATTTCCTTATTGGAAATCATTGTGATGTGTACACGGATCACAAGAGTTTGAAGTACATATTCACTCAGAAGGAGCTGAACCTCAGACAAAGGAGATGGCTGGAGCTTATAAAGGATTACGATATGAAGCTGCACTATCACCCAGGAAAGGCCAATGTCGTTGCAGACGCTTTGAGCCGGAAGAGTTATGCGAATACCCTAGTAAAAGGGGGATTGCCACAGGAGTTAGCAGAAGATCTCAGGGAGCTTCATTTGGAGATAGTTCCTAGAGGTTTTGTCACAACATTGGAGGTTCAGTCAACATTGCTGGGCAAGATACGCGAAGCCCAGAAGGAGGACAAAGTGATTGCCGAGATAAAGGAAAGGATGGGTGAAGGAAAAGCCAAGGGATTTCGTGAGGACGAACACGACACCTTGGGGTTTGAGGATCGAATATATGTGCCCAACGACCCGGAGATCAGGAAGTTAATACTACAGGAAGCACATGATTCGCCATACTCGATACACCCCGGAAACACCAAGATGTATTTGGATTTGAAGGAGCGTTTCTGGTGGACGGGAATGAAGAAGGATATTATCGAGTATGTAGCCATATGTGATGTATGCCAGAGAGTAAAGGCGGAGCATCAGAAGCCAGCAGGATTGCTACAGCCTATGCCGATACCCGAATGGAAGTGGGAGAAGCTTGGCATGGACTTTATCACCGGATTGCCCAGGACCAAATCAGGATATCACTCAATCTGGGTAGTAGTGGATCGCTTGACCAAGGTAGCCCATTTTATCCCCGTGAAAACCACGTATACCATTGCGAAGTTGGCCAAGATATACATGACCAGGATCGTATGTCTGCACGGAGTTCCGAGGACCATTGTGCCAGATAGAGGAACACAGTTCACCTCAAAGTTTTGGCATCAGCTACACCAGACTTTGGGAACGAGGCTGGAATTCAGTACAGGTTTTCACCCGCAGACCAATGGACAGACCGAGAGAGTCAACCAGATTCTGGAGGACATGCTGAGAGCCTGTGCGCTAGATTATGGATCTAGTTGGGATGAAAACTTGCCCTACGCGGAGTTCTCGTGCAACAACAGTTACCAGGCCAGTTTGAAGATGGCACCGTTCAAAGTGTTGTACGGAAGGAGATGCCGAATGCCGTTAATGTGGGATGAAGTTGGAGACCGTCAGTTATTTGGACCAGACCTGATCAAAGAGTCAGAAGAGAAGGTTAAGCTGATTTGAGAAAGACTGAAGGTAGCTCAGTGCAAGTAGAAGAGTTATGCAGACTCGAAGCGCAAGGAAGTAGCCTATGAAATTAGAGACAGAGCGTACCTGAGAGTATCGCCTCTGCGAGGAGTTAAACGTTTCGGAGTTAGGGGAAAGCTAGCCCCGAGATTTGTGGGACCTTACCGTGTTTTGGAACGCATGGGAGAGGTTTCCTATAAGTTGGAGTTACCCGAAGGATTGTCAGGAGTGCACGATGTGTTTCATGTTTTGCAGCTTAAGAAGTGCCATGCAGAGATGGCCGATATCCCGCTAAGAGACACAGTACCCCTGGAAGCAATTCAGTTGGATAGTGATCTGACTTACGAGGAGAAGCCGGTTAAGATTCTCAAATTTTCGAGCAGAGTCACCCGCAGTAAGGTTATCAAGTTTTGCAAAGTTTAGTGGAGTCACCACACTGAGGAAGAAGCCACCTGGGAATGAGAAAATGATCTACGTAAGGACCACCCACACCTGTTCTCTAGCCAAGCCGAATCTCGAGGGCGAGATTCATTCTAAGGGGGGTAGGTTTGTAACATCCCAAAATTTCAATTTGGAATGTTATACATAGATCATACTGCATTCATATTTCATTGCATTTTGTGCGTGGCGATCCTCGAAAATTCTAAGCAACTCAAGGACCTACGGAGAGAGTGTGGAATTCTACCGTTTTCGTATTTGAGTTTACTGGAATACCGGTACGAGGATAGTGTTGGTTTTAATTATTTTTCTCTCCTAAAAATATTTCTAAATAAAATATATGAGCGGAGATAATATGACTTCTCCAAAATAACAGAAATATTGGAGGAAAAATATTAAAATCACTTTTGGTTTTTATTCGGATTTATTTGCAATTTTATTTGCATAGGAAAAATGCGCGTTTTTCAAAATTGCATTTAAGTCCGGGAAAAATGTTCACTTTGTCCTAAATATTATTAGAGGACGGTGAATTTTTTTTTCGGAGTTTTTGGAGTCCGTGTAGTATTTCTTTTGTTAGTTTTCGTACGTCAGGACTCGTTTAAAAAAAATGGCGAACCGACTTTGGGTCGTGTTCGGCCAGGACTCCCCTAGCCCGGGCCTTTATAAGCCGGCCCAACCGAAGCCTAGCGCCGCCGCCGCCGCTGCCCACCGCCACCGCCGGACTGCCGTCGCCGCCGCTCGTCGCCGCCGCCCGCCGCCGGAGTTCGTCGAGGTAGCCGCCCGCCGTCCCGGTTTTCTAGAAGAAACCGACCCTTTTTTAGCAAAACCCTAGTTTCGTTTTTTAGATTAGACCGTTTTTTTTACCGTTTAGCTGTTTAGCGAGCGTTCACCCGTTTGTTCATTTTAACGAACGAATTTTTCGTTTAGTTTCAGTTAACGAATGTTTGTTCGTTAATCTATTCGTCAGTTTTTTTGGGGCATTTATCCGCGATTATTTCGATCGTGATTTCTGCCCAGATCTTGTTTTTCATTTTTCTTTTCGCTCGAGAGTCGGAATCAGGTGATTCAAAATCCCAGATCTTCGTCTCGACGCCCCCTTTCCGTTTAACAAACTTGAGAAAGGTTTTGCTACTGTAAAATTTGACCTTAGATCAATCTAGTAAACGGATCTTGTTTCGTTCGCAGTTTGAGTTTCGTTGCTTCGTTCGATTTAATTCTTTTTGCAAACCGGAGTTCTTAAGTTGGACTTTCTGGTTAAATCTTCTCATTTGGAGTTTTTTTTGTGCATCATTTCTTGATTGCTTATGTATGCTATTGTTTTCTTGCGATAGAATACCGGGACTGTGAAGCATGCTACTACGAGTCTCTAGGTTTTGTGAATCATCAGCATGGCAAGTAACACTTTGATCATACCCTTTTATTACCCAGTTTTTATGCATTAGATAAAACCCTCACACATTGCATGAGTAGGATCTCTTAACTTGTGGGACTGGGAAGTAGATTGAGGTAGAACCTATTACCTGCATTATTTTCAAACCATTGGGAGTTACTTCTACGCTATGCTTATGTTATCATGCTATGCTCGTAGACGTGGTTTGGGTTTGAGTGAAATCCATGACAGATGTGAGTTGTTAATTAATGGTTCAACTTAAGGTGGCAACTTGAATACATATCTGGGTGGATTCGTTGCAGGGCACCTGGAGAATCCAGTGTTGTCCTAGGAAATCTCGGGGTTCTGTGTGATTATCCTATGGAATGCCACTCAGGCTCAAAGGGATCATAAAACTATTCATGCTAGAAACTTCCGTGTGCAGCCACAATGCCATTATGGGCTCTGGTATAGTATGAGTAAGTTGTGTGAGCTCTTTCAGTGGTGGACTAGCAGATGTAGGGGAAAGTAGGTGTACCGGTCCACCCGGGGTAAAGAGTGAATGCTTCTGAAAGACTGTGTCTCGGTCATCCGTTTCTCGAACACCATGCAGTGCGAGAAATCCAACGGAGGAGATCAAGTCTTGTGGGAAAAGTGCACAAACCTCTGCAGAGTGTACAAACTGATCATGATTAGCCGTGTCCCCGGTTATGGACAATTTTGAGCATCTGGTACTTGAATTATTGGTTGATCTCATCACTCTAAAATTAATTTGTTGGGTTAATGATTACTTTAATTGGGATTGAGTTGGAGGTACCTTCTCAATGATGTTTCAACTACCATGATAGTAAAAATAAAATTTACTCCTTTGTTGTAGGGTAAAATTGGCTTTACGCAAAAATATTAAACTTAGAGCCTCCACCAGCCAAATATGCATGTAGTGTTTGCCTTTATTCTGTTACTTGCATCCTCTGTGTTATCTTGCCAGCATATTCCATGTGCTGACCCGTTTCGGGCTGCAACATGCTACGTTGCAGACTTTTCAGACGAGGAGTAAGACATCCTAGGTCGTTTGTCATGCACTCAGCTATGCTGTTGGAGTTGATGGACTCATATATCTTCCAAGCCTTCCGCTGTTATTTTGTTAAATGGCCTTATGCCATAGACTTTTTTAATAAGTTCTCTTTGGAGACATTCGATGTAATAAGTGTGTGATTGCCACTCTGCTAGAAATCCTTCAAGTACTGTGTGTGTCAGCATTACCGATCCAGGGATGACACTGAAACATAGAGACTTCGGTCCATTCGGATCGTGGTCGCTACAGGATGCCCAAGGCACCCCAAGGTAATATTCAAGGATAACCAATCATCTAAGGTTGGGGAAGCCCCGGAAGGCATCCCTCTTTTGTCTTCAATCCATCAGTAAATTTATTTGAGGCTATATTTTTATTCACCACGTGATATGTGTTTTTCTTGGAGCGTCGTGTATGATTTGAGTCTTTGCCTTTTAGTTCGACATAATCATCTTTGATGTACACACCTTTTGAGAGGGACACACATTAATCAGGAATCTATTAGAGTACTCTACGTGCTTCACTTATATCTTTTGAGCTAGGTAGTTGCTCTAGTATTTCATTTATATCTTTTTGAGCACGACGGTGATGTTATTTTGAAGAAATTGATGAAGTCTCATGCTTCACTTATATTATTTTGAGAGTATAATAAAATCATGGTAATTTTCTTGGGTTATGAATTTAGTCCTATATTATCATAGGCATCTAAGGGGGATATAATAAAAACTTTTATAAAGAGCATTGAATATATATGAGAGGTTTAATTCCTTGCAATTGTTCTGAGATATGAAGATGGTGATATTAGAGTCATGCTAGTAGTGAATTATGGAATTAAAGAAATACTTGTGTTAAGGTTTGTGATTCCCGTAGCATGCACGTATGGTCTTCTAGTTATGTGATGAAGCTGGAGCGCAATTTATTCTTGATTGTCTACCTTTGTGTGGAAGTCGGGAGCACACTCTGGTTAACTCCTAACAACCTATCCCCTAGGAGCATGTGTAGCAGTACTTTGCTTCGAGGGCTAATAAAATTTTTGCAATAAGTATGTGAGTTCTTTAGCTAATGTTGAGTCCATGGATTATGCGCACTCTCACCCTTCCACCTTTGCTAGCTACTCTAGTACCATGCAACTTTCGCCGGTGCATCAAACCCACCTTATACCCTTCCTCAAAACTGTTGGGGAACGTAGTAATAATTAAAAAAAATCCTACGTGTGACCAAGGTCAATCTAGGAGATGCTAGCAACGAGATAGAGGGAGAACATATTCATACCCTTGAAGATCGCTAAGCGGAAGCATTACAAGAACACGGTTGATGGAGTCGTACTCTCGGTGATTCAAATCGCGGGAGATCTGATCCAAGCGCCGAACGAATGGCGCCTCTGTGTTCAACACATGTACAGCCCGGGGACGTCTCCTTCTTCTTGATCCAGCAAGGGGGGAGGAGAAGTTGAGGGAGAAATCCAGCATCACGACAGCGTGGTGGCGATGGAGCTCGTGGTTCTCTGGCAGAGATTTGCTAAGCACTATAGAGGAGGAAGAGGTGTAGGAGGTGGAAGGGCTGTGCCAGGGAAAAGGGTCTGATTGCCCTCCCAACCCCTCACTATATATAGGGGGAAGGGGAGAGGGGGCCGACCCCTCTAGATATATCTAGAAGGGGGCGGCGACCAGGTGGGGGACTTGACCCCCAAGCAGGTGGGGGCGCCCCCACACCCTAGGGTTTCCAACCCTAGGCACCTTGGGCCCTTAGGGGGCGCACCAACCCACTAAGGGGATGGTCTCTACCCATATTTAGCCTACTAAGCCCTCCAGGGTCGGTGGCCCCACCCAGTGGACCCAAAACCCTTTCGGTGGTCCCGGTACAATACCGATGACCCCCGAAACTCTTCCGGCGGCTGAAACTGGATTTCCCATATATAAATCTTTACCTCCGGACCATTACGGAACTCCTCGTGACATCCGGGATATCATCTAGGACTCTGAACAACCTTCGGTAACCGCATACAATTTCCCATTACAACTCTAGCGTCACCGAACCTTAAGTGTGTAGACCCTACGGGTTTGGGAACCATGCACACATGACCGAGACACCTCTTCGGTCAATAACCAATAGCGGGATCTGGATACCCATATTGGCTCCCACATGTTCTACGATGATCTCATCGGATGAACTATGATGTCGGGGATTCAATCAATCCCGTATACAATTCCCTTTGTCCATCGGTATGTTACTTGCCCGAGATTCGATCATCGGTATCCCTATACCTTGTTCAATCTCGTTACCGTCAAGTATCTTTACTCATTCCGTAACACCTGATCCCATGACCAACTCCTTAGTCACATTGAGCTCATTATGATGATGCGTTACCGAGTGGGCCCAGAGATACCTCTCTGTAATACAGGGTGACAAATCCCAGTCTCGGTTCGTGCCAACCCAACATACACTTTCGGAGATACCTATAGTGCACCTTTATTGTCACCCTATTATGTAGTGACATATGATACACAAAGCATTCCTACGGTATCCGGGAGTTGCACAATCTCATGGTCTAAGTAAATGATACTTGACATTAGAAAAGCTCTAGCAAGCGAACTACTCAATCTTGTGATGTGATTAGGATTGGGTCTCGTCCATCAAATCATTCTCCTGATGATGTGCTCCCATCATTAGTGACATCCAATGTCCATGGTTAGGAAACCACAACCATCTATTGATCAATGAGCTAGTCAACTAGAGGCTCAGTAGGGACATGTTGCGGTCTATGTATTCACATAGGTATTATGGTTTCCGGTTAATACAATTATAGTATGAACAATAGAAAATTATCATGAACAAGGAAATATAATAATAACCATTTTATTATTGCCTCTAGGGAATGTTTGCAACAATCCTCCACTTGCACTAGAGTTAATAATCTAGTTACATCGTGATGAATCAAACACCCATAGAGTTCTGGTGCTGGTCATGTTTTGCTCGTGGAAGAGGTTTAGTCAACGGATCTGCGACATTCAAATCCATATATACTTTACAAATATATATGTCTCCATCTTGAATATAACCACGAATGTAGTTGAAACGATGCTTGATGTGCTTGGTCTTCTTGTGAAACCTGGGCTCCTTAGCAATGGCAATAGCTCCAGTGTTGTCACAGAAGAGAGTCATCGGGACCGATGCATTGGGAATTAATCATAGGTCGGTGATGAAATCCTTCTTCCAGACTCCTTCTTGCACTGCTTCTGAAGCAGCTATGTACTCTGCTTCACATGTAGATGCTGTCACGATGCTTTGCTTGCAACTGCACCAGCTAACTGCCCCACCATTCAAAACATACACATATCTTGTTGGTGACTTGGAGTCATCTGGATCAGTGTTGAAGCTAGCATCGACGTAACCCTTTACGAGGAGCTCTTCGTCACCTCCATAAATGAGAAACATGTCCTTAGTCCTTTTCAGGTACTTCAGGATATTCTTGACCGCTGTCTAGTGTTCCATTTCGGGATCTCTTTGGTACCTCCCTACCAAACTTATGGCAAGGTTCACACCAGGTATGGTACACAGTATGGCATTCATAATAGAGCCTATGGCTGAGGCATAGGGGATGACACTCATTTTTTCTCTATCTTCTTCCGAGGTCAGGCATTGAGCTACGCTCAATTTCACACCTTGTAATACAGGCAAGAACCCCTTTTGGACTGATCCATATTGAACTTCTTCCATATCTTGTCAAGGTATGTGCTTTGTGAAAGACCAATATGTAAGCAGCTTCTCCAAGGCCCTTCATTGAAAAACACTTATTCAAGTAGGCCTTTATGCTTTCCAAAAGTTATATATCATTTCCTGATGTCTACTACACAACTTGTTCTTGTAGACTCATGTTGGGCCTCCAAGCGCAGAGTTTTGTAGGACAGTAGCAAATTTCCCTCAAGTGGATGACCTAAGGTTTATCAATCCGTGGGAGGTGTAGGATGAAGATGGTCTCCCTCAAACAACCCTGCAACCGAATAATAAAAAGTCTCTTGTGTCCCAAACACACCAAATATAATGGGAAATTTTATAGGTGCACTAGTTCGGCAAAGAGATGGTGATACAAGTGTAATATGAATAGTAGATATTGATTTTTGTAATAGTAACAATAAAAAACAGTAAGGTAGAAAGTAACTGAAGTGAGCACAAACGGTATTGCAATGCTTGAAAGCAAGGCCTAGGGTCCGTACTTTCGCTAGTGGAATCTCTCAACAATACTAATATAATTGGATCACATAACCATCCCTCAACGTGCGATGAAGAATCACTCCAAAGTTCCTATCTAGCGGAGAACATAAGAAGGAATTGTTTGTGGCTATTCTTTCCAATAGATCTATCCAAGAGTTCATACTAAAATAATACAAGTTATTATTACCGATCAATCTATCAAGAGTTCATACGAAAATAACACAAGTTATTCTTTCTGATCAATCTATCAATAGTTCGTACTAAAATAACACCAAAACAAATTCATATTCATAATACTCAATCCAACACAAAGAACTTCAAAGAGTGCCCCATGATTTCTATCGGAGAAACAAAGACAAGAACGTGCATCAACCCTTATGCATAGATTACCCCAATGTCACCGCAGGAATCCGCAAGTTGTGTGCCATAACATATCACTGGTACGCCTCGGTGCTATAAAAACGTTTTTAACCCCTTTCCGCGACGGTATTTAAGACCGTCGCGAAGTGAGTGTGTACGACAGGGTGTCCTTCCCACACGACCCAGAAATCGTCAGGGATATATGGAGCAGTGATCCAGAGGCCTTCCAAAATGTAATCATGTGCGATGCAGCACACACTAAATTCTTTCGCACGTGTGGTATCGGTGATTACGCGTTTCTAATGACGAAGTGAAACCATACGGTATGTCATAACGGACCGTTTGGGAAACAATATGTAAGGCACACGGGCCAACATATGAACTGTGTGCGATTTGTGCCCCATCGCACACGAGTTTTCTGCGTAACCCGTCTGCCATGCTAGACTCCATCGCACACGTTTGCCAACGATTATCGTCTGCGATATTGTTCTATCAAAAACGGTTCAGGAACACCTTCGCACACATACAAGTGCGAAAAATCATTTGTGATTTGTTGGGTATAACCAACGGTTGCCGCAAGAGTGACATGTGCTTTCCATTTGGGATCCCACATGTTCCTTGAAATTTTTTACGACTGGGATTGTATTTTACATTGGGCACGGTTTACTTCCAGTTCTCGTGTGTGATAACATGATATCACAAACGGTTCTGGAGACCCTATGCACATGTAGTAGCGCTGCAGATCGTTTGCGATCTATTGTGTATCACCGACGGTCCGCTATGATTGACGTATGCTTTCTGATGTGGATCGCACACACTCATTCAGTTGAACCGTGTGCGGAGAAATTGCCACATTAAAACAAAAATATCCCATTTTGAATCGGCATGCAAATAGCAAATTCGCCACAATTTTCAATTGAGCAAGTAAACAAAAATATCCCATTTTGAATCGGCACGCAAAAAGAAAATTCGCCACAATATTCAATTGAACAAGTAGTGTCCACATGAAGAACATTCACCAGATTTCGCAACAATTGCAATTGAACATATGGTAGCTAAATTCCAATGATTTGTCCACACATATATGCATTACATAATTAATCATAGTGTATGAAATACGAAGACCCCATCAGATGGAAAACAATGGATCCGTGCGTTATATGTTTAGCGGCTAACTCTTACTCAATGTTTCAGGAGAACGCATGCTGAAATCTTCATTATCACTAGTGGGATTGATGTAGTGATCCAGGAAGAAGTCGCTGATAAATCTCCGAACCATCAGCAATTCACCAGCCGGGAGCGGTTCAGGGGTCCTCGGTTTTAAGATGAGATGCAGTAATTTTAAGTCAGAATGTGCCATATGAGTGGAGTAGAAGATATTAATTAAGATAGACTTACTGATACTAATTCGCGAGGATCGTCACAACTATCAGCAGATTTGCAGCTGGAGCTCATGTGTCTGCAAACATAGTATCCACAAAGGTTGGTCCCTGCTTCTTGCTGAGGACACTGATTTTTTTTGTACAAAATTAGTCATGCTTTTGTCCTGTTAGGAACAACCTAACCGGTGTTAGATGTAATTTTTTTTCTTTGGAGAAAATAGAAAGAGGTTTATTTTGAAGCTTGAACATTTGACTAGCGTAAGGAAAGGTATTTGCAGACAGTTGGATAAATTTTCCGAAACTAATGGATTTCAGTGTTTTATCGGAGAAACGATCTCGTGCTGCAGAGGTTGCTCCATCTTGAACAGGTTCCCTGGTTTAGTTTTCCACAATGCGAGCACACTACAAATGATGATGAATTTTGACAACATCAATTATTGAACCAGATATGAATGAAAATTAATTTCAACATCATAGAATTCAATACCTATCCTAGAATTGCTGAACATGCGTCAGATCCTGAGTGTTTGTTGACTCTCTGAGAGAATCGATGTAGTAATGTCACGCCTAAGATGCGATTCTATCCCGATCACATGCCGGACTCGTCATTGGGGCACAACCGCTTTTTGGGCGCTTAGCTAGATGAATATCATTACATCGTACCATTATATAAATAGATGGGGATACATACAAGTTATACAATTGTCACATGAATACAACACATCATACACAAGACATCTGACTACGGCTGAAAAACATGAAAAGCACAACGACATCCATCATGCTATTCTAGGCTGCCGACCCTGAACCTATCCCAAGATCGAAGAAGAAGAAGAAGAAGAAAGAACTCCAACACAAGTAAACATCGCTCTCACGTCAAGTCATCGGAAACATGCACCTGCAACTATTGTTGTAGTAACTGTGAGACAGGAGGACTCATCAATCCCATAACCCTGGGTATGAATACTAGCAAAGCTTAATGGGTAAGGAAGGATAAGTGGTGAGGTTGCAGCAACGGCTAAGCATTTTATGGTAGCTAACTTACGATTTCAAGAGGAAGAAGAGCATCTAAGCAAACGGTCGAAAACTAGTAATGACCACTAGGTGATCCTATCTACTTACGTCCAAACATAACCACACCGTGTTCTCTTATCGAAATGAAAAGAGACGGCCACGATTACTCACGCGGTTGGTGTATTTTAATTCGGATCCTCTGACAAGTTTTCTACAACCGGATATTAACAAATTCCAATCTGCCACATAACCGCGGGCACGGCTTTCGAAAGATCATAACCCTGCAGGGGTGTCGCAACTTAGCCCATCACAAGCTCTCACGACCAGCAGAGGTAAAACCTCTTATCTTAGGGAAGACCCGAGCGTCCCCGGAATCCCGGTGCACAAGTTCTTATAAGAAAGGAAAACTAGCCCAAGGAGATCTCCCGGTGAGTCAGACCCGTGTCCAGAGCCACGCGCTCTCCATCTACGGACTCATCCGTCTATGCAAAGTGAACGATAGCCAGACACTCGAGTTGCCCCGAGGTGGCACCACCGACTGCTAGGTAGGTGGACCAACACTCAAAACAAGCACTGGCCCGGGGGTTGATTAATAAATCCATGGGTTAATTACTCCCTCGACAAGTTTTAGTTATTAGGCAAATGGTAAACAAAGTTGGATCTCCTCGGGAAAGCTTTACTTTAAGCGAAGAAGCAAGGGGGGCCCATAAACCCCAACCGTGTAAGGAACGCAAACTCAAGGGACATAACACCGGTTTATCGGTTCTTAAGGCGGCATGAGTGGAACAAAACACTGAGCAAAAGGCCAAGCCTTCCACCCATTGCCAAATATATATGTGTGTTAATTATGGTAATAGATATTGTGATATGCCAACAATCCAAGTTCCGACACGGAGCAATCTTCATCTTCACCTGCAACTAACAATGCTATAAGAGGGCCTGAGCAAGTGGTAACATATCAATACAAGAGTTTTCTTGGATGGTATCAAAGTTTAGAGGTTTCATGGCAACAATGAGAGGCTAACAGACAAATAGATAGGTAGCGCGACATATAGCAATAGCTTCGAGACAACTAGCATGACAATGATAGTAATGAGATCCAAGGTGACAGTCATCTTGCTTGATATCCCGCTATGAAGAAGAACAAGTCCATGAAGAAGAAGAAGAAGAAGAAGAAGCCACGTAGACGAACCAAGCGTAGACGAACGAATCCTCACGATCGCAACAAAACAGGAACTAACGAGAAGAAGCAAACAACATGGTAAACACACCACACGTAAACAAGACAAGATGCTCAACCATGTATGATGCATGACAAGGCTACATGAGGCAAATCATGGCAAGAGATGGTGCAAACATGACCACACCACAAGGCAAGTTTAAATGAGTCCGGAAACAACATATAACAATTTCAGTAAGTCCTCATACGCAATTTTCGAAATTAGTCCAGATCTGAACAAACCTTAAGTTAAAGTTTTTAAGCATCAAGTTAACATGCACCATGATGATCTACACGAAATTCTAGTCAAGTTACATATAAAGTTCATTTAATTCGGAGCTACGGCCTAAAAGATATGAGCAAAACAAGTTAAGCATGTCATTGATGCAAAATGCACTCAAACATCAAGCACAACACTCAAAACATGGATGCAACATGACATGATGCATCTACATTCAAAACCAAGCAAGTTTCATAAAGAGCACGCTCCAAACGGAGCCATGGTTCAACGCATACGCACGGAACAAGATTAAAGGACAAGCTGTTCAAAACAGCAAATATGCATCTTGCGAGAATTGAACAAACAAGTTACAAGAACAAGATTGACGCAAGCATAGTATGAACTTGAAGTACAGATAGCATGCTTCCAATATCAACAAGGATCAGGTCCAAATGCATTAAGAGTAATTCAACATGATCAATGCAACAAGCAACATTATATCACAGATTATGACTTGGTGAAAAACAGAGCATATACATGAGCTGAGTTAATAAGTTGACATGTTGGAGGCAAGAAATAATTAAGCTACAGTGCAAGAAAATGGCAAGAAAAAGCATGGTACGCTAGGACTTAACATGGAGCTCAAGGAACACAAAATGGCATATATATATGGGAGCAACAGGTTCATGGCATTCATCAAAATAAGCTGCAAACATGTTATAAGATGATTCTCGGACTTAGTGAAAATCTGGGAATGCAAACAGCAACATTATGATACTGACTTTGGAGGCACATAACAACAAGCATAGTAATGATGATAAGCAAGCAAAGGCCATGAACATCTAGTAGGCATGGCATACTACAAATATTTTCATTGGCATAACTCCATAAGATGCATAGATTGATTACAACAAGCTTTGCCAAATTGAACATGCCGTTAACAGGATGAAAGAAACATTATAGTAACAACTTGAGAGCAAGAAAGAGACAAGCTACAACAACCTATAATTGCAAACAAGGGTATGGATGGATAGAGCATAACATGGACTTCAATACATGCCCACTGAACATTCCAAAACATGCATGTATTTGATTGTAGCATGAAGCAAACATGGCATCATAATATAATAGTTTCAGACTTAGCAGTTTTTAACAAGTCTCAGGAAACAACAAACAACGAGTAGGTCACTTTGCAAGCTTGTTCCACTCACCACAAGGCATATCATGAATAAGTAATTAGACCATTGCAAAGATAACATGATTGTGCTCCTAAAGCATGTTGACATGATGCTCAAACAAAAATCACACAAAAAGATAAGAAAAAGACAAATCAACAAGTTATGATGATTTTCAGCAGTTAACAACCACTTGCACTTTTTCAACAGAGATAGCCATGTCAAAAAGCAACCTAACATGTATGCAAATGCAATCATCATGTAGAGCATTCAGAGACGAACATTTTGATATCTCATACACACAAATTGGATCATCAAGCACAAAGTTATGGCATCTCCAACATGCTAACATAAACTGATTTTTAGGGACTTAGTCATATTTCTGGAAAAAAATCCGATCGAGCGCAACATAGCTAAAAACTTCTCGGTGGAGGGATAGAGGGGTAGGCCTGGGCTCACCATAGCAGGCTGCGGCCCAACTAACGTGGCAGCAGGCCACGAGGAGGAGAGGTGGCCGGGCCGGGCCGGAGGGAGCAGAGGTGGGCCAGCGAAGCACGCCGGTGGCCCATGAAGGCCGGTTGCCTGCCTGCTTGCTCCCGAGCGTGGGTAGGGAACGACGGTGGTGGACAACGGCGACGACGGCCAGCGGCTAGCATGAGGATGCCCGGGAAGGAGGAGAACGGGCGAGGGGCGGATCCGGCCGGTGACATGCTGGATCTGTCGCCGGCGGGCTGGACGATGGCGGTGAGATCCCTAAGAGGTGGCAGATCTAAAGGTGGCGGGGCCAGCAGAGCTCGAGGCGGCGGCGGTTCATGACGAGATCGACGTGGCGGCAGGGAAGGGTGTCGGGGCGGCGCGGAGGTGCGCGAAGGCGACGGTGGTGCACGCCTGTGCAGGCGGAGGACGGCGGAGGCGCGCGCGTGCGTGGGACGACACTGATCGTGGCGGCAGGGAGGACCCAGGCAGGGCAGAGGCAGGAAGGAGCGGCGGTGGAGACCGGGCTAGCTCGGGCCTGCTTTGACCCACGGTGGACCTGGCCTGGGCTCGGGCGGGCCGCGGGAGGTGGGACGAGGCTGTGTGGTGGCGAGGAGGCGACGTGGAGGCGGGGAATTGGCTGCGGCGCGGCTCAGGGTGAGGTGGAGGCTTGTTGTTGGCCGGAGGAGTGGTGGCGGCGGTGGTAAGTGGCGGGGGAGGAGCGGCCGAGCACTGAATCCTAGGGGAAGAGGCTGGGAGGTAGGGGAAGACTAGGGTTAGGCCATTTTTGGCATGGGTAGGTGTATATATAGGGTAGGTCGTTAGGGTTAGGGAATTTTAGAGCGTTTTTGAGCCCTCTGATCGCGATCGGACAGTCCAGGTTGAGAGGGGGGTAGGCTGGGCCTAGTGGGCTGGTTAGAGGGATGTGTAGAAGGCCTCGGGCCGAGAGGAGAGAAGAGAGGGAGAGGCCCGGCGATAGTTTCGGAGACCAAAACGTCCGACGAATAAACTGGCAACTATGCCGCTCTATGTTTAACGATTAGGCTATCAAACGGACTCCGAATGCGACGAAATTTGGCAGGCTGTGTGTCTACACTATAATAAGACCACACGCCAATTTACGACTCATTCCGAGAACATTTTTCGGCCACTTAAAAAACAAGGTTTCGGAGGTGCTGCGTGCGCGTGTGAGTGTGTCTGGGCTCAGAACGGACAACAGAGAGAACTAGGGAACCTGGCAACTGTGACGGATGCAAGCTTTTTAAAACTATGCAGATGCAATGCACATGATGACATGGCAAAATGCAACACGCAAGCAGATGCCATGGCAACGATGACGAATAAGAGGAAGACACCTGGCACATCGATTTTGGGGTGTCACAACACTCCCCTACTAACAACAGATTTCGTCCCGAGATCTTAGGAACGAGGCGGAAGAAGAAAAGAAAGAACAATGTTCCTCTTGGAGAAATGAGCGAAACAAAAGAATCTTGAGAGGTTGAGCCACTTGAAAGGAAGAATACCACGGAGATGAATGAGATTTGAGAAGCTCCATTATAAAAGAGGAATAGGGAACAATACAAGAGCATTCTCGGTTGAAAGACAAGAAACAAGAGCTGAAGGAACTAGAAAGAATTCAAAACCACTCCGGCTAATAAGAGATTGAAAAGGAATTCGAACGAAGGAATTTGGGCAGCACTCCGGCTGAATTGGAGGAATATAACATGAACTTGAGAAGATGGAACGATACTTGACGAGAGGAAGAATGTAATGCCTCCAGAAGAATTGAAAGAGTGGAATGAAAATAACGAGAAGAAGATGACAACTTGTACCACAATGAATTTGAAAGTATCCTTAGATGGTAGGGTTGAACGGAGTTGTTGTAAAATCAACAATGAAAGAATAAGATTGTTGTCGACTTATGAACAACATCTAAAAGCTTGGGGTGAATTTCTGCCACTACCAACTGATTGAATAGCTGAGATGAAGGAAGAAAGCAAAACTCCACTTCAAAAGAATACGGAGAATTATCTGGATCTTGAGACCCACGAATAATGCTTGAGTTGCTCCACAAAATTATTGATGAACACTTGACGAATGAATTAACTCATGATGAACCACCATGAAGAACTCCGGTAGCAAAAGGATGATGAAGGATGAAAAGAATAAGAATAAGGCCTTGCGATGATTTAGACGGGGGTTCCGATAAGATGGCCGAGGAACTCTAACTCCGTTAAAGAAAAGATGAAAGCACTAGGTATTAGAATTTATTCATCATCAACAAACTCCGAAGGAAGGGGTTAATCAACTTGAAGAATAAGAATTATGTTATGCTTATCCTTAATCAATTAAATTGATGTGAAGCAATGTATTTGTATACTACTTATTCACGTTGAAAAATATTAGGGCGGAGATATATCACAAAACTTGAGAAAGTCTTCACGAACCACTGGTAGGATTGGAAAATACGAACGAATTGATATGATAATACCAGGAATGAACTCTTGAGCGAACCACCGATAGAATTGAAACGAGTGAAGAAAAAGAACAAACCACCGGGAAGAATTAAATTGAACTAAGAAAAGGAGAAAGAATCACCGAGAAGAATAAAGAACTTGAGGGAATTTGATAGAAGAGAATGAAGAGATCGCGAACTGACTGAAGAATACTTGAACGAACCACCGGAAGAACATGGAGACGAGCGAAGAGGCATCAATTGAGAATAGTTGGAGGACGAAGTTGAAAACTAAGAACGAAGAACTCTTCTGAAATGATGGTCTTCGAAGGATCAAAATGGAAAACAATTTCTGAATACTCCGGATGGGCGAGAAATAATTTATAACAAACGGAATAATTGGAGAGGATAACATGAAGCTAGAACTGTTGAGAGAACGAAAGTGATTTGGAGGAAAAAATCTTCTTCGGTCATCAAATAACGACGAGGAACACCATGAAGAATTCGTGAGATACTCCGGAAGAATGAAAGGAGGAAAGGTTGAACCACACATGAAAAGAATTTGAATGCGATCTTGGAAAGGCATATGACTGATGGAATCCATACTTATGTCACATTTTGAAAAGAATTTGGGAATCACTCCGAAAATATTAGAAGAGTCAGGTAAGATCCTAGAAAAGACCTATGGGTTAGGGCCCACCGAAGATAAAAAACACCTTTGCAAAGGATCAAAAAGGAGATAATGCACTGGAACGATTAAAAGACTCGAAGGAGGTGACAACCTCGAATTAATTGGAACATAGCTGAATCTCTTAAGATGTCTTCAAAACTCCGGAACAATTAAATGGTGAGAGGCGAATGAGCAAGGGGAACATCTGATCTGAGGGAAAATAATGTGAAGAACAACGGATACTTGAATTGAATCCACCGGAAAAGAAAATAGATGAAGAATGACGAACTAGACGAGAATTCACCTGTTGAAATAATTAAGGAAATAATGAAGAAACTTTGCACAGATAGGATCACTACTGTAGGATGCTGCTAACGCGGCACTATGATCATAGACCTTTTCATGAAACTGTGTGCGATGCATTAATCGCAAATGGGGATGTAAAAAACCCGTCAAAAAGGTGCAAAACATTTGCGATGGCGGAGCCATCAAACACGGTTCAGATTTTAGTTGCGTGTGCGATGCAGGGCATACGGTTCAGTCCGATGAACCGTTAGCGATGAGGCGGAACAAAAGAAACGGGCAGCCTGATGAAGGCGTGTGCGATGTACAACATACGGTTCACTTGGATGAACTGTTTGTGATTAGGCAACACAAAAGAAACGGTCAGCCAAATCAAGGTGTGTGCGATGTACAACATACAGTTCACTCGGTTGAACTGTTTGTGATTAGGCAACACAAAAGAAATGGCCAGCCAGATCAAGGTGTGTGCGATGTACGTCATGCGGTTCACCATGATGAACTATTTGTGTTGACACAAGAGAACAAAAATGGTTCAATATAACAAACACCATAAATATTGCAAGGTTCAAGTTCAAAGATTACAACACCCAAATTCAAACATTGGAAGCTGCGTCATTCCTGAAAAGGGATCAGCCGCCGACAAGTCATGTATGGGTTTGACACAATAACTTCAAATTGCTTTGCCATTTGCTCTTCCAATACGAAGTTTGGCATTTTTGGAGGCACTTCCTGTCCGCAGAAGCAGCCGCCTCTGATAATCATACCATTGACCTTTCCTAATTAAATGCGTGTTCAACCTCAGTACCCTCAGCACCTTTGCTCTGGCAAGAAAGAACATGGCGAGTGTAATCTCCGGTGGGGTCCCTCGGTAGGAGTTCAAAGTAATATTTGAGAGATGCAAATCCATGCATTCGATTTGATTGTCGTTAAACATCTTCCACATGGCATAATATGCACTGCAAAAGAAGAGAACGTGTTAGTGCCTACATGCAGTTTGAACACTGCTACACGCCCATTTGGTTTGCAGGATTTGTAAAATGCACCAACGTGCCATCTTCGATCTGTCATGATTAAAATGGGCATTAATTTTATTACAATCTATAAACGTGTAGCCTTCTTCACAAGAGGTTGGACTGGATGAAAAATTCTGTAAGAAAACTAGTACAGATGAATCCAAAGGAGAAATGCTTATGGACGATTGTAACCATATGAATAAAGCAACCGATATGGGGTGGGGGTGTATGTCCTAAAATCCTCCAAAATTCTTTCGGAAATCGTAGTACATAGTCATTGTAAACTTGGGAAAAGGTGCAAAAAATTGAACTCCCTTATGGTTAACATTTCACAGGAAAGGAACATCACCTCGATATACAGCTTCTTCAGGCACGGAAAGCATGTCAGGCAACTGAAAAATTGGTCCAGGTTGGGGACGACAGATTCTAGTGCCAAGACCTTCACCGTGCTGAGAGTCTATGTGAAGCTTTGCTGGATGACAGACGAACATACATCTTCAAAACTAGAAATAACGCTGATATCAAGAAGGAGAGTGTGACGCCCCCAATTTGACCGTACACTAATCATGCACGCAAACGTGTACGACCAAGATCAGGGACTCACTGGAAGATATCACAACACAACTCTAGACACAAATAAAATAACACAAGCTTTATAATACAAGCCAGGGGCCTCAAGGGCTCGAATACACAAGAGTGAGCGGAACCAATAATATCTAAGTACAGAGATAAGTTAAAAAAGTTTGCCTTAAGAAGGCTAGCACAAAACATCAACGATCGAAAAGGCAAGGCCTCCTGCCTGGGACCTCCTAACTACTCTTGGTCGTCAGCTGTCTCCATGAGGTAGTAGGCTTTGTTGGGGTAGTAGCAATCGTCAAGGGTGGCATCTGGCTCCCGGAATCCACCATCTGGTTGCATCAACCAGAAAGAAGAAAGAAGGGGGAAAAGGGGGAGCAAAGCAACCGCGAGTACTCATCCAAAGTACTCGCAAGCAAGGATCTACACTACATATGCATCGGTATCAATGAAAAGGGTAATATCTGTGGACTGAGCTGCAGAATGCCAGAATAAGAGGGGGAGAAGCTAGTCCTAACGAAGACTAGCATCTTCTGGAAACCATGGTCTTGCAGGAACAGGGGGAGTAGAATAGTATAACATAAGTCATATTTATGTTGTTGTATCAATGCTCAGAGATCCTTTCTCGACTCCCGAAGCAACATATCCAAATCATGCCTCAGCATCCTGTTCTAGTTGTAGTGATCGGGATACAACTCCAAGTGTCCGTTACCACAGGAAATGCTATCGATAGATGTTTTCTTCCCTGCAGGGGTGCACTAACTTACCCACCACGCTCGCTTAACTCCAGCCGGACACACCATCACTTCATGCCAGCCCTCGGCCAAACAATATGCCGCAATCCGACCTAGTCTTAATAGAGAGGTCATGCGCACCGGACTAAACCCTATGCCCCCAGGGGTCATGGGCCAATCGCCCCGGGAACTCCTGCACGTTGCGTACGCGGCCGGTGAGCAGACCTAGCTACCTCGTTAAAAAGGTAGGTGCATAACCAGTCCAACCCGGCGCACGCCGTTCAGTAGCAATGGCGTGAGTTAAGCTTCGGCTAATGCATACGACGCAGAACGCCTATACTATGCCCACGTGATGGTTAGCGCTATCAGGCCAGAGGCCCGTTGGATCAAATATCCAAACCGTTTAGTGTCTTGGGAACGCGCGCTAACGAGTAGAGACTCACGATCATGTGACCCCATCGCCCTGTCTCGAGGACTTGCGGCAAGGGCTAAGAATGCCCGGCCATGCCTCGTATTTATCTCGAGGGCACCTTCCAGGTCAACCCGACTACACATCCCTCGCAACTAAGCTCACGTGGGTACCCCTCAGGGCTGACCTGACCTCAGTAACATGGGTCAGTGTAAAGTCATAGTAACCATAGTAATTGTGTTTCTAACACCAAAGGGAAACCTGAGGAAATCACCCTCGATGGAATTCCACCTAATGTTTATCGTCAAGGTGAACGAAAGAGGAGTCACCCTTGAGGTCCACTCTTGAGGAGTTGCCCGACAATGTCGTTAACGGGAGTGGAGAAGGAGGAAATCACACTCGATGACCATAACCGATGAACTAACCTACAAGGTCAACATCAGAAGTGCTGATGAGGTCTCACCCTTGGTACTCGATAGTAACCTAGTAGTGTCGAGCAACTAAGGGGAAAGTGATGTGCGGTGCCGGGGCGTGGTCTTCGATCCCGTTGATCGGGTCTTCGGATAATCTAGCGGGGCAGTCGGGACAATGTGGGGGTCACTGGTGGAACTCTAACCAGCCTATACTAAGCAGTTTAGTATAAACCTGTAAGGTATGAAAGCAGGTATCAACAACAGGCTATGCATCAGAATAGGATCATACAAAAATAGTAGCAGTTCTAATGCAAGCATAAGAGAGAAGGGAATGGGCGATATCGGAATGATCAAAGGGGGGTGGCTTGCCTGGTTGCTCTGGCAAGAAGGAGGGGTCGTCGTCGATGTAGTCGATCACCTTAGTTTTTGAGCTTGCATTGTATTCCCTCGAAGAGGAAAGGGAGATGCAGCACAGAAGCGTAAGTATTTCCCTCAGTTTTTGAGAACCAAGGTATCAATACAGTAGGAGACCACGCGCCAGTCCCTCGCACCTGCACAAACAGATAAGAACTTCGCAGCCAACGCGATAAGGGGTTTTCAATCCCTTTACGGTCACTTACGAGAGTGAGATCTGATAGAGATGATAATTATATTTTTGGTATTTTTGGTATAGAAACAGAATGTAAAGAAAGCAAATAAACAACGGCGATAGAAATTGGCTAGTTGACGGGAAAGTAATATGATAAAGATAGACCCGGGGGCCATAGTTTTCTCTAGTGGCTTCTCTCATGATAGCGGTATTCTACGGCGAGTAAACAAATTACTGTCGAGCTATTGGTAGAAAAGCGAATAATTATGACACTATCTAGGCATGATAATTGTATATAGGCATCATGTCTGAGACAAGTAGACCGAGACGATTCTGCATCTACTACTATTACTCCACACATCGACCGCTATCCAGCATGCATCTAGTGTATTGAGTTCATACGAACAGAGTAACACCTTAAGCAAGATGACATGACGTAGAGGGATAAACTCAAGCAATATGATGAAAACCCCATCTTTTTATCCTCGATGGCAACAATACAATACGTGCCTTGCTGCCCCTACTATCACTGGGAAAGGACACCGCAAGATTGAACCCAAAGCCAAGCACTTCTCCCATTGCAAGAACTATAGATCTAGTAGGCCAAACCAAACCAATAATTCGAAGATACTTGCAAGGATATTATGAGCACACATAAAAAGTTCAGAGAAGAACCAAATATCTTTCATAGATAACCTTGATCATAAACTCTCAATTCATCGGATCTCGACAAACACACCGCAAAAAGAGATTACATCGAATAGATATCCTCAAAGACCGAGGAGAACTTTGTATTGAGATCCAGAGAGAGAGAGAAGAAGCCCTCTAGATACTAGCTATGGACCCGAAGGTCTGTGGTAGACTACTCACAACTCATGGTGTGGGCGATGATGATGATGATGAAGGCCTCCGAGATGGATCCCCCTCTCGGAATAGGCTCCAAGATGGGATCTCCACGGGAACAGCAGCTACGATGGTGGAATTAGGGTTTTCTCTCTACGTATGGAGTTTCTGGGGTACGTAGGTATATATAGGAAGAAGGGGGCACCGGGGGCCACACGGGCTGCCCTCAAGGCAGGGGGCGCGCCCTGGGAAGGGGGGCACGCCCCCCTCCCTCGAGGGTGGCCCCTCAGTCCCCTGGCTTAGCCCTGAAGTCTTTCGTGCGTGATTTCCTCCAAAAATATCTCTCGCGAAGGTTTCATTCCGTTTGATATTCTTTTTCTGCAAAACTCTGAAATAGGCAAAAAAAAACAACAATCTGGATTGGGCCTTTGGGTTAGTAGGTTAGTCCCAAAAATGATAAAAAGGTGAATGATAAAGCCCATTAAACATCCAAGAATTCATAAATAATAGCATGGAACAATAAAAATTTATAGATTCGTTGGAGACGTATCAAGCATCCCCAAGCTTAATTCCTGCTCGTCCTCGAGTAGGCAAATGATAAAGAAAGAATTTTTGATGTGGAATGCTAACCAATATAGTTCTTCAATGTAATTCTCTTAATTGTGGCATGAATGTTCAGATCTGAAAGATTCAAGATAATACTCTATATTTACATAAGAAATAACAATACTTCAAGCAATACTAACAAAGCAATCACGTCTTCTCAAAATACTATGGCTAAAGAAAGTTATCCCTAAAAAATCATATAGTGTTGGCTATGCTCCCTTATTATCACACTAAATATTCATATCATGCACAACCCTGATTTGAGCCAAGCATTTGTTTTCATGCCCTATCTTTTCAAACCTTTCAACCTTCACGCAATACATGAGCGTGAGCCATGAACATAGCACTATCGGTGAAATAGAGGTGGTTGTGGAGAAGACAAAAAGAGAGATATAGTCTCACATTGACTAGGCGTATCAACGGGCTATGGAGATGCCCATCAATAGATATCAATGTGAGTGAGTAGGGATTGCCATGCAACGGATGCACTAGAGCTAAATATGAATGAAAGCTCAACAATAGAAACTGGTGGGTGTGCATCCAACTTGCTTGCTCACGAAGACCTAGGGCATTTGAGGAAACCCATCGTTGGAATATACAAGCCAAGTTCTATAACGAAAATTCCCACTAGTATATGAAAGTGACTAAGCATGAGACTCTCTACAATAAAGAACATGGTGCTACTTTGAAGCACAAGTATGGAAAAAGATAGTAGCAATTGTCCCTTTTTCTTTTCTTTTTTTCTTCTCTTTTTTCTTCTTTTTTTTCCTTTTTTTGGGCCTTCCCTTTTTTTGCCTTTCTTTTTTTTTCTTTTTTTTTGCGGAGGGGCTTTATACATTCAGCCTTTCCTCCCATGGGACAATGCTCTAAAAATGATGATCATCAAACTTTCGTTACAACACAATATTACAACTCGATACTACAACAAAGTATGACTCTATATGAATGCCTCCGGCGGTGTACCGATATGTGCAATGAAACAAGAGTGGCATGTATGAAAGAATTATGTATGGTGGCCTTGCCACAAATATGATGTCAACTACATGATCATGCAATGGCAATATGACAATATGATGCGTGTCATATAAACGGAACTATGGAAAGTTGCATGGCAATATATCTCGGAATGGCTATGGAAATGCCATGATAGGTAGGTATGGTGGCTGTTTTGAGGAACAATATGGTGGCTGGTTTGAGGAAGGATATGTAGTGGGTTTATGGCACCGGCGAAAGTTGTGCGGTACAAGAGAGGCTAGCAATGGTGGAAGGGTGAGAGTGCGTATAATCCATGGACTCAACATTAGTCATAAGAACTCATATACTTATTGCAAAAAATCTACGAGTCATCAAAACAAAGCAATCAACGCATGCTCCTACGGGGGAGGTTGGTAGGAGTTAACCATCGCGCGCCCCCGACCTCCACACAAAGGTTGACACTCTACAAATACCTCATGTTTTCACTTAGTCACATAACGGTTCACCATACGTGCATGCTACGGGAATCACTAACCTTAACACAAGTATTTCTCAATTTCATAATCACTCCACTAGCATGACTTTAATATCACTATCCTCATGTGTCAAAACAATTATCAAGCATCCAACATATCTTTCTATTCAATGCACTTGGTGTGAATTTTTTTACTACATTGACATTGGATGTTTATCATGTGAAGACTAGTTTCTTTAGCCTAAACACTTTACCATGCTGTTTTAATATACTCTCAAATATATATAAGTGAAGCATGAGAGTTCAAAAATTTCTACAAAATATTACCACCACCGTGCTCTAAAAGATATAAGTGAAGCACAAGAGCAAAAACTGTTCAACTCAAAAGATATAAGTGAAGCACATAGAGTTTTCTAACAATTTCTAGGCCATATTTAACTCTCTCAAATAGGTGTGTCCAGCAAGGATGATTGTGGCAAACTAACAAGCAAAGACTCAAAGAATACAAGACGCTCCAAGAAAAACACAAAGCATGTTGCGAATAAAAATATAGCTCCAAGTATAGTTACCGATGGATGAAGACGAAAGAGGGGATGCCTTCCCGGGGCATCCCCAAGCTTAGGCTTTTTGATTATCTTGAATTTACATGGGGTGCCATGGGCATCCCCAAGCTTAGGCCTTTGCTACTCCTTGTTCCATAGTCCATCAAAGCAATACTCAAAACTTGAAAACTTCACAACACAAAACTTAGACAAAAATTCTCGTGAGCTCCGTTAGTAAGAGAAAGCAAACCACCACTCAAAGGTACAGCAAGAAATTCATTCTTTGTTTAGATTGGTGTTAAACTTACTGTACTCCAAGTTCTCTATGGTTCATATCCTCCAATATTACTCATAGATGCATCGGAATAAGCAAACAACACACGAAAAACAGAATCTGTCAAAAACAGAACAGTCTGTAGTAATATTCTGGGTTCGCCTACTTCTTGAACTCCAAAAAATTCAAACTAAATTGGTACATTTGACCAATTTGTCTACCAATCAGCAGAAAAAATAATCAACTAAAAATCACGCTCCAGTAAAATCTGAAGACTAATTTAGCGAGCGCTAACGATTCTGTTTTTCACAGCAAGATCAAATAAACTTCACACAAGTCTTACCAAAGGTTCTACTTGGCACAAACACTAAAAAAACAAGAAAACACATCTAATCAGAGGCTAGATGCAATATTTATTCCCTAACAGCAACAAAAGCAAAAAAACATAAAATTGGGTTGCCTCCCAACAAGCGCTATCGTTTTACGCCCCTAGCTAGGAACGATAATTCAATGATGCTCACATAAAGGGCAAGGATTGAAGCACAAGAAGAGCATCATAAGACATGTGACAAACACATCTAAGTCTAACATACTTCCTATGCATAGGCATCTTATAGGAAAACAAATTACCAAGACAAGCAAGATCTAGCATATGCGAGGAAGGAGAAAGAAACAATAGCAATCTCAACATAACGAGAGGTAATTTAGCAACATGAAAATTTCTACAACCATATTTTCCTCTCTCATAATAGTTTCAAGTAGGATCATGATCAAATTCAACAAAATAGCTATCACATAAGATATTCTCAACACAATCCACATGCATGCAAAGTTGACACTCTTCCAAAATAGTGGGATTAACATTAACTAAAGTCATGACCTCTCCAAACCCACTTTTATCAAATAATTCATAAGATTGATCATACTCCAAATATGTGGGTCTAAAGTTGACAATCTTCCAAACCCACTTTCAATATTATTGCAAACATTATTATCAATCTTACATTCATCATGGGGATTAAATAAATTTTCAAGATCATAAGAAGAATCACCCCAATCATGATCATTGCAACAAGTAGTGGACATAGCAGTACTAGCATCCCCAAGCTTAGTGTTTTGCGTATCATTAGCACAATTGACATTAATAGAATTTATAATAACATCATTGCAATCATGCTTTTTACTCAAAGAGATATTGTGAATCACTTTATATTTTTCTTTCAATACTTCATCACAATTTTCAGATTCACTAATTTCAAGCAAAACCTCATACAGATAATCTAGTGCACGCAGCTCACTAGCAAGAGGTTCAACAAAATTGGATCTCTTAAAGAGATTAGCAAGTGGATGAGGATTCATACTTTAGCAAGAAAAGATGCAAGCTAATTGAGGGCACATAGCAACACAAGCAAACAAGAGGCAAACGAACGATAAACACACGGCGGAAGAAGGGCAAATAAGACGACAAGGGTGAAGTGGGGGAGAGGAAAACGAGAGGCAAATAAATGTAAAGCGAAGGATAAGGGTTTTTCATAGGTACTTGGTATATGACTTTTGCGTAAGCCTTCCCGGCAACGGCGCCAGAAATTCTTTTTGCTACCTCTTGAGCTTGCGTTGTATTCCCTCGAAGAGGAAAGGGAGATGCAGCACATTAGCGTAAGTGTTTCCCTCCGTTTTTGAGAACAAAGGTATCAATCCAGTAGGAGACCATGCGCCAGTCCCTCGCACCTGCACAAACAGATAAGAACTTCACAGCCAAGGCGATAAGGGGTTGTCAATCCCTTTACGGTCACTTACGAGAGTGAGATCTGATAGAGATGATAATTATATTTTGGGTATTTTTGGTATAGAAATAGAAAGTAAAGAAACCAAATAAACAACAGCGACAGAAATTGGCTAGTTGACGGGAAACTAATATAATAAAGATAGACCTAGGGGCCATAGTTTTCTCTAGTGGCTTCTCTCATGATAGCGGTATTCTACGACGGGTAAACAAATTACTGTCGAGCAATTGATAGAAAAGCGAATAATTATGAGACTATCTAGGCATGATCATTGTATATAGGCATCACGTCCGAGACAAGTAGACCGGAATGATTCTACATGTACTACTATTACTCCACACATCGACCGCTATCCAGCATGCATCTAGTGTATTGAGTTCATACGAACAGAGTAACGCCTTAAGCAAGATGACATGATGTAGAGGGATAAACTCAAGCAATATGATGAAAACCCTATCTTTTTATCCTCGATGGCAACAATACAATACGTGCCTTGCTGCCCCTACTGTCACTTGGAAAGGACACTGCAAGATTGAACCCAAAGCCAAGCACTTCTCCCGTTGCAAGAACTATAGATCTAGTAGGCCAAACCAAACCAATAATTCGAAGAGACTTGCAACGATATTATGAGCACACATAAAAAGTTCAGAGAAGAACCAAATATCTTTCATAGATAACCTTGATCATAAACTCTCAATTCATCGGATCTCGACAAACACACTACAAAAAGAGATTACATCGAATAGATCTCCTCAAAGACCAAGGAGAACTTTGTATTGAGATCCGAAGAGAGAGAAAAGAAGCCATCTAGATACTAGCTATGGACCCGAAGGTCTGTGGTAGACTACTCACAACAAATGGTGAGGGCGATGATGATGATGATGAAGGCCTCCGTGATGGATCCCCCTCCCGGAACAGGCTCCAAGATGGGATCTCCACGAGAACAGCAGCTACGGCAGCGGAATTAGGGTTTTCTGTCTGCGTATGTAGTTTCTGGGGTACGTAGGTATATATAGGAAGAAGGGGGGCACCGGGTGCCACACGGGCTGCCCTCGAGGCAGGGGGCGCGCCCTGGGAAGGGGGGCGCGCCCCCACCCTCGAGGGTGGCCCCTCTGTCCCCTGGCTTGGCCCTGAAGTCTTTCGTGCTTGATTTCCTCCAAAAATATCTCTCGCGAAGGTTTCATTCCGTTTGGACTCCATTTGATATTCCTTTTATGCAAAACCCTGAAATAGGCAAAAAAAACAGCAATCTGGACTGGGCCTTTGGGTTAGTAGGTTAGTCCCAAAAATGATATAAAAGTGAATGATAAAGCCCATTAAACATCCAAGACTTCATAAATAATAGCATGGAACAATCAAAAATTATAGATATGTTGGAGACGTATCATCGATCACCGAGGTAGCATCAGTCTCGCGGTCTACCGGAGAGAAGAGGGGGAAGAAACAATAAATACAAAGCATACAGATGCAACAGAGAAGCACGGCATGTCAACACGCAGTGCTAGGGGTGCTCTAACGCGGTGCTACACAATACAGACGGAGGGGGATAACACCCGAGAAAGTATCCCCAGTGTTTCGTGTTTTCGTATAGTTGAATCGGAGGGGGGGATGTTGCACGCTCGCTATGCTAGGAGCATGTGGCAGACGAAGGGACCACATATTCGGATTCGTCTCGTCCTTCTGAGCAATTTTCATATATAAAACTTTTTCATCCGAGTTACGAATTATTTTATATGATTTTCTAAAGTTTATATCATTTTCTAGGTTTATTTATATATTTAAAACTAACATTATCCAGAATAGTACGGGATGACGTCAGCATGATGTCAGGGTCATGTCAGCAGTTAGTTGACTTGGTCAAACTGACGTGTGGGACCTGCTGGCATAGACTAAGACTAAGTAAATTAGTGTTAGGTAGATTAACAAGTGATTAGGTTAATTCATTCTAATTAGTTTAGTTAGACATGATTAATTAATTTAATTAACTCATTAGTTAATTATTTTAACAAAAAAAAATTTAAAAAAGTTCTCGGGCTGGGGCGGGGCCCGGCTGTCAATCGGCCAAAGGCCTTAGCGGGTGCGCGGGTGATGACCCTCAACCGTAAGGGATCTGTTGCAGCGTTTTTGATAAGTAAGAGTGTCGAACCCAACGAGGAGTAGAAGGTATTGATAAGCGATTCTGAGCAAGAAATTACTGCAAGCACTGAAAGATAACTTTTAGGGGTTTTCTCGATATAAGCAACAGGAATGTAAAGGCAAGTAATGTAAAAGATATTGAGAGTAACAAGTGGCCCAATCCTTTCTTAGCAAAGGAGAGGCCTAGCAACTGAACTTATAAAGACTAAGCGTTCTTGAGGACACACGGGAGAGGCAGTCATGTGCTTTCGTCATATTCCGTATCGATACTATGTTATGTGTTGATAAGTGTTGGTGGGTGGATCTATGCTAGTGCACTCTCTAGACTAAGATGAATGCACTCTTATGATTAAACACCTTGCAAGCATCCGCAAATACAAGATAGAATTTAAGGCAAAAGCCTAACCATAGCAATACGATCGAGGATCCATTATTCCCTTATGCAAAAGCGTGCAAACTGGGGTTCAGGTTTCTGTCACTCTGGCAACCCACCATAAGCATTATTTATACACAATGCATTCCCCTAGGTCCTTAATAAGGCGAAGTGTTGGGTGTTCTACTCACACAACACCACTAGTAGAATGACAACACAACTTAAGTATCAAACAACACATATTACTTCAACAGCATATGACTACTAACAACAAGACTTTCCCCATGTCCTCAAGAACTAAAGTAACTACTCACAAGACATAAAAGAGATCATAATCAGAGGGGATAAATTTGTGATAAACAATCTGGACATTATAATATTTCTCCAACAAAACTCAATAGCATTCACCACAAAGTAGTAATCAACACCGATGGAGTAGAGAGGATAGGTAGTACAAGTTACAACACGAGTTGCGATGGAAAGATGAGATTTGGATGAAGATGGAGATGGTGCTGGTGTTGGGGATGATGTTGATGATGATCTCGATGATGCCCGTGATGATGGTGATGACGATGGCGACGATCTCCCCTTCCGGGAGGTGATCTCCCCGGCGGAATCTGCCCACCGGAGATGCCCTTTTCTTCTCTGTAGGTTTCCGCCTCGAAGCGGCAGCGGAACTCCGAAAAAAGTCCCATGCCTAGGGTTCTCGGGAGACGGAGAGCATATATGCAAAAGGGGGCGGCCAGAGGTGGGCCAGGGGCTCCAGGCGCCCCCCCGGCGCGGCCAGGGGGGCGCCCCTAGGCCGCCTGGGCACCCTGTGGCCCCCCTCTGACTCCCCTTTTGCGTGTCTTCGTTATTCTTCTGAAAAACACGTCCCATCAATTTTCAGGTAATTTGGAGGTGTTCTTCTTCAGCAACTCAGTATCCACTTTTTCCTGCTGAATCCTGCGTCTGCTGTTTCGGCATCGGAAAGTTGCAAACTGTGTAAAATAGACCAAAACAACATAAGAACATCATCATAACGTGGAATATATCAATGAATAAGGATAAATTATAATACAAAATAGTGATGCATTTTGGACGTATCAACAGCCCCAAGCTTAGACCTCGCTTGTCCCCAAGCGAAAATGAACTCGGTAAACTTGTCCACAAGTTTAGAGAGTGAAGTGTCGATAAATAGAATACGGACAAGAAGCATCATAGTCTCTTCACCAACTCAAATATCCTCAGCAACAATCTTCAACTCATAAGGCTTTTATGAAAGAGTGTCAACACTTATATTCGAAAGTAGGACCAATAGAAACTCATTATATCATGGCAAACATGTCCTTTGGTCAAGGAACAACAAATAATTTTAACTTTTGCTTTTAGTGGGATTAAATTGAAGCTTTTTGAAATAACAAGTTAATAAGCAAGAAGTGAAAGTGTTAACACAAAGGAAGATATTTGTCTTAGCTGGGCATGACAAACAACTTGCTTATCAAATGATAATGTCAACAAGGATATGATATGACAAATCTTAATGCAGCTTTATATGCATGAATCCTTATCAACATCAAACGTTTGCTCTCTTTGAGAAATAGAAGGAAGTAGGAATAAATGACTCAACTTAAAATTAAAAGATAGGCCCTGCTCTAGGGTAGTAGGGAAAACTCATGTGCTATCCTCAAATCAAACAGAATGAAAACAAACTTTTGAGAGGTGCATGATTTGTCAAGGAATGCTAATAGATAACTCAATTGCTTCTTGAACTGGACAAGTTTCGAGGATCGGCTCCCGTATGAGGACAATAACATCCTCTTATTCTCCTTTGTTTATCACTGCCAAAGTTTTCTGATTTCTCATGAACAAAGCATGAAGGAGGGTTTGTTTGTTATATTATTTTTAAGCCGGGCGCACTCAATGCCAGTTCCTATTCGTATTATGGGTTTGCACATTATACATGCAATCCCGGGGTGAAGCTTGTCCAACTCAAAAAGGTCATGAATTAGCTACTACTTCCTCATGAGCTAAAGCAGAGGCATAAAATAAAAGATTTTTAACATTTAAGGATAACACATAAATTATATACTTTTAGGTGGTGGTAGTGTAGTACCACGAGTAGGTAGGTATGGTGGACTCATATGGAAGGTATTGGCTTAAGGGTATGGATGCACAAGCAGAATTTCGCTTAGTACAGAGTTAGTCTAGCAAAGGTTTTGAGAGAGCAGACAATCGATGATGACTAAGATGCAAAACAATATAAAGCATGGACATTGAAATAAGCATAACACATCAAGTTGTCTTCCTTGTCAACGTAACACTTCAAGTATAATAACATAAAGGTTTTGGCTATGTTGATATTCTAAGAGAAGCATGCTTGTTGTTATGACCAAAGCTATGTTTGCCAAGATTAAATAAAGTTTCATAGCCATACCTGACATAAGGTCAATACTTCCCATAAGAATCATCATATAAGGTCGATTGCGTGTAGAGAATACCGAGTGCAGCAAAAAGGACCGATAAACTTCTCATTAATATTCCATCATAGACGACTCCACGCACACGGATACAATTCTTCACCAAGGGGGCGATAGACCTCAATGCACACACCTATCTCATATAATAACTTCCCTAGACATGATACGACTCTACTTGACTTCTAAAAGACAAAAGGTAAAAGATAAAGATACCAGGCACTCCCCCAAGCTTGGAACAAGCCAAGGGAATGCCATTACCCACGGAGATTTCTCCCGTATTTGCTGGCGTTAATCACGTAGTCCTTGGCGAAACGCTTCCATGGATATCTTGCTAAAGTCTCTTGCGAGAGGCTCATCTCCTGAATCCTGCATTCAGCACCCAAACTCATGCGCATAAATCTTAATTCATACTCACAGTTCTGGTTAGATAGATCATTAATTTGCCCCTGGAGTTCTATGATTCTGTCTTCAGCCGCGGTGATTCTTTCCCACATCTCCTTCATCTCCTTCAGAAAGTAGTTCTTCAGCTCGTTGGTGATGTCAAAGTTAGCTTCGACACCACGCTCGGTCATCTTCTTGTACTCGAAGACTTCCTGCTCCACTTTTTCCAGCCTGGCCTGGACGCTCCCCTCCTTGATAGGTCCCTTCAGATCTTCTTGATGAAGGACGCCTTCCTTCACCTGAACCACCTGAGGGTGCTTCTTCACCTCAGCGAGGTAAGGATTGATGATGTTGACGACGAACGTGTCCTTGGGGGAACTTGGAGAAGCCATGGCACCTAAATTTAGCTGAAAGATTTCCTGGCAGAAACAGATCGAAGAGAAAACTCGCGAAATCGCAAGATACGTTCCCGGAAGAACCCGGGCAAATATATAGGAAAAATTTATGCATAGAAAGGAAGGTAACGGACCAAAGCGGGGTCGGAGACGGGCACCAGGGTGCCGAGGCGGCCTGCCGGCGCGGCCCAGGGGGGGGGCGCCAGGACTCCCTGGTGGTCGTCTCCGGCTCCACTTCGACTCGGAAATTTACTAATTTTTCAAAAACACGTAATACGGAACTTTTATGATGTTTTGCGGTGTTTTCTTACCGTACTACGTACCTTTTCTTTATTCTGCTTCCGCTGGCGTCTGAAATAGGGCTGCAACATGTTCTTCATGGGTTGTTGTGTATATTATATTCACATCAACATCGACGGGGTCTCCTGCTATGTAATGTTTAAGTCTTTGCCCATTCACAACTTGAGGTTTCGTGCCTTCAAAATTATTAATCTTAATTGCACCAGACCGATAAACTTCTTCAATATGAAATGGTCCTTCCCACCTGGAAAGTAGTTTACCTGGAGAAAACCTGAAACGGGATCTAAACAACAAAACTTTATCACCAACATTAAATTCACTTTTCAGAATCTTCCTATCATGCCACCTTTTTACCTTTTCTTTGAACATTTTAGCGCTCTCGTAAGCTTCACTTCTCCAATCATCTAGAGAGGTCAAGTTCATGAGACGCTTCTCACCAGCTAGTTTTGGGTCAGCGTTAAGCTCTCTGACAGCCCAGAAAGCTTTGTGCTCTAGTTCTAATGGCAAATGGCAAGCCTTGCCATACACCATCTTATAGGGAGACATGTCCATGGGGTTTTTGTAAGCAGTTCTATATGCCCACAAAGCATCTCCCAATTTATTTGACCAATCCTTCCTATTTCTGTTTATTGTTTTCTACAGGATCAACTTAATCTCTCTATTGGTGAGCTCAACTTGCCCACTAGTTTGAGGATGATAAGGTGAAGCAATTCTATGATTAACATCGTATTTAGCCAAAGCTTTTCTAAAAGCTCCGTGCGTGAAGTGTGATCCTCCATCGGTCATGAGGTACCTTGGTACACCAAACCTAGAAAATATTACATCCTTAAGCATTTTCAAAGATGTTTTGTGATCAGCACTTTCAGTGGGGATTGCTTCAACCCACTTGGTCACATAATCAACAGCTACTAAAATGTGAGTGTACTTGTGCGAAGAAGGAAAAGGACCCATAAAATCAAAACCCCAACAATCGAAAGGTTCAATCACTAGTGAGTAATTCATAGGCATCTCATTCCTTCTACTAATGTTACCAACTCTCTGACATTTATCACAAGCTAAAACATAATTTCTAGCATCTTTAAAGAGAGTGGGCCAATAAAAACCTGATTGAAGAACCTTATGTGCAGTCCTCTCATCGGCGTGATGTCCTCCATAGGGACTGTCATGGCACCGTCGGAGAACGTCCTTCTGCTCATGTTCCGGAATGCATCTTCTCACGATCCCGTCGGGACCTTCTTTGAAAAGATGTGGGTCATCCCAAAAGTAGTGCCTCAAATCATGAAAGAACTTCTTCCTCTGCTGAAACGTTAGACCTGGAGGCAAATACTTTGCAACAATAAAATTAGCATAATCTGCATACCAAGGATCGGAGAGAGGTTGTACTTTTACAACGACAAGTTGCTCGTCTGGAAAACTATCGTTAACTGGGATGGGGTCATGCGGTATATCTTCCATTCTTGAAAGATTGTCCGCTACCGGATTGTCTTCTCCTTTCCTATCAACAATCTGCAAATCAAATTCTTGAAGAAGGAGTACCCATCTGATAAGCCTTGGCTTAGCATCCTTCTTTGTCATAAGATATTTAATGGCAGCATGATCAGTATGAATAATAACTTTGGAATCAACAATATACTGCCTAAACTTATCACACGCAGAAACTACAGCTAAGAATTCCTTCTCAGTAGTAGCATAATTTCTTTGAGCACTATCAAGGGTCTTACTAGCATAATGTATAACATTCAAATTCTTATCAACCCTTTGTCCTAAGACAGCTCCAACAGCAAAATCACTTGCATCACACATAATTTCAAAAGGTAAGTTCCAGTCAGGTGGTTGTACTATAGGAGCAGTTATTAAAGCTTTCTTAAGGATTTCAAAAGCTTCCTTACAATTTTCATCAAACGCAAAAGGAACATCCTTCTGGAGAAGATTAGTGAGGGGTCTCGAGGTTTTAGAAAAGTCTTTAATAAATCTTCTATAAAAACCTGCATGACCGAGAAAACTGCGAATACCTTTGATGTCCTTTGGATAAGGCATCCTCTCAATAGCTTCGATCTTGGCTTTGTCCACTTCAATTCCCCTTTCGGAAATCTTGTGACCAAGAACAATTCCTTCATTAATCATAAAGTGGCACTTCTCCCAGTTGAGTACCAAATTTGTCTCCTCGCATCTCTACAAAACTTTATGAAGGTTGTGAAGACAATGGTCAAATGAAGTTCCATAGACGGAGAAATCGTCCATGAAGACTTCCATAATATCCCCGCAGAAACCATGAAAGATAGCAGACATACACCTTTGAAAAGTAGCAGGGGCATTACATAAACCAAAAGGCATACGTCTGTAAGCATAAGTACCAAAAGGACAAGTAAAAGTGGTCTTCTCTTGATCGACAGTGTTAACATGAATTTGAGAGAAGCCAGAATAACCATCTAGATAACAAAAGTGGGTGTTTTTGGATAACCTTTCAAGCATTTGGTCGATGAACGGCAACGGGTAATGATCCTTCCTGGTTGCTTTGTTCAACTTCCTATAATCAATACACATTCTATACCAATAATAATTCTCTGAGGTATTAGTTCATTTTTATCATTAGGAACCACAGTTGTACCTCCTTTCTTAGGAACACAGTGTACCGGACTTACCCACTTACTATTAGCTATAGGGTAGATAATACCTGCGGCTAGAAGCTTGAGAATCTCAGTTCTCACGACATCCATCATCTTTGGGTTCAACCGTCGTTGATGATCAACAACTGGTTTAGCATCAGGCTCAAGGTTGATAGTATGTTGACAGATAGATGGACTAATCCCCTTAAGGTCATCAAGGGTATAACCAATTGCGCCTCGGTGTTTACGAAGTACTTCCAATAATCGCTCTTCTTCATATCCTGAAAGGTTAGAATTCATAATAACAGGATATACTTTCTTTTCATCTAAATAAGCATACTTGAGCGTATCGGGAAGAGGTTTAAGATCGAACACCGGGTCTCCTTTTGGTTTTGATAAAATCCCCAAAGGTTCAACTGGAAGGTTGTGCTTCAGGATAGCAGGCTGCCTCAAGAATATTTCATCTAGTTCATTTCTTTCCTGCATATGTAAATCATTCTCGTGGTCCTCCATGTATTGCTGCAAAGGATCATCAGGAGGAATAGCAATAGAGGCAATACTTTCAATAATTTTATCATCACTAGGTAAATTAGTACCACGAGGCTGCTTAGAGAACTTAGAAAAATTAAATTCATATGGCTCACCATTGAATTCAACAGAAACTTTACCTTTCTTGCAATCTATTATAGCTCCACAAGTTCTAAGAAAAGGTCTACCAAAAATGATGGGACAAAAATCGTCCCTGGCTGAACCAAGTACCAAAAAGTCGGTAGGGTATTTTACCTTTCCACATAGGACTTCAACGTCCCTCACAATTCCGATAGGAGAGATAGTTGATCTATTTTCAAGATGAATAGTAACATCGACTTCTTCAAGTTCACAAGGGGAAATCTCACCGATGATTTCTTCATAAAGTGAATAAGGAATAGCACTTGCACTCGATCCCAAATCGCATAGCCCATAATAATTGTGATCTCCTATTTTAACAGATACCACCGGAGTACCTGAAATTGGGCCTTTGTTCTTGGCTGTGACAAGGTTAGTGGAAACAGCACAAAAAGTTATATTGGAATCCAAAACATCATCAGTAACAAGGTCTTTAATCAATGCAACTCGAGGATCGACCCTGATCTGGTCCTCAGGTTCATCAACTCTTCTCTCACTTTTATTTATTATGCCTGTCACAAGAGAGTGCTCCTTTATCCTCGTGGGAAAAGGAGGCTGTTCATATATAATTGCAGGCAAAATAGGCTCAGCAACATAAATATCAATAGGTTTTTCTTTAAAAGGTGCATGGTGCTGGTCTCTATTCTTTTTAAAAGAATCGACATGAGAGGCAAAGTTCTTACATAAATCAATCACTAGATGGGAATCAAGACCAATCTTAGAGAAAAAAGTATTGAAGTAATCAGTTTCTACATAGCTCTCAATATAATCATGTTCATAAGTTATAGCGGGTTCAATACCTTTATCAATTTCCCAATCTTCGGTATTCCTCTGGATTCTTTCAAGGAGATCCCACCTTTCTTCAACACTCTTCTTCTGAAATACCCCACTAGAGGAGGCATCCAGCATCTCCTTATCCTGACGAGAAAGCCCGGCATAAAAATTTGTAAGTATAATCTCCTTGGGAAGCCTATGAATAGGGCATTTGAGCATTAGAGACTTCAATCTCCCCCAAGCTTGAGCAATGCTTTCTCCGTCACGAGACCTAAAGTTATAGATATAATTCCTGTCTCGATGAATTTCATGAAGAGGATAAAATTTAGTATAAAAGAGAGACATAAGCTCCTGCCAGTCCAGCAAGTGTGGGTTATCAAGAAGCCCATACCAATCTGAAGCTTTGTCTATAAGGGATACAACAAACAATTTCCTCATGACAAACTCCCTCGATACACCTGCAAGCTTAAATAATGAACACAGTCGTGACAAATATAGCAAGTGTTCACCGGGATGTCTGTCTCTTGCATACCGATTAGCCAAAACATAATTGATAATGCCAGCCGGTATTTTGTAAGGCACAATTTCAGTAGGGGGAGGATCAACCACCACAGGTGTGGGGTGTCTTCCCGCAAGCAATGCTCCAATAATAGGGTTATCCATAAGGACAGAGGATAGCAATAAAAATAAAAAACAGAATTATAAAAAGACTTTCTTACCAGTTTCACTTTACCAATAGCGCTACGCTCCCCGGCAACGGCGCCAGAAAACGGTACTTGATGACCCTCAACCGCAAGGGATCTGTTGCAGCGTTTTCGGTAAGTAAGAGTGTCGAACCCAACGAGGAGCAGAAGGTATTGATAAGCGATTCTGAGCAAGAAATTACTGCAAGCACTGAAAGATAACTTTTAGGGGTTTTCTCGATATAAGCAACAGGAATGTAAAGGCAAGTAATGTAAAAGATATTGAGAGTAACAAGTGGCCCAATCCTTTCTTAGCAAAGGAGAGGCCTAGCAACTGAACTTATAAAGACTAAGCGTTCTTGAGGACACACGGGAGAGGCAGTCATGTGCTTTCGTCATATTCCGTATCGATACTATGTTATGTGTTGATAAGTGTTGGTGGGTGGATCTATGCTAGTGCACTCTCTAGACTAAGATGAATGCACTCTTATGATTAAACACCTTGCAAGCATCCGCAAATACAAGATAGAATTTAAGGCAAAAGCCTAACCATAGCAATACGATTGAGGATCCATTATTCCCTTATGCAAAAGCGTGCAAACTGGGGTTCGGGTTTCTGTCACTCCGGCAACCCACCATAAGCATTCTTTATACACAATGCATTCCCCTAGGTCCTTAATAAGGCGAAGTGTTGGGTGTTCGACTCACACAAAACCACTAGTAGAATGACAACACAACTTAAGTATCAAACAACACATATTACTTCAACAGCATATGACTACTAACAACAAGACTTTCCCCATGTCCTCAAGAAGTGAAGTAACTACTCACAAGACATAAAAGAGATCATAATCAGAGGGGATAAATATGTGATAAACAATCTGGACATAATAATATTTCTCCAACAAAACTCAATAGCATTCACCACAAAGTAGTAATCAACACCGATGGAGTAGAGAGGATAGGTAGTACAAGTTACAACACGAGTTGCGATGGAAAGATGAGATTTGGATGAAGATTGAGATGGTGCTGGTGTTGGGGATGATGTTGATGATGATCTCGATGATGCACGTGATGATGGTGATGACGATGGCGACGATCTCCCCTTCCGGGAGGTGATCTCCCCGGCGGAATCTGCCCACCGGAGATGCCCTTTTCTTCTCTGTAGGTTTCCGCCTCGAAGCGGCGGCGGAACTCCGAAAAAAGTCCCATGCCTAGGGTTTTCGGGAGACGGAGAGCATATATGCAAAAGGGGGCGGCCAGAGGTGGGCCGGGGGCTCCAGGCGCCCCCCCCCCGGCGCGGCCAGGGGGGCGCGCCCCCAGGCCGCCTGGGCACCCTGTGGCCCCCCTCTGACTCCCCTTTTGCGTGTCTTCGTTATTCTTCTGAAAAACACGTCCCGTGAATTTTCAGGTAATTTGGAGGTGTTCTTCTTCAGCAACTCAGTATCCACTTTTTCCTGCTGAATCCTGCGTCTGCTGTTTCGGCATCGGAAAGTTGCAAACTGTGTAAAATAGACCAAAACAACATAAGAACATCATCATAACGTGGAATATATCAATGAATAAGGATAAATTATAATACAAAATAGTGATGCATTTTGGACGTATCAGCGGGCGACTGGTCTAGGCCGTAGCCCTAGCGGCGGCTAGCGCGCGACGAGCTTGGGCGCCGGCGGCGCTGCCATGCACTGGGCGGAGGCGGGCAACGGCAGCAGTGGGAGGCGGCGTGCAGAGTGCGGTGGCTACCGAGAAGGCTGGACGGCAGCGGCAGGCGCGGCTACGGGTGAGCCGGCTAGGCGCGCGCCGGTGGGGGAGGCTATGGCGCCAACGGGACGGGCAGTAGTTGCAGCACGCGGGCGCGAGCGCGGGTGCGGGCGCGCGCAAACGTAGGGGGCGGCCGGCGCGCGGGTTGGGGGACGCGGGACGCGGCCACAACGCGGTGAGCGTGAGGTTTCAGAGAGATCGGCCAAGGCGATGTACGGTGTCTATGGCGATGAATCGAAGGGGGGGGGAGTCCGGGAATCGAAGGAGGAGCTCACCGCGAGCCAGTAGATGGCCAAATCGAGCTCGGGGAGGCTCCGGCGACGTCGAATCATAGACGAACGCCGCGGTGCCCGAGGATGAAGACGGCGGTGATCTGGTGATGCGGCAGGGTTGGGCTTGATCTGGACCTCGTAGACGAAGTAAAGAGCAGCGGTGGTTCTTCTGGACGCGCTAACTTGACCCCGGGTCAAAGTTGGTCGCGGCGGCGAGGTCCTTCATGGCCACGGCGGCTCTTCCTTGCGCGAGGAAGAGTGAGGCGGTGCTAAAATGGGGAGTAGAGAAGCTAGGGTTCGTCCAGAGGTTAGGGGGAGGGTCTTATAAACGTCGGGGAGGTCAGGATGGCCGCCGCGTGGAGGATCCGCGGCGTGGACGCGGCGCGTGCAGCCACCGAGCTCCCTGTGAGCAGTAGGAAGGACGAGAGGGATAGGTGGGCTGGCTACTTTTCCTAGTGGGCCAAAAAGTATAAGGTCATTTCTCCCTTTTTTATAAAGGGCTAGTGTTTCCTATTTAGTTTAGATAGTAATTGATTTTTTGTCGAAGCTCAAACTTTGCACAAAAATGCTATGCAATATCCTAGGGCTGCACAAAAGATTTTGAGGCATTTGCAAAGGTTGAGAAGATTTGCTTAATTGAAAAGGCCAATTTAGATGCCTTTGGACCACTTATTGAATTCCTAGGAATTTATTTGTGAGCCAATTTAAGTTGGTTTCAACTTGACAAAGGTCAGGGGAATTTACAGAATATTGTGAACATTTTAGTTTGAACGTTTGAAAACATTTGTCATTTGACTTGATTTTGAATTTTGAATTCGAACGGGATTGAATCAACGCGAGTTTATCAACAGTAATCCTGGTGACGTGGCATCATTAGTAGAGGGTTACTGTAGCTTAATTATGCGGGCATTACAAATCTCCTCCACTAAAAGAAATCTCGTCCCAAGATTTAAGAGGTAGAGTTAAGGGGAAGGAATAGGTTACAAAATTCTAACGAGTCTTCTCGGTCTTGGTTGCTCTTCTCGAAGAAGTTGATCCCTTTCGTCGATGTCTTCATTTCTCCATTTCAGGTCATCATGATGAACTCGCCATCCTCTCTTCGGGGTCTTCATCGTACTTACAAAGGACAAGGGAAACTTTGGAAGAATGGTCCTCTACAAGGTTGATCACCTGGTAGATAACACTAGGGGAGATGGCAGAAAATAACTCTCGAATTGAACCTTAAGAAGTACCGAGAGCAAAGTAAGAAGGTACCATGAGAAGTTTCGAGTGGTATTCAATCATTTGGTGCCTAATCGGAAAGTGAAAGGGGTTCAGAGCGACGAAAAGAATTATTGCGTTAGGTACTAGAGTTGGTCTCTAGGGAGGTGGCTCGTGATTCACACACTACGCGAAGAATGAGGAATAATTTTGGAAATAGGGGTGTGTAAAGAAGATTCAGGTTTTGATCTTGTGGAACTGTGGGTTATGGGCCCACCATGTGGGTTAAAAGTAGGAATGGCGCGGAAAGCTACCACGGTCATGATAGTAAGGCAGGTCAGAGGATAGCATGTCAGTTATACCGGCAACAACATCGTTACCAAGGGCGAGGGATGAAGAGAACGATTTTCCTGCTCGCTGAACGAGGTGGACGAATAGTAAAAGTTCTCGTCCATCGATGGATACCGTAATGTCATCCACAATAGTAACAGGGTCTTACTGACATAGTTGTACACCAAGGTGTTTACGTAAGCAGAAAATTATTACTGCTTAGATTATATGTAGACCAAAGAAGGTCAAACAAACAAATGGAAAGTAAAATGTGTTTAAACACAATGAAAAGGAGTATACCATTCCCAAGATTAAGTAGGGCATGATATACGTGCTAGAAGATCAAAGTCCTGACCATATAGATAAAAGTGGTAAGAAGAATTATGATATGTACCCACACAACGATGTTGGATAGTTGATCAAGAAACATTGAGCATTGCGCTTACAATGTTCTTGTGGATCTCTGGAGTACCACCGACATGCTTCGAGATAGCCCTAACATGGTCATTGGGTAAAGATCGGACTTTGAATACACAAGGATCCATAAAGTAGTGTGTTCGTGGAGAACATGCACAATTAAGTACTGAACGAAATGCACCTAGAAATACGTACCAAGTAGCAAGATCGATGTTAGCATGGAGGTTTAATAACCAAAAGGGTTGCAATGAAACTGTCGACCATTCACTTCAAAGCATTCGGTTTGCTAGATGTTTTGGATTCGCACACCATACTTCAATTGTTGGGTTTTCGGTTAGGAACAACACGGGGACCAAGGAATGAGAGGATATGGCAAGAAGTATCACCTGTATCAAGAATTCCTAATAGGTGGTGAAATTCTCACAACATTCTTGACATGAAAGATGGTAGTACTCCAAGGTAGAGCATATAATAAGTCGGATAACAAGGAACTCAAGGTATAACACAAAATAAGAACAAGTTTGTGTTGGAGGGAATGCAAGAATGTTGTCGATGTTAATACAATTCATCGAGGGAAAATGATGGTATTTCCGATCATGAATTCGATTCACAACTTGGAAGAAGGCAAATCATTGTTGATGATGATCACGACACATTTGTCGAGGGATATCATTAAGATGTAATCGATCCACGATGACATCAAGTCAAATGAATGATGGGGCGAAAGGTTATTGAAACCACTGGTACAATACAAACTTGAAATCAAGTTGTTCAAGGCGAAATGATATGCCAAGGAAGATTGGCATAAGCTTAGCTCATTGCCGAAATTGTGCTCCGGGAAGAAGGACCAGGTAGCACAGTTTAAAAAGATGCACGATAATGATATAGCCGATCAGGCAAGATATGACTTCAAGAATTAATAAACTCATAGGCAATGGAGATTACTTAGAGCTATTGAATCGGAGTGCGGAATTGAATCACTTATTGGGGTCCTTGAGTGTCAAACATCTCACAACCCGAGGAAAATTGGAATCGGTGGGAAGTAATACTAGAAGAAGAACCCATAAGACGTAATATGGTTCTGTGACATTATGGAGATACCACGGGGTAATACTCAAAGGAAGATCATAATAGAGGTTGGACAGGTGCATTGACCTGCAGAGGAGAAGTGGTTTAACTTGTCTGAGAAATGATATTTAAATGAGAGCATGGTCGGAACCATGATTGCAGAAGGCCAGATCCCTGATATAAGATGAACTTATATCAAGGGGATAACTAATTTTAAGAGAAGCCTTAATGATAAGATCTACACCGTGTCCATGGGCATGAACATAAAGTTCAAGGTCTACTCCCACTTTTCCAATGCATAACATTTCATTCACTTCTTGTTTTTAAAGAAGTTGTAATGTCGAAATTTTATCTGGCAAAGCACCAGAAGAGTATGACTCGTGATAACTCTCGGCTTCACACGAATTAGGGAAGGCATAGGTTCAACCTTTAGGGGCATCTTAGGAACATATACCACAAACTTCAGGAGTATTTAATACAAGCTCGAAGGTAGAGCAAGGTTGACAAAAGTTGAGGATTCAAATGGTCAAGGGCATATTGTATCAAGGGAAGAACTCACAAGAATTTGAATGTGAAAGGACACCGTCTGTCGGTGTACTAAGTACCCCAACTTGTGCACGGGCAGTAGCAGCTTCCCGCGGCAGGGCTTACCACGTGCTCGCCGGGAACCTTTCTGGTCCCTATGAAGCCATTCAAGAACAAAGTATACAAGTCAGAAGATCAATGCCCCGGCAAGAGGAGCTTGCCGGGAAGGCCGTACCAGGCTCAAGGTTATCACTTTAGCACAAGCCCCTGGCAAGAGGAGCTTGCCAGGAAGACTAAAGAATACACTCCTCAAGAGATGCCTCGGCGCATTATGCGCCCCGGCAGGACCCGGAGAGCGACAAGCTTCCGGGCCCGGCAAGATCATGGCCCCGGCAAGGTGCTTGCCGGGGAAACCTACGCTGTGTGCCCGCGCTCCAGCTCATCTGCCCACGCGTCGCCCTGGGGCCCTCCCAAGGACGCGTGGCGGACGGCTGTGCAGCCTGGGGCACACGGTGGCGAGCCACGGTGACGAGGCTACCGCCGTGGCGAGCGGAGAAGCATAGACAGACACTTTTGGGGTCGACGGCGACGGGCATTTAATGCCCTTGTCCCCCACTGTCAAAGTTAGGTGAAGACCACTGTACATCCACTGTTCATGCACTATTCACGCACTGTTACAACTACCACAAAATTTACACTTTTACCCTCCTCTACGTTGACACCTGTCGGTGACCCCTTTGAGCTATAAAAGGAGGCCCATGCACAACGTAGAGGGGGTTCGGATCCGAAACCTAGACAACTCTCTCGCTCGGTGTAGCTAAGCACTGTAGATCTTCAAGCTCCCGAGCCCAAAAACTCAATACAACCTAAGCAGGAGTAGGGTTTTACGCGTCCGTGCGGCCCGAACCTGGGTAAACTGCCCGCGTGCGCTCCTCGATCTGCTCTCCGTGCTCCCTCCGCTCCCTTACCGCAACGTAGAAGGGGCTCCGGTCCCATAGGTGCTCGTGGGAGGACAGTTTCCCCCGACATCTTTGGCGCGCCAGGGAGGGGGCGTCGACGTTGTGCAAACCCGATCCGGCGCTCACGCGGGCGCATTCTTCATCAGCCTCTCCAACTTCATCAGCTACAACAACATGCCTCCAAAGAAGAAGGCTTCGGAGGTCGGAGGCCCGTCTGCGTCGATTCCACCGCCACCAGAACCAACGGTTGGTGGAGGAGACGCCGGCGGAAGGGTGGTCGCCGGCGAGGAAACTCACGGTGCCACCAAGTCCAAGGACAAGACGGACGACCGGGCGAATTCCAAAGCATCGGTGTCCGTGGATGCTCCACGTCTCTCTCAGGAGGTACAAGGCCAGCAGCGCCGTGGTACAGGAGGTACCATACGCTTGCTGGGACAAGGACAAACCGGAGGATCGCGGGATGCTCAAGGCCATCGTCCTGGTACGAGCAAGGCGCGGTCGCCGAGGCAAGAAACTGCTCCTTCTAACCCTGTTAGAAGTCCGAGCATATCTCGCTCCTCGCACCGCTCGCCGCCGCTCCCCTCCTCTCCAGCAGTAGCACTAGCAAGAGCACAACTGCTCCTCGACTTCCCTCCAGCGGCACACAAGGCCGAAGACTGGAGGGCAACGATCCAGAGCCTCATCGCCTTCGCCAACAATGACACGCCGCAGCAGCCGGCGACATCACGGCCGCGACAAGTCGACCAGACGAAGGCCGATGGCGACAAGACCGCCGGGGGTGCAACCACCGTGCACTCCCCGCCGCGGAAGCAGAAGACGCCACCCCGCCGGATCAACGTCGACGACGACTCCACGGCGTCGTCGGATCCGCGGGCTCGTCGTGACCAGTGCCAGGTCCTCGACGACAGGCGGCAAGAGGACACTCGAACCCGCATCGAGCGTCGACGAGATGCCCGAAGGCAGTCAGACCAGCGCGCTGGGACTGCTGTCGACGCGCACGCGCCCGGTGAACCAGGCGACTTGCCGTACGCGGCAGGTTGCCCTGCGTTCACCCGTGAGCTGCGGCGAGTCCAGTGGCCCAGCATGAAAAACTTCAAGCCCGACGTACCCGAGAAGTACGACGGCAAGACACACCCCTCGGAGTTCCTCAGCATCTACACCATCGCGGTGCAAGCTGCCGGGGGACGCGACAAGAAGATTCTGGCTAACTACTTCCCGCTAGTGCTTAAGCCAAACGTCCGGTCTTGGCTTATGCACTTGCCGGAGAACTCCATTTCTTCGTGGGCGGATCTGTGCCACCAGTTTGTTGGCGCCTTCACGGGCGGCCACAAACCCCACGGCCAGGAGAGCGATCTCCACATCTTAGCCCAGAAGGAGGGAGAGTCCCTGCGCAAGTATATCCAGAGATTCAGCCGCGTCCAGCACAACATTCCCGACGTCCACCCTGCCGCGGTTATCAGCGCGTTCCATCAGAACGTGCGTAACCGCCGGATGAGGGAGGAAATGGCCATGACCAAGATCCGGGATGTCAGCGAGCTCTACGCTCTGGCTGACAAGTGCGCGCGCGCTGAAGAGGGGAGAAGGCTCCCCGGAGAGGATACTGGCGCAGGAGGAAGCGACAGCGAGGATGCCGCCCTGGCAAGGAAGAGCCGGCGGCGGAATAACAGAAAGAAGAAGAGCAAGGAAGTGCTGGTTGTCGAGCAGTCCGGTAAGGAGGCTCCCGCCAAGAAGACACAGGCCGGCGGCTCCGGCAAGGAGCCTGCCCCTGTAGCGGCAGCCAACAAGCAGGACGGCTCCGACAAGCAGTACTGCAAGATCCACCGCACCAAGGGCCACGATCTTCAGAACTGCAAGAGAGTGGAGTACCTCGTAGAGCAGCAGAAGGCCGAATACGAGCATCGCGACAAGGAGAAGGCCCAAGGAGGCGGAGGAGAGCCCAGCAAGAAGCGGCCGTTCAATGGCCGGGGAGGACGCCGCGGCAAGGCCAAGCAGCGGCAAGGTGATAGACCTCCCCGGGGCCGCGACAAGGATGAGGAAGAAGACGACGACGACGACATGGAAGGAGAAAACAGCGAGCAGGAGATCCAGAAGGCCACAGAAGTTCCGTGTGTCGACGGAGGCGCCTCTCTGCACACTTCCCACCGCCAACTCAAGCAGTGGGTGCGGGAAGTGAACGCAGCTGAGCCACCCGTCGAGTCACGCAGGCTGCTGAAGTGGTCCGGCACGCCCATCATCTTTGACCTTGAGGACCACCCTGACCGCACAACTACGGTCGGGTGCTTGCCGATGTTGGTCTCACCAACCATCCGCAACCTCAAGGTCACCAAGATGTTGGTTGACGGCGGGGCCGGCCTGAACTTGATCTCCTCAGCTGTGATCAAGAAGCTGCAGATCTCCGACAGCGAGCTCGAGGAAACCGGGTCATTCCAAGGAATCAACCCGGGAAGGAGCAAGACGAAGGGGAAGATTACGCTGCCCGTGACCTTTGGCGGGGAGCTCAACTTCAGGACGGAGAGGATAACCTTTGACGTTGCCAATATCCCATTGCCATACAATGGGATACTTGGCCGTCCTGCCCTCGCCAAGTTCATGGCAGCTTCCCACTTTGCGTACAATGTACTCAAGATGCCGGGGCCGATAAGCGTCATCTCTGTCCCCGGTGACAAGAAGGACGCGCTTATCTGCGCCGACAAGATCTACCGGGATGCAGCAGCCGCAGCAGAAAGCAACGCACTTGCCGCTGAAGCTCCCGGGGGGAAGACCAAGACCAAGTCCGGCAAGAGCTCTGGGGCCCACTCCGGCAAACGCACCTCTTCGGAGTGCTGCGCTGCCGTCGAGGGCGCACCATCGAGCTCCACCGGCAAGTGCAAGAAAGGAATGGCAGCTCCACCGGCAACCAAGAAGGTGTCCGCCAGGGAGGACGGCACTGGTGGTACCTTCACCATCAGTGCTACACTCAACCACAAATAGGAAAGCGCGCTCGTTGCCTTCCTGCGGGCGAATGTCGATGTGTTTGCATGGCAACCATCTGACATCCCCGGCATTCCCAGGAAGGTAATTGAGCACAAGCTTGCTGTTTGTCCTCATGCGCGACCCGTCAAGCAGAAGGTCAGGAAGCAAGCCGTGGAGCGCCAAGAATTCATCGCCGAAGAGATAAAGAAGTTGGAAGCAGCAGGCCTGGTTAGAGGCGTGATCCATCCTACGCGGTTAGCAAATCCAGTCGTCGTGCGCAAGGCCAATGGGAAGTGGAGCCTTTGTATAGACTTCACTGATGTGAATAAAGCGTGTCCCAAGGATCCATTTCCCTTGCCGCGTATTGACCAGATTGTTGACTCCACCGCCGGATGCGAACTGCTTTCCTTCCTTGATGCATACTCAGGTTACCACCAGATATTCATGGCCAAGGAAGATGAAGAGAAGACTGCATTCATTACTCCATGCAGCACATATTGCTTCATACGCATGCCTTTTGGATTGAAGAATGCAGGCTCGACATTTGCAAGAGTGGTGCGCACCGCTTTTGAGCCACAGATCCACAAAAATGTAGAAGCCTACATGGATGATATAGTGGTCAAGAGCAAGAGCAAAGATACCCTGATACAGGACTTAGAGGAAACTTTTGAGAATCTGCACAAGATACAGCTCAAGTTGAACCCCGAGAAGTGCGTCTTAGGAGTCCCCTCCGGCAAGCTTCTCGGGTTCTTTGTGTCCCAGAGAGGGATTGAAGCCAATCCCGACAAGATAAAAGCCATCGAGCAGATTGAAGCCCCAAAGCGCGTCAAGGACGTGAGGAGACTTGCTGGTTGTGTGGCTGCCCTCAGCAGGTTCATTTCAAAGTCTGCAGAACGCGCCCTGCCTTTCTTCAAAATCTTGAAAAAGGCAGGTCCTATGAAATGGACTCCGGAAGCGGAGGCAGTGCTGCAAGACTTGAAAGGATACCTGTCCTCTACTCCGATACTTGTCGCACCTAGGCCACAAGAGAAGTTGCTGCTGTACCTAGCGGCAACCAATCAAGTGGTTAGTGCTGCGTTAGTAGCGGAGAGGGAGGCGGAGGAAGAACCCGCAGCTTCGACAAGTACTTCCAGCGACAAGCAGGGGGCTTCCCCGACAAGCTCTGGCCCCGACAAGGACAAGTCTGCGCAGGAACAAGGAGAAGTGCGAAGGAAGATGGTGCAGCGCCCAGTGTATTTTGTAAGCTCCCTCTTGCAGGGGGCTAGATCAAGATACTCCGGAGTGCAGAAGTTGCTGTTCGGCCTCCTCATGGCCTCAAGAAAGCTGCGCCATTACTTCCAAGCACACGAGATAACGGTGGTCACTCGCTTTCCGTTGAAGAGGATATTGCAAAATCCCGTGGCAACAGGCAGGATCGTCGAGTGGGCACTGGAGCTGTCAAGTTTTGGTCTCAAGTTTGAAAGTACTTCAACCATACAGAGCAGAGCTTTGGCAGAATTCATAGCAGAATGGACCCCAACGCCAGATGAAGAAGTCCCAGAGACAAGCGTCCCCGTTCAAGAAGCAAGCAGCGAATGGGTAATGTACTTTGATGGTGCTTTCTCGCTGCAAGGCGCCGGTGCCGGCGTGGTACTCATAGCGCCCACCGGAGAGCACCTCAAGTATGTTGTCCAGATGCACTTTCCCAAGGAGCAAGCGACAAACAATACTGCTGAGTATGAGGGTTTGCTTGCCGGCCTTAGAATTGCGGCCGAGCTTGGGATCAAGAAGTTAATTGTGCGGGGAGATTCACAATTGGTGGTCCGACAAGTCTATAAGAGTTACCAGAGCCCTTTGATGGAAGCTTATGTCGATGAAGTGAGGAAGCTTGAAGAACACTTTGAAGGTCTGCAAATGGAGCACGTCCCAAGAGCTCAGAATGATATTGCAGATGGCCTCTCAAAGTGTGCTGCAATGAAGTTACCTGTGGAACCAGGGACCTTCGTGCTCAAGTTAACTCAGCCATCCGTTACACCATCAGTTGGGCAAAACAAGAAGAGAAAGTTGGTCTCCGGCGACTACTTGCCGGCGGATCTTCCCGAAGCCGCCGCCAAGGTCCCCAGGATCAACAGCCAAGATGCTGAGGAACAGTCTGCTCCTGCGGACCCAAGGGTCTGTACAATTGAAGCAGGCGTTCCCGACAAGCCTTGCCCCGGCAGGCTTCACTACTAGGAAAAGGCCTATTAATGGCGCACCTAGTTTGGCCATTAATGGCGCATTAGGGGTGCGCCATTACTAGCACGCCATTAGTATACTTTACTAATGGCGCACCTCCGGTGCGCCATTAGTATCTGGTATACTAATGGCGCACCACAGATGCGCCATCAGTATGCACAGTGGTGCGCCTTTAGAATGCCTCCCAGGGGCCATGTGTAGCCAGGTGCTTTGGCATACTAATGGCGCACTCTTCTTTGATGCGCCATTAGTATGAATATTAGGTTTTTTTTTTGTTTTTTGCACAGGTTATGCATATATATAAATATAATTTCTCGTGGAGCCAACATATATGGTACGCACATCGAAACTATTAGAATCTACTCCCTCCGTTCCGATTTACTCGTCGTGGTTTTAGTTCAAATTTGAACTAAAACCACGACGAGTAAATCAGAACGGAGGGAGTATATAATAGCTCATAGAACAACTTAGCATCATGCATCATCGATCATAATAATAATAAAAACTCAACATAGGTATTAAATAATAAGTCTTACACATCATTATCGACCATACAACTTCTACTACGTAGCAATTTTCTAAGATAAAATGGCATAAAACAAGATGGCGTTTGTCTCTAAATCAATTAGATTTAAAGGGCCATTATGGAGAACGCAGATTATCTTGTCTCCATTTCTTGCCCTTCTCAATCTATTGCTTCCAAGTACCTCCTTACGAGTTTTCGTTATTTTTCGCCATTCTTTGATTCTCATTCCTTCAATTCTAGAAGAAATCCGATATGGACACGTGTGATTTGTAGGTTCACCTGGCAGAATGTTTAAAACTTGTAGTTCACCAGATTGAAACATGACAGGAGGCACATAGTCACTAGGGAGAATCTGTTGCAAAACATATAGTAAGACTTCGTAGTTAGCATTGTAGTTCAGTTCGAGAAGAACTAATGCAAAACATGCACGAATGTCGTAATAGTAAAAAAATCTTACCATGGTATCTCCATTGATATTAACGTAGTTCAAGACGTGCACTAGTGGGACGTATTGACTATATTGTGGATCAATATTGCGATGTTGAATGTAATCCAGAAGAAAGGAATAAAAGAAGATGATCTGCTCTTTGTCCTTATAAGTACATTCTGAGACAGGGGTGTAGTAGGTTCTGTCTAGCATCATCCTCACATTATTTGAATAATCAAAATAACCTATCAATGGAAATAAGTTGTCAACTATTTTGAAATAAACAATATAAATTACTAAATAACTATGTTTGATAAACTCACTTCTCGGTAGAATTGGAATCATATCGTCAACAAGGACCCAAATGTCCAAATCATCTTCGGCGATGGAATCCGGATTACCAAGATCCATGGTGAGAAGCATACCCTCATAAAAACCATATATCTTGCAAAATGATTCCCAATTCTTGCAACCAAAAGTGGTTACGTTATCTGAATTGTACAAATCCACTTCTAAATCAACATTATGCATCGTCCTTAGTTGAATTTGCTTTGTCTCCGAAGTTTCATGATCTTCAAATCCCATCCTCTCCAAGACATAGCGTCTTGCATGACACGGGATAAACTAGTTGCATGTAAAAGAAGAAAATTAATTACTTACACGTTGAAGTAGCTAGAAATCGTGCTTAATTAATTACGAAACAAGACTTGTCGTTGCGTACCGTTTCGACATCGAAGGTCTCGTCGAGCTTAATACTGAAGTACCGACCGTCTACCAGGTGAGGCCTGTCGCACAGACCCCGGTCGTCACCGCACCAGGAGCACTCCGGGATCCTATCGTCGTCGGAAGACGACATTTCCTATGTTTCAAAGAGATTAAACTTTATAAACTTCAAATTCACATGGGGTCATGTCCACCAGATAGATTTCAAGCACCAGTGACAACAAACTCATGCCCTTGAGTGATCAGCTCAAAATTCAAATGCATGCAAATTTTGACTGGATGAATGGTACGTTGAAGGATGGAAAGGGTAAATCATTTCAGATAAGAGTCTATATGTTCAGTCCATGCTGCTGCTTGTCTGGAAGTCTGGAAAAAACAAGCCAGACAGTTTAGCACCCAACTAATTAATACAGTGGAGCAGGTGTGGATTCATGTGGCGCAGTGCAATGGCAGTAGCAAGCAACCAACTTACTGAGTCATACCTTTTCACTTAGGTGCTTAATTACTAAGTTTTGTAAACTAGTAGCTGCAAGGTTATTACTGTTTTAGCTATATATATAAGGCAATCAGATAGAAGAAGCTGTGTTGCAAAATGTTGCCAGTCATCACCTATCCACACAGACACTGGTCAGCGACCTAACCTAATCTACTTGGTCTGCCATGCTTTGCTCAGGTGAGCTCCACTGTCTTGTTCGATTATCGATTGAAAAAAAAATCTGTAGCAAATAGTAGCCCTATTATAATACATTATTTGCAGCTTAAGCTTAATTCCTTTTGCCGAAAAGATCAATTATTTTATGATGATGATGATGGTGATGGTGATGGCCTGATGTGTGCGGTGCAATCTTGTTTCATTCCTGCCGTCTACATCACCTACGGCACTTGCAACTGAACTCACCAAACAAATGTAACATGATTACATTTTCTTTCTTCTGGACGGTTGATTAAGGTGCAACCGAAAGGTTAGGTACCAATACCAAACCAAAAGCAATGGTGCTGCCAGGAATTGCACGCACAATCAGGTGCGACTTTTCGTGTTTTGCAGTAAGAAAATCATATATGTGGTGGAAATGACAGGGACAATATACAATTACGTTTTTTTGCTGAAAATGCAGAGAGAATAAGATACCCTCTTTTTTTTGCCTCCAAGCGTTAATTACATCGTCAGGTAAGTCCTCGGCCACCGGTGTCTAGCAGCAGGATTTATAGAAACTCATACCCTTAAAAGGAATTTGAAGATGCCTCAAAGCATAGTTTAACAACAAAAAACACAATCAGGAAGCATATATCTGAATTCAATTAGCAAGCATGCTCCCATCCCCAAACCCCCCATCTTGCAGCCTGCAACCATATTTACACACAGATCAACTGCAACTAGCAGCAATCAACTAGCAGCAATCAACTAGCAACAATCAACTAGCAGCAACCATATTTACACACAGATCAACTAGCAGCAATCAACACTCAACATTCAACTAGCAGCAGCGATACATGGATCTCAATCGCTAGGGGTCGTACCTGGGGGATGCCGGGGAGTCGGGGGCGCGGGCGTCGAGGCCGGGGCGTCGGGGGCGCGGGCGT
>LR738714.1:433075499-433086282 GCA_902687465.1 Secale cereale
GGGGGCGGCGGCGCGGCGCTGGAGGGAGAGAGAGGCGTCGGTGGCGCGGGCGGCGGCGGCGTAGCTCCGGGCGTCCGGGGCGTCGGGGGAGGGGGGTGGCGCGGGGGCGGCGGCGCGGCGCTGGAGGGAGAGAGAGGCGTCGGGGAGAGGGGGGAGATCTGGCGAGGGAGAGAAAGAAGGGTGCGGCCGGTGGGGGGATGGGGGAATACTAATGGCGCACTGCCCCTCTGTGCGCCATAAGTATGTAGATTCTTATGGCGCACGTTCACTAGGTGCGCCATTAGTATGAATGGACAGGCGCGCTAGTTCAAAAAAAACTTCTTGATAGTAATGGCGCACTTTGGACATCGTGCGCCATTAGTAGTTCGAGCTCTAATGGCGTATCTGTTGATGGTGCGCCATTACTATATTCTAATGGCGCACTGCTTGTCCGGTGCGCCATTAGTATCAATTCCATCTATAGCCCTTTTCCTAGTAGTGCTTGCCGGGGGACCATCAGCTCCGGCAGAGCCGCATGTTCTTGCCGTAGAAGCTGAGGTCCCCGCAGCAGCCCTAATGCCTTTAGTCCTTGTTGTTGAGCCTCAGGCTCTAGCATGGGCACAGCAAATCGTCCGCTTTCTGCAAACTGGAGAACTTCCCGACGAGCCAGAGGAGATAGAGAAAATAACCAGACAGTCAAGTATGTACCAGTTCGTTGGCAATAAACTGTACAGAAGAAGACTCAATGGTGTCAGGTTGAAGTGCATTTCCAGGGAAGATGGACAGAAGCTGTTGGCAGAGATACATGGGGGCATATGTGGCCACCACATTGGCGCAAGGGCACTTGCCGGGAAGGCGTTCCGGCAAGGGTTCTTCTGGCCAGAAGCCCTCAAAGATGCAACTGCACAAGTAACCAAGTGTGAAGCGTGCCACTTTCATGCCAAGCAAATTCACCAGCCAGCTCAAGCTCTCCAGACGATCCCTTTGTCCTGGCCCTTCTCGGTTTGGGGGCTCGATATCCTCGGCCCCTTTCCCCGCGCAGTCGGGGGCTTTGAGTACTTGTACGTAGCAATCGACAAGTTCGAAAAGTGGCCAGAACTGGAACCAGTGAGAAAGGTGACAGCACAGTCAGCAGTCAGGTTCTTCAGATCGATTGTTTGCCGTTTCGGAATCCCTAACAGGATCATCACCGACAACGGCACACAGTTTACAAGTCGCACCTTCATGCAGTACGTCCAAGACCTTGGTGCCAAGGTCTGCTTCGCTTCTGTTGCTCACCCAAGGAGCAATGGTCAAGCGGAGAGGGCCAATGCTGAAGTGCTGCGCGGACTCAAGACAAGAACCTTTGACAGGCTGCACAAGTGCGGAAGAAACTGGATAGAGGAGTTGCCGGCGGCTCTTTGGTCAATCAGGACGACACCAAATCGAGCCACCGGACAGACACCCTTTGCTCTTGTCTATGGAGCAGAGGCAGTTCTCCCCACGGAACTCGTATACGGATCTCCTCGAGTGCTCGCTTATGATGAGCTCGAGCAAGAGCAACTGCGACAAGATGACGCATTGCTCCTTGAGGAGGAACGTCTCCAGGCTGCTGTATGAGCTGCTCGATACCAGCAAGCCTTGCGTCGCTATCATAGCCGCAAGGTCAGGGCCAGGAGTCTCGAGGAAGGTAACCTTGTTCTTCGCCATGTTCAGTCCGCCAAGAATTCCAACAAGTTGACGCCAAAGTGGGAAGGCCCTTATCGGGTGAGACAAGTCACGAGGCCCGGCGCTGTCCGCCTTGAGACCGAAGAAGGCTTACCGGTGAGCAACTCCTGGAACATAGAGCATCTTCGCAAGTTTCACCCATAAGGCGCGGTTGCCGTGATCCGCTCCGGCAACCACCTTTTGTACAAGTCTTGCCGCTGTTGCATATAAACCTTTGTACAAAGCCGGGCGCAGATCCCGTGCATCAGTAAAGCTTTTGTGCTTAGCACTACTTGTCATTTCCATGCTTTTCTTTGTTATTTGCATGCATCATCTGACACCATGTGCAACGCACATCCCCGGTAAGCACTAGTAAGCCATAAGGCCCCACACTTGTGTTTCCTCCTCTTTTGTCTCTCTCAAGCAGAAGGAGTATTCCTCGCGCACAAGTTTGCCGGGGGGGGGGGAAGGAGATGGAGACAGGGACCAAGTGCTGTTCAAAGAAGAAAAGCCTTGCCGGGAAGCAAACAACCCATGAAAGCTAAGTTACCAGAATTTGAGCAATTCAAATTTTTAAATTTTTTAGTTGTCTTCCTTGAACAACCACACTTTGTATGGAAAACCTGTGCGCGGAGGAACCTACCCGTAGCTAACCGCACCCTTACTTTGTTTCGAGCACGCTCAATGACTTAAGTGAGCTGCGACAAGTGTCGCGCCCTTGCTTCGTTTTCGAGTTCGCTCAACAATCTAAGTGTGTTGCGACTAGCTGCGGCAAGGTTCCTTGCCGGCAAGGCCTTTGCCAGCAGGCTGCTAAGAGTCCAGCACTCAGCGCTCGCGGCAAGGGTCTTCTTGCCGGCAAGTTCCCTGAAAGCGTAGGGTGGAATGCATACAAAGTAAAAGGACCAAAACAAGGAAGATAACACTGCATTGGTTGCTCAAAATGAGGTTGTATATTACAAAGATAACTTGCCGCAATATTAATAGATTCTTGTCCATAACGTACTTTGCAGCGGCAAAGGAAGCAGAAAGAAAGGAATCTAATCTACGCGGTCGCCTTCACGCCTCGTGATCTTGTTCACCTTGGCGACGATGTGGGCAACCTGCGCCTTCAACGCCTCCTGATCTGCTTCGGGCGGCAAGCTGTGGAGGACGGTGACGAGGTTGATGCCGGGGTTGCGGAAGACGATCTTTGACAAGACCCGCTCCATGGTGCCCATGCAGAGCCAACGCGCCTTGTCGGCCAGCTGCACGGGGATCTTCTCCCGCAGCCACGCAAGCGCCGGCGTGATTCCCCTGAAGAACAGACTCAACTTGGCGCTGTGGGGGAGATTCTCGTCCGGGGAGTACCCGAGATGCTCCGCCCTCAGCGCCACCATCTCCTTGTCAATATTGGCAGCGGAGGTGACCAGCTCATCAGTCCACTGCTCCACTGCCCGGTTGAAGTTGTTCGCCGAGACGGCGGCGCTCTCCACCAAGTTCCTCTCCTTGCGGAGTTCGTCCTTCAACTTCGTCTCGCGGTCCCGGGCGGCGTCGAGCGAGCCAGTCAGGGTGGAGACCTTCAGCTCTAAGTCAGCAATAGAATCCTTGGCGGCAGCAAGCTCTGTGCCCTTCTCAGAGAGACGTACCTGCAGCTCAGAGTTGGTGTGGGCATCTTTCTCCCGCTCCACATTGAGCGCAGTGACTCTGTCCTCGCTTGCCTTCAGGAACAACTCCAGCTGCTGCACTTTGGCCTCCAGATCCTTCTTGGCGGTCTCCGCGGCGGCTGCGGCGTCCTTAGCCTCCTTCAAGGCCCCGCCGATAGCTTGCTCCCGAGCGGTGAGGTCGTCCTCGTGGGCGTCGAGGTCGACCTTCCGCTGGTTGAGCGCTCCCTCCCGCCGAGACATCTCCTCGGCGGCCAGCCGCTGCTGCTCCTCGACCTCTGCCTTCTCCAGGAGGAAGGCTTGCTGCGCCCCGGCAAGCTCTTCGCGCTCCTCCGCCAAGTTGCGGAGGGCCGCTTGGTTGGCGGCACGGTGCTCCGCGGCGCGCTTCTCCAAGTCTGCTCCAGCCTTGGCGGCGAGAGCCTCCCGAGACTCCAGCTTCGCCTGCCTGGCTCGATACAAGGCCAGGAGCCGGCGAAGGAGTCCCTCCTCTTCCGGCTCATCGCTGTCGCCGGGCGCTTCAACGCTCTTCAAATCGGCGGAGGCGAGGACCTCTCCGTCAAAGGTCTCTCCCTCCGCGGGTGCTCGAGACGAGAACGCCCACGGGACTTGTATGAAGACCCCGTTTGCGGCCTTCAAGTAGACACCCGACCGCTCCACGAAGGCGGAACGGTCGGTGGCCGGTGCAGCGTCCGGCGCTCCTGCGGCCTCCGGGCCAGCAGTTTGGTCGCCGGTCCCTTCCCCAGCCGCTGCGTCGGCGGTCGGGGCAGTCTCCTCGACGACCGGCTCGCCAGCTCCAGCCGTTCCCTCGGCGGCAGTGGCGTTGCCGTCGTCGCCATGCACCTCCTCCTCAGCGGTGGCCTCCGTCTCCATCCGCTCCGGGGCAGGAGGATCTAGTGGAAGAAAAAGAAAAGAAAAGATCAAGCAAATACCCAAAAAGAAGAATCCGAGAAGAAGAAGTTGCAAGGCTTACCTTCGCGGACTTCTTCAACGACGGGGTCCCTCGCCGGGGAATTCTCCCTTGGCGGCGGAGTAGTGGCCCCCGTTGGCGGAGGGCCTCCTGCGCCCTCCCTTGGCAGGGTGCTCACCCTCGTCGGGCTGCTCACCCTTGGCGGGGTACTCGCCCTTGGCGGAGTTCCCGTCCTTGGCGGAGCGTTCTCCCTTGCCGGGGAGTTCACCCTTGGCGGGGAGGGTGGAGCAAGTGGCTCGTCGGGGGCAACCTCCTGGTGCTCCTGCGGCTGCGGCTCCACTTCTGCTCAAGACATCAAAATGTCAACCAAGATGATAACCTCAAGCGCGCCTTTCAAACAGAAAGATAAAAGAGCAGACTTACGCTGGGGGCTACGCTGGGGGCTGCTCCTCGAAGCAGCGGGTTGATCCGGCAAGTTTGCCGCTGGCACGTCTCCCGTCGCCGCGGCGGGCGAGTCGTCTTCAATCTCGACCACAGGGATCTTGGCCCTCTTCGCCATCCGCTGGGTCAGGGTCCTGAAAGCAAGACAAAAACAAGATCAGAATCAACAAGGAAAATCAAGACAGAATCGAAGAAACTAAAGAATTGCAAGTACTTACTCCTCTTCCTCTTCGTCGGAGCTGAGGGCAGAGAAGTCAAACTCCGCCTGGGGCGCTCCCGTGCGAGGAGCAGGAGGAGAAGGCTCCCTCGGGCGCTTGGCGGTCTCCGGGGCTGTGGGCTGCGAAGACCCAGCCCCCGTCGTTGCCGAGGACCGAGGGGCAGAAGGAGCACCCGTTTCGCTCCGGGAAGATCCCCCTCCGCTTGGCGCTCGAGCACGGGGCGCTTCCTTGACGACTTCGCTCGTCCTGGTGGCGCGCGTCGCACGGCGCGTTGGCTGCTGTCGAGGCGCCTGCGGCCTCGCCGTCTCAGCCGCCTTGCGGAGGCGCTTCTTCGGTTGCTGCGTGGGACTTGCCGGAGGCGGGGAGTTCTCTGAGGATGAGGAGGCGTCATCATCGAGATTCAAAGATCCACCAGAGTCTTCATCAGCCTCGGCGTCCTCCTCCTCCTCGGCAGGCCCGCTGGACTCAGCACCATGTCCAGCGGCCTCGCTCCCCCCGGCAACCTCGCTCGTCCCGGCAAACCTCAGGGAAGGCTCCCCGGCAAACTCCTCGGGCGCAAGCTTGAGCAGCTTGAGGATTTCCGCCTCCTCCGCTTGGCTCACCGCGTCCGCGGCCTGTGCCTCGTCCAAAGTGTATCCAAAGTCGCCTGCGGCCGCAGCTGCGGCGGCCTCCTCCATCCTGGAGGCGATGTAGGCTATATCTCGGTCAGTAGTGGCCCGGGTGAGGCCCTTGTTCTCCTCGGCGTTGCGGGGCTTCTCGACCAAGTTGTCGAAGAAGGTCAGCACGGTATCCGGCGGAGGCTCTATCCAAGTGGGAAGGACGCCGTGGGAGTCGCACGCAGGCATCATTGCTCGTAGGGAATCGCGGGCGGTGCTGTTGCACAGCGGCACCACTCCCCGGGAAGGTCTGAACCACTCCGGGTGGGCCGGGTCATGCTTGAAGAGCTCCCGGACAATCCCCTTCAACTCCAAGGCAGTGAAGTTGTAGTTCAATCCAGGGCGCAGCCTCATGATATCTGCCGCATTGCCGAATTCCCAGGCGGACCTTTTCCTTTCTTGTAAAGGGGCAATGCGGCGGCGGAGGAAATCTGCTCCAACCTCTCCGATAGTCAGATTGGCGACCCGGAGACGAATGATCCTAATGAGGGCGATATTAAGCTTGCTGTCCTCCGGGGCCAATTCACTCCAATCCCTGCCGCGCACTATGGCAGTCTGGCGCGGCGAGGTAAAGGGCTCGGGCTTATCTTCCACCACCCAGCACCAATCGGCTCTCCACTCCTCCCACTTGCCGCGGAGTTCTCCCTTCAGGTACGAATCCTTCTTGTTTAGCCTGAAGATCCAGGAGATGCCGCCGGAGAGGGGAGCGCCAGACTCTACTCTAGGCATAAAGAAGTGGCGTTGGGGGGTGAAATCTAGGAGGTGGAGGCCATATGTGTTCATTATATCACAAAAGAACTCCGAGAACAGAGGGCACAGACCACAGTGGAAAAACGCAGCGAAGAAAAAGTACCCGCCGGGGAATATATCTTTGGCGATGGCGGGGAAGACGTGGGTGCGGGGATGAGCTTTGGTCTCCCTCGCCCAGAACAAATAATATTTGTCCCGCAGCTCCCTCGGACCGAGCCTTGGCGCGAAGACCACACACTTCTTCCGCAGGGCAGCCAGCTTCGCCGCCTGCTCGGACTTCTCCTTCTTGGCCTTGTCTGCTTTCGCCTTGTCGCTCTTCGGAGCCATGGCGGGGGCGGCAAGGAAGGAGGCGAGGAGCTCGATGGTGCCGCGGATGCGGGAGACGGCGGAGGAGGGAGTGGAGCTGGGCTCTCTGTCGACCTTGGGGAGGCGGAGGGCGACGGGGGTTTCTGGAGAATCAAGACGCAATGAAGACGATGGAGGGAACTGCCCCTGCTTCCTCTGCTTCTAAGGGGGAAGTGGGGGACGTTCCGCATTTCCCATTAAAGAACAGGCCACGATCTCTCCCACGACGCCGCAATCGACGCGTGCCGTTAGGGAGGGATGCGGCGGATACGGAAAGGGATACGGCTTGCCGTGGGCCGCGCGTGCCCGTGCACTGTCTTGGGCCTGGCCCAACAGCGCTCGGCACCGTGTGTGGCCCAGGCCCGGGGGCTCCTGTCGGTGTACTAAGTACCCCAACTTGTGCACGGGCAGTAGCAGCTTCCCGCGGCAGGGCTTACCACGTGCTCGCCGGGAACCTTTCTGGTCCCTATGAAGCCATTCAAGAACAAAGTATACAAGTCAGAAGATCAAGGCCGCGGCAAGAGGAGCTTGCCGGGAAGGCCGTAACAGGCTCAAGGTTATCACTTTAGCACAAGCCCCTGGCAAGAGGAGCTTGCCAGGAAGACTAAAGAATACACTCCTCAAGAGATGCCTCGGCGCATTATGCGCCCCGGCAGGACCCGGAGAGCGACAAGCTTCCGGGCCCGGCAAGATCATGGCCCCGGCAAGGTGCTTGCCGGGGAAACCTACGTTGTGTGCCCGCTCTCCAGCTCATCTGTCCACGCGTCGCCCTGGGGCCCTCCCAGGGACGCGTGGCGGACGGCTGTGCAGCCTGGGGCACACGGTGGCGAGCCACGGTGACGAGGCTACCGCCGTGGCGAGCGGAGAAGCATAGACGGACACTTTTGGGGTCGACGGCGACGGGCATTTAATGCCCTTGTCCCCCACTGTCAAAGTTAGGTGAAGACCACTGTACATCCACTGTTCATGCACTATTCACGCACTGTTACAACTACCACCAAATTTACACTTTTACCCTCCTCTACGTTGACACCTGTCGGTGACCCCTTTGAGCTATAAAAGGAGGCCCATGCACAACGTAGAGGGGGTTCGGATCCGAAACCTAGACAACTCTCTCGCTCGGTGTAGCTAAGCACTGTAGATCTTCAAGCTCCCGAGCCCAAAAACTCAATACAACCTAAGCAGGAGTAGGGTTTTACGCTTCCGCGCGGCCCGAACCTGGGTAAACTGCCCGCGTGCGCTCCTCGATCTGCTCTCCGTGCTCCCTCCGCTCCCTTACCGCAACGTAGAAGGGGCTCCGGTCCCATAGGTGCTCGTGGGAGGACAGTTTCCCCCGACACCGTCGGATAATAATCCAACAAGGGGTCTTGTGATCTATAACGAAGCTGATGTGAGTATCGGTACTCAATCAGAGGAAGAAGGAATGCAAAGGTGTCAGATTATAGAAACAACTGACTAATTCAAAGCTCAAATGCAAAGGAGTTGCGATTTCCAAATCAAGGGATTAGAAGCCAACGCTCTTATTAAGAATGGATAAGTTGAATAGACTTAGGGGTACAATCAACGGCAATTTGATTGGTCAAGAACAAGCTCATATTCAGAATGATGTCTAAGCTGGAAGGATGAATTTTAGGATCGAGGATTGCGAGCATTCGCAACATGTTGAATCAACGGACTCAAAATGATAATGACAAAGGATTTCGATAAGATTACTAGACTTATGGGGTTAACTATAATGTAAGCAAGCAAGTATTTCAAGAGCAATAGGCTGCTGAGGATTTTGGAAGATTGTATAGCATTTCGAAGACCTTTGTGAAATGCATGAACAACTGGGGATGAAGGAATCCCCAGTAAGTGTGATGAATTATTCATACATGTATTCATGCGGAAAAGGAGTTGCAAGGTAGAAGGAAAAATGATTCTTGAAAGTCGAAGAATACTTTCATGTATCTTGTAATAACAAGAACAACTAGGGATGGAAGTATGAAAGGCAAGGGTATGCAGTTATCCATAACGATTCAACGGTATTGAGGCATTGCAGAAGAAATGAACACAAGTTCTCGGGAGTAGATATGAGAGTATCTTCGAAGTCTTCTGGTGAAGCAGGCAACCATCCGGAATGAAGGGGATCTCTGAGGAAAGTCATTACGACAACCTAATGTAGTTCGTAAATTCATTTAACCCGAATAGAAGAGAGATCAGAATCCCAGAGTATAGACGAGGAATAAAAGATCCTAATACCACCCAATTGGCGACGTGGGCCCGTAAGCCACACAACCAAGTTAGTAAATCAATTTTTCAAAGACTAGACTCAACTTCGGCAAAGGACTTGGAAAGGGGGTTCCTACAGGCAGTCGGCTCTGATACCAACTTGAGACGCCCCTGATTTGACCGTACACTAATCATGCACGCAAACGTGTACGACCAAGATCAGGGACTCACTGGAAGATATCACAACACAACTCTAGACACAAATAAAATAATACAAGCTTTGTATTACAAGCCAGGGGCCTCGAGGGCTCGAATACATAAGCTTGAATACACAAGAGTCAGCGGGCTCAATAATATCTGAGTACAGACATAAGTTAAACAAGTTTGCCTTAAGAATCTAGCACAAAACATCAACGATCAAAAAGGCAAGGCCTCCTGCTTGGGACCTCCTAACTACTCCTGGTCGTCAGCTGTCTCCATGAGGTAGTAGGCTTTGTCAGGGTAGTAGCAATCGTCAAGGGTGGCATCTGGCTCCTGGACTCCGACATCTGGTTGCATCAACCAGAAAGAAGAAATAAGGGGGAAAAGGGGAACAAAGCAACTGTGAGTACTCATCCAAAGTACTCGCAAGCAAGGATCTACACTAAATATGCATCGGTATCAATGAAAAGGGTAATATCTGTGGACTGAGCTGCAGAATGCCAGAATAAGAGGGGGAGAAGCTAGTCCTAACGAAGACTAGCATCTTCTGGAAACCATCGTCTTGCAGCAACAGGGGGGAGTAGAGTAGTATAACATAAGTCATATTTATGTTGTTGTATCAACACTCTGGGATCCTTTCTAGACTCCCAAAGCAACATATCCAAATCATGCCTCAACATCCAGTTCTAGTTGTAGCGATCGGGATACTACTCCAAGTGTCCGTTACCGTAGGACAGGCTATCGATAGATGTTTTCTTCCCTGCAAGGGTGCACCAACTTACCCACCACGCTCGCTTAACTCCGGCCGGACACACCATCAGGTCATGCCCGCCCTCAGCCAAACAATACGCCGCAACCCGACCTAGGCTTAATAGAGAGGTCATGCACGCCGGAATAAACCCAATGCCCCCTGGGGTCATGGGCCAAACGCCCCAGGAACTCCTGCATGTTGCATACGTGGCCGGTGAGCAGACCTATCTACCTCCTTAAAAAGGTAGGTGCATAACCAGGCCAACCCGGTGCACGCCGCTCAGCAGCAATGACGTCAGTTAAGCTTCGGCTGATGCATACGACGCAGAACGCCCATACTATGCCTACGTGATGGTTAGGGCTATAAGGGCAGAGGTCCCTTGGATCAAATATCCAAACCGTTCAATGTCTTGGGAACGCGCGGCAACGAGCAGAGACTCACGATCATGTGACCCCATCGCCCCATCTCGAGGACTTGCGGCAAGGGCTAAGAATGGCCGTCCACGCCTCGTATTTATCTCGCGGGCACCTTCCAGGTCAACCCGACTACACATCACTCGCAATTAAGCTCGCGCGGGTACCCATCAGGGCCAACCCGACTTTAGTAACATGGGTCAGTGTAAAGTCATAGTAACCATAGTAACTATGTGTTTAACACCAAAGGGAAACCTGAGGAAATCACCCTCGATGGAATTCCACCTGATGTTTATCGTCAAGGTGAACGAAGGAGGATTCACCCTCGAGGTCCACTCTTGAGGAGTTGCACGACAGTGTCATTATCGGGAGTGGAGATGGAGGAAATCACCCTCGATGACCATAACCGATGAACTAACCTACAAGGTTAACATCAGAAGTGCTGATGAGGTCTCACCCTCGGCACTCGATAGTAACCCAGTAGTGTTGAGCAACTAAGGGGAAAGTGATGTGCGGTGCCAGGGCCTGGTCTTCAATGCCGTTGTTCGGGTCTTCTGATAATCCAGCGGGGCGGTCAAGACAATG
>LR738714.1:433086360-433265709 GCA_902687465.1 Secale cereale
GGTCACTGGTGGATCTCTAACCAGACTATACTAAGCAGTTTAGTATAAACATGTAAGGTATGAAAGCAGGTATCAACAACAGGCTATGCATCAGAATAGGATCATACAAAAACAGTAGCAGTTCTAATGCAAGCATAAGAGAGAAGGGAACAGGCGATATCGGAATGATCAAAGGGGGGTGGCTTGCCTGGTTGCTCTGGCAAGAAGGAGGGGTCGTCGTCGATGAAGTCGATCACCGAGGTAGCATCAGTCTCGCGGTCTACCGGAGAGAAGAGGGGGAAGAAATAATAAATACAAAGCATACAGATGCAACCGAGAAGCACGACATGTCAACACACAGTGCTAGGTGCTCTAACGTGGTGCTACACGATACCAGCGGAGGGGGATAACACCCGGGAAAGTATCCCCAATGTTTCGGGTTTTCGGACAGTTGAATTGGAGGGGGGATGTTGCACGTTCTCTATGCTAGGAGAATGTGGCAGACGAAGGGACCACATATTCCGATTCGTCTCTTCGTTCTGAGCAATTTTCATATATAAAACCTTTCCATCCGACTTACGGATTATTTTATATAATTTTCTAAATTTAATAACATTTTCTAGGTTTATTTATATATTTAAAACTAACATTATGCAGAATAGTATGGGATGACTCAGCATGATGTCAGGGTGATGTCAGCAGTCAGTTGACTTGGTCAAACTGACGTGTGGGACCTGCTGTCATAGACTAAGACTAACTAAACTAGAGAGTTAGCTGGATTAACAAGTGATTAGGTTAATTCATTCTAATTAGTTTAGTTAGACATGATTAATTAATTAATTAATTAATTAATTATTTTAACGATTATTTTATTCTTTTTTGTTTTTAAAAAGTTCTGGGGCTGGGGCGGGGCCCGGCTATCAATGGGCCAAAGGCCTTAGCGGGCGCGCGGGCGATGGGTTTACGGGCGCGGGCGACGTGTCTAGGCCGTAGCCCCAGCAGAGGCCAGCGCGCGACGACCGTGGTCGCGGGAGCGCGCGACGACCTTGGGCGCCGGCGACGCGGTCGTGCACTTGGCAGAGGCGGGCAGCGGCAGCAGTGGGAGGCGGCGGGCGGAGTGCTGCGGCTGCCGGCGAGGCCGGGCGGCAGCGACAGGCGCGGCGGCGGGCGAGCCGGCGAGGCGCGCGCCGGTGGGGGCGACTATGGCGCCAACAGGGGTGGGCAGAAGTTGCAGCATGCGGGCGCGGGCCCGCGCACACGTAGGGGGCGGCCGGCGCGTGGGTTGGGGGACGCGGGATGCGGCCACGACGCGGTGAGCGTGAGGTCCAGAGAGATCGGCCGTGGCGATGTACGGTGTCTACGGCGATGAATCGAAGTGGGGGGAGTCCGGGAATCGAAGGAGGAGCTCACCACGAGCCTGTAGATGGCCAAATCGAGCTCGGGGAGGCTCCGGCGTCGTCGACTCACAGACAAACGCCGCGGTGCCAGAGGATGAAGGCGGCGGTGATCCGGCAATGCGGCGGGGTTGGGCTCGACCTGGACCTCATAGACGAAGTAGAGAGCAGCGGTGGTTCTTCTGGACACGCTAACTCGACACCGGGTCGAGGTTGGTCACGGCGACGAGGTCCTTCATGGCCACGGCGGCTCTTCCTTGCACGAGGAAGAGCGAGGCGGCGCTAAAATGGGGAGTAGAGAAGCTAGGGTTTGTCCAGAGCTCAGGGGGGTCTTATAGACGTCGGGGAGCTCAGGATGGCCGGCGCGTGGAGGATACGTGGCGTGGACGCGACGCGTGCAGCCACCGAGCTCCCTGTGAGCAGTAGGAAGGAGGAGAGGGATATGTGGGTTGGCTACTTTTCCTAGTGGGCCAAAAAGTATAAGGTCATTTCTCCCTTTTTTATAAAGGGCTAGTGTTTCCTATTTAGTTTAGATAGTAATTGATTTTTGTCGAAGCTCAAACTTTGCACAAATATGCTATGCAATATCCTAGGGATGCACAAAAGTTTTTGAGGCATATGCAAAGGTTGGGAAGATTTGCTTAATTGAAAAGGCCAATTTAGATGCCTTTGGACCACTTATTGAATTCCTGGGAATTTATTTGTGAGCCAATTTAAGTTGGTTTCAACTTGACAAAGGCGAGGGGAATTTACAGAATATCGTGAACATTTTATTTTAAACGATTGAAAACATTTGCATTTGACTTGATTTTGAATTTTGAATTCGAACGGGATTGAATCAACGCGAGTTTATCAATAGTAATCCTGGTGACGTGGCATCATTAGTAGAGGGTTATTGTAGCTTCATTATGCGGGCATTACAGAGAGGTATATAAGGCAACTGTTGTACCTGAAAGTTGTAGTATTTGACAGATGAGTAGCCCACCACTTTCAATTTCGGCGCAGAAATGACATTGATTCTTGTTGGACCTTGTTGATCAATGATACATCCAAAACGTATCTATAATTTATACTTGCTCCATGCCTCTTTTGGGTGATATTGCTATTATATTTATACACTTCCATAGACTTTTGATCATATTTGGACTAACCTATTAACTCAGTGCACCCCAGTGCCAGTTTCTGTTTTCGGCTGTTTTTGTATTTCAGGTTTTCACGTTACGAGAACTGCCAGGAAAAATCCAGAAAAATTATATAAAAAATCAGCGTTCCAGAAACTACCGGCCGGGGGGGGGGGGCACCAGGGCTCCAGGCGCCCTGGCGGCGCGCCCCCCCTGGGCCGCGCCGGGGGGGCGCCTGGGCCCCCCGAGGCTCCTCCGATGCCCCCCTTTGGCATATATTTAAAGCGTCTCCCGAAACCCTCGAGGGAGGAACTCTTTTTGCGATCTCATCTCTGTTCCGCCGCCACCGCCGCTTCCAAGATCGGGAGCACCAGGAGAACTCTTCCCGGCACCCTGCCGGAGGGGAGGATCACCACCGGGAGCCTCTCCACCACCATGGACGCCTCCCGGATGAGTTGTGAGTAGTCTCCCTTGGACCATGAGTCCATGACCAGTAGCTATGTGATGTTCTCCTCCCGTGCTTGTGCTTCACTAATTAGTCCCCGTGAGCTGCCCTACATGATCGAGGCACATATGTAATCCTTATGCTGTTGCTATGATGAGTTTGCTGGGATCCGATGGATTATGAGATTATGTTCAGATTGTGCTTGAGTAATATATTTGATCTACCTCTTTTATATTTATGTTCGTAAGTAATTCTTGCATGTTCTCCGTTGTTATTTATTGCGTTGGCCAAGTAATAGGTAGTGACTCCAAGAGGGAACGTTATGCTTTATTGTGCGTTCATGCCCCTCGATGACTAGTTTGAGTGACAGAAACATGAGTCTAGGGGATGTGCTGTTGCCACAAGGGGGAAAACAACGGTGCTTGTGCCCGCGGGTGCAAGGATTGTTTACTTTACACAAAGTTCTTTTAATGCAGTTGTCTGTTGCATTGAGTTTACACTATGGGTGGGACTCGCAACTTAATACCAGCGAGATGTTCTGGATAGATATCTCAAGGTGGATGATTAGTAGTAGATATTGATGGATTTCGGTCTACTTACTTTGGCGTACCTCCCATGCTTTGAACCTCAACCTTTCTTGCAATGTAATCAGCATTGGTTTGCGCACATGGTCCTGTCAATTGCCCAGCTGTAATTCGTTTACCTCACATAGCTGTTTTATCGTCTTTTGGGAGAGAGACATCACTAGTGAACATCATGAGACTCCGTTCCATATTACCATCATTGATCACATCCGCTATTTACTTTTCGCTTTTATTTACTATTGCAATTATATCTATCACTACTATCACTTGCGTTTAATCCTTTGTGAACTACAAGGCCGGAGGGATTGACAACCTCTCTGTACTCGTTGGGAGCAAAGTTATTTGTATCTGTGTGCAAGTCCACGTTGATTGCTTATATCTGGCGCCGTAGCAGTTGACACCTTCTTGTTGAACCTAGGAGTCTCTGGGGATTCGATCCTTGGTATCTTTGCCAAGGGAAAAACTTCCGCAACACTACATCTCACACCTTCCACTTGGGGTAACCAACGAGGGGCGAGAAGCCTAGCAAGAGTTTTTCTGGCGCCGTTGCCGGGGACTCCACTCTTCAAGATAGGGGAGTTGCATGCTATCTTTTACCTTTGCTTTTAGTCTTGTTAGTTTACCTTTCAGTTTTTGCTTTAGTATCTTTTATCGAAAATCACAAAAATAGTTATCTTGCTTGCTTGCTATTATGGGTTCCACCAAAAACACTAGATGGGAGGAGTACACCCCTTCTTCCATTATGCCAATCACCACTGTCGGGATCTACAAAAGTAATAAACCTTGTGATTATGTTAGTCTTGACGGAGGGTTATGCCCATGGCATGGTCTTCCCGGAAAAGAGTATGAGCCTCAGTTTAAAATTGCTCCTAAGCTTGTTCAAACTCTTATAATAGACAGCGATTCAAACAAAGAGGATGACACTACAATTCTGCCCAATAATGATAAAATTGATTTTGATAATTGTAGTATTTCAGAAGTTGTCACCTTTCTGCAAGGAATGGCCAAAGATCCCCACACTAGCACGCTTAATCTTGCCTTCGCAGAGCATGTCACTAATGCTCTCATCAAAGCTAGGGAGGAAAAACTTAGAGTAGAAGCCTCCATACCTAGAAAGCTAGAAGATGGTTGGGATCCTATGATTAAAATTAAGATAAACAACTTTTCTTGCTATGCTTTATGTGATATTATAGCTAGTACCTCCATTATGCCCAAAAGACTATATGATATGCTTAAATTGAAACCTTATGATTCTTATTCTTTTGGTGTTCGTCTCGTTGATTCTCCCATAAAGAAACCTTTGGGGAGGATCGACGATGTTCTTATCGTTGTCAATGATAATTATGTTCCCGTTGATTTTACTATTATGGATATTGAATGTGATCCTTCTTGTCCAATTATTTTGGGACATCCCTTTTTACGCACCGTTGGTGCTATCATTGACATGAAAGAGGGGAATATAAAATTTCAGTTTCCTCTCAAGAAAGGGATGGAACACTTCCCTCGAAAGAAGATCAAGTTACCTTTTGAGTCCATTGTACGGGCTAGCTATTCTTTTACTCTTGATAAAACTTGATCTATATGCATTATGCCTAGCTTAAAGGCATAAAAGAAAGCGCTTTTGGGAGGCAGCCCACATGAATAAATTTATTTTGCTTTTGTTGTGTCTTGATGTTGTTACTACTGTAGCATCATCATTGTATCTTTGCTTTTCAATTTTGTGCCAAGTGTAGCCTCTGATTGCTAGAAAGTTCAAAAGTTGTGAGGTGCTGTCCAGGAAACAGATTATGTCCTTGGATAGAAAAATTCGTATAAAATCACCAGATCATCTTTTTGGTCTGAATTTTTCCGACAGCGTGCTCTATATAATTGTCTTTCGTGCGTCTGTTCTGAGTTTTTTGATTAGAGTTGCAGAAGTGCCCCGAACAAATCAATTACTACCTGCTGTTCTGTTTTTCACAGATTCTGTCATGTTTTGCTTTTCCTTCATTTTGCAAACCAAGAGCTTGCTTTTTCTTTGCAAAAACCTTTTGGAAATCTTGAGAAACAGTAGACCTTCAAGAATATCTTTATTTCCAGCAAGGTATAATTATTTTATTATGGGTACTAACCTCGCTAATCAGATTATGATGAGTTATGTATGAAGGAAGTTTTCAAGTGTGCGAGGGAAGATGATAAAAAGATTCAGGAGTGTCAAGCGCTCAAGCTTGGGGATGCCCCCATGCACCCCCAAGAAATATTCAAGGAGACTCAAGCGTCTAAGCTTGGGGATGCCCCCGTGCATCCCCTTCTCCATCAACATTATCAGTTCGTCTTTCGTTCCACTATATTTTAATCACTTCATGTGTTATGTGCTATGCTTGGAGCGTCTTGCTTTTAGTTTTCTTTAGTTTTTCATAACGAGTCGGAACTCAGCTTTCTTTATGTGGGAGAGAAACACGCTCCACTTCTACCTAGAACATAACATAGAATTTTCATGTCTATCCTTGCTGTGTGTGTTCTTTGTCTTTTAATAGCTACTATCATGTTCAGTTCTTAGCTTTCATACTTATCTTTTCAAGAGCTTTTGTATAGTTGGTTGCTTGAACTCTCTTTAATTACCATGCTCACCTTATTAAGAGAGTTTGCTTCCGTTGCATTGGTTGATATGTCTATGATAAAGATGCTACGTGCATGATGGCGCTTAGTAGTTCATGTTTTCCTATGGTTAGTCTCAAATAACTGGGGGGTTCCCAATGTGTTATTGGAGTACCAACATGATTTGTTTGCCTATGATGTGGTATGGTTTAGTAATATCTTCCTTTGAGAATTTATTTTGATTGACTTGGCGTATGCTCACGCATATTTAAGACTGTAAAGAAAGTCTGTCAAGCCTTAATGATCTTTTATTTTTGAGTAGCGATATAACTTCCATGCCTGATTCAATGTTGCTTTGTCGCTCTACATGATTATGACCGTCATTGCTCTCTTAGTTGGTCGCTCCCAGTCTTTTGCTAACCTCCACCTGTACTAAGCGGACTGACTGCTTGTGCATCCACATCCTTTTAAACCAGTTATGCCATATGAGTCCACCATACCTACCTATATGTGGTATTTCACCGCCACTCCAAGTAAATTTACATGTGCTACCTTTAAAACCTTCAGTTTTTGCAATACATAGCTCATGGGAAAGTAGCTTAAAAACTATTGTGGTAAAGAATATGTTGCTTATGTATCTTATTTCTGAAAGTGCAACTAATCCCCGGGTGGTTTTGGTAATTAATAACAACATATATATCATTGAACTAATATTCTCTTGAGAATCATTTCAGAAAAGTTCGATGATATGGGTATGGAAATGTCTGAAGAAGTGGACCCCTCAAAATGCTAAGACAAGCATTGGCAAAAGCTCAAGACTCCATTTTTGGTTTAGTGATCAAAGATCACATTGAGTCCATAGGAAAAGCCAATACTATTAAAAGGGGATGAGGTTGGGTTGATGATCTTGTTGCTCAAGTGCTTGGTGATCTAGCTCCCTCAACTATCAGCACTCTTCACTTTACAACACACTCATAAGTAATCTCGGACAAACCGATTCTGCAAACTCAGTCCCACCGAGATGAACCACTTCAGTTATTTCCCCAAACCCTAACTTCTCGGTCCATCCGATTCTGAGTCTCGGTCTCACCGAAAATGTTCTGCCAACCTTCTGTAACCAAATGACAGCATTTCGGAATATCCGAGTTGTTGTTTTCGGTCACACCGAGATGGCAAACCCTAACCTTTGACTCACTTCGGACACACCGAGATGGTATTTTCGGTCCCACCGAAAATCCCAACGTTCACTATATTTGAACTTTCGGTCTGACCGAGTTTTCACTTCGGTCTCACCGAGATTGGTCAAATGTGTGTGTAACGGTTGGATTTTGTGTGGAGGCTATATATACCCCTCCACCCCCTCCTCATTCGTGAGGAGAGCCATCAGAAAGTCCACCACTTCTACCATACACTTTCTGAGAAGTGAACCACCTACCCTTGTGTTGAGATCAAGCCATTCCATTCCTACCATATGAAACTTGATTTCTAGTCTTCCCAAGTTGCTTTCCACTCAAATCTTTCTTCCACCACAGCCATATCAGTGAGGAGAGTTGAGTGTTGGGGAGATTATCATCTGAAGCACAAGAGCAAGGAGTTCATCATCATCAACACCGTCTATTACCTTTTGGGGGGTGGTGCCTCCTAGATTGGTTAGGTGTCGCTTGGGAGCCTCCGTCTTTGAGATGTGGAGTTGAACCAAGAAGTTTGTAAGGGCAAGGAGATCGCCTACTTCGTGAAGATCTACCCCGAGTAAGGCTAGTCCTCCGTGGGCGTAGGCCGTGATGGAATAGACAAGGTTGCTTCTTCGTGGACCCTTCGTGGGTGGAGCCCTCCGTGGACTCGCGCAGCCGTTACCCTCCGTGGGTTGAAGTCTCCATCAACGTGGATGTACGATAGCACCACCTATCGGAACCACGACAAAAATCTCCGTGTCACCAAACTGCGTTTGATCTTCTCCACCTCTTTTACATGTGCAATTTACTTTCCGCTGCATATACTCTAGAATTGCATGTGTAGGGTGTTACTTGAATTGGTCTTAATTGTGAAACTGCCAAAAACATTGCATGATCTAAAGGCAGATTTTTTATATTGTCAAGTAGTCTAATCACCCCCCCTCTAGACCTACTTTCGATCCTACAAGTGGTATCAGAGCTTTGGTCTCCATTGCCTTGGTTTCCATTGCATTGGACTCCATAAGCTTGGTTTCACAACCTAGGAGAGTATGGCGTCTAGTGAGGGTAATTATCGTAGAGGTCCTTACTTTGATGGTACAAATTTTGCTAGTTGGAAGCATAAAATGAAAATGCATATTCTTGGTCATAACCCAGCCGCATGGGGCATTATTTGTGTTGGCATGCAAGGTGATTTCTTTGAAGAAGGAAAAGTTCCGGATCGCGAAGCTACACCCGAAGAATTGAAGATGTTGCAAAACAATGCTCAAGCTTGTGACATTCTCTTCAATGCTTTGTGTCCCGAAGAGTTCAACAAAATCAGTCGTCTTGAGAATGCTAAGGAGATTTGGGATACTTTGGTTGAAATGCACGAAGGTACTGAATCTGTGAAGGAATCAAAGCTAGATATTCTTCAAGGTCAGCTTGACAAGTTCAAGATGAAGGATGGTGAAGGAGTCGCTGAAATGTACTCTAGGCTTGCTCTCATCACAAATGAGATTGCAGGCTTAGGAAGCGAAGAAATGACCGACCGATTCATCATTAAGAAGATTCTCAGAGCTTTGGATGGAAAGTATGACACCGTGTGCACTTTGATCCAAATGATGCCAAACTACAAGAGACTCAAGCCAACTGAAGTCATTGGAAGAATTGTTGCTCATGAGATGACACTTAAGGATAAGGAAGAGCTTCACAACAAGTCGAGTGGTGCTTACAAAGCTACAAGTGATGCTCCTACTACCTCAAGTGACAAGCTAATTTCCAATGAAGAGATAAGCCTAATGGTCAAGAACTTCAACAAGTTCTACAAGAATAGAGGCAAAGAAAGAAGCTCAAAGTCTAGATCATATGATGAAAAGAGATCTTCTAGTCGTGATCGAAACTGCTACAATTGTGGAAGACCCGGACACTTCTCAAATGAGTGTACGGCTCCCCACAAGAGAAGAGAAGAATCTCCAAGAAGAAGAGCAAGAGATGAGTCACCTCGGAGAGAGAGAAGGAGTAGAGATGATCGTTATGAACGAAGACCTTCTCGGAAAAGCAAGGATTCGGAGAGGAAAGACAAGTCATCAAGGAGCTACACAAGAAGAAGACATCAAGCTCATGTTGGTGAATGGGTCTCCGGCTCCGACTCTGACAATCAATCCGATGGAAGCTATCACTCCGACTCCGACTATAGTCAAGATGAAGGTGTTGCCGGACTTGCACTCGTATCCTCCAACTCCAACTCCTACGACTTATTTGATTCACCAAATGAGGGAATTGGAAGATGCTTCATGGCTAAAGGTCCCAAGGTAACACACCCTGAATTCATTGACTTTGATAGTGATGAGGATGACTTGCTTGGTGAAGATGAGCTCTTGCATGATAAATCTAGTGAGCTTAGTAATGATGAAAATGCTAGTAGTCTTTATAGTCGAGAAGAGTCGAATGACAATGCTATGAAGGAGATTGAGCGTCTAACTAAAGAACTAAACACTCTTAAGTTAGCTCATGAAACAACTCAAGAAGATCATAGAGAGCTCCTAAGATCTCATGAGAAGCTACGCTTCGAGAAGCTCACTCTAGAGCAAGAACATGAGTTTCTAAAAGCGATCAATGATGATCTTCGAAAGAAGAGTTCTTCATATCTTGCCAAACGACTTCTCTTGTCTAATTTTTTGCCACCTATTAAGACTAAGCATGACAAGCATAAGAAAAATTCTTCCTCTAGTAGTAACAATAACAATGTTAAATCCAATATTGTTGCTTCTAGTAGTTCTCTTGATTTCACTAACGATGTTTCAAGCCAAGTTACACTTGAGCAAGAAAATAGCTTATTGAAGGAAATCATAGAGAAAGGTGTCTACAAAAGTCTTGCCGGAAGCAAGAACTTTGAGGAGATTGTTCGCAAACAAGGAAGACACCGGAAGAATCAAGGGATTGGTTTTGAGCGAAAGTTCAACGCCAAAGGTGTTGAGTGGGAAGAAGGTCAATACCCTACTCCACAGTTTGTCTCACAAAAGGAGAAGTATGATCCTACTTCTTCCAATGTGGAACAAGCTCAAGATGACCTTCCACCACAAGACCACAAGCTAAAGGCCAAGGACAAGCTTCAAGAGGAGATTGATGCATTCATTGAAGCACCCCAAGCCATGGTCAAGTGGGTTCCCAAGGACACATCAAGTTCTACTTCGTCAAGCTCAACTACAACACCAAGGATTCCCATCAAGATGATGTGGATCCCAAAGAAGAAGAACTAGTAGGTTCTTGAGGGTGACTCCGCCAACAAACTTCACTCATATTCATTTTGGCAAGAACTTGTGCAATCAACTTCCACATCATGCACTAGTTCATGGAGTCACAAACCCTCTTGTTGGTAAGTCAAGGGACAAGGTAATCATTGCTTTCATGGACATCATCTTTTGTGAACTTCACTCTATGTCTATGGATATTCTTGTTTGTTCCTTGTGGGACTAACCCATGTAGGTATTGAAAGTGCCCGAATCCAAAGGATTGCTCCCAACTTTTGATGATCTACATCAACATTGAGCATCCACATCTTCAACATCTACATGAAGTCTTCTACGACAACCCAAGGTTAGTTTGACCCTTTAAAAGGGGTTCTCACATCTAGGGGGAGCTTTGCTCTAAAAATTGAGCTAAAGCATCTTCAAATGATGTGAACACATAAATGCTTTATGTAAAAGTGGTAACCCCACTTGTGCTTAAACGATGAGTATGACCTATGATCAAATGTTCTCATTTGGCTCCTAAGTCAATATACTCATATATAGATGACCTAGTCATCGACAAATTGTGTGCTAGTAGCTAGAGTGATTGGTTGTGCATGTTTGACACATATTTCAGTTGCTATCTTATTGTGTGAGCATGTTGAATGCATGATTTTATTCATTCAAGGACATCCATTTGTTGTTTTGATTGTTTTGGTTTCTTTTTCTGGCCAAATGGATGGACAAGAATGCCTAAGCACCTTTCCCTAGCTATCTATGCTTTCTTGTCTCAAAACTCTATTCATGCTCATATCACAACTTTGAACAACTCTTTTTCGGACAGTCCGAGTGAGGAGCACTCGGAACCACCGATTCGTCTAAGGCTGACTTCCAAAACCTTCTAAGTCCATTTCGGTCTGACCGGTTTCTCAATATCGGTCCAACCGAAACGCTTAGACTGATCTAGGTTTCATCTCGGTGAAACCGAGTTCAAACTCTCGGTCTGACCGATATGTGTAACTGCATAGCAGATATACATCTCGGTGACACCGAGTTTTTCAACTCGGTCCCACCGACAGCACGGGGTTATATATACCTGAGGGGCTGCGCGCGATTTCTTTCTTCAAACCGTTCGCCCCCAAGACCCCTGCTGCCACCGCCCTGGTCTACAGATCGTCGCCTTCGTCACCTGTGCGCCCTCGCCGCAGGTCTCCGCCGCCGTCAACGGTAATCATCTCCACCGTTGCCGCCGTAGAGGGACACCACCAAGTTAGGGTGTGTCCCGACCCCTTTTCGTGCTCCACTGCTGATTCTTGCACGATAGGCTGCCATGATTCAATCCATGTTTGATATGTTCCCCACACAATAGTTTAGATCGTCTAGTTTCGAGGAAAATTCTTAGGTTTAGGTTTCCACGGAATGCATCTCGGTGAAGCCGATTTTGAAAATCGGAATGACCGATTTGGCCTCTGGCCATTGCACTGCATAGTTCGGTTTAACCGAGTTGTGCCAATCGGAACGACCGAAAAGAAGTTTCAGTGAAACCCTAAGTTTTCGGTAGGACCGAAACCCATTTCGGTCTGACCGAAAGTGGTGTGTAGGTTTCTGTTGAGCACTTCGGTTGCACCGAAACCTGAAATCGGTTTGACCGAAATACATTCTGTGAAAACTCAAAACTAAGTTTTTAACTCATTTTTTTTCAAAAACTTCTGCAGTTGTGATAACTCTTCTACTCTGCCTATACCTTATCTTTTCACAGGTTTTTCAGCCATGTCAGATGTCAGTGACAGCTAGAACAGGTCTGAATCACCGTTTGCTGAAATTCCAGAGGCAGATACAAGTCCTGCAAGCAGCTCTAGTGATGATGGTGAGAGGAGCACCCCTAGTGGTCTGCCTCCTGCAGCTACGAGAACCAGGAAGAAGAGAACTTCTGATGATGAGGACTCCGACTATGTTGCTGAGGAAGTTACCTCCAAGCCCAAGAGGAATGTGGTTGCCAAAGAGCACCAAGGGCAGCAGCCAAAGAAAGGTACAAGCAAGGTAAAGCAGTCAGCAGTTGCTAAGAAGCTCAACTTGGAAGAGCCTGCTCCAAGCAAGGTGAAGAAGACTTCCAAAAGGAAGAGGGTTGTTTATGCTGAACCTCAAGTTGATGCTGAAGAAGAAGAAGAAGAAGCACCCCAGCCTCCTCCTCAGAAAGCTAAGTTCATGGGTGATGCTATTCGGGCTCAAGCCTCCTCTAAGCCCAAGAAGCCTGCTCCTTCCAAAGCAGCTCCAGCCAAGCCCAAGAGAACAACCAGAAGCATTCCAGCTTCTGAGAAGAACAAAGGTGAGATGCCACAGTCTGAATTAGATGAAGAGCATGTGTTGCTCAAGCTCCGTCCCAAGTTGCCACTCCACAATGATGCTCATCCTCAAGCTGAGGACATGAAGGCAAGGAAGGACAAAGGTCTCAGGCTATGGAGACAGTCTGATCCATATGCCGTAAGGAGAAGGACTGCTGTGGACCCCAGATTCCACACCAGAGAGCAGCAGGATTTCTATGAGACCGTGCTAATGGATAAGAAGCCCATTGTTGCTGACACCAGGTATGTTGACTGGGAGTACATTGACAGTGAAGAGCACCGGGACTTCTTTCCCCATGTGCATGAGAGCTTTACTGCATGTGGAGTTGCTGACTTTGTGGGTCAAGAGCTGACAGCCTGGAATGACGAGATGATCATGCAGTTCTATGCCACAGCCCACTTCTATCCTGATGGCAAGATCACCTGGATGACTGAAGGTCAACGGTTTTCTTCGTCTGTTGAAGAATGGGCAGAACTTCTGAACGCTCCAGTGTAGAGAGAGGACGACATTGATGTCTATGGGATTCCTAAGAAGAGTCATGATTCCATGAAGAATATGTACAAGGAGATCCCGGCTGCTGATTTGGAGGGATGGAAGCTTGGCTCAGTGTATTATCTCCAGGCAGGTCTGACCACCACTAACACTATTCTGAGGCATACTTTGATGCCTAAGTCAGGTGACCACCGGATGATACGAGGCTATTCTATCAACATGCTGCACATTCTCGATGAGAAGGCACCTTTTAAGGTGATGGACTTGATGGTAGAGACCATTAAGGGGACTGCAGCTGACCAGAAGAGGTCATGTGGGTTTGCACCGTAGATACAGATGCTCATCAACGCCAAGTTTGGCACGGGCAAATTCATGTTGGATAGGAAGCACTTGCCACTGCAGCCAGAGCATGAGGACAACGTAGTTGTGATGGATGAAGAGGATCCCACCTCAGTTGAAGGGCAAGCCAAAATTGAAGCTGCGAAGAAAGCTAAAGCTGACAAAGAGGCAGCAGCAGCAGCAGCTAAGCCAAAGAGCTTTGGAGAACAAATTCTTGAAGCTACCCAGAGGATTGAACAACGCCTGGACAGCATTGAGAAATCTCAGGAGAGCCTTGAGAGGATTGTCGAGGACAAGATCCACGCTCTGGACGTGAAGCTGACTGAGATTCAGGTGTCTGTCAACAAGCTTGAGGCAGACATGGAGGAGACTAGGTAGGAGAGAGCAGAGCTTATGCAGGATGATCTAGTCCAGGACTCTCATCGCCAGACTGCTCAGATTCCCAGAGGATCCAGATCTGCAGCTATCCCAGTGACAGACTCCAGGGCTACCACTTCAGCACCAGCTACAGCTCCAGCAGTTCCTTCAGCTCCAGGATCCACTCCTCCACCACAGACATCAGCAGAGGTCTTCGCAGATGCAGCTATCTCTACACCGACATCTACCCAGACGGGAGCCGCCAGCAGAGCCCGCAGTGACGTTTAGCTCTATACCTTTTCGAACTTTTTGGTAACTTGTTGCCAAAGGGGGAGAAATTGTTATAGATCATAGGGCTTCGAGAGAGAGAGTGCTCTTTCGTCTTTTCGTTCTTTTGCCGGTTTTCCTTGAGATACATTGGTTTCTTTTGGTTCCAGATACTTTATGTGTGCTTGCTACTACGTTTGATGCTACCTTAATGAGTGCTTAGTCATACTATGCTTTAATGTGTGCTTATTGCTTATCATATGCTATTTCTTATTGTATGGCTATTTACTCTTGTCTTGGTGATTGAGTGCATGTTACTCATTCTTATCATTTTGTGCGCTCCACCAAGATGTATGTGACATGGAAGAGTGACCCATAATCCTAATCGATTGTGCATTTGCATTCAAACGCAAATTTTAAATAATGCACAAATTTAGGGGGAGCTCTTGTTTATCACATACTTCTCAAAGCGACGATGTTTTTCCTTGAATATATCTTTTGTCGAAGCTTTGATCTATATGTTGTCATCAATTACCAAAAAGGGGGAGATTGAAAGTGCAACTAATCCCCGGGTGGTTTTGGTAATTAATAACAACATATATATCATTGAACTAATATTCTCTTGAGAATCATTTCAGAAAAGTTCGATGATATGGGTATGGAAATGTCTGAAGAAGTGGACCCCTCAAAATGCTAAGACAAGCATTGGCAAAAGCTCAAGACTCCATTTTTGGTTTAGTGATCAAAGATCACATTGAGTCCATAGGAAAAGCCAATACTATTAAAAGGGGATGAGGTTGTGTTGATGATCTTGTTGCTCAAGTGCTTGGTGATCTAGCTCCCTCAACTATCAGCACTCTTCACTTTACAACACACTCATAAGTAATCTCGGACAAACCGATTCTGCAAACTCAGTCCCACCGAGATGAACCACTTCAGTTATTTCCCCAAACCCTAACTTCTCGGTCCATCCGATTCTGAGTCTCGGTCTCACCGAAAATGTTCTGCCAACCTTCTGTAACCAAATGACAGCATTTCGGAATATCCGAGTTGTTGTTTTCGGTCACACCGAGATGGCAAACCCTAACCTTTGACTCACTTCGGACACACCGAGATGGTATTTTCGGTCCCACCGAAAATCCCAACGTTCACTATATTTGAACTTTCGGTCTGACCGAGTTTTCACTTCGGTCTCACCGAGATTGGTCAAATGTGTGTGTAACGGTTGGATTTTGTGTGGAGGCTATATATACCCCTCCACCCCCTCCTCATTCGTGAGGAGAGCCATCAGAAAGTACCACCACTTCTACCACACACTTTCTGAGAAGTGAACTACCCACCCTTGTGTTGAGATCAAGCCATTCCATTCCTACCATATGAAACTTGATTTCTAGTCTTCCCAAGTTGCCTTCCACTCAAATCTTTCTTCCACCACAGCCATATCAGTGAGGAGAGTTGAGTGTTGGGGAGATTATCATTTGAAGCACAAGAGCAAGGAGTTCATCATCATCAACACCGTCTATTACCTTTTGGGGGGTGGTGCCTCCTAGATTGGTTAGGTGTCGCTTGGGAGCCTCCGTCTTTGAGATGTGGAGTTGAACCAAGAAGTTTGTAAGGGCAAGGAGATCGCCTACTTCGTGAAGATCTACCCCGAGTAAGGCTAGTCCTCCGTGGGCGTAGGCCGTGATGGAATAGACAAGGTTGCTTCTTCGTGGACCCTTCGTGGGTGGAGCCCTCCGTGGACTCGCGCAGCCGTTACCCTCCGTGGGTTGAAGTCTCCATCAACGTGGATGTACGATAGCACCACCTATCGGAACCACGACAAAAATATCCGTGTCACCAAACTGCGTTTGATCTTCTCCACCTCCTTTTTACATGTGCAATTTACTTTCCGCTGCATATACTCTAGAATTGCATGTGTAGGGTGTTACTTGAATTGATCTTAATTGTGAAACTGCCAAAAACATTGCATGATCTAAAGGCAGATTTTTTATATTGTCAAGTAGTCTAATCACCCCCCCTCTAGACCTACTTTCGATCCTACAATTTCTTATAAGTTGCTTGCTGAGCGGTAACCATGTTTCTGGGGACGCCATCAACTGTTACACTTTTGTTGAATATCATGTGAGTTGCTATGCATGTTCGTCTTGTCTAAAGTAAGGGTGATTTGCCATGGGTTGAATGGTTTGAGTATGCATATTGTTAGAGAAGAACATTGGGCCGCCAACCAAAGCCATGTATCATGGTGGAAGTTTTAGCTTGGACATTAATCCTCAATCTCTTATGAGAATATGCTTAAGCATTAAAGAGGAGTCCATTATCTATTTTCTATGTTGTCCCGGTATGGATGTCCTCAAGTTGAGATCTATCAAAAACGAGAACTCAAATGCGATCTATCTCCTTGGACCTTTGTACATGTGACATAGAGGTACCCCTTTGTGACACTTGGTTGAAACATATGTAATGCAATGGCAATCCATGGAAATCCGAGCTAATTAGGACAAGGTGCGAGCACTATTGGTATTCGATGCATGAGGCTTGCAACTTATAGGATGTCTTATGCATAACACATATGAAGTACTACTACCGTTGACAAAATTGTTTCTATGTTTTCAAAATAAAAAGCTCTAGCACATGAGTAATCCCTGCTTCCCTCTGCGAAGGGCCATTCTTTTACTTTTATGTTGAGTCTCCACCTTCTTTTAAAAGCACCAACTACTGTGAGCATGATTGTCATTCTGAGTGTAATGTGCATTGTCCCAAAGTAGCATTGTCTTTTGCATGATTGTGATATCATTTATTCTGAAATCATTGTATCTAGTCATCACTTAAACCTTGGAGGTGCCCCTGCATTTATGTTTTGCTTCACTAAAGGGGGCAAGCTAGATATCACTTTATCATATTTGCACATCATGTTCATTGCAAATCTATTTGATGTTTCAGTATCATATGGTAAAACTTTCAGTCCTTTGTGATTTTCTCACGAGGCAACTTAATTACTATAGATTCATTGTCTCAGTAAGCTTTTGTCATATGACTATGAAAAAGTCCTATATCGTTAATAGCATGTCACCACATAAATTATTCTTGTTATCATTTACCTACTCGAGGACGAGCAGGAATTAAGCTTGGGGATGTTGATACGTCCAAAATGTATCTATAATTTCTGCTTGCTCCATGCCTCTTTTGGGTGATATTGCTATGATATTTATACACTTCCATACACTTTTGATCATATTTGGACTAACCTATTAACTCAGTGCACCCCAGTGCCAGTTTCTGTTTTCGGCTGTTTTTGTATTTCAGGTTTTCACGTTACGAGAACTGCCAGGAAAAATCCAGAAAAATTATATAAAAAATCAGCGTTCCAGAAACTACCGTGCGCCCGAAGGACAGGCGGGGGGGGGGGGGCACCAGGGCTCCAGGTGCCCTGGCGGCGGGCCCCCCTGGGCCGCGCCGGGGGGGCGCCTGGGCCCCCCGAGGCTCCTCCGATGCCCCCCTTTGGCATATATTTAAAGCGTCTCCCGAAACCCTCGAGGGAGGAACTCTTTTCGTGATCTCATCTCTGTTCCGCCACCGCCGCCGCTTCCAAGATCGGAAGCACCAGGAGAACTCTTCCCGGCACCCTGCCGGAGGGGAGGATCACCACCGGGAGCCTCTCCACCACCATGGACGCCTCCCGGATGAGTTGTGAGTAGTCTCCCTTGGACCATGAGTCCATGACCAGTAGCTATGTGATGTTCTCCTCCCGTTCTTGTGCTTCACTAATTAGTCCCCGTGAGCTGCCCTACATGATCGAGGCACATATGTAATCCTTATGCTGTTGCTATGATGAGTTTGCTGGGATCCGATGGATTATGAGATTATGTTCAGATTGTGCTTGAGTAATATATTTGATCTACCTCTTTTATATTTATGTTCGTAAGTAATTCTTGCATGTTCTCCGTTGTTATTTATTGCTTTGGCCAAGTAATAGGTAGTGACTCCAAGAGGGAACGTTATGCTTGATTGTGGGTTCATGCCCCTCGATGACTAGTTTGAGTGACAGATACATGAGTCTATGGGATGTCCTGTTGCCACAAGGGGGAAAACAATGGTGCTTGTGCCCGCGGGTGCAAGGATTGTTTACTTTACGCAAAGTTCTTTTAATGCAGTTGTCTGTTGCATTGAGTTTACACTATGGGTGGGACTCGCAACTTAATACCAGCGAGATGTTCTGGATAGATATCTCAAGGTGGATGATTAGTAGTAGATATTGATGGTTTTCGATCTACTTACTTTGGCGTACCGCCCATGCTTTGAACCTCAACCTTTCTTGCAATGTAATCAGCGTTGGTTTGCGCACATGGTCCTGTCAATTGCCCAGCTGTAATTCGTTTACCTCACATAGCTGTTTTATCGTCTTTTGGGAGAGAGACATCACTAGTGAACATCATGAGACTCCGGTCCATATTACCATCATTGATCACATCCGCTATTTACTTTTCGCTTTTATTTACTATTGCAATTATATCTATCACTACTATCACTTGTGTTTAATCCTTTGTGAACTACAAGGCCGGAGGGATTGACAACCTCTCTGTACTCGTTGGGAGCAAAGTTATTTGTATCTGTGTGCAGGTCCACGTTGATTGCTTATATCTGGCGCCGTAGCAGTTGACACCTTCTTGTTGAACCTAGGAGTCTCTGGGGATTCGATCCTTGGTATCTTTGCCAAGGGAAAAACTTCCGCAACACTACATCTCACACCTTCCACTTGGGGTAACCAACGAGGGGCGAGAAGCCTAGCAATCAACTACAAGTAATCTCTCAAGTGAAGGTGTGTCCTTGATGACCATATTGTGGTCCACCTGTTGTGATCTCTCGTTGCAGCACCATCAACACACATAAATAGTGTGGAGAGTCCTGGAGGTGATGTGCAAGGTACTCGACCAATTCTTCGCCTGAAGACGAAGGAACCCGAGTGCAGTACATCGGTGGAGCAGGCGCTCCATGTCATCCTTTGGGATGCTGACGACGATGAGCTCGAGGTGCTTCAGTCGTGGTAGAAAAAGAGCGGGCGCATCATTAAGGGGGGTGGCAGTTCATGAACGTGGCGAGGCGCAGCATGGGCGCGAAGCAGAGTGCGTACGTTGGTAGCAAGCTCATATGCCCATCGTTATAACTTAGCTTCTCGAGCTGATCTATGGCGCGAGATCGGAACCACTCGTCAAGCTTGGCTCGCTCCTTGCCATTAGAACAAAACTTGCCCGCGATAAGGCCTTTGATTGGGCCATGGTGACTGCCGAGGATCTGGGAGTATGCATCCAAGCTTTGGCGATAGCCATGGCAGAGCTTGTAGGCGTGGAGGAGGTCGACAGGGGTGCGGAGCCATAGGTTGCGCCACCGCCGGGAAACGGCGGCTGTCCTCGCCCAATTTCCGATTGGGAGGAGGGATATGATGACTATCAACATATCATCGGGGAGGTTGTTGATGAAGTCTAGGTCTGCTGGAGTCGCTTGAGGTTCTTTCTCGACCCGCTTCTGCTTGTTGGTAGCCTCGTTCTCCATCTCGTCGGCGGGGACGGGAACCTCTGTCTCCATATTCATGTCGTGCTCCGGTGCTTCAACAGCCTCAGCGTCGCCACTCCCTATCATGGGGCGCTTCGGCGGCATCCTTGTACACTGACGACTTTGAGGACTCCGAGCAGCGTCGAGGATGCGGGCGGAGAGAGATGAATTGTGTATGTGGCGAGGATGGGGGGTGCGGCCGCTCGGCGCCGCCATTAATATGGACCAGTGGGAGTGAGGCGGGCGGCGGTCCAAGGCTGTCTCTCATCCCGGTGAGAACGGCTGCTTAATCTCTAGTATGAATGAAATCTATGCTTAATTACTGAATTTTAGTTGCAAAAAATATATAGTGATATTGATTTTTAGCTGCATATTTTGACAAATCGCAGTGTCTCTTGGCTTAGCGCCGAAGTCTGGGTTTAATTTGCATACCGTAATCTGAACCATTTGCGTTGAAGAGATGCACAAATCCTGCGTTGAACAACTTGTATGCTTCCCGGCAAGCCTGCGCACCGGACTGCGCTCACACGCCTCCCATTCAGTCAAGCAGCTATCCACATAACACCTCCTATAGCCATTAAAACCAAGACACGTGGCGTCACGTGAATGGTTAATCTGCCCCAAATGGGACAAAATTTGTACCACGGCATGTTGTTGCCGCTCCATGATAGCATGCCAAGTTTCATGAATTTCAGACGAGTTTTGGATTTAGTAGAATTTGATTTCTCAATGAATTTATATGCACTAGATCAAGCGCATGTAGTTCAAATTTGAATTATGGACATAAATGCATTGAAAACTCAATTAATGCATAAAAATGTCCAAATGAACCCCGAAAAATCACAAAAATTCACACAACACTCCTGTTGTTCTATGTTGACACGAGAAAAAACATGAAAGCAATAAGAGGCAATGGATATCATTTTGTCCCCAAAGGTGGGACGTTCCCTACCACAAACCATCATGCTTGTTGTGAGAAGCTCCAGTACGTCAGAAGCATATACCCAAACCTGCCCCAAATGGGACAAAATTTGTACCATGGCATGTTGATGCCGCTCCATGATAGCATGCAAAGTTTCATGAATTTCAGATGAGTTTTGGATTTACTAGAATTTAAAAACCAGGCATCTCAATGTTTTGCCGGTAACCAACGGTGTCATGGTGTTTGAATTCATTCCCATTTCATGCATGGGACCTAAGCATGCACTCAACGACAAAGATTTGATTTTTCAACGAATTTATATGCACTGGAGCATGCGCATGTTGTTCAAATTTGAATTATGCACATAAATGCATTGAAAACTCACTTAATTCATAAAAATGTCCAAACGAACCCCAAAAAATCACAAAAAATCACACAACACTCCTGCTGTTCTATGTTGATACGAGAAAAAAAACTCGATATCAATAAGAGGCATTGGATATCGTTCCTTCCCCAAAGGTGGGTCATTCCCTACCGAAAACCATCATGGTTATTGTGAGAAGCTCCGGTTTGTGAGAAACATACACCCAAACCTGCCCCAAATGGGACAAAATTTGTACCACAGCATGTTGATGCCGCTCCATGATAGCATGCCAAGTTCCATGAATTTCAGACGAGTTTTGGATTTACTAGAATTTAAAAACCAGGCATCTCAATGTTTTGCCGGCAATCAATGGTGCCATGGTGTTTGAAATTCATTCCCATTTCTTGCATGGGACCTAAGCATGCACCCAAGGACAAAGATTTGATTTTTCAATGAATTTATATGCACTAGAGCATGATCATGTACTTCAAATTTGAATTATGCACATAAATGCATTGAATACTCACTTAATGCATAAAAATGTCCAAATAAACCTCAAAAAATCACAAAATATCACAAATAACTCCTGTTGTTCTATGTTGACACGAGAAAAAAAAATGAAAGCAATAAGAGGCAATGGATATCGTTTCGTCCCCAAAGATGGGACTTTCCCTACCAAAAATCATCATGCTTGTTGTGAGAAGCTTCGGTTTGTGAGAAGCATACACCCAAAACTACCCCAAATGGGACAAAATTTGTACCACGGCATGTTGATGCCGCTCCATGATAGCATGCCAAGTTTCATGAATTTCAGATGAGTTTTGGATTTACTAGAATTTAAAAACCAGGCATCTCAATGTTTTGCCGGCAATCAACGGTGCCATGGTGTTTGAAATTCACTCCCATTTCTTGCATGGGACCTAAGCTTGTACCCAAGTACAAAGATTCGATTTTTCAATGAATTTATATGCACTGGAGCATGCACATGTATTTCAAAATTGAATTATGCACATAAATGCATTGAAAACTCACTTAATGCATAAAAATGTCAAAATGAACGCCGAAAAATCACAAAAAAGCACACAACACTCCTGTTGTTCTATGTTGACACGAGAAAAAAACTTGAAAGCAATAAGAGGCAATGGATACCATTTCGTAACCAAAGGTGGGACGTTCCCTACCGAAAACCATCATGCTTGTTGAGAGAAGCTCCGGTTTGTGAGAAGCATATACCCAAACCTTCCCCAAATGGGACAAAATTTGTACCATGACATGTTGAGCCGCTCCATGATAGCATGCCAAGTTTCATGAATTTCAGACGAGTTTTGGATTTACTAGAATTTAAAAACCAGGCATCTCAATGTTTTGCCGACAATTAATGGTGCCATGGTGTTTGAAATTCATTCCCATTTCTTGCATGGGACCTAAGCATGCACCCAAGAACAAAGATTTGATTTTTCAACGAATTTATATGCACTGGAGCATGCGCATGTAGTTCAAATTTGAATTATGCACATAAATGCATTGAAACCTCACTTAATGCATAAAAATGTCCAAACGAACGATGAATAATTCCAATTCTTTTATTATCACTGCAGATAAAAGGTCTAGCAATTCAAACACCGTCCATGGCCGCTGTGACCCCATTATGTAATTCAAATCAAGACCAAAAATCAAGTAGATCCCACACAGTTTATTATAACCAACCATGTGGGATGCAGCACAAAATATCTTAGGACCGTGTCTGATGACACTTTGCGCACCAGTTTTTTGTCTGAAGCGATTCCAAATTTTTTGCTTTCACGAAAATATCTACCTCCCCGCACCTCCCCCTTACCAAAAGCCACATTTCCCCTCTTTCCGCCTTCCTTTCCAAGTTGAAACCTTCACTCCTTGCTTGCAGCGTTGCCGCCTCCTTGCCGGTGACCCTCCTTCACGCTGCTCGGCCTCGCTTATCCAGGCAGGTAATTCACACTCGACCCCCATCCTCCTCCTCCTTCCACATCCCACATGCCCCGACCACCGGCGCGAGCGCAACACCTTCCACCCAAATCACCAACCCTCCACCAAATATGCGCCGGCCTAAGCCATGGTGCACGTAGTATAGCCAGGACCTCAAGGAGCATTTGGAAGCGAAGGAGCAAATCGCGGCCGCACGCGCGGATGAGGTCGCGATGTCTGCCATTCGTGCCGACCCCCAGATCTTGGAGGAGCACCTCGCCATCGAGGCCACCGTTGACGCCTCGCGCACCAACGCCGCGACGCGGTTGGCTGCTTTAAACGATAGTTCGTGGCATTTTCTCGAGGCCACAGTCGGTGCCTTCGACGAAGAATACGAGGTGTTTTCTCATCGTGCACGTGTTTACCTCATCTCGAGATCCAGAAGGTTGGTGCCCGGAGCAGCTCAGGCAACTCGCGACTACAACAAGGGCACCCACGATGCGGATGCCTCGCCCTCTTCCATGTCCAAGGAGCCAATCGTCATCCATATCTCCGACAATGAGGAGTAGCTTGTCTTATGAGCTCACTATAAGGAACCATGTTCAGTTTGCTAGCTACTGCCTTTCCGTAGCAAATTCTAGTGAATTTTGCTATCTACTTTCACCATGCAATCTTCTGCTGTAGTGTATATGTTCTATATGTCGTGCAATGTGGTGTTCAATTAACTACTTGGTTCAATTCTGCAAATGTGATGTTCAATTCTTCAGGGTGCAATATTTCCAAGTTGTTAAGCATGCTTGGTTTGGTTAACTATCTGATCTTATATTAGGAGTATGTTATATTGTTCAATTGATGTTTACTTAACTGCTTGGTTCATTTGTTGTGGCTTGGTTCACTTGTTGTGGTGTTTAGTTAACTGCTTGGTTCAATTCTGCAATGCGATGTTCAATTGTGGTGGCTGCATTCTGTTATTGTATACCATCTGAGGAATAAATAGAATTTGGCTATACTAAATACATGAGAAACAAATACAATTGCTATATTTCCAAGTTGTTAAGCATGCTTGGTTTGGTTAGCTGTCTGATCTTCTATTAGGAGTATGTCATATTGTGCAATGTGGTGCTCAGTTAACGTTTGGTTCATTTGTTGTGGTGTTTAGTTAACTGCTTGGTTCAATTCTGCAATGCGATGTTCAATTGTTGTGGCTGCATTTTCTTATTGTATACCATGTGAGGAATAAATCGAATTTGGCTGTACTAAATACATGAGAAACAAATACAATTGCTATATTTCCAAGTTGTTAAGCATGTTTGGTTTGGTTAACTGTCTGATCTTCTATTAGGATTATGTTATATTGTTCAATTGGTGTTTACTTAACTACTTGGTTCATTTGTTGTGCCTTTGTTCACTTGTTGTGGTGTTTAGTTAACTGCTTGGTTCAATTGTTGTCGCTGCATTTTGTTATTGTATACCATGTGAGGAATAAATCGAATTTGGCTGTACTAAATACATGAGAAACAAATACAATTGCTATATTTCCAAGTTGTTAAGCATGCTTGGTTTGGTTAACTGTCTAATCTTCTATTAGGAGTATGTTATATTGTGCAATGTGGTGCTCAGTTCACATTTGGTTCATTTGTTGTGTTGTTTAGTTAACTGCTTGGTTCAATTCTGCAATGCGATGTTCAGTTGATGTGGCTGCATTCTGTTATCATATACCATGTGAGAATTAAATCGAATTTGGCTGCACTTGATACATGAGAAGCATATACAAGTGCTATATTTCCTAGTTCTTAATCATGCTTGGTTTGGATAAATGGGTTTTCCATGTGGCTTGAATTAATCTGATGAATCTGCAATGTGCTTATTTATCATCAACATATTTTACTGATAGCATGCGAATCCTTACTTAACCTGATGACTAACTACCTTATATGTGTTGCAGGGAAACAATGGGAAGTACTGAGGTTTACAAGATGGTACTAACTATTATGCCTTGCCTTTTTGTATTCCTTCGCCCCATTTCCAATATAGAGAAGATATTTATGCACATCCTTGTTTTCAGGCTTCACTAATGATTACCTCTCAAACCACCTCTGTGGTCAGGAGGTGAGCAAAGTTTTCATACAACACCCACGGTTCAATATTGAAGTGTTCCTGAAGAGGCCGAAGTATGGACGGTCAATCATCCACAGGTACTGGCCTAAAGTTGCAAAAACCTTCAACATGAATGAAGGCTCAATATTCGCCTTCCGCTTCAGCAGTTTTCTAGATGAGATGCATCTCTCTATGTACCGTCTATGATGCTAATTTTTAAAGGTTCTAGATGTTGCACGTGAAACTTGCTGCTGGTGCAGTTGTGTAATGGGGTAGCTGAGTGCTGAAGCTATATCATGTTGTACTCTGATGTATTTCAATTATGAAATTATGCTTCCTTAATATGGAAATGAAATATATTGTGTGCTTAATATGAAATGTCAATTAGATTAATATGGTGAATTAGCTTGCTAATTCTGTTTTGCTATTGCGAACGGTTGTTGAAAAAATACCGTGGGCGATGACCTCATGCAACGCACATAATTTCTACGAATAAAGCATGTTTGATCAATGAACAATCACACACGACTTTCTCTTGAAAATTGTTTGCGTTAGGCCACCTTGCGCAAACGTTTACCACATAAAAACTATGTGTGATGGACAGCCTTTGCCACACAGTTTCTTCTACGGACCGTGTGTGATACATTCAATAACGCATACGATTTAACGAGAAAAAATTGTGTGTGATGTACGTGTGAACGGAAACGTTTTCCTTGGAGCGACTGTGTGGGATGTGCATACGAACGGAAACATTTAGTGGGGACTGACTATGTGGGATGTACTTGCGACTGGAAACAATTTCGCCGTATAATTGTATTTTTTAGCTCTACTGTATGTATTTTCATATTTGAGTGCTTGCCCGTCGCACACGACCTCATTTTGCCAAACGTGTGTGCCAGGAGGGCATATCGCCGACGGATTCTAGGTCATGTGGGAAGAACCCCCCTATCCCCCACACTCACTTGGCGGCGGTTCCAACTTCCGTCGCAGAAAGGGGGTTTAAACCGTTTGTTTAGGACCGACGAGCAATAGTGGATGGATACTCGATTAAGGACTCCGGCTCCGAAAATAAAAAGGGTGGGCGGGTGGGGAAAAAGAAAGACCACGAGAATTGCACCAGATGAAGAAGGCCGACACCACAACAAACGAAAACTAACCGCGTGATCCTAAAAAAAATTGAAGGGGAAGAGGAATAATTCAAAACACCTATGTCAAGAATCCTTACCAGAGCGACGAAGGGGATGAGGAGTAAAATAATTCCTACACTCCGATATAACTAGACTCCAAAAATAGTTTTCTTCTAGACTCGACAACGGCCAAGTTACGATCAATCAAGGGGCCTCCTATGGTCGGTCCAGGCTCAGATACCAACTTGTCTCGCCCAAGATGCGATTCTATCTCGATCATGTGTTGAACTCATGATTGGGGCACAACCGCATTTTAGGCGCTTAGCAAGATGAATATTGTTATATCATACCATTACATAAATAGATGGGGATACATACAAGTCATACAATTGTCACATGAATACAACATATCATACACAAGACATCCGACTACGGATGAAAAACATGAAAAGCACAATGACATCCATATTGCTATCCCAGGCTGCCGACCAGGAACCTATCCCAAGATCGACGAAGAAGAAGAAGAAAGAACTCCAACACAAGTAAACATCGCTCTCATGTCAAGTCATTGGAAACCTGCACCTGCAACTGTTGTTAAAGTAACTGTGAGCCACGAGGACTCAAGAATCCCATAACCATGGGTATCAAGACAAGCAAAGCTTAATGGGTAAGGAAGGATAAGTGGTGAGGCTGCAGCAGTGGCTAAGCATTGTATGGTGGCTAACTTACGATTTTAAGAGAAAGAAGAGCATCTACGCAAACGGTCGAAAATTAGTAATGACCACTAAGTGATCCTGTCTACTTACGACCAAACATAACCCCACCATGTTCTCTTCTTGAAATGAAAAGAGACGGTGACGGTTACTCACGAGGTTGGTATATTTTAATTTGGATCCTCTGACAAGTTTCCTACAACTAGATATTAAAAAATTCCAATCTGCCACATAACCGCGGGCACGGCTTTCGAAATATCTTAATCCGGCAGGGGTGTCCCAACTTAGCCTATCACAAGCTTTCACGATCAACAGAGGTAAAACCTCTTATCCTAGGGAAGACCCGAGCATCCTCGGAATCCCGGTGCACAAGTTCTTCAAAGAAAGGAAAACTAGCCCAAGGAAATCTCCTGATGAGTTAGACTCGTGTGCAGAGCCGTGCGCTCTCCATCTACGGACTCGTTCGTCTATGCAAAGTGGACAATAGCTAGACACTCGAGTTGCCCCGAGGTGGCACCGCCAACTGCTAGGTAGCTGGAGCAACACTCAAAACGAGCACTCGCCCGGAGGGTTGATTAATAAATCCTCGGGTTAATTACTTCCTCAGCAAGTTTTAGTTATTAGGAAAATGGTAAAACCAAAGTTGGATCACCTGGGGAAAGCTTTACTTTAAGCGAAGAAGCAAGGGGGCCTATAAACTCCAACCGTGTTAGGAACGCAAACTCAATGAACAAAACACCGGTTTATCGGTTCTTAAGGCGGCATGAGTGGAAGAAAATACCGAGCAAAAGGCCAAGCCTTCCACCCATTGCCAAATATATATGTGTGTTAATTATAGTAAGAGATATTGTGCTTTCCCAACAATCCAAGTTCTGACATGGAGCAATCTTCATCTTCACCTGCAACTAACAATGCTATAAGAGGGGCTAATCATGCAGTAACATAGCCATACTGTCGGGGAACGTAGTATTTCAAAAAAAAATCCTACGATAACTCAAGATCTATCTACTAGATGATAACAACGAGAGGGGAGAGTGTATCTACGTACCCTCGTAGACCGGAAGAGGAATCGTCTAGTGACGCGGTTGATGTAGTCGAACTTTCTTCGTGATCCAACCGATCAAGCACCGAATGTACGGAGCCTCCGCATTCAGCACACGTTCAGCTTGATGATGTCCCACGAGCCCTTGATCCAGTAGAACTTCGCGAGAGAGTTTCGTCAGCACGACGGCGTGGTGACGGAGATGATGAAGCTACCGGCGCAGGGCTTCGCCTAAGCACTGCAACGATATGACCGAGGTATGTTTCTGTGGAGGGGGGCACCGCACACGGTTGGGAGAGATCAACTTCTGTGTCTAGAGGTGCCCCTGCCCCCGTATATAAAGGAGCAAGGGGTGGAGGCGGGCTGCCCCCTATGGCGCGCCCTAGGAGGGCCACTCCTACTAGGAATAGGAATCATATTCCTAGTAGGAGTCCACCAAGAGGGAGAGGGGGAAGGAAGGAGAGGGAGAGGGAGAAGGAAAGGGGGCGCCGCCCCCTCCTCTCCTTCTCCAATTCGTACCAAGGGGGAGGAGCGCGCGGCCCAGCCCTGGCCGGCCCTCTCTCTCTCCACGAAGGGCCCAAGTGGCCCATTAGTTCCCCCGGGGGGTACCAATACCCTTCCGGCACTCCGGTTTAATCCGAAACTTTTCCGGAACACTTCCGGTGTCCGAATATAGTCATCCAACATATCAATTTCACTTCTCGGACATTCCGAGACTCCTCGTCATGTCCGTGATCTCATCCGAGACTCTGAACTACCATCGGTACATCAAAACTCATAAACTCATAACATCGATCATCATCAAACGTTAAGCGTGCAGACCATACGGGTTCAAGAACTATGTAGACATGACCGAGACTCATCTCTGGTCAATAATCAATAGCGGAACCTGGATGCTCATATTGGCTCCTACGTATTCTACGAAGATCTTTATCGGTCAAACCGCATAACAACATACGTTGTTCCCTTTGTCATCGGTATGTTACTTGCCCGAGATTCGATCGTCGGTATCTCAATACCTAGTTCAATATTGTTACCGGCAAGTCTCTTTACTCATTCCGTAATACATCATCTCGTGACTAACTCATTAGTCATTTCCTTGCAAAGCTTATTATGGCGTGTATTATAGAGAGGGCCCAGACATACCTCTCCGACACACGGAGTGACAAAACCTATTCTTGATCTATGCCAACACCATGAACACCTTCGGAGACACCTGTAGAGCATCTTTATAATCACACAGTTCTGTTTTGACGTTTGATAGCACACAAGGTCTTCCTCCGGTATTCGGGAGATGCATAATCTCATAGTCATAGGAACATGTAGAAGTCATGAAGAAAGCAATAGCAGTAAAACTAAACGATCATAGTGCTAAGCTAACGGATGGGTCTTGTCCATCACATCATTCTCCTAATGATGTGATCTCGTTGATCAAATGACAACTCATGTCTATATCTAGGAAACATAACCATCTTTGATCAATGAGCTAGTCTAGTAGAGGCATATTAGGGACATACTGTTTTTTCTATGTATTCACACATGTACTAAGTTTCCGGTTAATACAATTCTAGCATGAATTAAATACATTTATCATGATATAAGGAAATACAAATAACATCTTATTATTGCCTCTAGGTTATATTTCCTTCAGTCTCCCACTTAATCTAGGGTCAATAATCTAGATTACAAAGTAATGATTCTAACACCCATGGAGTCTTGGTGCTGATCATGTCTTGCCCACGGAAGAGGCTTAGTCAACGGGTCTGCGACATTCTTCCGTATGTATCTTGCAAATTTCTATGTCTTCCTACTTTACTTGATCGCACATGGAATTGAAGCGTCTTTTGATGTGCTTTGTTCTCTTGTGAAACCTGGATTCCTTCGCCAACGCTATTTCTCCAGTGTTGTCACAAAAGATTTTCATTGGACCCGATGCACTAGTTATCACATCTAGATCGAATATGAACTCCTTCATCCAGACTCCTTGATTTGCTGCTTCCGAAGCAGCTATGTATTCCACTTCATACGTAGATCCTGCTACGACGCTTTGCTTGGAACTGCACCAACTGACAGCTCCACTGTTTAATAAAGATACATATCCGTTATGTGACTTAGAGTCATCCGGATTAGTGTCAAAGCTTGAATCAATGTAACTGTTTGCGAAGAGCTCTTTGTCACCTCCATATACGAGAAACATATCCTTTGTACTTTTCAGGTACTTCAGGATGTTCTTGACCGCTGTCCAGTGATCCACTCCTGGATTACTTTGGTATCTCCCAGCTAAACTTATAGCAAGACACACATCAGGTCTGGTACACATCATTGCATACATGATAGATCCTATGGCTGAGGCATAGGGAATGACTTCCATTTTCTCTCTATCTTATGCAGTGGTCGGGCATTGTGTCTTATTCAACTTCATACCATGTAACACAGGCAAGACCCCTTTCTTTGACAGATCCATTTTGAACTTCTTCACAACTTTATCAAGGTATGTGCTTTGTGAAAGTCCAATTAAGCGTCTTGATCTATCTCTATAGATCTTGATGCCTAATATGTAAGCAGCTTCACAGAGGTCTTTCATTGAAAAATTCTTATTCAAGTATCCTCTTATGCTATCCAGAAATTCTATATCATTTCCAATCAACAATATGTCATCCACATATAATATCAGAAATGCTACAGAGCTCCCACTCACTTTCTTGTAAATACATGCTTCTCCAAATGTCTGTATAAAACCATATGCTTTGATCACCTCATCAAAGCGTATATTCCGACTCCGAGATGCTTGCACCAGTCCATAGATGGATCGCTAGAGCTTACACACTTTGTTAACACCTTTAGGATCTACAAAACCATCTGGTTGCATCATATACAACTCTTCTTTGAGGTATCCATTCAGGAATGCAGTTTTGACATCCATTTGCCAGATTTCATAATCATAAAATGCGGCAATTGCTAACATGATTCGGACAGACTTAAGCATCGCTACGGATGGGAAAGTCTCATCCTAGTCAACTCCTTGAACTTGTCGAAAACCTTTCACAACAAGTCGAGCTTTGTAAACAGTAACATTACCGTCAGCGTCGGTCTTCCTCTTGAAGATCCATTTATTTTCGATGGCTTGCAGATCATCGAGCATGTCAACCAAAGTCCACACTTTGTTCTCATACATGGATCCCATCTGAGATTTCATGGCCTCAAGCCATTTTGCGGAATCTGGGCTCATCATCGCTTCCTCATAGTTCGTAGGTTCATCATGGTCTAGTAACATGACTTCCAGAACTGGGTTACCGTACCACTCTGGCGCGGAACGTACTCTGGTTGATCTACGAAGTTCAGTAGAGACTTGATCTGAAGTTTCAAGATCATCATCATTAGCTTCCTCACTAATTGGTGTAGGAATCACTGGAACCAGTTTCTGTGATGTACTACTTTCCAATTCGGGAGAAGGTACAACTACCTCATCAAGTTCCCCTTTGCTCCCACTCACTTCTTTCGAGAGAAACTCCTTCTCTAGAAAGGATCCATTCTTAGCAACAAATATCTTGCCTTCGGATCGGTGATAGAAGGAGTACCCAACAGTCTCCTTTGGGTATCCTATGAAGACACATTTCTCCGACTTGGGTTCGAGCTTATCAGGTTGAAGCTTCTTTACATAAGCATCGCATCCCCAAATTTTAAGAAACGACAACTTTGGTTTCTTGCCAAACCACAGTTCATAAGGCGTCGTCTCAACGGATTTCGATGGTTCCCTATTTAACGTGAATGCAACTGTCTCTAAAGCATAACCCCAAAACGATAATGGTAAATCGGTAAGAGACATCATAGACCACACCATATCTAATAAAGTATGATTACGACGTTCGGACACACCATTACACTGTGGTGTTCCGGGTGGCATGAGTTGTGGATCTATTCCATATTGTTGCAAATGAAGACCAAACTCGTAACTCAAATATTCACCTCCACGATCAGATCGTAGAAACATTATTTTCTTGTTACGATGATTCTCTACTTCACTCTGAAATTCTTTGAACTTTTCAAATGTTTCAGATATGTGCTTCATCAAGTAGATATACCATATCTGCTCAAATCATCAGTGAAGGTCAGAAAATAACGATACCTACCGTGAGCTTCAACACTCATCGGTCCACATACATTAGTATGTATGATTTCCAACAATTTTTTTGCTCGCTCCATTGTTCTAAAGAACAGAGTTTTAGTCATCTTGCCCATGAGGTATGGTTCGCAAGCACCAAGTAATTCATAACCAAGTGATTCCAAAAGTCCATCTCTATGGAGTTTCTTCATGCGCTTTAGACCAATATGACCTAAACGGCAGTGCCACAAATAAGTTTCACTATCATTATCAACCTTACATCTTTTGGCTTCAATATTATGAATATGTGTATCACTACGATCGAGATCCAACAAGAATAGACCACTCTTCTAGGGTGCATGACCATAAAAGATATTACTCATATAAATAGAACAACCATTATTCTCATGTTTGAATGAATAACCGTCTCGCAACAAACAAGATCCATATATAATGTTCATGCTCAACGCTGGCACCAAATAACAATTATCCAGGTCTAAAACTAATCCCGAAGGTAGATGTAGAGGTAGCGTGCTGAGGCGATCACATTGACTCTGGAACCATTTCCCACGCGCATCGTCACCTCGTCCATAGCCAATCTTCATTTAATCCGTAGTCCCTGTTTCGAGTTACAAATATTAGCAACTGAACCGGTGTAACACCCCAAAAATTTAAATAGGATTTGTTTGTTAAAATTTCGCCAGGAATTTTTTTTTCATTTTCTGGATTTTCTTTGATTCCGGGACCACACCTTTTCTTTGATGTTATGGAGTTTTTACCCCAAGTGAAAACTTTCCACATATATTGTTGGACTTGTATACCCTCTCAAGAAAACCTTTCTTTTATCAGTGGATTTGTTTGCATAATTATTTTTCCTGATCCTTACTCCTTTAAAAAATTGATTTTTCATAAGTGTTGGAGCCTCATTTGCACTACAACCCTTTCAGAAAATCCTTTACAAATCTCACCAAAAATTGGAGAGGTCAGTAGATGCATATAATTCAACTTTATGCAAAACCCCACTAGTGTTCTTTGTAAAATTTGAGCAAATCATCCTCTTTTGCTCTCTGGACCAGATTGGCATTTTTTTACTGCAACCCTAATCATTTTTGCTCTAGTGACCATGAGCTTTTTCCTGCTTGTAGTACACCCTACCAAACTCTTAAGTCCACGAGAATGGACCCATTGGAGTATTTTTGGTCCATGATATTATACCCTTTTCTTTCTGTAAAGATTTGATTTTCTCAAAAACTTACACTAACAAGTTTCCGGTCTTGACCAACTAACCTTGCCACCATCTCCTACACCTAAAGAGACATTGGTCTGGAGATTTTGGCCACCCCAAGAGTTGCCTAGATGCCCTTGGCATTCTGTCATACACCTTATGTGCATAGCCAGATTTGGCATGAATTTTAGTTTGCATTGTGAACTTGATCCTCTGACCCAACAACCTTGTCCACTAAACTATCCTAGCTACTTCTAACCTAGATCTGCGAGTTGCCAGCCTCACCCGAGCTCCCTAGCACACGCTGGCATTTCGACAAATACCTAGCGTGCGTGCACTGGGCGCGCCCAAAGCGCATGTTTTGCACGCGCGTGCATCGAGCCGCTGCGTCTCGCTGCCGTCCTTCACACGCCCGTGCGGACCTTGGGCACTCACCGCCAACACGCCCGGCACCTCCCGCATCGCAGAGCCACCCTGGCTGCCTCTAGAGCCCCACAGCACCACCGTCAGGTCGGCCATGGTGGCTAGCTGACGGCCGCAGCAGGACCCGGCCGTGGCAGCGCCGCCCGAGCCATACACGCACACCAGCTCGCTCCCTTGAGCACCGGAGAGCCCGTCGAGATGCGCCAACCTGCCACAACTGCCTCCATGTTGCCCTGTTGCAACAGTTCGACGGTTCGCCGACGATCTTATCCCCGGCCGCCGCGGAACCGACCTAGCCACGCTATAAATAGGAGCCCTCGAGCTCGTCCAAGCACTCAGGCGACCTCAAGCCACCTCTCTAGAACTCCCGCGGCCAGCAATGGATGGGGGAAAGCTGTCTTCCTCGTCTCCGGCCAGTTCGGCCGCCACCTCACTCCAGCCCCGTTCGCCGCGAGCAGGCCCTCTCCTGTCCTTCCAGCGCCACCACCCGACTCCCCTTGATCGTGCGGAGCTACCCAAACCCTCAACTTCGACCAGGAGCCACCGTAGCCAAGACCCCCAAATCCACCCGAAGCCACCTCCGCCACAGAGCTCGCCGCCGGCAATTCCCTCCACCCCCGCCAATTTAGCAACCACCGGGAGGACCACCCCAGACTGGCGGATCCATCCCTGCCCTCAGAACCCCGCGAGGAGCCGTGGCTCGTCGACGGCGATCGCCGGAACCCCCGCCCGCTCGGACAAAGGAGGAAGGTAGCGCGGGCGACTGGTCAAACCTGACCAGTGGGCCCAAGGGACCCACTGTCAGTGACCCAGCGACGACCCGCGCCAGTTTAAGTGGAGGCGTATTCCACAGAATACGTATTCGCTAAAATCAAAACGTAAGCCCCCCCCCAAAACGTTTTCTTTTTCTGATTTTTATTAAAAACAAATTATTGACTAAACTTTGACAGGCTATCACTTTTTAAATATAAGTCCAAATGACTTGATTCTTTTTTGTTGTTTATGAAATTTGGTCTAGTTTATTTTCATATTTATTTGAATATTTTCGAAACAACTTTTTTGTACTGTTTTGAAACTATGTGTTGATTTCAAATTTTCTTAAATAGGATTTTTGAAGAAGGAAGAAAACTTTCAAAAGTGTTGGAATGCACCCTGCCTCTCCACAACTTGAAGGCAAGCATTCTGAACCCTGGCATAATAATCATCATGTGTTGTTTGATACGATTATAACACCACCTTGGCACGGAGTTTCGTTAATTTTATGTGATGATGTGATCATGCTCATGGGTGCATGATGAAGTTTCCTTGCAGTTGGAAATTAATATACTTGTGATAGTAATCACCCTCGTCTACCTTTCATGCCTACTGGAAGGAATCCGGGAGAGTCTCTGTCTTGGGTAGACACGAGCTCGTTACCGATATTTCGTTGAGAAGAGTATAGTCAGTAAGGCATGATAAGGTATGGTGAATGGTGATTCTGTCTGTTGGTGTGGATCATATTTGTTATGCTAATCAGGCAGGTGATGATTTATCCTCCTGAGTCGACCATAGATTGAGTCTTGTTCCATTAACACCCATACTTGTTTCGTACTACCACCTATCCCTGCCATAAGTAGGGTATGGTTCAGTAAGTTGTCAACCCATTTCTAGCACACACCGTACAGAGAGGCCATGGCGAAAGATACCGGATGCATCCGGTAGGCATGCCACCTGGTCCGGGGGCATGGGTCTTTCCGGTTGGGACCGAGAGGGGGCACCCCTTAGTAGTGCGCGGTATAAATTTGATCCCATGCTAATCGAGGTTGTAGCCTCCCCACTCAATGTTTTGCTTAACAGGTGTCATGGGTGATTGCAGACACCGGTAAGTTAGGCTGGTGTATGCAGGTCAGGTGTGTTCTTAATTAAAAGACCGTAGACGGAATTAGTCCCGATGGACTAAAGGAATCCATTATTCGTGGTAAAGAGTACGCCCTCTAGAGAGATTAAATCTATTCGAATAGCCGTGTCCATGCGTAAGGACTACAGTCTGGGATGGGTCAAGTGTCGGTCTTAGTGTCGGCCTTCGGAGGAAAGATTGCGAAACAAAAACATGGATCATGACTTGTGACTTATGATGATTATTGTTATTATTATTATTATGGACTAACCATTTATATTATTTGAGTTATTGAGTATCCCTGGGACGGTTCTACCTCCTGGATATTCACTGTGATTATTTTATTTATAAGCCCTGTATGTGGTGTCGCTCAGACGCCTGACTGTGGCATGCTTGTTATTTCTTTTATTTATAAGTCCTTTATGTGGTGTCGCTCAGACGCCAGACTGTGGCATGCTTGTTATTTCTTTTACTTATAAGCCCTTTATGTGACGTCACTCAGACGCCCGACTGTGGCATGCTTGTTATTTATTTTATTTATAAGCCCTTTAAGTGACGTCGCTCAGACGCCCGACTGAGGCATGCTTGATTTTATATTTTTTTCTCCCTGATTGCATATTCATGTTTTATATGAATAACCTGCTTGCATCGTGGATTATTATTTCGTGACTGACGTAGTGATCATCGAATATTTCCGAGCATGATTATCTTTTGTTATATTGTACCTGTGTTCATAATGGTTGCGAGTACATTCAAAGTACTCACTGGCTTGTCCCTGGCTATTGTCTTGGCCAGATTTCTTACGTGGAGAGGAGCGTTGCGATGACAGTCCCGGAACCTACACAATGGTGATAGCAGCCTCGCAAAGATAGGAGTTATCCAGGTCAGCTGTTCCCGTGGGAATTGGAGTCCCATAGACGCTGAAGAACCACAAACCGTTTCCGCCATCAACCACTAGAAACCATTTATTGTACTCATAGGCCAGAATGGTCTTGTACTACATATCTTGTAGCCTTGCTTGGAGTTTCTATATCAAGTTGGTGCCTCATCAGCTAACAGTAATCCCGGGGCTGGTGAGCACAAGGGCCATTTTCTGGGAAATTAATATCCCGAAAACCGGGTCCTGACAACCTTGGTATCAGAGCCAGGCTGACCATTGGCTAATCCTATCTTAGCCAGGTCGAAAAACCTAGGTTAACCATCCCACCAGACCTTAACCTAACCCCGACCAAACTTCTCGTACAAGATGGCCACACAGTGACCCGACACTTTTTTGGCAGTCGGTGCCCAACCTATCAGCCTAGCCTGTCAATCACGCGCCAGTGACCGACACCTAAATAGTCTCTTCCGCAAGCGTGCGAAGGAAGACTCCATCCCCTTTTTCCTATAAAAAGGGCATGCTAGCCTCAACACAGCACAGCACAGCCTCTACCCCAAACCGAGCTAAGATGCCAGAACCCATTGTTCACAATGAGACCACAGCAACCAACCTTGGAGGTTTTTTGACCGTGCTAGCAAACCTCACCCGCCATGCCTTTGCATTAGAAGAGCCCCCAGAATATGTTGTTTACCAAGGACCCATGGGCGGTGAGAGCCATCAATTCTGGGCCACTGTGCACGTCTATGGTAGGGGTCTATCGCCAGAACGCCCCTACAGGTTCACTGGAAGGACAACTTCCTTTGAGCTACAAGCCATCCAACTAGCTGCTCGAGAGGCTATAGTTCAACTCCTGCACATGTCGCCCAGAGTTAACTGTCGCTCGTTCTACTACTACCCCAGCCGTGACGGGTATGGTAGGCCACCCCAGGTAGTTTTGTTAAAATATTGTGGGACTTTACCTGCAGTACCATGAGTGCTAACCGTCCACCCCAGTACGAGTTGCTCAAATCGAGGATCACCCCATCCACCTCGAAATATTGGGCAGTGGTGCACATCCCTCCCGCAAACCCAAGCTAAGACCCAACAGAAGTCTCCTTCATGGGGAAATCTATGCCGACTCCACAGATGGTTGTAGAAGCTGCTGCGTATGAAGCGCTCGCTCGCCTTCGTTTTGCGGTGCCCTATGCCAGCGAACGGGAGTATTATTACTTCCCGAGCCGTGCAGCACCCGGAGAAGTACCATCTTTTCTTGGTGGACGAATTGAGACAGACCCAGTACTGGCCAACCTTGCCTAGTATGTCATCGCACAAGAGCGTTTGACCCAGCGAGTAATGGGTTATCTCCAGAGCCTCGTTGATTTAAATCCTCGGATCGCCATCGGCAGACCCCGGAGGCCCAACCAGGAGAGACGCATTCATCGACTAGTCAATCCGCTTCCTCGGATAGAAGATGAGTGTGCCCTAGTACCAGAGACGTTTTCCCAGGATCCTGTCTATTTACCGTTTTCATTTTAGACGTCACTGCTATGTTTGTTGTCCCCGCATTTATTTATGAGTTGCAACTTCTGCGTGTTATCCTAAATTTGTGTGATGAATTAAATATTTGGTTTCAATTAATGGGAGTATTTTTTGCGGCTGATAATTTTTGATTAACTAAATTCGAGCTCAGTAAATCCTGAGTGAGATATTTTTCCCTGAGTTGTTGCAACATATATCTCTGCACGACATAGAATTTTTTTTCACGCAGCACCGCAACAGCAGACTCACAATTTCAACCACTCGACCATGTGCACTAATTGCATAACCACGTACCCATGTTGCACCTAACTGGTCACCTCCCTAGCACAGCACAGTCTCTGAGGGAGAAATTTGTGGGTAATTATTCGAGTACAAGTTGCCTACAGCACGCTGACAGCGGTTAGCACCCGACACCAACACCTAATCCCCATGATCACCACCGCCGCGAAGAGCTAGCACTCGAGCAGCGGCATCCCGACAATCATCGAGGATCATCGCGCACAAGAGCGCGGAGAACCCCAGCAATGTCGCCAACCCTCCGCACATCAGGATCATGCACCAGTCCGGCATCGCCTCCGCCATTAGAGCCTCGTCCCGAGCTCCTGCAAACAGAAATCAAGGAGAAGGAAGGAGAAGGAGAAGCGAGGCCAGGTGTGAGGAAGAAGAAAGGAGCACCTTGGTCATTTTTATAGCTCGAGATCGGTGTACGGTGGGCGAAGTCCACCAGCGCCGCTCGTCGCTCGATCGCCGGTGTTTGGAAGCGAATCCGCGAGCAGTGCCGACAGTGCACTGGCCCACGAGGTGAGTGCACACTGCACCGGCAGCTAGCACGCCGCGCACTACCGCAGTACGACCTAGATGCCCTACGCGCTAGTCGTCACCGGTGGAGAAAGCGCGGGAAAGCGCACGAGAGAGACGAAGAAGAGAGAGCCAGAGGTAGAAGAAGAGATTGACAGTGGGCCCCGGGCCCACCTTTCAGCCAGAGAGGGCACTGTGCTCTCGGGTGCGACCAGCGTATTTTAGAATTTAGAAATTTTATTCTAAATTCACTGTAACCAAAAGTAGAAGTATCTCATTTTTCCCTAGCCGTAGTTTTTTCCACGCAGCGCCAGTATTCCATACTATAGTTTTACACCACTTATTGCCCACTCACTGTAGCCACGTTTTATTGCATAAGTGGGACGGTTGTTTTTGTGATATTACTTTGTGATTCTTTTCAAGCAGCCCTGAGCAAATCTCGAGGACGAGATAATTCTTAAGGGGGTAGTGTTGTAACACCCCAAAAATTTTAACATGATTTTTTGTTAAAATTTTGCCAGGATTTTTTTGTCATTTTCTGGATTTTCTTTGATTCCAGAACCACTCCTTTTCTTTGATGTTATGGAGTTTTTACCCCAAGTGAAAACTTTCCAGATATATTGTTTGACTTGCATACCCTCTCAAGAAAACCTTTATTTTATCAGTGGATTTGTTTGCATAATTATTTTTCCCGATCCTTACTTCTTTTAAAGATTTTTCATAAGTGTTGGAGTCTCATTTGCACTACAACCCTATCAGAAAATCCTTTAAAATTCTCACCAAAAATTGGAGAGGTCAGTAGATGCATATAATTCAACTTTATGCGAAAACCCACTGGTATTCTTTGTAAAATTTGAGCAAATCATCCTCTATTGCTCTCTGGACCAGATTGGCATTTTTTTACTGCAACCCTAATCATTTTTGCTCTAGTGACCATGAGCTTTTTCCTGCTTGTAGTACACCCTACCAAACTCATAAGTCCAGGAGAATGGACCCATTGGAGTATTTTTGGTCCATGATATTATACCCTTTTCTTTCTGTCTAGATTTGATTTTCTCAAAAACTTACACTAACAAGTTTCTGGTCTTGACCAACTAACCTTGTCACCATCTCCTACACCTAAAGAAACACTGGTCTGGAGAATTTCGCCACCCCAAGAGTTGCCTAGATGCCCTTGGCATTCTGTCAAACACCTTATGTGCATAGCCAGATTTGGCATGAATTTTAGTTTGCGTTGTGAACTTGATCCTCTGACCCAACAACCTTGTCCACTAAACTCCTAGCTACTTCTAACCTAGATCTGCTAGTTGTCAGCCTCACCCGAGCTCCCTAGCACACACTGGCATTTCGAGAAACACCTAGCGTGCGTGCACTGGGCGCGCCCAGTGCGCACGTTTTGCACGCGCGTGCACCGAGCCGCCGCGTCTCACTGCCGCTCTTCCCGCGTCCGTGCGGACCTTGGGCACTCACAGCCAACATGCCCGGCCCTTCCCTCGTCGCAGAGCCACCCTGGCTGCCTCTGGAGCCCCACAGCGCCACCGTCAGGTCGGCCATGGTGGCTAGCTGACGGCCGTAGCAGTCCCCGGCCGTGGCAGCGCCGCCCGAGCCATACGCGCGCGCCAGCTCGCTCCCTTGAGCAGTGGAGAGCCTGTCGGGATGCACCGACCAACCCCAGCCGCCTCCACGTCGCCCTGCTACAGCAGAACGGCGGTTCGCCGATGATCTTATCCCCGGCCGCCGCGGAACCGACCTAGCCACGCTATAAATAGGAGCCCTCGAGCTCGTCCAAGCACTCGGGCGACCTCAAGCCAGCTCTCTAGAACTCCCGCGGCCAGCAATCGATGGGGGAAAGTTGTCTTCCTCGTCTCCGGCCAGTTCGGCCGCCACCTCACTCCAGCCCTGTTTGCCGCGAGCAGGCCCTCTCCCGTCCTTCCAGCGCCACCACCCGACTCCCCTTGATCGTGCAGAGCTACCCAAACCCTTAACTTCGAACAGGAGCCACCGTAGCCAAGACCCCCAAATCCACCCGAAGCCACCTCCGCCACGGAGCTCGCCGCCGGCAATTCCCTACACCCCCGCCAACCTAGCAACCACCGGGAGGACCGCCCACACTAGCGGATCCATCCCCGCCCTCAGAACCCCGCGAGGAGCCGTGGCTCGTCGACGGCGATCGTCGGAACCCCCGCCCCGCTCGGACAGAGGAGGAAGGAGGCGCGGGCGACTTGTCAAACCTGACCAGTGGGCCCAAGGGACCCACTGTCAGTGACCCAGCGATGACCCGCGCCTGTTTAAGTGGAGGCGTATTCCATAGAATACGTATTCGCTAAAAGGAAAACGTAAGCCCCCCACCTCGAAACATTTTCTTTTTATGATTTTTATTAAAAAACGGAATATTGACTAAATTTTGACTGGCCATGACTTTTTAAATATAAGTCCAAATGACTTGATTCTTTTTTTGTTGTTCCTCAAATTTGGTCTAGTTTATTTTCATATTTATTTGAAAATTTTCCAAACAACTTGTTTGTACTGTTTTGAAACTATGTGTTGATTTCAAATTTTCTTAAATAGGATTTTTGAAGAAGGAAGAAAACTTTCAAAAGTTTTGGAATGCACCCTGCCTCTCCACAACTTGAAGGCAAGCAATCTGAACCGTGGCATAATATTCGTCGTGTGTTGTTTGATACGATTACAACACCACCTTGGCATGGAGTTTCGTTAATTTTATGTGATGATGTGATCATGCTCATGGGTGCATGATGAAGTTTCCTTGCTCTTGGAAATTAATATACTTGTGATAGTAATCACCCTCGTCTAACTTTCATGCCTACTGGAAGGAATCCGAGAGAGTCTCTGTCTTGGGTAGACACGAGCTCGTTACCGATATTTCGTTGAGACGAGTATAGTCAGTAAGGCATGATAAGGTATGGTGAATGGTGATTGTGTCTATTGGTGTGGATCATATTTGTTATGCTAATCATGCAGGTGATGCTTTAACCTCCTGAGTCGACCATAGATCGAGTCTTGTTCCAGTAACCCCCATACTTGTTTCGTACTACCACCTGTCACTGCCATAACTAGGGTACGGTTCAGTAAGTTGTCAACCCTTTTCTAGCACACACCGTACAGAGAGGCCATGGTGGAAGATACTGGCTGCATCCGATAGGCATGCCACCTAGTCCGGGGGCATGGGTGTTTCTGGTTGGGACCGAGAGGGGGGCACCCCTTAGTAGCGCGCGGTATAAATTTGATCCCATGCTAATCGAGGTTGTAGCCTCCCCACTCGGAGTTTTGCTTAACAGGTGTCGTGGGTGATTCCAGACACCAGTAAGTTAGGCTGGTGTGTGCAGGTCAGGTGTGTTCTTAATTAAAAGACCGTAGACGGATTTAGTCCCGATGGACTAAAGGAATCCGTTATTCATGGGTAAAGAGTACGCCCTCTATATAGATTAAATCTATTCGAATAGCCGTGTCCATGGGTAAGGACTATAGTCTGGGATGGGTCAAGTGTCGGTCTTAGTGCCGGCCTTCGAAGGAAAGATTGCGAAACCAAAACATGGATCATGACTTGTGACTTATGATGATTATTGTTATTATTATTATTATTATGGACTAACCATTTATATTATTTGAGTTATTGAGTATCCCTGGGACGGTTCTACCTCCTGGATATTCACTATGATTATTGTATTTATAAGCCCTTTATGTGGTGTCGCTCAGATGCCCGATTGTGGCATGCTTGTTATTTCTTTTACTTATAAGCCCTTTATGTGACGTCGCTCAGACGCCCGTCTGTGGCATGCTCATTATTTCTTTTATTTATAAGCCCTTTAAGTGACGTCGCTTAGACGCCCGACTGAGGCATGCTTGATTATATATATATTTTTCTCCCTGATTGCATATTCATGTTTTATATGAATAACCTGCTTGCATCGTGGATTTTTATTTCGTGACCGACGTAGTGATCATCGAATATTTCCGAGCATGATTAACTTTTGTTATATTGTACATGTGTTCATAATGGTTGCGTGTACATTCAAAGTACTCACGGGCTTGTCCCTGGCTATTTTCTTGGCTAGATTTCTTGCGTGGATAGGAGCGTTGCGATGACAGTCCCGAAACCTACACAATGGTGATAGCAGCCTCGCGAAGATAGGAGTTATCCAGGTCAGCTGTTCCTGTGGGAAATGGAGTCCCATAGACATTGAAGAACCACAAACCGTTTCCGCCATCAACCACTAGAAACCATTTATTGTACTCATAGGCCAGAATGGTCTTGTACTACATATCTTGTAGCCTTGCTTGGAGTTTTGTATCAAGTTGGTGCCTCATCAGCTAATAGTAAACCTAGGGCTGGTGAGCACAAGGGCCATTTTCTGGGAAATTAATATCCCGAAAACCCGGTCCTGATAACCGGTATCAAATACCCAGGTACTACTACGAGCATTAGTAAGGTACACATCAATAACATGTATATCACATATACCTTTCTTCACCTTGCCATCCTTCATATTCGCCAAATACTTGGGGCAGTCCCGCTTCCAGTGTCCAGTCCCTTTGCAGTAGAAGCACTCAGTTTTAGGCTTGGCTCCGGACTTGGGTTTCTTCATGGGAGTAGCAACTGTCTTGCTATTCTTCTTGAAGTTCCCCTTCTTTCCCTTGCCCTTTTTCTTGAAACTAGTGGTCTTGTTAACCATCAATACTTGATGCTCCTTTTTGATTTCTACCTCCGCAGCCTTGAGCATAGCGAAGAGCTCGGGAATTTTTTCTGCATCCCTTGCATGTTATAGTTCATCACGAAGCCTTTATAGCTTGGTGGCAGTGATTGAAGAACTCTATCAATAACACTATCTTCATCAACTTTGCAACCAAGTTGAGTCATATGACTGTAGTACCCAGACATTCTGAGCAAGTGTTCACTGATAGAACTGTTCTCCTCCATCTTACGGCTGTAGAACTTATCGGAAACTCATATTTCTCAATCCGGGCATTTGCTTGAAATATTAACTTCAACTTCTGGAACATCTCATATGCTCCATGACGTTCAAAACGTCGTTGAAGTCCCGTTTCTAAGCCGTAAAGCATGTCACACTGAACTGTTGTGTAGTCATCAGACCAGGTCTGCCAGACGTTCACAGCATCTACATTAGCGGGAGGGGGCTTGTCACCTAGCGGTGCTTCAATGACATAATTCTTCTGTGCAGCAATGAGGATAATCCTCAAGTTATGGACCCAGTCCGTGTAATTGCTACCATCATCTTTCAACTTAGCTTTCTCTAGGAATGCATTAAAATTCAAAGGAACGGTAGCACGGGCCATTGATCTACAACAACATAGATATGCAAAAAAAACTATCAGGACTAAGTTCATGATAAATTAAAGTTCAATTGATCATATTACTAAAGAACTCCCACTTAGATAGACATCCCTTTGGTCATCTAAATGATCACGTGATCCAAATCAACTAAACCATGCCCGATAATCACGTGAGATGGAGTAGTTTTCAATGGTGAACATCTTATGTTGATCATATCTACTATATGATTCACGCTCGACCTTTCAGTCTCCAGTGTTTTGAGGCCATGTCTGTACATGCAAGGCTTGTCAAGTCTAACCCGAGTATTCTGCGTGTGAAAAACTGGCTTGCACCCATTGTATGTGAACGTAGAGCTTATCACACCCGATCATCACGTGGTGTCTCGGCACGACGAACTTTCGCAACGGTGCATACTCAGGGAGAACACTTGTACCTTGAAATTTTTTAAGGGATCATCTTATAATGCTACCGTCGTACTAAGAAAAATAAGAAGCATAATAAGATAAACATCACATGCAATCAAAATATGTGACATGATATGGCCATCATCATCTTGTGCTTTTGATCTCCATCTCCAAGGCACCGTCATGATCACCATCGTCACCGGCACGACACCTTGATCTCCATCGTAGCATTGTTGTCGTCTCGCCAACTATTGCTTCCATGACTATCGCTACTGCTTAGTGATAAAGTAAAGCAATTACATGACAACAGTATTTCATACAATAAAGCGACAACCATATGGCTCCTGCCAGTTGTCGATAACGTTACAAAACATGATCATCTCATACAATAACGTATCACTTATTATGTCTTGACCATATCACATCACAACATGCCCTACAAAAACAAGTTAGATGTCCTCTACTTTGTTGTTGCAAGTTTTACGTGGCTGCTACGGGCTTAGCAAGAACCGTTCTTACCTACGCATACAAAACCACAATGATTTTTCGTCAAGTATGTGCTGTTTTAACCTTCACAAGGACCGGGTGTAACAATACTCGATTCAACTAAAGTGAGAGAGACAGACACCCACCAGTCACCTTTAAGCCACGAGTGTTCATAACGGTGAAACCAGTCTCGCGTAAGCGTACGTGTAATGTCGGTCCAGGCCGCTTCATATCACAATACCGCCGAACCAAAGTATGACATTCTGGTAAGCAGTATGACTATTATCGCCCACAACTCACTTGTGTTCTACCCGTGCATATCATCTCCGCAGAGACTTGGCTCATGATGCTACTGTCGGGGAACATAGTATTTCAACAAAATTCCTACGATCATGCAAGATCTATCTACTAGATGCATAGCAACGAGAGGGGAGAGTGTGTATATGTACCCTCGTAGACCGGAAGCGGAAGCGTCTAGTGATGTGGTTGATGTAGTCGAACTTACTTCGCAATCCAACCGAACGTACGGAGCCTTCACATTCAGCACATGTAAAGATTGATGACGTCGCATGAGCTCTTGATCCAGTAGAACTTCACGGGAGAGTTACGTCAGCACGACGACATGGTGAAGGAGATGATGAAGCTACCGGCACAGGGCTTCGCCTAAGCACTGCAACGATATGACCGAGGTATGTTTCTACGAAGGGGGGAACCGCACACGGTTGGGAGAGATCAACTTGATCAACTTCTGTGTCTAGAAGTGCCCCTGCCCCCGTATATAAAAGAGCAAGGGGAGGAGGCTGGTCGGCCCCTATGGCGCGCCCTAGGAGGGCCAACCCTACTAGGAATAGGAATCCTATTCCTAGTAGGAGTCCACCAAGAGGGAGAGGGGGAAGGAAGGAGAGGGAGAGGGAGAAGGAAAGGGGGCGCTGCCCCCTCCTCTCCTTGTCCAATTCGGACCAAGGGGAGGGGTGCTACTTCTCGAGCTTGCGTTGTATTCCCTCGAAGAGGAAAGGGAGATGCAGCACAGTAGCGTAAGTATTTCCCTTAGTTTCTGAGAACCAAGGTATCAATCCAGTAGGAGATGATACGTCTCCAACGTATCTATAATTTCTGATTGTTCCATGCTATTATTTATGAAGTCTTGGATGTTTAATGGGCTTTATCATTCACTTTTATATCATTTTTGGGACTAACCTTCTAACCCAAAGGCCCAGTCCAGATTGCTGTTTTTTTTGCCTATTTGAGGGTTTTGCATAAAAGGAATATTAAACGGAGTCCAAACAGAATGAAACCTTTGCGAGAGATATTTTTGCAGAAAATCACGCACGGAAAGCGTCAGGACCAAGTCAGGGGACAGCTGGGCTGCTCTCGAGGGTGGCGGCGTGCCCCCCTTCCCAGGGCGTGCCCCCCTGCCTCGAGGCTGGTGCACACGGCCCCCGGTGCCCTCCTTTTTCCTATATATACCTACGTACCCCAGAAACTCCATACGCAGAGAGAAAACCCTAATTCCACCGCCGTAGCTTCTGTTCCCGTGGAGATCCCATCTTGGAGCCTTTTCCGGGAGGGGGATCGATCACGGAGGCCTTCATCATCATCATCATCGCCCTCACCATGAGTTGTGAGTAGTTTACCATAGACCTTCTGGTCCATAGCTAGTATCTAGATGGCTTCTTCTCTCTCTCTGGATCTCAATACAAAGTTCTCCTCGGTGTTCGAGGAGATCTATTTGATGTAATCTCTTTTTGCGGTGTGTTTGTCGAGATCCGATGACTTATGAGTTTATGATCAAGGTTATCTATGAAAGATATTTGGTTCTTCTCTGAACTTTTTATGTGTGCTCATAATATCCTTGCAAGTCTCTTCGAATTATTGGTTTAGTTTGGCCTACTAGATCTATAGTTCTTGCAATGGGAGAAGTGCTTGGCTTTGGGTTCAATCTTGCGGTGTCCTTTCCCAGTGACAGTAGGGGCAGCAAGGCACGTATTGTTTTGTTGCCATCGAGGATAAAAATATGGGGTTTTCATCATATTGCTTGAGTTTATCCCTCGACATCATGTCATCTTACTTAAGGCGTTACTCTGTTCGTATGAACTCAATACACTAGATGCATGCTGGATAGCGGTCGATGTGTGGAGTAATAATAGTAGATGTAGCCAGGAGTCGGTCTACTTGTCTCAGACGTGATGCCTATATACAATGACCATGCCTAGATAGTCTCATAATTATTCGCTTTTCTATCAATTGCTCGACAGTAATTTGTTTACCCGCCGTAGAATATCGCTATCATGAGAGAAGCCACTAGAGAAAACTATGGCCCCCGGGTCTATTCTCAACATATCAATCTACATCTACTTTATTTTTCTTGCTTTTATTTGTTGTTTTATTAAACCAAAAATATAATTATCATCTCTATCAAATCTCACTCTCATAAGTGACCGTAAAGGGATTTACAACCCCTTATTGCGTTGGGTGTGAAGTTCTTATTTGTTTGTGCAGCTGCGAGGGACTCGCGCATGGTCTCCTACTGGATTGATACCTTGGTTCTCAAAAACTGAGGGAAATACTTACGCTACTGTGCTGCATCTCCCTTTCCTCTTCGAGGGAATACAACGCAAGCTCAAGAGGTAGCAAGAAGAATTTCTGGCGCCATTGCCGGGGAGGCTACGCAAAAGTCATAAACCAAGTACCTATCACAAACCCTTACCCTTCGCATTACATTTATTTGCTTGTCATTTTCCTCTCCCCCACTTCACCCTTGCCGTTTTATTTGCCCTTCTTCTGTCGTGTGTTTACCGTTCGCTTGCCTCTCATTTGCTTGTGTTGCTATGTGCCCTCATTTAGCTTGCATCTTCGCTTGCTAAAGTATGAATCCTCATCCACTTGCTAATCTCTTTAAGAGATCCAATTATGTTGAACCTATTGCTAGTGAGCCGCGTGCAGTAGATTATCTTTATGGGGTTTTGCTTGAAATTTACGAATCTGAAAATTGTGAGGAATTGCTAAAAGAAAAAGTGATTCATGTTCGATCCTTAAATAAAAAGCATGATTGCAATGATGTTTCTATAAATCATATTTATGTCAATTGTGCTATGCAAAACCCTAAGCTTGGTGATGCTAGTTTTGCTATGTCTACTACTTGTTACAATGATCATGATTGGGATGATTCTTCTTATGATATTGAAAATTTATTTAATCCCCATGATGAATATAAGATTGATAATAATGTTTGCATTAATATTGAAAGTTGGTTTGGAAGATTGTCAAATTTAGATCCCACATACTTGGAGAATGTTCAATCATATGAAACTTTTGATAAAAGTGGGTTTGGAGAGGTCATGACTTTAGTTAATGTTAATCCCACTATTTTGGAAGAGTGTCAACTTTGCATGCATGAGCATCGTGTCGAGAATATGTTATGTGATAGCTATTTTTTGAATTTGATCATGATCCTACATGCAATTATTATGAGAGAGGAAATTATGGTGGTAGAAATTTTCATGTTACTAAATCACCTCTCGTTATGTTGAGATTGCTATTGTTTCTTTCTCCTTCCTTGCATATGCTAGATCTTGCTTGTCATGGTAATTTGTTTTCCTATAAGATTCCTATGCATAGGAAGTATGTTAGACTTAGATGTGTTTGTCATATGTCTTATGATGCTCTCCTTGTGCTTCAATCCTTGTCCTTTATGTGAGCATCTTGGAATTATTGTGCCTACCTAGGAGCGTAAAACGATAGCGCTTGTTGGGAGGCAACCCAATTTTATGTTTTTTGCTTTTGTTGCTGTTAGGGAATAAATATTGCATCTAGCCTCTGATTAGATGTGTTTTCATGTTTTGTTTAGTGTTTGTGCCAAGTAGAACCTTTGTTAAGACTTGTGTGAAGTTTATATGATCTTGCTGTAAAAAAACAGAATCGTTAGCGCTTGCTAAAGTAGACTTAAGATTTTACTGGAGCATGATTTTTAGTTGATTCTTTTTGCTTCTGATTTGTAGACAAATTTCGCAAATTTACCAATTTATTTTGAATTTTTTGGCGTTCCAGAAGTAGGCGAACCCAGCAGATTACTACACACTGTTCTGTTTTTGACAGATTCTGTTTTTCGTGTGTTGTTTGCTTATTCCGATGCATCTATGAGTAATATTGGAGGATATGAACCATAGAGAACTTGGAATACAGTAGGTTTAACACCAATAAAAACAAAGAATGAATTCCTTGCTGTACCTTTGAGTAGTGGTTTGCTTTCTCTTACTAACAGAGCTCACGTGAATTTTTGTCTAAGTTTTGTGTTGTGAAGTTTTCAAGTTTTGAGTATTGCTTTGATGTACTATGGAACAAGGAGTAGCAAAGGCCTAAGCTTGGGGATGCCCATGGCACCCCAAGTAAATTCAGTATAATCAAAACCCTAAGCTTGGGGATTCCCCGGGAAGGCATCCCCTCTTTCGTCTTCATCCATCGGTAACTATACTTGGAGCTATATTTTTATTCGCAACATGTTATGTGTTTTGCTTGGAGCGTCTTGTATAATTTGAGTCTTTGCTTGTTAGTTTGCTACAATCATCATTTCTGGACACACCTATTTGAGAGAGTTAAATATGGCCTACAAATTTTTAGAACACTCTATGTGCTTCACTTATATCTGTTGAGTTGAATAGTTTTTGCTCTAGTGCTTCACTTATATCTTTTAGAGCATGGTGGTGGTAATATTTTGTAGAAATTGTTGAACTCTCATGCTTCACTTATATCCTTTTGAGAGTCTATTAAAACAGCATGGTAAAGTGTTTAGGCTAAAGAAACTAGTCTTCACATGATAAACATCCAATGTCAATGTAGTAAAAGAAATTCACATCAAGTGCATTGAATAGGAAGAGATGTAGGATGCTTGATAATTGTTTTGAGACATGAGGATAGTGATATTAGAGTCATGCTAGTGGAGTTATTATGAAATTGATAAATACTTGTGTTAAGGTTAGTGATTCCCGTAGCATGCACATATGGTGAACCATTGTGTGACTAAGTTAAAGCATGAGGTATTTGTAGAGTGTCAACCTTTGTGTGGAGGTCGGGGGCGCGCGATGGCTAACTCCTACCAACCTCCCCCCTAGGGTCATGCGTTGATTTTTTTGTTTTGATGACTCATAGATTTTTGCAATAAGTATATGAGTTCTTATGACTAATGTTGAGTCCATGGATTATATGCACTCTCACCCTTCCACCATTGCTAGCCTCTCTTGTACCGCGCAACTTTCGCCGGTGCCATAAACCCAGTATATATCCTTCTGAGATATATTGTTCCTCAAAACAGCCACCACACCTACCTATCATGGCATTTCCATAGCCATTCCGAGATATATTGCCATGCAACTTTCCACCGTTCCGTTTATATGACACGCATCATATTGTCATATTGCCATGCATGATCATGTAGTTGACATCGTATTCGTGGCAAGGCCACCATGCATAATCTGTTCATACATGTCACTCTTGTTTCATTGCACATACTGGTACACCGCCGGAGGCATTCATATAGAGTCATACTTTCTTGTTGTATTATCGAGTTGTAATATTGTGTTGTAATGAAAGTGTGATGATCATCATTTTGAGAGCATTGTCCCATGGGAGGAAAGGCTGAATCTATAAAGCCCCTCCACAAAAAAGAGAGGAAGAAAGGCCAAAGAAAAAAAGAAAGGCCCAAAAAAAGGAAAAAAAAGGGAAAGAAAAAAGGGACAATTGCTACTATCTTTTTCCACACTTGTGCTTCAAAGTAGCACCATGTTCTTCATTGTAGAGAGTCTCATGCTTAGTCACTTTCATATACTAGTGGGAATTTTCGTTATAGAACTTGGCTTGTATATTCTAACGATGGGCTTCCTCAAATGCCCTAGGGCCTCTTGAGCAAGCAAGTTGAATGCACACCTACTAGTTTCTTTTGTTAAGCTTTCCTTCATATTTAGCTCTAGTGCATCCTTTGCATGGCAATCCCTACTCACTCACATTGATATCTATTGATGGGCATCTCCATAGCCTGTTGATACGCCTAGTCGATGTGAGACTATCTCCCTCTTTTTGTCTTCTCCACAACCACCACTATTCCACCCATAGTGCTATATCCATGGCTCACGCTCATCTATTGCGTGAAAGTTGAAAGGTTTGAAAATATAGAGCATGAAAACAAATGCTTCGCTGAAATCGGGGTTGTGCATGATATGAATATTTTGTGTGATAATAAGGGAGCATAGCCAACACTATATGATTTTGTAGGGATAACTTTCTTTAGCCATAGTACTTTGAGAAGACATGATTGCTTTGTTAGTATTGCTTGAAGTATTGTTATTTCTTATGTCAATATAGACTTTTGTCTTGAATCTTTCAGATCTGAACATTCATGCCACAATTAAGAGAATTACATTGAAAAACTATATTGGTTAGCATTCCACATCAAAAATTCTTTCTTTATCATTTACCTACTCGAGGACGAGCAGGAATTAAGCTTGGGGATGCTTGATACGTCTCCAACGTATCTATAATTTTTTATTGTTCCATGCTATTATTTATGAAGTCTTGGATGTTTAATGGGCTTTATCATTCACTTTTATATCATTTTTGGGACTAACCTAAAAACCCAAAGGCCCAGTCCAGATTGCTTTTTTTTGCCTATTTCCGGGTTTTGCAGAAAAGGAATATCAAACGGAGTCCAAACGTAATGAAACCTTCGCGAGAGATATTTTTGGAGAAAATCACGCACGGAAAGCGTCAGGACCAAGTCAGGGGACAACTGGGCTACCCTCGAGGGTGGGGGGCGCGCGCCCTTCCCAGGGCGCCCCCCTGCCTCGAGGCTGGCCCACACGGCCCCCGGTGCCCTCCTTCTTCCTATATATACCTACGTACCCCAGAAACTCCATAAGGAGAGTGAAAACCCTGATTCCACCGCCGTAGCTTCTGTTCCCGTGGAGATCCCATCTTGGAGCCTGTTCCGGAAGGGGGATCCATCACGGAGGCCTTCATCATCATCATCATCGCCCTCACCATGAGTTTTGAGTAGTTTACCACAGACCTTCAGGTCCATAGCTAGTATCTAGATGGCTTCTTCTCTCTCTCTGGATCTCAATACAAAGTTCTCCTCGGTCTTCGAGGAGATCTATTTGATGTAATCTCTTTTTGCGGTGTGTTTGTCGAGATCCGATGAATTGTGAGTTTATGATCAAGGTTATCTATGAAAGATATTTGGTGCTTCTACGAACTTCTTATGTGTGCTCATAATATCCTTGCAAGTCTCTTAGAATTATTGGTTTGGTTTGGCCTACTAGATCTATAGTTCTTGCAATGGGAGAAGTGCTTGGCTTTGGGTTCAATCTTGCGGTGTCCTTTCCCAGTGACAGTAGTGGCTGCAAGGCATGTATTGTATTGTTGCCATCGAGGATAAAAAGATGGGGTTTTCATAATATTGCTTGAGTTTATCCCTCTACATCATGACATCTTGCTTAAGGCGTTACTCTGTTCGTATGAACTCAATACACTAGATGCATGCTGGATAGCGGTCGATGTGTGGAGTAATAGTAGTAGATGCAGGCAGGAGTTGGTCTACTTGTCTCGGACGTGATGCCTATATACAATGATCATGCCTAGATAGTCTCATAATTATTCGCTTTTCTATCAATTGCTCGAGAGTAATTTGTTTACCCGCCGTAGAATATCGCTATCATGAGAGAAGCCACTAGAGAAAACTATGGCCCCCGGGTGTATTCTCAACATATCAATCTACATCTACTTTACTTTTCTTGCTTTTATTTGCTATTTTATTAAACCAAAAATACCAAAAATATAATTATCATCTCTATCAGATCTCACTCTCGTAAGTGACCGTAAAGGGATTGACAACCCCTTATCGTGTTGGCTGCGAGGTTCTTATTTGTTTGTGCAGGTGCAAGGGACTCGCGCGTGGTCTCCTACTGGATTGATACATTGGTTCTCAAAAACTGAGGGAAATACTTACGCTACTGTGCTGCATCTCCCTTTCCTCTTCGAGGGAATACAACGCAAGCTCAAGAGGTAGCACGAGACCACATACGAGTCCCTCGCACCTGCACAAACAAATAAAAACTTCGCAGCCAACACGATAAGGGGTTGTCAATCCCTTTACGGTCACTTACGAAAGTGAGATCTGATAGAGATGATAGTTTGATATTTTTGGTATTTTTGGTTATAAGAACAGAAAGTAAAATTGGAAAAGTAAAGTAGATTGTAGATTGACATGTTGAGAATAGACCCGGGGGCCATAGTTTTCTCTAGTGGCTTCTCTCATGATAGCGATATTCTACGGCGGGTAAACAAATTACTGTCGAGTAATTGATAGAAAAGCGAATAGTTATGAGACTATCTAGGCATGATCATTATATAAAGGCATCACGTCCGAGACAAGTAGGCCGAAACGATTCTGCATCTACTACTATTAATCCACACATCGACCACTATCCAGCATGCATCTAGTGTATTAAGTTCATAAGAACAGATTAACGCCCTAAGCAAGATGACATTATGTAGAGGGATAAACTCAAACATAGAGATATAAACCCCATCTTTTTATCCTCGATGGCAACAATACAATATGTGCCCTGCTGCCCCAACTGTCACTGGGAAAGGACACCGCAAGATTGAACCCAAAGCCAAGCACTTTTCCCATTGCAAGAACTACAGATCTAGTAGGCCAAACCAAACCAATAATTCGAAGAGACTTGCAAGGTTATTATAATCACACATAAAGAGTTCAGAAAAGAACTGAATATTTCTCATAGATAATCTTGATCATAGACCCACAATTCATCGGATCTCGACAAACACACCGCAAAAAGATTACATCGAATAGATCTCGTCGAAGACCGAGGAGAACTTGGTAGTGAGATCCAAAAAGAGAGAAGAAGCCATCTAGATACTAGCTATGGACCCGAAGGTCTGTGGTAAACTACTCACAACTCATGGTGAGGCGATGATGATAATGTAGAAGCACTCCGTGGAAAATCCCCCTCCGGCGGAGCTCCGGAACAGGCCCGAAGATGGGATCTCACGGGAACAGAAGGTTGCGGTGGTGGAACTAGGGTTTTCCGTGTTGTTCTGATAGTTTGGGGGTATACGTATGTATATATAGGAGGAAGGAGGGCACCGGGGGCCAAACGGGGTGCCCACGAGGAAGGAGGGCGTGCCCTATAGGGGGGTGCGCCCCCCAACCTCGTGGACGCCACGTCAGCCCTACTCCATGGTTCTCAAGTCTCCCGTGCGTATTTTGCTCCAAAAACATCTCTCCCGAAGGTTTCATTCCGTTTGGACTCCATTTGATATTCCTTTTCTGTAAAACCCTAAAATAGGCAAAAAAACAACAATCTGGACTGGGCCTTTGGTTAGTAGGTTAGTCCCAAAAGTAATATAAAAGTGTATAACAAAGCCCATTAAACATCCAAAACATCATAAATAATAGCATGGAACAATAAAAAATTATAGATACGTTGGAGACGTATCAAGCATCCCCAAGCTTAATTCCTGCTCGTCCTTGAGTAGGTAAATGATAAAAATAGAATTTTTGATGTGGAATGCTAACCAACATAGTTTTTCAATGTAATACTCTTAATTGTGGCATGAATGTTTAGATCTGAAAGATTCAAGACAAAAGTCTATATTGACATAAGAAATAGTAATACTTCAAGCATACTAACAAAGCAATCATGTCTTCTCAAAATACTATGGCTAAAGAAAGTTATCCCTACAAAATCATATAGTCTGGCTATGCTCCCTCTTCATCACACAAAATATTCATATCATGCACAACCCCGGTTTCAGCCAAGCACTTGTTTTCATACTCTATTCTTTCAAATTCAACTTTCACGCAATACATAAGAGTGAGCCATGGACATCGCACTATGGGTGGAATAGAGAGGTGGTTGTGGAGAAGACAAAAAGGAGGGAGTTAGTCTCACTTCGACTAGGCGTATAAACGGGCTATGGAGATGCCCATCAATAGATATCAATGTGAGTGAGTAGGGATTGCCATGCAACGGATGCACTAGAGCAAAAAATGTATGAAAGCTCAACAAAAGAATCTAAGTGGGTGTGCATCTACCTTGATTGCTCATGAAGACATAGGGCATTTGAGGAAGCCCATCGTTGGAATATACAAGCCAAGTTCTATAATGAAAATTCCCACTAGTATATGAAAGTGACTAAACATGAGACTCTCTATCATGAAGAACATGGTGCTACTTTGAAGCACAAGTGTGGAAAAACATAGTAGCAATTGTCCCTTTTTTCTTTTTCTTTTTTCTTTTTCTTTTTTTTGGCCTTTTTTTCTTTGGCCTTTCCTTTTTTTCCTTTTTTTGGAGGGGCTTTCTTTATTTAGCCTTTCCTCACATGGGACAATGCTCTAATAATGATGATCATCACACTTACATTGAATTACAACTCGATACTAGAACAAGTATGACTCTATATGAATGCCTCCGGCGGTGTACCGAGATGTGCAAAGAATCAAGAGTGACATGTATGAAAAATTATGCATGGTGGCCTTGCCACAAATACGATGTCAACTACATGATCATGCATGGCAATATGACAATATGATGTGTGTCATATGAACGGAATGGTGCAAAGTTGCATGGCAATATATCTTGGAATGGGTATGGAAATGCCATGATAGTTAGGTATGGTGGTTGTTTTGAGGAATATATGTGGTGGCTGTTTTGAGGAAGGATATATAGTGGGTGTATGGTACCAGCGAAAGTTGCGCGATAGAAGAGAGGCTAACAATGGTGGAAGGTTGAGAGTGCGTATAATCCATGGACTCAACATTAGTCATAAGAACTCATATACTTATTGCAAAAATTGACGAGTCATCAAAACAAAGCAATGAACGCATGCCCATAGGGGGGAGGATGGTACGAGTTAACCATCGCGCGCCCCCGACCTCCACACAAAGGTTGACACTTTACAAATACCTCATGCTCTAACTTCGTCACATAGCGGTTCACCATATGTGCATGCTATGGGAATCACTAACCTTAACACAAGAATTTCTCAATTTCGTAATAACTCCACTAGCATGACTCTAATATCACTATCCTCATATCTCAAAACAATTATCAAGCATCCAACTTCTCATCATATTCAATGCACTTAGTGTGAAAGTTTTTACTACATTGATCTTGGATGCCTATCATGTGAAGGCTAGTTTTATAGTCAAAGCACATTACCATGCTGTTTTAATAGCACATTACCATGAAACGTTGCAGCCCGAAAAACGGGTCAGCACATGGAATATGCTGGCAAGGTAACACAAGAGAATGCAATGAAAGTAAAACTATACTATATGCAATATGGTTGGTGGAAAGCTCTGTGGTTAAGTTTTTGCGTAAAGACAATTTTTCCCTACTTCAAAGGAATGTATTTTAATTAACTATCAAGGTAGTTGAAACATCGTTGAGAAGATAGACATCCTCTCAACCCCAATTAAAAGTAATCATTAAACCCAACAAAATTAAATTAAAGTAACATGTTGAGATTCACATGAATATCCAAGTACTAGATACTCAAGACGTCCGTAACCGGGGACACGGCTAATCATGATCAGTTTGTACACTCTGCAGAGGTTTGTGCACTTTTCCCACAAGACTCGATCGCCTCCGTTTGGTTTCTCGCACTGCATGGTGTTTGAGAAACGGATGACCGAGACATAGTCTTTCAGAAGCGCTAGCACCTTACGATCGGGCGGACTGTACCAACCTACATCCCCTACATCTGCTAGTCCACCACCGTAAGAGTTCGCACAACTTACTCATACTATGCTAGAGCCCATAATAGCATTGTGGTTGCACACGGAAGTTTTTAGTATGAATAATCTCATGATCCCTTTGAGCCTGGGTGGCGGTCCAAAAGAAAAACAGGCAATCCTGGAATACCCAGATGCCTCAATCCATCCAGATGTGTATTAATATTGCCACCTAAAGTTGAACCATTAATTAAACAATCTCACATCTGTCATGGATTTCACTCACCCAATCCACATCTACGAGCATAGCATGTCCTAGCAGCAAACGTAGAAGTAACTCCCAAGGGTTTGAATGTAAAGCAGGTAATAGGTACTACCTCAAACTACTTCCCAATCCCACAAGTTAATTGATCCTACTCATGCAATGTGTGAGGGTTTGACTAATGCAATGAAAACTGGGTAATTGGAAAGTATGATCAAAGTGTTACTTGCCTTGCTGATGATCCGCAAAACCTAGAGACTCAAAGTAGCAAGCGGCGCACTCCGGGTACTCTATCGCAATCAAACAAACAAGAATACAATAAGAACTTAACTAATGCACGAGTAAAACTCATATAAGAGATCTAACCAGAAAGTTCAACTTAAGAACTGCGGTTTGCAAAAGAATCAACTCGAAAGAAGGAACGAAACTCAAACTACAAAAGAAACGAGCTCCGAATTACTAGTTGGCTTAAATTCAAATTTTACAGTAGCCAAAACTTTGCTCAAGTTGATTAAACGTAAAGTGGGCTTCGAGACGAAGATCTGGGATTTTGAATCACCTGATTCCGACTCTCGAGCGACAAGAAAAACGAAAAACAAGATGAGGGCAGAAATCGCGTTTGGAATAATCGCGGATAAATACCCCGAAAAAGAAAAACGATGAATAGGCTAACGAACGAACGTTCGCTGTCTGCGGTTAACTAACGAAAACCGTTTGTTAAAACGAACGTACGGACGAACGTCCGCTAATTAGTTAAACCGAAAAAAATCCGAACCGATCTATTCTAAAAAACAGTTCTAGGTTTTTCGTAAATAAAACCGATCGGTTAACCAAAGAAAGAAAAAAAATAACTACCTCGAACTCCGGCGAACTCCGGCAGTCTCCGGCGAGGGGCGGCGGCGACGCGGCTCGGGCGAGGCGGCTGGGCGGCGAGCTGGCGGCGGCGGGAGGCGGCGGCGGCGAAAACCGGCGGCGGCGACGGCGGCGGGAGGCTCGGGCTAGGGTTTGGGGCGCGGCACGATGGGCTGTGGGGCGACTTGGGCCGGTGGCTGCGGCTTATAAAGCCCAGTCTCCCGGTCCGATACGAGACTAGGTCGGTTCCCCTTTTTATTTTTTTTCTAAAAGAGTCCCGGCGCAGAAAAACTAACAATAGAAATACCGAACAGACTCCAAAATTCCAGAAATTAATTTTCACTGTCCTCTAATAATATTTAGGACAAAGTGAACATTTTTCACGGACCTAAATGCAATTTTGAAAAACGCGTATTTTTCCTATGCAAATAAATCCGAAAATAAATCCAGAAAAATACCAAAAGTGATTTTAATATTTTTCCTCCAATATTTCTGTTATTTTGGAGAAGTCATATTATCTCCGCTCATATATTTTATTTAGAAGTATTTTTAGGAGAGAAAAATAATTAGAATCACACTGTCCTCGTACCGGTATTCGAGCGAACTCAAATACGAAAACGGTAAAATCCCCAACTCTCTCCGTAGGTCCTTGAGTTGCTTAGAATTTTGAGGAACTCCACGAACAAAAATGCAAAACATGCAAATGCAAATATGATCTATGTATAACATTCCAAATTGAAAATTTGGGATGTTACAAACCTACCCCCCTTAGAATGAATCTCGCCCTCGAGATTCGACTTGGCTAGAGAACAGGTGTGGGTGGTCCTTGTGTAGATCATCTTCTCGCTCCCAGGTGGCTTCTTCCTTGGTGTGGTGACTCCACTGAACTTCGCAAAACTTGATAACCTTGCTGCATGTAACTCTGCTCGAAAATTCGAGAATCTTAACAGGTTTCTCCTCGTAGGTCAGATCACTATCCAACTGAATTGCTTCCAGGGGTACTGTGTCTCTAATAGGTATATCGGCCATCTCCGCGTGGCACTTCTTAAGCTGCGAAACGTGAAACACGTCATGCACTCCTGACAATCCTTCGGGCAATTCCAACTTATAGGCAACCTCTCCCATGCGTTCCAAAACACGGTAAGGTCCCACAAATCTCGGGGCTAACTTCCCTTTAACTCCGAAACGTTTAACTCCTCGCAGAGGCGATACTCTCAAGTATGCTCTGTCTCCGATCTCATAGGTTATCTCCTTGCGCTTCGAGTCGGCATAACACTTCTGCCTGGACTGAGCTACCTTCAGTCTATCTCGAATCAACTTCACCTTCTCCTCACACTCTTTGATTAAGTCTGGTCCAAACAATTGTCGGTCCCCAACTTCATCCCACGACAACGGTGTTCGACATCTCCTTCCATACAATGTTTCGAACGGTGCCATATTCAAACTGGCTTGGTAACTGTTGTTGTATGACAACTCCGCGTAGGCCAAGTTGTCATCCCAACTAGATCCATAATCTAATGCACAGGCTCTTAGCATATCCTCTAAAATCTGATTGACTTTCTCCGTCTGTCCATCTGTCTGTGGGTGAAATGTTGTGCTAAACTCTAGCCTGGTACCCAAAGTTTCATGTAACTGATTCCAGAACTTTGAGGTAAACTGAGTTCCTCTATCTGATACGATGCTCCTCGGAACTCCATGCATACATACAATTCTGTTCATGTATATCTTAGCCAACTTGGCACTGGTATAAGTGGTTTTCACAGGAATAGAGTGGGCTACCTTCGTCAATCGGTCAACTACTACTCAGATTGAGTCATATCCTGCTTTGGTCCTGGTCAATCCAGTGATAAAATCCATGCCAAGCTTCTCCCACTTCCATTCGGGTATTGGCATAGGTTGTAACAATCCTGCTGGCTTCTGATGTTCTGCCTTCACTCTCTGGCATACATCACAAACTGCTACATACTCCGCAATATCCTTCTTCATACCGGTCCACCAGAAAATATCCTTCAAATCCAAATACATCTTAGTATTTCCTGGGTGAATCAAGTATGGTGAATCATGGGCCTCCTGTAAAATCAAGTTCCTGATCTCTGGATCATTGGGCACATAGATTCGATCCTCAAACCATAGGGTGTCGTGTTCATCCTCACGAAAACCTTTAGCTTTTCCTTCGCTCATCCACTCCTTGATAGCGACAACCTCCTTGTCAGCTTTCTGAGCTTCTCTGATTTTATCCATCAGGGTAGACTGGATTTCTAATGTTGCTACATAGCCTCTCGGAACTATCTCCAAACGTAGTCCTCGTAGGTCCTCGGCTAACTCTTTTGGAAACTCCTCCATCATTAGGGTGTTGATATGGCTCTTACGGCTTAGCGCATCAGCTACTACGTTAGCCTTTCCGGGGTGATAATGTAATCTCATGTCATAATCCTTAATGAGTTCCAGCCATCTCCTTTGCCTAAGATTCAACTCCTTCTGAGTGAATATATACTTCAAACTCTTGTGATCCGTATATACTTCACAATGGTTTCCAATGAGAAAATGTCTCCACGTCTTCAATGCATGTACTACGGCTGCTAATTCCAAATCGTGGGTGGCATAGTTCATCTCATGAGGTTTTCGTTGTCGTGAAGCATAAGAAACAACTCTTCCTTCCTGCATAAGAACAGCTCCAAGTCCTCGACGTGAAGCGTTGTAGTACACCTCATAATCCTTATGTTGATCTGGCAGAATCAACACAGGGGATGATACCAACCTTTTCTTCAACTCTAGGAAACTAGTCTCACATTCTTCTGTCCAACTGAACTTGGTGTCCTTCTTCAACAACTCCGTCATTGGCTTTGCAATCTTCGAGAAATTGTCGATAAATCTCTGGTAGTATCCTGCGAGTCCAAGAAAACTCCGAATCTCTCCAACTGTTGTCGGTGCTTCCCAATTTGTCACAGTGTCCACCTTGGCGGGATCTACTGCTATTCCTTCTCCGGATATAACATGTCCGAGGAATCCGACTTCCTTCGACCAAATCTCACATTTGTTAAACTTGGCATACAACTGATGTTCTCTAAGCTTCTCCAATACCAAACGCAAATGCTCTTCATGCTCCTCTTCATCCTTCGAGAAGATCAATATATAATCTATGAACACTATGACAAACTTATCCAAATACTCCATAAACTCTTTGTTCATCAGGTTCATAAAGTATGCCGGTGCGTTTGTCAGACCAAACGACATAACGGTATACTCGTATAACCCATACCTAGTGGTAAAGGCCGTCTTAGGTATATCCTCCTCTCGGATCTTTAGGAGAGAAAAATAATTAGAATCACATTGTCCTCGTACCAGTATTCGAGCGAACTCAAATACGAAAACGATAAAATCCCCAACTCTCTCCGTAGGTCCTTGAGTTGCTTAGAATTTCGAGGAACTCCACGAAAAAAATGCAAAACATGCAAATGCAAATATGATCTATGTATAACATTCCAAATTGAAAATTTGGGATGTTACAGAAAGATAAGAATTGAAGCACAAAGAGAGCATCATACAGCATGTGACAAACACATCTAATTCTAACATACTTCCTATGCATAGGCATTTTATAAGCAAACAAAGTATCAAAGCAAGCAAGATCTAGCGTATGCAAGGAAGAAGAGAGAAACAAGATCAATTTCAACGTGAAGAGAGGTAATTTAGTAACATGAAGATTTCTACAACCATATTTTCCTCTCTCATAATAATTGCATGTAGGATCATAAGAAAATTCAACAATAAAGCTATCATAGGACATATTCTCAACATGATCCACATGCATACGAAGTTGACTCTCTTCCAAAATAGTTCTGATCAACATTAACTAAAGTCATGACCTCTCCAAACCCACTTTCAATAGTATTGCAAAAATTATTATCAATCTCATATTCATCATGGGGCTTAAATAAATTTTCAAGATCGTAAGAAGAATCGCCCCAATCATGATCATTACAACACGTAGTGGACATAGCAATACTAGCATCCCCAAGCTTAGGGTTTTGCATATCATTAACACAATTGACATCAATAGAATTTATAATAACATCATTGCAATCATGTTTTTTATTTAAGGAGCTATCGTGAATCACCTTTTCTTTTAACAAACCCTCACAATTTTCAGATTCATAAATTTCAAGCAAAACCCCATAAAGATAATCTAGTGCACGCAGCTCACTAGTAATAGGTTCAACATAATTGGATCTCTTAAAGAGATTAGCAAGTGGATGAGGATTTATACTTTAGCAAGCGAAGAAGCAAGCTAATTGAGGGCACATAGCAACACAAGCAAACAAGAGGCAAGCGAACAATAAACACACGACAGAAGAAGGGCAAATAAAACGGCAAGGGTGAAGTGGGGGAGAGGAAAATGAGAGGCAAAAATGTAATGCAAAGGACAAGGGTTTGTGATAGGTACCTGGTATATGACTTTTGCGTAAGCCTCCCCGGAACGGCGCCAGAAATTCTTCATGCTACTTCTCGAGCTTGTGTTGTATTCCCTCGAAGAGGAATGGGAGATGCAGCACAGTAGCGTAAGTATTTCCCTCAGTTTTTGAGAACCAAGGTATCAATCCAGTAGGAGACCACGCGCGAGTCCCTCGCACCTGCACAAACAAATAAAAACTTTGCAGTAACGTGATAAGGGGTTGTCAATCCCTTTACGGTCACTTACGAAAGTGAGATCTGATAGAGATGATAGTTTGATATTTTTGGTATTTTTGGTTATAAGAACAGAAAGTAAAAGCAGAAAAATAAAGTAGATTGTAGATTGATATGTTCAGAATAGACCCGGGGGCCATAGTTTTTTCTAGTGGCTTCTCTCATGATAGCGATATTCTACGGCGGGTAAACATATTACTGTCGAGCAATTGATAGAAAAGCAAATAATTATGAGACTATCTAGGCATGATCATTATATATAGGCATCACGTCCGAGACAAGTAGACCAAAATGATTCTGTATATACATCGACCGCTATCCAGCATGCATCTAGTGTATTAAGTTCATAAGAACAGAGTAACGCCTTAGGCAAGATGACATGATGTAGAGGGATAAACTCGAACATAGTGATATAAACGCCATCTTTTTATCCTCGATGGCAACAATACAATGCGTGCCTTGCTGCCCCTACTGTCAATGGGAAAGGACACCGCAAGATTGAACCCAAAGCCAAGCACTTCTCCCATTGCAAGAACTACAGATCTATTAGGCCAAACCATACCAATATTTCGAAGAGACTTACAAGGATATTATAATCACACATAAAGATTTCAGAAAAGAACCGAATATTTCTCATAGATAATCTTGATCATAAACCCACAATTCATCGGATCTTGACAAACACACCGCAAAAAGAGATTACATCGAATAGATCTCCTCGAAGACGGAGAGAACTTGGTATTGAGATCCAAAGAGAGAGAAGAAGCCATCTTGATACTAGCTATGGACCCGAAGGTCTATGGTAAACTACTCGCAACTCATGGTGAGTCGATGATGATGATGTAGAAGCACTCCGTGGAAGATCCCCCCTCCGGCGGAGCTCCGAAACGGGCCCCAAGATGGGATCTCACGTGAACAGAAGGTTGTGGCGGTGGAACTAGGGTTTTCTGTGTTGTTCTGATAGTTTGGGGGTACGTAGGTATATATAGGAGGAAGGAGGGCACCAAGGGCCAGACGGGGTGCCCACGAGGCAGGGGCACGCCCTATAGGGGGGGGGACCCTCATGGACGCCACGTCAGTCCTACTCCCTGGTTCTCAAGTCTCCCGTGCGTATTTTGCTCCAAAAATATCTCTCCCGAAGGATTCATTCCATTTGGACTCTATTTGATATTCCTTTTCTATAAAACCCTAAAACAAGCAAAAACACCAATTTGGACTCGGCCTTTGGGTTAGTAGGTTAGTCCCAAAAATAATATAAAAGTGTATAACAAAGCCCATTAAACATCCAAAACATCATAAATAATAGCATGGAACAATAAAAAATTATAGATACGTTGGAGACGTATCAAGGGGCGTGCGGCCCAGCCTTGGCCGGCCCTCTCTCTCTCTCCACTAAGGTCCCAAGTGGCCCATTAGTTCCCCCGGGAGGTACCGATACCCTTCCCGCACTCCGGTTTAATCCGAAACTTTTCCGGAACACTTCCGGTGTCCAGATATAGTCATCCAATGTATCAATCTTTACGTCTCGGACATTTCGAGACTCCTCTTCATGTCCGCGATCTCATCTTGGACTCCGAACTACCTTCGGTACATCAAAACTCATAAACTCATAATACCGATCGTCATCAAATGTTAAGCGTGCGGACCTTACGGGTTCGAGAACTATGTAGACATGACCGAGACTCATCTCCGGTCAATAACCAATAGCGGAACCTGGATGCTCATATTGGCTCCTACATATTCTACGAAGATCTTTATCGGTCAAACCTCATAACAACATACGTTGTTCCCTTTGTCATCGGTATGTTACTTGCCCGAGATTCGATCGTCGGTATCTCAATACCTAGTTCAATCTCATTACCGACAAGTCTCTTTACTCGTTCCGTAATACATCATCTCGTGACTAACTCATTAGTTATTTGCTTGGAAGGCTTATTATGATGTGTATTACCGAGAGGGCCTAGAGATACCTCTCCGACACTCGTAGTGACAAATCCTATTCTTGATCTATGCCAACACCACGAACACCTTCGGAGACACCTGTAGAGCATCTTTATAATCAACCAGTTACGTTGTGACGTTTGATAGCACGCAAGGTGTTTCTTCGGTATTCAGGAGTTGCATAATCTCATAGTCATAAGAACATTTATAAGTCATGAAGAAAGCAGTAGCAGTAAAACTAAACAATCATAGTGCTAAGCTAACAGATGGGTCTTGTCCATCACATCATTCTCCTAATGATGTGATCTAGTTGATCAAATGACAAGTCATGTCTATGGCTAGGAAACATAACCATCTTTGATCAATGAGCTAGTCTAGAAGAGGCATACTAGGGACATACTGTTTTGTCTATGTATTCACACATGTACTAAGTTTCCGGTTAATACAATTACAACATGAATAAAAGACATTTATCATGATATAAGGAAATACAAATAACACCTTATTATTGCCTCTAGGGCATATTTCCTTCACATACAACGGTTTGCTGGGATGGTGTCAAAGTTAGAGGTTTCATGGCAACAATGAGAGGCTGACGGACAAATAGATACATAGTGCGTCATATAGCGATAGCATCGAGACAACTAGCATGGCAATGGTAGTAATGAGATCCAAGGTGACAGTCATCTTGCCTGATACCCCGCAAGGAAGAAGAATGAGTCCATGAAGAAGAAGAAGAAGAAGCCACGTAGACGAACCAAGCATAGTCGAACGAATCCTCACGATCACAACGAAACAGGAACTAACAAGAAGAAGCAAACAACATGGTAACACACCACACGTAAACAAGACAACATGCTCAACCAAGTATGATGCATGACAAGGCTACATGATGCAAATCATGGCAAGAGATGGTGCAAGCAAGACCACACCACAAGGCAAGTTTAAATGAGGCCGAAAACAACATATAACAATTCCGGTAAGTCCTCATATGCAATTTTCGAAATTGGTCCAGATCTGTACACACCTTAAGTTGAAGTTGTTAAACAACAATTTAACATGCACCATGATGATCTACACAAAATTCTAGTCGAGTTATGTATAAAGTTCATTTAATTCGGAGCTACTGCCTAAAAGATATGAGCAAAACAAGTTAAGCATGACATTGAAGCAAAATGCACTCAAACATCAAGCACAACACTCAAAACATGGATGCAACATGACATGATGCATCTACTTGCAAAAACAAGCAAGTAAAGAGCACGCTCCAAATGGAGCCACGGTTCAACACATACGCACGAAACAAGATTAAAGGACAAGTTGTTCAAAACAGCAACTATGCATCTTGCGAGCACCAAACAAACAGGTTACAAGAACAAGATTGACACAAGCATATCATGAACTTGAAGTACATATAGCATGCTTCCAATATCAACAAGGATCAGGTACATATGCATCAAGAGTAATCCAACATGATCAATGCAACAAGCAACATTATATCACAGATTATGACTTGGTGAAAAACAGAGCATATACACAAGTAGAGTTAATAAGTTGACATGTTGGAGGCAAGATATAATTAAGCTATAGTGCAAGAACATGGCAAGCAAAAGCATGGTATGCTAGGAAATAACATGGAGCTCAAGGAACACAACATGGCATATATATGGGAGTAACAGGTTCATGGCATTCATCAAAACAAGATGCAAACATGTTATAAGCTAATTCTCAGACTTAATGAAAATCCGGGAATGCAAACAACAACATTGTGATATTGACTTTGGAAGCACATAACATGTAATGCCCCAGATGTAACACTTTCCAATTATGGCAATATATGAAACTTTGACTTCATCAATTCCATTTTGGGCTCTTCTTTCATTTCGGGTTTCTTCGTTTTGTCGTGTGCGTGTGTGCATTTCATCCATGTCATGTTGTTATGTGCACTGCATTTCATTCGTATTGTCACTTGCACCCGGTCCCACTCGTCTCTTCCCGTTGTCCGTTTCGAGTTCCGACGCTCACACACGTGCCCGTGGCATCCCCGAGTCCTTCTTTCGTGTGTGGCCGTGTTACGTTTCCGGAATGACATGAGACTTGTCGTGCGTTGTTGTTTTGGTACGTGTAGGCCGCCTGTCAAGTTTCTTCGCGTTTGGAGTTTGTTTGGTACTCCAACGGTAAACCTAGTGGGCTAAAAGTACCTCTTCTTTTAGGCCCAAGACCCCCTCCACAACAGCCCACTAACCCAACACAACCCTTCCCATCCTCTCGGTCGTCGAATCGTGATCGCGTGGCCGAAAACCGCTCCCCATTTGGACCTTCCTAGCTCCCTATGCCTATAAATTAGTCCGCCACGTCCATTTTTTCGTCCAAACCCTAGCTGCTCTCCTCCCGCAGCCGCCGGACGTGTCCGTCCATTCACCGGCCGAACCAGGCGCCACCACATGGCAGCCCCGCTCCCTCCGCCGCCGCTCCACCGCGTGGGACCGCATGCCCTACTCTGGCCCTCCGGCCAGGCCGCCCCGCGCCCGAGCTTCCTCCGCGCTCTGCCGACGCACCGCGGGAGATCCGCCCGCCGCCGCTGCGGGAGCTCCGCCGCCGCCACCGCGGAAGCTGCGCCCGCCGCCGCCGGTCTCCCGATCCGCCTCACCGCACCCCCCCTCCGGCCAAGACAGCCGCGCCGCCCGACTCTGCCACCTCACCGCGGCCGCGGGCCACCTCCACCGCCGGCCGCCGCAGTCTCCTCACCGCCGACGCCGCGGGGCCTCGCCGCCCGCCTTCCCGCACGGCTCGCCAGCCGATCCAGCCGCCGGCCACAACCCTAGCGGATCCGGGCAGATCCGGGTCCCGGCGACCCGCTCCGCTTCTTCCGCCCGATCCGCGAATCAGACATATCCACGTCACCCCGGACGTGTCCGCCCGACCCCCCTTGAGGTTGATTTTTTTCACTAAGTCCCAGGTTTTCTGTTATTATGTTGCATCTTTGCATGGCTGTAACTTTTAGTGTGCTTGTCCTAATTGTGCATATGATATATTAAAATGATCGTGGTGATGTGCTCTACATTTTGTTCCATTGTGGCATGCTTGTTTGAGATCATCTAGATGTCCTAATCTTTGTTACAAGAGTGCTACTTGTTATAAACTGATGTTACTTGTTATTTTTATGCCATGTTTGAGATGTGATAACTTGGTGCATGTTTATCCAAATGTAGCAAATGATATGTCAAAATATTCATTGTGAAATGCTCTCCATGATGGTTGCTGTAGCATTCATGTTAGGTCTCACATTGCCATGTTAATCTCTGTTGCATAAGTGCATGTGGCTGTTAAGTGCTGAAACTTATTGGGAGATGCTGTTTTGACATGCTCTTTGCTATTGATGTGTTTGTCCCCATGTCACATGTCAATATGTTTTAGAATCTCCATCATATGGTCTTTGCTGTGGTGCAAACCACTTTCCATGATATGCCTTGAGGTGACTTAAACAAGCTTGCAAACATGCCATGCCAACATAACTGTTTTATACATAGTGAAAATTCTGCTAAGTCTGGAATCTGTTATAACCTGATGCTACGTTTGCTTGATGCCCTAGTCAAATCCATGCTTGTTTTGGAGTGGCCAATGATCATTCCTTGTTGTCCATGTTATTGTCTATCCATCCATGCACTCACTTGCACTTTTGGCTTGCTGTAGATTATTTATTTCTTGCACTCAAGTTGCTATAAATTATAACTGTCAGGTTTTTAACAACATGATCAATTTGGTGTAGCTTGTTGCTATTGATCCATGCCTCCTATTGTCAGGACCGGTCCTCAGTAAAATAATTACCGGAAGACCGACATTTTTATTAAACCAGCGAGGAATATTATTTCTTGCTGGCAGAAAAATCCTTGATACAGAATTCTAGTACATTGAATATTATACAAGGTTGAGCTATGGGTTGCTCAACAATTTTATTACAAGCGCGCCAATATAGTACATAAAGGCGGATATGACACAAGGCAGGGTGGCATACTATTAACTCGTAATAAAAGGTGGTGGATATGTCACGGTGAAGTGGGTGATGTGACTCCAATATATTATAGTTCATCGAGTGTCGGAGTGAGACCCGATGAATTTATTTGGTGGTAGGCGGAAGCGATTATAAAACAGTGATCAACTCCAGGATCGCAAGGGACTGACTGGGACTCCACTAGACGTCGGACTCGCTATCGAACTCTTAATCCATGAAATCGCCTTCGTCCACATCTGGCCAAATAAACAAGCCAGGTGAGTACTTTGAATGTACTCGCAAGACAGTTCGGACTTAAGATATAACAAATGCCAACATGATGCATATGAGTATTCCAGAAAAAATATGACCGGAATAAAATATTAATGTGCTGTATGCAACGTTAGAAGTCGGGAGGTAATCCTCCCGAAGTCCACAAGATAAATAGAAGGAGACCAAATGAGTGTCTGAGTGACGCCTCGTAAGAAAATAATAAATGATAGCAGGCCACAGTCGGGCGTCTGGGCGACACCACAAAAAGGGCTTGTAGCAAAAATAAATAACAAGAATGCCTCAGTCGGACGTCTGAGCCACATCGCATAAAGGGCTTATAAATAAAAAGAATGCCACAGTCGGACGTCTGAGCGACATCACATAAAGGGCTTACAAATAGAAAGAATGCCACAGTCGGACGTTTGAGCGACATCACATAAAGGGCTTATAAATAACAAGAAAGCCACAGTCGGACGTCTGAGCGACATCATATAAAGGGCTTATAAATAACAAGAATGCCACAGTCGGACATCTGAGCGACATCACCTAAAGGGCTTATAAATAACAATAGTATAATGATGAAATACTTCTGGAAGTAAATCAATACAGAGATAGTTGGTGAGTTCATCTACCAAATGAACTTGACGAAAACACTACTCTGGTTACCAACAAGAATTTACTAGAGACGGTCACTGGTTGATATGAAGATTGACCCTAGGCCATAAACATGCCTACTGGAAGAATTTGACTCTGCAGAGCTTGTACTATTAACTCATAGCCAATGGATTCTACTAGCCACTGGGACTAGTTCCGTCTACGGTGTTTTAGTAGAAACCCAACTAACCAGTACACACCCATTTTACATCCTGTTGTCCGGAATCACCCGCGACAACATTCACGAAAAACTTTAAGACAGGGAGGCTACAACCTCGAATAGCATGGGATCAAATTTATATATGCGCGCTCTAGGGGGTGCCCCCTCTCGGTCCCAACCGGAAACACCCATGCCCCCTGACCGGATGACGGGCTTTAATCGAGGGCCATGGAACCCTCATCCCGGCCCCTCTACTTGGTGTGTACACGGGAAGTGGTTTACAACTGACTAGACCGCAATCTTGACAGACGGCCTATGATAGTACCAAAAAGGAGATGAATGGAATCACGACATGATCTCCGTTGAAACTGAGTTAACCAACTACTGGCATGCTCCAACAATACCAGCATTCCACCCATCATGTCACCACATGATCGAGGTGGTTCAAACATTATCATTTGGGGCTCACCCGAGCTTGCTTGCATGAAATATAACCATACACATATGCTTATATGACCATGCTTATGAAAAGAACTACTCGAGCAAACATGCAACACACTCATCATATCAAAGGTTCAAACATGCTTGCCTGGTTCTGAGAAGTCGGAGTCTAACTCGGTGTGGTTCGCGGCTCCGTCACGTTCTTCGGTATCTACGTATTCAAATAAATGGATACTAACAAAATACCTCGCGTGCAAATAAAGTTGCTCCAAAAATTTCCACATAAATATGACAAAACTAGACAGAAAACTAAAGAGGACAGAAAAAGAATCAACTCAAAATCATCTTTAGTTAAAAAGATATCCGAGTTTCTGTCTAGGGACTCATTTGTAATGAAACAGAAAAGTTCCAGGGGCTAGAACAGAAAACAGCAAAGCGAACCGGTACACAGTACGTCAACTAAAGGAGAAAACGTACTTTGCCCGAAGGCGCTTACAGAAAAACGGTTCGGGGGAGAGGTGTGAGGCTGACAAGGGGCCCCACTCGTCGGGTTTGAAATCTGGAACAGAGCCGCGCCGGCGCCGATGCTGCGGTGGTCGCCGGCGCCGATCCACAGCGAGTTAGGGGAGGGGAGTGATACGTACGGCTTCTCGGTGATCTTCCGCGTCGAATGATGGTGGAGTTGAGCGGCGGCGAGCCCCACGTCGACGGCGACCGTTTCTCCGACGGACGGCAGCTCGGGTGATCGTGGGCCTCGCCGGAAAGAGTTCCTGGGGTCGAATTGAAGTGGGGGTTAGGTTTAGGTGGTTGCCAGGGTGCTACGATTGAGTCCACGGCGGCCGAGGAGCTCTCACCGGAGAGAATGCTGCTTGAGCCCGAGGCGGAGGGAGTTGGCCGGAGTTGGAGAAGAAGGACCCCTCGAGGCTCTTCCAGAGGCTGGGCGTGGTCTAGGAAGGTAGTGGAGATGTGTGGGCTCGAGAACGAGCTCGGCGGTGCCTTATATAGCTGGCCCGAGGTGGTTGCCGTGAACGGGATAAGTCCGGTGAGGGATTACGGCAAGGCAGTGGCGTGACGGCGGGTTTAGGGGCTTTAGCATCGACTAGGAGGTGTAGTGGTTCCATTCCCGTGCCTAACTCAGCAGGGGAGAGAGAGTTACGGGCTGTCCTCGACGGAACGGCCGTGCGGCACGTCGGCGGCATAAAACGTGCTCTGCGCGCGGCAGGCCACGGCGACGGTGCGGCAGGCGTGCGCTGGCACGGGAGGTGGCCACGCGGAGCGCTGGGGTGATTTGGGCGGCGCCAAACGGGGTTGAGCCGCGGGGTGACTTCTGTCAACCGCCACGGGCGGTGCTGTTGCCGTGGCAGTCACCGGCGTGGTCGGGTCAGGGCGCCATCGACGCCCAGAAGGAGCCAAGCAACCATGCGGCGCTCTGGATAAGAAGATGGTGGAGTGCAGCATCGAGCCAAGGTGGGTACTGGTGAGATTGTCGAAGCTGCCTGACGAAACTGACGAACTGTCGAACTGTCTGTCGACAGTTTCACTTAACAGTTTCTGAACCTGACAGCATAGTGCATGCAATGTGTTTGATGAAATGATTCTGGTATGTGTGCAATGTTTCTGGGGCTGATATTTGGTGGAGTGGCCTCTTGATGCATCTAGAGGCTGCTTGATTTTTCACAGAATTTTTGGAAGAGGATAAATATGAATTTCACCAAATTTTGCAGATCTGGTCCAAACTTGCAGCAGGTGAAATTTGAAAATTTTGAACTGTGGACCAGTGAAACAAGATGGATCTAGGTTGTGGGTTCTAAGGACTATCTAGGAAAGTTGGTTTGGAATCAAATAACAAGATGGATATGGTGGTTCCTTTGTAAATCACCAAGGTCCACTATAAAAGACAGAATTAGTTTTTGGAGTGAAATAAATAGAGGAAAAATCCCAATAAGGTCAAAGCTTACTGGAATTGAGGACAAACTTGTCTTAAGGTGTGGAGTGGGTCTTAGAGAGAAATATTTCTGTTGGGGTCATGGCAAGATGAAGGTTGGAGGGGAGGATAAGTCCAAGATCAAACTTGAGGGGCATAATTCAAGTAGGGGAGAATTCAAACAACCTCTTTGAAACTCAACTAGGGCTTGAGCCAACACAAGAGAAGATCTTCAAGGTCAAAAACCAAGCTTGAGAAATCACCAAAAACTTTGGCCAGAAAGATTTTAGAAGGGGCTTAACAAAAGATCAAACAACCCTCTTTCAAAAGGCCAAAAGTTTGGAAGAAAACCAAACTCAAAAATTTGGGGTGTTACAACACCTACCCCCTTAGGAAAAATCTCGTCCCCGAGATTGCAGCTGATCCTCAAATAGGTGTGGGTGTTCTGTCCGAAGAAAATCTTCCATGTCCCATGTTGCCTCATCCTCTGTGTGATTACTCCACTGAACCTTGAGAAATTTAATAGTCTTCTGACGGGTTCTCCTTTCAGACTCCTCCAAAAAAATTACTGGGTGTTCCCGGTAGGTGAGGTCTCGTTGCACATCAAGGTTTTCATGTGACACATGTTTTTCTGGGTTGCTTACACACTTCCGTAGTTGTGAGACGTGGAACACTCGTGGACGTCTGACAGTTCCTTGGGAAGGTCCAGCTGATAAGCTATTGTGCCTCTCCGTGCAATTATACGGAAGGGTCCGATGAATCAGGGTGCTAGTTTCCCTTTTACTTTGAATCGTTGCAGTCCTCTCATAGGTGATACACGTAAGTATACGTCTTCACCTGGCTCAAAACTTATTTCCCGATGCTTTTGATCGTAATAGCTCTTTTGTCGGCTTTGGGCGGTTTTGAGTCGATCCCGTATTATTTTTACTCTCTCCTCAGCTTCCTTTAACATATCTGGGCCGAATATATGACTGTCCCCTGTTTCTGACCAGTTTAATGGAGTACGGCATCTTCGTCCGTACAAAGCTTCGAATGGTGCCATCTGCAGGCTGCTTGGTAAATATTGTTGTATGCAAACACGGCATATGGTATGCTTTCCTCCTAACTGGTCCCATATATGAGGACACATGCCCTTAGCATGTCTTCGAGTATTTGATTTACTCGTTCCGTTTGTCCTCCAGTCTGGGGGTGATAAGCTGTACTGAACGTTAGTTGTGTTCCGAGAGCTTGTTGCAACTGGTCCCAAAATTTGGAGACGAACTGAGTGCCTCTGTCGGATATTATAGTCTTTGGAACCCCATGTAGGCACACTATACGGGCGAGGTAAAGCTTGGCAAGCTTTTGGGTGGTGTGGGTTGTCTTGACTGGTATGATGTGTGCTACCTTGGTCAGTCTATCCGTGATGACCCATATGGCATCATTACCGTGCTGTGACCGTGGTATTCCAACAATAAAATCCATTCCAATATCGTCCCATTTCCATTCTGGTATTCTGTTTGGCTGTAATAGCCCTGCGGGTTTTTGGTGCTCGGCTTTAATGCGTTGACATGAATCGCAGCATGCAATAAATGTGGCTATGTCCCTCTTCATGCCGTGCCACCAAAATCTTTCCTGAATGTCCTTGTACATTTTCGTCCCTCCAGGGTGGATTGAGTATGGAGCGGTGTGGCTTTCTGCTAGAATTTGCTGTTTAAGGTCGTTGTTATTTGGTACGCAAAGTCTGTCTCCGAACCATAATATTCCTTAACGGTCTATGGTGAATTCTGAGGCCTTGCCCTGACTTACTTTTCTTTTTATCCCTTCGATGCTGGGGTGTCCATGCTGAGCCTTCTTTATTTGTTCTATTAGTGTAGGTTGTATTTCTAGGTTTGACACTTCGCCTTCAGTGACCATCATTAGGTTGAGTCTGCCGAATTCTTGCTGAAGTTCGGGTCTCAAGTTCTGTATGCTGCCGCTGTTCAGGCTGGGGTTACGGCTGAGAGCATCTGCTACCACGTTTGCTTTTCCTGGGTGATAGTGGATACCCACGTCATAATCTTTTACCAGTTCCAGCCAGCGTCGTTGTCGTAAATTGAGTTCTAGCTGCGTGAAAATATATCTGAGGCTCTTATGGTCCGTATATATTTCACAGAGATTCCCCAGCAAAAAGTGCCTCCTCTCCTTGAGTGCATGAATGACTGCTGCCAACTCCAAGTCGTGAGTAGGATAGTTTTCTTCATGCTTTTGCAGTTGCCGGGAAGCGTAGGCGACTACTTTGCCTTCTTGCATTAGTACGCATCCGAGGCCCTTTCGGGATGCGTCGCAATATACTTCAAAACTCTTGTGTATATCTGGTACAATCAATATTGGGGCTGTTGTTAACTTCTTTTTGAGTTCTTGAAAGCTTTTCTCACATGCTTCGGTCCATTCGAACTTCTTATCCTTCTTGAGTAACTGTGTCATTGGTTTGGCTATGGTGGAAAATCCTTCAATAAATCTTCTGTAATATCCGGCCATACCGAGGAAACTTCGTATATCCGTTACACTGGCTGGTGACTTCCAGCCAAGTACAGCCTTGACTTTATCTGGGTCCACAACAACTCCTTCTTGTGTTAATACATGCCCTAGGAAACCCACTTGCCTCAACCAAAATTCACATTTGCTGAATTTGGCGTAAAGTTGGTGTTTCCTTAATTCTCCTAGTACAATGCGCAGGTGTTCAGCATGTTCTTCCGGTGTCTTTGAATATACCAAGATATCATCAATAAATACCACCACAAATTTGTCCATGAATTTCATAAATACTTTGTTCATGAGGTGGACGAAATATGCGGGGGCGTTGGTCAGTCCAAACGGCATTACTATAAATTCATAAAGTTTGTATCTGGAGGTGAATGTTGTTTTCGGGATATCTTCTGTTCGTACCTTCAATTGATGATAACCTGACCTTAAGTCAACTTTTGAGAAAACCTTGGCTTGCGCAAGCTGGTCAAATAAATCATTTATCCGTGGCATCGGATATTTGTTCTTGATGGTGACCATGTTGAGCGCTCGGTAGTCTATACACAATCTCATAGGCCCATCCTTCTTTTTGGAAAATAATACCGGAGAACCCCAAGGTGAGGAGCTGGCCCGTATAAATCCTTTGTCCAGCAGTTCCTTTATTTGCTTCTTTAGTTCAACCAACTCGGACGTTGCCATTCTGTACGACTTCTTGTATATGGGGGTGGTTCCAGGTGCTAGCTCAATAATGAATTCTATTTCTCTGTCTGGTGGCATGCCTGGTAGTTCTTCGGGATATATGTCCGGAAATTCACATACAACTGGCACTTTGCTTAACTCAGAAGTATCAACCTTGTTTAATTTCGGTTGCCACGATACTGGCCTTTCTTGAGCTGCGACTCTTATTGTCTTTCCATGATGATGAGTAAGAATCACCGTCCTGTTGAAGCTATCGATAAATCCTTTATTGGTAGTTAGCCAATCCATACCCAGGATAACATCCAGTCCCTTGTTTTCCAACACGATGAGGTTTGCGTGAAATTTTAATCCTTCAATTTCAATGGTCAAACCTTGGCAGTAATTCTGAGAGATCTGCTTACTTCCAGGGGACTTGATGGTCATTGATTTTCCCAAGGGAAATATTGAAAAACCATGTTGCAAAGCAACACCCTTCGAAATGAACGAATGAGAAGCTCTAGAATCAAACAAAACCGTGGCAGGTATTGTGTTGACAGGGAACGTACCGAGTACGATATCCGGGGCATCATGTGCTTGCTCCTTGGTCACATGGTTCAGGTGGCCTTTCCTATGATTGTTATTGGGGTTGAAGTTGTTACGCTTGGGCGCGGAATTGTTTCCGTTGTTGTTTGGCTTCGGTGCTGGGTTTCTTGGCTTTGGGCACTGTTTAGCATAGTGTCCCTCTTCTCCACATGCGTAGCAGGTAACACCCAGGCGATAGGTGAAATCCTTGTCTCTTGCATGAAAATTCTTGTTTGGACGTGTGTCAATTGTCATGGGTTTGCTTGCCCCATTTCTCTAGAAATTTGCCTTATTCTTGTTGTTGCAAGGGTGGTTTGTCTGATCCCTTTTTCTTTTGTGAATGTCTTCTAGACTGCGATGTTCATTTTCCAACGTAATGGCTTTGTCCACCAGTGTCTTGAAATCTAGAAATGTGTGTACGACTAACTGGCATTTTAGTGCTGGTGCCAGTCCGTCCAAGAACTTTTCCATCTTCTTGTTTTCAGCCATACGCTCTTCGTTGGCATAATGGGATAATTGCTTAAACTGACTGTTATACTCAGGTATTATCATGCCTCTTTGCTGGAGGTCATCAAATTCTCTTTTCTTGATATTCATAATGCTCTTAGGGATGTGTGCCCCACGAAGCCTTCCTTGAAATCTTCCCAGGTGATATTATTTATGTCGGGATGCAAAAGCAGAAAATTTTCCCACCATGACGTGGCTGCTCCAGTAAGGTAATGTGGTGCGTAAAGCACCTTTTCACGGTCTGAGCATTGTGCCACAACTAATTTCCTTTCAATATCTCGAAGCCAATCATCGGCCTCCAGAGGTTTGTCTGTGTGCGAAAACGTCGTTGGACGTGTCTTCTGAAATTCAAATAGTTTTGAGTGCTGCTGGTATGGCTCGCGGTGATTTCCCATGTTAATGACGTGGTTCATCATTTATTGGTGTTGTTGCTGACTTTGCTCGTAAAGACGGCACACTTGAGAAAATGATGTCTCACTGCCCTGCTGACTTGACTGCCCCTGTGTGAAATTGTTGTCTGTCTGTGTGCCATAATTTTCTTCCGGCGGGCTTGGCATGGAACGCGTCCAGGGACAAGTCATTTCTTACTCTGTGGTAATAAAGCAGAAATCCTGAGAATAACCGAGCAGCAAAATAAACCAAGATTTTGCAAAAGCGACAAAACACGAGCTCGAAGGAGATTTTTGAAATAAACTGCTTGATTGCGCACGGAGGAGGACCGCTAGTACATATTTTACACACAGGTTCTAATTATACATACGTCACTCAGGGTGTGCGTACACATCCTGACATGTTATTTAAAACTAGTGCACTCCTCCAAGATCCTACATGATGCGCAAACAGGCTACTCCCATCAACCTATTTTACATATCGCACACATATTACAAGCGAGCACAGTGCGTCGCGGAATAACGCACTAGTCGGAGATGTTGAAGATTTCCCTCGGCCTGCCGAGGGTAAGGCCCAGTGGTGCTGGAGACTCAACTTCCTCCTCACTAATAGGCTCCAGGCGTGGAGTATGAGTGCGAGGTGTTGAAGCAGGTGCAGCAGGCGGTGCAGCTCTTACTGGGGTAGGAGCAATGACTTGGTCAAACTCCTCAGTGGTTGGCAGACGGCGAGCGGTGGCTAAGATGGAAGGTGCGTAGGATGCGGCGGACGAGACAAATGGCATTGGTGGCGCAGTATGGAGTAGCTCCCTCCTGTTGGCGGAGCCACTCTAGACCAATTCCATACGGGTAGCCACCAAGTCGTCCACAAGATTATCAAAGGCTGCCTCAAGTGCCTTGAGGTACTCAACCATTGATTCAATGGCTTCATCACGCTCCCCATTTGCGCACGCAAATGCATAGTGGCAAGTGTAGGGCATGTGGCATGGGAGATAACGGTAGTGACGTGTCTTCATGGAAGGAAGGATGTCCCGGAGATGAGCTATCGCCTCACGGGCAGCCATTTGCATGGCATGCCTCTCCGTAGGCATGGCTCTGCCCACAAATCGGAGGCGACGCGCTTCAGAACGCCCTCCTTTGAAGTGCACCACGGCCTGGTGCATAGACACGCTGTTGTTGAGCTTGTGACGGTAGAGTGTGAACTCTGGACGGGTGGATGGCCCAATCGCGACTTTGGTGATGGCGAAGAAGAGCTTGACAAACCCATCAGGAATGTTGGCGAACATATGTGCATCACAGTCGTTGCTGGCCATCTACAAAAGTAGACAAAAAATCTGAATAGTCAAGTCATAAATTTATGATGACCAACAGAAAATTGCTACAGATGTAAAAATGTTGAATAGCAATTTTTCGCTAATAACCGATTAGCGAGGCACCAAGTGGCTTCCTACAATCAGCCTGGCTCTGATACCAAGGTTGTTAGGACCGGTCCTTCAGTAAAATAATTACCAAAAGACCGACCTTTTTATTAAACCAGTGAGGAATATTATTTCTTGCTGGCAGATAAATCCTTGATACAGAATTCCAGTACACTGAATATTATACAAGGTTGAGCTGGGGGTTGCTCAACAATTTTATTACAAGCGCGCCAATATAGTACATAAAGGTGGATATGACACAAGGCAGGTGGCATACTACTAACTCGTAATAAAAGGTGGTGGATATGTCACAGTGAAGTGGGTGGTGTGACTCCAATATATTATAGTTCATCGAGTGTTGGAGTGAGACCCGATGAATTTATTTGGTGGTAGGCGGAAGCGGTTATAAAACAATGATCAACTCCAGGATCACAAGGGACTGACTGGGACTCCACTAGAAATCGGACTCGCTATCGAACTCTTCATCCATGAAATCGCCTTCGTCCACATCTGGCCAAATCAACAAGCCAGGTGAGTACTTTGAATGTACTCGCAAGACAGTTCGGACTTAAGATATAACAAATGCCAACATGATGCATATGAGTATTCCAGCAAATATACGACCGGAATAAAATATTAATGTGCTGTATGCAACGTTAGAAGTCGGGCGGTAATCCTCCCGAAGTCCACAAGATAAATAGAAGGAGACCAAACGAGTGTCTGAGTGACGCCTCGTAAGAAAATAATAAATGATAGTAGGCCACAGTCGGGCGTCTGGGCGACACCACAAAAAGGGCTTGTAGCAAAAATAAATAACAAGAATGCCTCAGTCGGACGTCTGAGCGACATCGCATAAATGGCTTATAAATAAAAAGAATGCCACAGTCGGACGCCTGAGCGACATCACATAAAGGGCTTATAAATAGAAAGAATGCCATAGTCGGACGTCTGAGCGACATCAGATAAAGGGCTTATAAATAACAAGAATGCCATAGTCGGACGTTTGAGCGACATCACATAAAGGGCTTATAAATAACAAGAATGCCACAGTCAGACGTCTGAGCGACATCACATAAATGGCTTATAAATAACAATAGTATAATGATGAAATACTTCTGGAAGTAAATCAATACAGAGATAGTTGGCGAGTTCATCTACCAAATGAACTTGACGAAAACACTACTCTGGTTACCAACAAGAATATACTAGAGACGGTCCCCGGTTGACATGAAGATTGACCCTAGGCCATAAACATGGCTACTGGAAGAATTTGACTCTGCAGAGCTTGTACTATTAACTCATAGCCAACGGATTCTACTAGCCACTGGGACTAGTTCCGTCTACGGTGTTTTAGTAGAAACCCAACTAACCAGTACACACCCATTTTACATCCTGTTGTCCGGAATCACCCGCGACAACATTCAGGAAAAACTTTAAGACGGGGAGGCTACAACCACGAATAGCATGGGATCAAATTTATATATGCGCGCTCTAAGGGGTGCCCCCTCTCGGTCCCAACCGAAAACACCCATGCCCCTGACCGGATGACAGGCTTTAATCCAGGGCCATGGAACCCTCATCCCGGCCCCTCTACTTGGTGTGTACTCGGGAAGTGGTTTACAACTGACTAGACCGCAATCTTGACAGACGGCCTATGATAGTACCAAAAAGGAGATGAACGGAATCACAACATAATCTCCATTGATACTGAGTTAACCAACTACTGGCATGCTCCAACAATACCAGCATTCCACCCATCATTTCACCACATGATCGAGGTGGTTCAAACATTATCATTCGGGGCTCACCCGAGCTTGCTTGCATGAAATATAACCATACACATATGCTTATATGACCATGCTTATGAAAAGAACTACTCGAGCAAACATGCAACGCACTCATCATATCAAAGGTTCAAACATGCTTGCCTGGTTCGGAGAAGTCGGAGTCTAACTCGGTGTGGTTCGCGGCTCCGTCACGTCCTTCGGTATCTACGTATTCAAACAAATGGATACTAACATAAATACCGCGCGTGCAAATAAAGTTGCTCCAAAAATTTCCACATAAATATGACAAAAAACTAGAGAGAAAACTAAAGAGGACAGATAAAGAATCAACTCAAAATCATCTTTAGTTAAAAATATATTAGGGTTTCTGTCCAGGGACTCATTTGTAATGAAACAAAAAAGTTCCAGGGGCTAGAACAGAAAACAGCAAAGCGAACCGGTACGCAGTATGTCAACTAAAAGAGAAAACGTACTTTGCCCGAAGGCGCTTACAAAAAAACGGTTCAGGGGAGAGGTGTGAGGCTGACAAGGGGCCCCACTCGTCGGGTTTGAAATCTGGAACAGAGCCGCGCCGGCGCTGGTGCTGCGGTGGTCGCCGGCGCCGATCCACGGCGAGTTAGGGGAGGGGAGTGATACGTACGGCTTCTCGGTGATCTTCCGCGTCGAAAGGTGGTGGAGTTGAGCGTCGGCGAGCCCCACGTCGACGGCGACCCTTTCTCCGGCGGACGGCGGCTCGGGTGATCGTGGGCCTCGTCGGAAAGAGTTCCTCGGGTCGAGTTGAAGTGGGGGTTAGGTTTAGGTGGTTGCCAGGGTGCTACGCTCGAGTCCATGACGGCGGAGGAGCTCTCACTGGAGAGAATGCTTCTGGGGCCCGAGGTGGAGGGAGTTGGCCAGAGTTGGAGAAGAAGGGCCCCTCGAGGCTCTTCCAGAGGCTGGGCGTGGTCTAGGGAGGTAGTGGAGATGTGCGGGATCGAGAACGAGCTCGGGGGTGCCTTATATAGCCGGCCCGAGGCGGTTGCCGTGAACGGGATAAGTCCGGCGAGGGATTACGGCGAGGCAGTGGCGTGACGGCAGGTTTAGGGGCTTGAGCATCGACTAGGACGTGTAGTGGTTCCATTCCCGTGCCTAACTCAGCAGGGGAGAGAGAGTTATGGGCTGTCCTCGACGGAACGGCCGTGCGGCACGTCGGCGGCAGAAAACGCGCTCTACGCGCGCCAGGCCACGGGGACGGTGCAGCAGGCGTGCGCTAGCACTGGAAGTGGCCACGCGGAGCGCTGGGGTGATTTGGGCGGCGCCAAACGGCGTTGAGCCGCGGGGTGGCTTCTGTCAGCCGCCACGGGCGGTGTTGTTGCCGTGGCAGTCGCCGACGTGGTCGGGTCAGGGCGCCACCGACGCCCAGAAGGAGCCAAGCAACCGTGCGGCGCTCTGGATAAGAAGATGGTGAAGTGCAGCATCAAGCCAAGGTGGCTACTGGTGAGATTGTCGAAGCTGCCTGACGAAACTGACGAACTGTCGAACTGTCCGTCGACAGTTTCAGTTAACAGTTTCTAAACCTGACAGCATAGTGCATGCAATGTGTTCAATGAATAGCAATTTTTCTGGTATGTGTGCAATGTTTCTGGGGCTGATATTTGGTGGAGTGGCCTCTTGATGCATCTAGAGGCTGCCTGATTTTTCACAGAATATTTGGAAGAGGATAAATATGAATTTCACCAAATTTTGCAGATCTGGTCCAAACTTGCAGTAGGTGAAATTTGAAATTTTTGAACTGTGGACCAGTGAAACAAGATGGATCTAGGTTGTGGGTACTAAGGACTATCTAGGAAAGTTGGTTTGGAATCAAATAACAAGATGGATATGGTGGTTCCTTTGTAAATCACCAAGGTCCACTATAAAAGACAGAATTAGTTTTTGGAAAGAAATAAATAGAGGGAAAATCCCAATAAGGTCAAAGCTTACTGGAATTGAGGACAAACTTGTCTTAAGGTGTGGAGTGGGTCTTAGAGAGAAATATTTCTGTTGGGGTCATGGCAAGATGAAGGTTGGAGGGGAGGATAAGTCCAAGATCAAACTTGAGGGGCATAATTCAAGTAGGGGAGAATTCAAACAACCTCTTTGAAACTCAACTAGGGCTTGAGCCAACACAAGAGAAGATCTTCAAGGTCAAAAACCAATATTGGCCAGAGAGATTTTAGAAGGGGCTTAAGAAAAGATCAAACAACCCTTTTCAAAAGGCCAAAAGTTTGGAAGAAAACCAAACTCAAAAATTTGGGGTGTTACACCTATGGAGTTGCTCCAATGGAGTTGTTTGATGTAGGATATGTCTAATTTATGTCCATGCTTCTTGTCACCATGTTTGAGTGCTGTAGAGTATATATTTCTTTCTCCAAAGTTGTTATGTGGCTGTTAATTTCAGCTTTGCATTGTATCTTGTTTCGTGTGTATGTGTTGAACCGTTGCTCCGTTTTGAGCGTGCCCTATATGAAACTTGTGTGATTTTTCATGAAGAATCATAATATCATGTTGTTAACATGTTTGGAGTGTGTTTGCTTGATGTTTGGGTGCATCTTGCACCGTTGCCATGCTTGTCTTGTTTTGCTCATATCTTCTAGACCGTAGCTCCGAATTAAACAAACTTTATATAAAACTTGACTAGAATTTCGTGTAGATCATCATGGTGCATGTTAACTTGCTGTTTAACAAATTTAAATTTAGAAAGCCGTGCCCGCGGTTATGTGGCAGATGGGAATTTGTTAATATCCGGTGGTAGAAAACTTGACACCATGTTTAGAATACACTACCAGCGTGAGTAACCGTGACGGTCATTTTCCGAAGGGCTTCGGGAAGTGAACACGGTGGGGTTATGATTGACGTGCTTAGATAGGATCATTTCGTGATCACTTTGACGCTCGTGGCACTTGTCTTCTCGCTCTAAACACGTAAGCTAATGCTAGTGCAGCTGCAAGCTTTATTTCTTCAGCCTTGTTCCACACCCAAGGCTTAGATAGTTTTGCTACCCGAGAACGGTTTTGCTGAGTCCTCCGTGGCTCACAGATTCTACACAACTCCAGATGCAGGTACCATGGTGAACTACACAGGTGACGGCACAGAGCTGTACTTGGAGTTCGATGAAGAACGTGAGCGATACTATGTGCACTATCCTGATGATCAATTGTGGCTTCTACTAGGGGCGATCGGACCTTGTAGCTTTATTTATTTGGTATCTTTCATTTGGATCTTCGTCCGTATTCAGACTGTGATGTTATTTGGATGATGATTTTCTTATGTAATGTATTGTGTGACGTGGCGAGTGTAAGCCAACTACACTTTTGCAATTTCATCCCTATTTTTACATGAGTCGTGCAAAGATACCATACTAGAGATCATTCTAGTATGAGCTTATACCTTTAAGTCATGCCTCGACACGTAGGTGGTATAATCTCATACTAGGCATTACAAGTTGGTAACCAGAGCCTTCTCTGACCTAGAAGCCCCCACTGATTGATCGAATCGTTGACGGTTGAGTCTAGGCACACACTTGAAAATGTTTTGAGTCCTATATATATATATCGGAGAGTAGGATTTCTTTTGCTCCTCATCCCTTTCACTCTGATTAGGACTCCTGACGATTACTTGGCTCTTCTACTATAAAAAATTCACTAAATTTATTTTTAGGATCACGCGAGTATTGTTTGGATTGTTCCGATGTCTTTGTGACGAGAACATTGTTCTCGATGCCTCCTGTCATTTAGGGGTTGTGGCAGTGTCCCGGGGAGTTGAGCTCCGAGGTGTTGTCGTCACAAACATATCGCAGCAGTTCTGGAATACTTAAGACGGCCGACATCGAAAACTCTCGTATGCGGTTAGTGGCAAGATAACCCCGACATCACCCAGTACTGGGGAGGTAGTTCGGGCGTATTGCCATAGCTTGTATAGCAGATGCGTTTCGAAGGTCCGAGGTAAACGGTTTCCGGAAATAACTGGTTATGTGTTGAAGGATGGATACAGCTGGATGTAGGATTAGAGTTGAGTGCGCGATGCTTCCCCTGTATCCCCAACACCTGATTGCATAACTGGAAACTTTCGGAATTAATAGGTGGGTTCATCTAGTAGCTCGTAGGCATTCTTCCAACGAATGCATGCTATGGAGTTCGGGGTTCTACATCGAGTGAAGTAGTTTTATGGGCGTTGTTCCGATCGGGAGTTGCATCTTAAAGGGTCCTTGGCTATGCTGATCCGGGGATTGCAAAACCCTTTTGTAACACGTTCCATAAGCTTTCAGCACGAACATGTCGAACGAAGCTTCTATCTTGTATTTGTTCTATCTGCTCTTTGTTGTTTCTTAATTACCTTTTGTTCTCCCAAGTGGCTTCTCAAGAAGATTGTTGTACCATTAAACTGTGGATTACATTCGTTCATTTTGTTCGAATGTTCTTGTGAAGACTTATGTTCGAATTTCAATTAATGGCTAATAGTTGTCATCTCATTCAGGATGGCTCCTAAAAGGGTTCCCAACGCTAACCCAGAGGGTGAAGAAGTTCCTGATCGTTCTCCTTCCCCTCCTCCTCCGTCTGAGGCCTGGAGAGCAATTATGCAAGCGACGAACTAGAACACCCAGATGCTTATGCAAATGATGCAAAACTTTCCAGCAAATCAAGCAAATCAAGGTGGTCATGGGAACCAAGGCCAACCTCACTTTGCTACACTCAACCAGTTCCTGGCAAACCAACCGAAGGCATTCAGTTACTGTGTGGACCCGCTAGATGCTGAAGACTGGATAAGAGACATCAAGAAGCATTTCGAGTGCAATAACGTGAGACCTGAGGATTACGTCAAGTTTTCCGCCTTCCAACTCAAGGACCAAGCCGCTGATTGGTGGCAGCAGTACAAATATTCCAGAGAAGGACGTGAAATCTCGTGGACTGACTTCTGCAAGGATTTCCGCTCCCACCACATTCCAACAAGTGTCATCGAAGGTATGCGTGAGCAATTCCGCAACCTGAAGCAAGGCACCATGTCTGTTTATCAATACAATGTCAAGTTCCAGAACCTTGCCCACTATGCCAAGCAAGACATCCCAGATGCCAACAGCAAGATTTATCAGTTCCGTGGTGGTCTGAAGGATGAACTCCAACTAGCTCTCACCTTGTTTGAGCCGGATGAATTTCATCAATTCTATAACATGGCACTTAAGAAAGAGGCAGCCCAGCTCAAGATGGAAGCTTCCAAAAAGAGGATCAGAGATGTTGTTTACTCCTCTTCTTCTTCCCAAGTGGTTGCAAAGCAACAGAAGTTTTGGCTTCCACCTCCTTGATGGGCCTCTAACCCCTCGTTGGTTACCCCAAGTGGAAGGTGAAAGATGCAGCGTTGTGGAAGTTTTTCCCTTAGCAAATATGCCAAGGATCGAATCCCCAGAGACTCCTAGGTTCAACAAGTAGGTGTCAACTGCTAACAGCGCGGATTAGCAAGCAACGTGGACCTGCACACAGATACAAATAACTTTGCTCCCAACGAGTACAGAGAGGTTGTCAATCCCTCCGGCCTTGTAGTTCACAAAGGATTAAAAGCAAATGATAGTAGTGATAGATAATGTTTGCAATAGTAAATAATAGCGAAAAGTAAATAGCGGATGTGATCAATGATGGTAATATGGACCGGAGTCTCATGATGTTCACTAGTGATGTCTCTCTCCCAAAAGACGATAAAACAGCTATGTGAGATAAACGAATTACAGCTGGGCAATTGACAGGACCACGAACGCAAACCAATGTTGATTACATTGCAAGAAAGGTTGAGGTTCAAAGCATGGGCGGTACGCCAAATTAAGTAGACCGAAATCCATCAATATCTACTACTAATCATCCACCTTGAGATATCTATCCAGAACATCTCGCTGGTATTAAGTTGCGAGTCCCACCCATAGTGTAAACTCAATGCAACAGACAACTGCATTAAAAGAACTTTGCGTAAAGTAAACAATCCTTGCACCCGCGGGCACAAGCACCGTTGTTTTCCCCCTTGTGGCAACAACACATCCCCTAGACTCATGTTTCTGTCACTCAAGCTAGTCATCAAGGGGCATGAACCCACAATCGAGCATAACGTTCCCTCTTGGAGTCACTACGTATTACTTGGCCAAAGCAATAAATAACAACGGAGAACATGCAAGAATTACTTATGAACATAAATATAAAAGAGGTAGATCAAATATATTACTCAAGAACAATCTGAACATAATCTCATAATCCATCGGATCCCAGCAAACTCATCATAGCAACAGCATAAGGATTACATATGTGCCTCGATCATGTAGGGCAGCTCACGAGGACTAATTAGTGAAGCACAAGAACGGGAGGAGAACATCACATAGCTACTGGTCATGGACTCATGGTCCAAGGGAGACTACTCACAACTCATCCGGGAGGCGTCCATGGTGGTGGAGAGGCTCCCGATGGTGATCCTCCCCTCCGGCAGGGTGCCGGGAAGAGTTCTCCAGGAGCTCCCGATCTTGGAAGCGGCGGCGGTGGCGGAACAGAGATGAGATTGCGAAAAAGAGTTCCCGTCCCGAGGGTTTCGAAGGAAGCTCTAAATATATGCCGAGGGGGGGCACCAGACGGGGCTCGGGGGGCCCAGGCGCCCCCCCGGCGCGGCCCAGGGGGGGGCGCCGCCAGGGCGCCTGGAGCCCTGGTGGCCCCCCCGGCTGTCCTTCGGGCGCCAGGTAGGTTCTGGAACGCTGATTTTTTATATAATTTTTCTGGATTTTTCCTGGCAGTTCTCGTAACGTGAAAACCTGAAATACAAAAACAGCCGAAAACAGAAACTGGCACCGGGGTGCACTGGATTAGTAGGTTAGTCCAAATATGATCAAAAGTGTATGGAAGTGTATGAATATCATAGCAATATCACCCAAAAGTGGCATGGAGCAAGCAGAAATTATAGATACGTTTTGGACGTATCAACATCCCCAAGCTTAATTCCTGCTCGTCCTCGAGTAGGTAAATGATAACAAGAATAATTTCTGTGGTGACATGCTATTAACCATATAGGACTTTTTATAGTCATATGACAAAAGCTTACTGAGACAATGATTCTATAGTAATTAAGTTGCCTCATGAGAAAATCACAAATGACTGAAAGTTTTACAACATGAAACTGAAACATCAAGAAGATTTGTAATGAACATGACGTGCAAATATGATAAAGTGATATCTAGCTTGCCCCCTTTTGTGAAGCAAAACATAAATGCAGGGGCACCTTCAAGGTTTAAGTGATGACTAGATACAATGATTTCAAAATAAACGATATCACAATCATGCAAAAGACAATGCTACTTTGGGACAATGCACATTACACTCAGAATGACAATCATGCTCTCAGTAGTTGGTGCTTGAAGAAAGAAGGTGGAGACTCAACATAAAAGTAAAAGAATGGTTATGTGCTAGAGCTTTTTATTTTGAAAACATAGAAGCAATTTTATCAACGGTAGTAGTACTTCATATGTGTCATGCATAAGACATCCTATAAGTTGCAAGCCTCATGCATCGAATACCAATAGTGCTCGCACCTTGTCCTAATTAGCTCGGATTTCCATGGGTTATCATTGCATTACATATGTTTCAACCAAGTGTCACAAAGGGGTACCTCTATGCCACCTGTACAAAGGTCCAAGGAGATAAATCGCATTTGATTTCTCGTTTTTGATAGATCTCAACTTGAGGACATCCATACCGGGACAACATAGAAAATAGATGATGGACTCCTCTTTAATGCATAAGCATATTCTCATAAGAGATTGAGGATTAATGTCCAAGCTAAAACTTCCACCTTGACACATGGCTTTGGTTGGCGGCCCAATGTTCTTCTCTAACAATATGCATACCCATTCAACCCATGGCAAATCACCCTTACTTCAGACAAGACGAACATGCATAGCAACTCACATGATATTCAACAAAAGTGTGACAGTTGATGGCGTCCCCAGAAACATGGTTACCGCTCAGCAAGCAACTTATAAGAAATAAGATACATAGGCAACATATTCTTTACCATAATAGTTTTTAAGCTACTTTCCCATGAGCTATGTATTGCAAAGTTAGTCTGCTTAGTATAGGTGGAGGTTAGCAAAAGAATGGGAGCGACCAACTAAGAGAGCAATGACGGTCATAATCATGCAGAGCGACAAAGCAATATTGAATCAGGCATGGTAGTTATATCGCTACTCAGAAATAAAAGATCATCAAGTCTTGACAGACTTTCTTTACAGTCTTAAATATGCGTGAGCATATGCCAAGTCAATCAAAATAAATTCTTGAAGGAAGATATTACTAAACCATACCACATCATCAGCAAACAAATCAAGTTGGTACTCCAATAACACATTGGGAATCCCCCATCTATTTGAGACTAACCATAAGAAACCTGAACTATTAAGCGCCATTATGCACGTAGCATCTTTATCATAGATATATTAACCAATGCAACGGAAGCAAACTCTCTTAATTAGATGAGCATGATAATTAAAGAGAGTTCAAGCAACCAACTAAACAAAAGCTCTTTGAAAAGATAAACATGAATACTAAGAGCAGAGCATGATAGTAGCTATTAAAAGACAAAGAACACACACAACAAAGATAGACATGAAAATTCTATGTTATGTTCTAGGTAGAAGTGGAGCGTGTTTCTCTCCCACATAAAGAACACTGAGTTCCGACTCGTTATTTAAAACTAAAAAGAAAACTAAAAGCAAGACGCTCCAAGCATAGCACATAACACATGAAGTGATAAAAATATAGCGGAACGAAAGACGAACTGATAATGTTGATGGAGAAGGGGATGCACAGGGGCATCCCCAAGCTTAGACGCTTGAGTATCCTTGAATATTTCTTGGGGGTGCACGGGGGCATCCCCAAGCTTGAGCGCTTGACACTCCTGAATCTTTTTATCATCTTCCCTCGCACACTTGAAAACTCCCTTCATACATAACTCATCATAATCTGATTAGCGAGGTTAGTACCCTTTATAAAATAATTGCACCTTGCTGGAAATAAAGATATTCTTGAAGTTCTACTGTTTCTCAAGATTGCCAAAAGGTTTTTGCAAAGAAAAAGCAAGCTCTTGGTTTGCGAAATGAAGGAAAGGCAAAACAGGACAGAATCCGTGAAAAACAGAACAGCAGGTAGTAATTGATTTGTTCGGGGCACTTCTGCAACTCAAATCAAAAAACTCAGAACACACGCACGAAAGACAATTATATAGAGAACGCTGTCGAAAAATTCAGACTAAAAAGATGATCTGGTGATTTTATACGAATTTTTCTATCCAAGGACAGAATCTGTTTCCTGGACAGCACCTCACAACTTTTCAACTTTCTAGCAATCAGAGGCTATACTTGGCACAAATATGAAAAGCAAAGATACAATGATGATGCTACTGTAGTAAACAACATCAAGACACAACAAAAGCAAAATATAAAAATTTATTCATGTGGGCTGCCTCCCAAAAGCGCTTTCTTTTATGCCTTTAAGCTAGGCATAATGCATATAGATCAAGTTGTATCAATTGATCCATTATCAAGATCATCAAAAAGCTCTTCAATAATACAACTAGTATTAAGAGGACTCTCAAATAAAGGCCTCATAGAGATACTCCTAGGTAGAAGACCAAAAGGATAAAATTCAAGGGAAGATTCATTTATAAATTTATCAAAGACAGGTGTTTCTTCCAAGGTCTTAACAGTTTCAACCCCTTTGGCAAAAGATGGATTACTTTTAGAACGGGGAGCCTTTGGAACGTGAACGAACTTAGGCTCCCTCTTTGCCGGAGTTTCTATCTTTTTGGTTTTGATCGAGGAGAAGGTAGTTCCTAGGGTATCAAATATTTCCTCAATCTTGTCTATCCTAGAAGAGTCCAAGTCATGGAATTTGACGGTCTCCAAAATTTTAAAAAATTTATGCATGGAGCTATCAAGTCTATTCAAATTCCCTTGGATCTTATGATCCAACTCATTTATCTTATTAATGCTTGGCATCTCTAGCTCTATCTTTTCATGTTTTTTCATAATGTGAGCTAGGGTGATGTCCTCTCGAATGCTAACAACAGGGAGATTCCCAACAAGATTTTCAATAATACTAAGAGACTCCCAAACTGGGGCCTCTAGGAAATTCCCATTGATAGCAGTATCTAGAATAAACCTATTCCAAGAAGTAATTCCAACATAAAAATTTCTAAGCAAGATAGTAGTACGTTGCTTCTTGGTGGCTCTTTTTTGTGAATCATTAATTCTATACCAAGCATCTTTCAAACTTTCCCCACCTCTTTGTTTAAAGGTGAGAACTTCTGCCTCGTCAAAGACAAAAGGACCCGACATAATGACAACTAAAGAATGAGATAACTGTTTTTGTGATTTTTGATAAAAGATACTAAAGCAAAAACTAAAAGGTAAACTAACAAGACAAAAAAGCAAAGGTAAAAGATAGCGTGCAACTCCCCTATCCTGAAGAGTGGAGTGCCCGGCAACGGCGCCAGAAAATACTCCTTGATGGGCCTCTAACCCCTCGTTGGTTACCCCAAGTGGAAGGTGAAAGATGCAGTGTTGTGGAAGTTTTTCCCTTAGCAAAGATGCCAAGGACCAAATCCCCAGAGACTCCTAGGTTCAACAAGTAGGTGTCAACTGCTAACGGCGCGGATTAGCAATCAACGTGGACCTGCACACATATACAAATAACTTTGCTCCCAACGAGTACAGAGAGGTTGTCAATCCCTCCGGCCTTGTAGTTCACAAAGGATTAAAAGCAAATGATAGTAGTGATAGATAATGTTTGCAATAGTAAATAATAGCGAAAAGTAAATAGCGGATGTGATCAATGATGGTAATATGGACCGGAGTCTCATGATGTTCACTAGTGATGTCTCTCTCCCAAAAGACGATAAAACAGCTATGTGAGGTAAACGAATTACAGCTGGGCAATTGATAGGACCACGAACGCAAACCAATGCTGATTACATTGCAAGAAAGGTTGAGGTTCAAAGCATGGGCGGTACGCCAAATTAAGTAGACCGAAATCCATCAATATCTACTACTAATCATCCACCTAGAGATATCTATCCAGAACATCTCGCTGGTATTAAGTTGCGAGTCCCACCCATAGTGTAAACTCAATGCAACAGACAACTGCATTAAAAGAACTTTGCGTAAAGTAAACAATCCTTGCACCCGCGGGCACAAGCACCGTTGTTTTCCCCCTTGTGGCAACATCACATCCCCTAGACTCATGTTTCTGTCACTCAAGCTAGTCATCGAGGGGCATGAACCCACAAATGAGCATAACGTTCCCTCTTGGAGTCACTACGTATTACTTGGCCAAAGCAATAAATAACAACGGAGAACATGCAAGAATTACTTATGAACATAAATATAAAAGAGGTAGATCAAATATATTACTCAAGAACAATCTGAACATAATCTCATAATCCATCGGATCCCAGCAAACTCATCATAGCAACAGCATAAGGATTACATATGTGCCTCGATCATGTAGGGCAGCTCACGAGGACTAATTAGTGAAGCACAAGAATGGGAGGAGAACATCACATAGCTACTGGTCATGGACTCATGGTCCAAGGGAGACTACTCACAACTCATCCGGGAGGCGTCCATGGTGGTGGAGAGGCTCCCGATGGTGATCCTCCCCTCCGGCAGGGTGCCGGGAAGAGTTCTCCTGGTGCTCCCGATCTTGGAAGCGGCGGCGGTGGCGGAACAGAGATGAGATTGCGAAAAAGAGTTCCCGTCCCGAGGGTTTCGAAGGAAGCTCTAAATATATGCCGAGGGGGGGCACCAGACGGGGCTCGGGGGGCCCAGGCGCCCCCCCGGCGCGGCCCAGGGGGGGCGCCGCCAGGGCGCCTGGAGCCCTGGTGGCCCCCCCGGCTGTCCTTCGGGCGCCAGGTAGGTTATGGAACGCTGATTTTTTATATAATTTTTCTGGATTTTTCCTTGCAGTTCTCGTAACGTGAAAACCTGAAATACAAAAACAGCCGAAAACAGAAACTAGCACCGGGGTGCACTGATTAGTAGGTTAGTCCAAATATGATCAAAAGTGTATGGAAGTGTATGAATATCATAGCAATATCACCCAAAAGTGGCATGGAGCAAACAGAAATTATAGATACGTTTTGGACGTATCACTCCTCCAGTGATCCGACCTTCCAACAACAACAACAAGCATTCTGGGGGCCGTGGTTTCTCCCACCCACCCAACCCAAGCAATCAATCAAAGAATCACTTTCAAGCTTTGAAGTCAAGTGCTCCTTATCACCGTCCTCTCTCAGAAGTGATTTGCAACAAGTGTGGCCAGAAGGGTCATTATGCTAACAAGTGCCCCAACCCAAGGCGCCTTCCGCCTCCTCCACCTGTCAGTACTGCTATTGTCAAGCACAATCCCAAGGTTGCAAGAGTGAATCTGATGAATGCAGCTCAAGTAGAGAATTCTTCAGATGTGATACTTGGTAATCTTCCAGTTAACTCTATTCCTGCTAAAGTATTGTTTGATTCGGGTGCATCGCTTTCTTTCATTTCAAGACCATTTGTTGCCAAGCATGAATTCGTCACTCAAGTGTTGCCAAAGCCTTTGAACATTATTTCTCCTAGATTGCAAATGTCCTCTCGGGTGCATGTTCCGGGCGTATCTATTCGAATGGCTGATTACCGCTTCCTGGCTTCTCCGATTGTTCTCGGCAACTCCGACATTGATCTTATTCTTGGGATGGATTGGCTTTCCCAGCATGATGCAAACATTGATTGTGCAAATAAGGAAGTCAAGTTTACTCATCCTGACGAAGACGTGATTATCTTCACCTCTCGAGATAACACAATCAGGCTATTCTCTCTCAATGACAAGGGCGAGATTAATGCCATCTCTCAAATTCTGATGGTCAATGAATATGAAGATGTTTTCCCCGAAGAGCTTCCAGGCATGCCTCCGCATCGTCAAGTTGAATTCGTCATTGAACTCGAGCCCGGTACCGAGCCAGCATGTCGGCATCCGTACAAGCTTTCCCCTGATGAGTTGAAGGAGCTGAAGAAACAACTCGATGAGCAAGAGCGTATGGGTCTAATCAGGCCTAGCACTTCTCCTTGGGGCTGTTGTGTTCTATTCGTCAAGAAGAAGGATGGCACGGAGCGCCTTTGCGTCGATTACCGGCCATTTAACAAGAAGACAATAAAGAACAAGTATCCGCTCCCCAACATCAATGAATTGTTCGAGCAGCTCAAAGGAGCAAAAGTGTTCTCAAAGCTCGATCTTCGGATGGGTTATCACCAGATCTGTATCCGTGAAGAAGATATTCACAAGACTACATTCAGAACAAGCTACGGCTCCTATGAATACACGGTCATGTCTTTCGGCCTCGCAAATGCTCCACCCACCTTCTCGAGGATGATGCACTACATATTCAACCCCTACACCAACGAATTTGTTCTTGTCTATCTGGATGACATCTTGGTATTCTCTAAGAATGAAGAAGATCATGCCAAGCACCTCCGTTTGGTTTTCGACAGACTCCGTGAACACAAGTTCTATGCGAAGTTCTCTAAATGTGAATTCTGGCTCGATAAGGTCTTATATCTTGGCCATATCATCTCTGCTGAGGGTATTTCTGTCAACCACGAGAAAGTTGAAGCCATTGTCAATTTTGAACCCCCCCAGAACGTCAAGCAACTCCGAAGCTTCCTTGGTCTTGCTAGCTATTGCAGAAGTTTCATTGAGAACTTCTCCAAGATTGCCAAGCCTCTCTCCAACTTGCTGCAGAAGAATGTGAAGTACAACTGGTCTCCGGATTGTGATGTGGCATTCAAAAGACTCAAAGAAAAACTCATCTCTGCTCCGGTTCTTACTCCTCCGGATGAGTCCAAGCCCTACGAAGTATTCTATGATGCTTCTCTTCAAGGACTTGGTGGTGTTCTAATGCAAGACAAGAAGATTGTGGCATACACTTCTCGTCAGTTGAAACCAAATGAGAAGAACTATCCCACACACGATCTCGAGCTAGCAGCAGTGGTACACGCCTTGATCACATGGAGACACCTTCTGTTGGGCAGAAAAGTGGACATCTTCACCGATCATAAGAGCTTGAAGTACATCTTCACACAGCCGAACATGAACCTTCGCCAGACTCGTTCGGTTGAGATGATCCAAGAGTATGATCCAAGCTTCGAATACACACTTGGCAAGGCCAATGTCATTGCAGATGACTTGAGCAGAAAGGCATATTGCAACAGCCTCCTTCTCAAGCCGTTCCAGCCTGAGCTTTGTGAGTCATTCAGGAAGCTCAACCTCCAAGTTGTTCCGCAAGGCTTTCTTGCAAATCTTCAAGTTGGTCGTACCTTGGAAGATCAGATCCGTGAGGCCCAACTCAGTGATGCTATGGTGCAAAAAGTGAAACATGGTATTGCTAAGGGTACTCCCAAATACAAGTGCTATTGCGTTGATGGGAAAGACACCTTGTTCTTTGAGGACAAACTTGTGGTTCCCAAGGGTGATCTCAGGAAGCTCATAATGAACGAAGCACATGACTCCCTCCTCTTGATTCATCCCGGGAGTTCCAAGATGTACCAAGACCTCAAGCAATCTTACTGGTGGACTCGCATGAAAAGGAAGATTGCCCAATTCGTGAATGAATGTGATGTCTGCAGAAGAGTGAAGGCAGAGCATCAACGTCCAGCCGGTCTCCTCCAACCTCTTCCTATTCCTGAGTGGAAATTCGACCACATTGAAATGGATTTCGACACTGGGTTTCCCAAGTCCAAGAAGGGGAATGAGGTTATCTTTGTTGTGATTGACAAGCTAACCAAAGTAGCTCACTTCCTTCCCATCAAATAATCCATCAATGCAGCTCAGCTGGCAGAGTTGTACACTTCCAGAATTGTGTCGTTACATGGCATTCCTCAAGTTATCTCCTCAGACCGTGGAAGTTTGTTCACATCCAAGTTCTGGGACTCCTTTCAGTCAGCCATGGGCACTAAGATCCGTTTCAGCACTGCGTTTCACCCTCAGACTAGTGGTCAAGTCAAAAGAGTGAACCAGATCCTTGAAGACATGCTTAGAGCTTGTGTCATATCTTTTGGCACGAAGTGGGAAGATTGCCTTCCGTTTGCCGAGTTCTCCTACAACAACAGTTTCCAAGCAAGTGCCGGCAAAGCTCCTTTTGAAATCCTCAATGGCAGAAAGTGTCGTACCCCTCTCAATTGGTCAGAGACTGGTGAACGTCAACTTCTTGGCAATGACTTGATCTTAGAAGCCGAAGAAATGTGCAAAGTCATACGTGAGAATCTCAAGGCCGCTCAGTTGTGTCAAAAGAGCTACTATGACGGAAAGCATCGTGATTTGGCCTTCGACATTGGAGATCATGTCTATCTCTGTGTTTCTCCTATGAAAGGCACCCAAAGATTCGGTATCAAAGGAAAGCTTGCTCCTAGATATGTGGGCCATTTCAAGATTCTTGGCAAAAGAGGTGATCTAGCCTATCAACTTGAGCTTCCATCTAACTTTGCAAATGTTCATGATGTGTTTCACGTGTCTCAACTCCGCAAGTGCTTCAAGACACCTGAACGCACTATTCCGTTTAAGGAGATTGATCTTCAACAAGACTTGTCTTACCATGAGCACCTTGTTGCTATTCTTAAAGAAAGCGAGCGCAAGACCCGCAACAAGTCAATCAAGTTCTTGAAAGTTAAGTGGTCACACCATACCGACCGAGAAGCTACATGGGAACGAGAAGACCACCTTCATTCCGTGTACCCTTCCTTCTTCCAGTCCTAGATATCGGGACGAGATCTTTTCTTAGTAGAGGAGAGTTTGTAATGCCCCAGATGTAACACTTTCCAATTATGGCAATATATGAAACTTTGACTTCATCAATTCCATTCTGGGCTCTTCTTTCATTTCGGGTTTCTTTGTTTGTCGTGTGCGTGTGTGCATTTCATCCATGTCATGTTATCATGTGCATTGCATTGCATTCATACTGTCACTTGCACCCGGTCCCACTCGTCTCTTCCCGTTGTCTGTTTCGTGTTCTGACGCTCACACACGTGCCCGTGGCATCCTCGAGTCCTTCTTTCGTGTGTGGCCGTGTTACGTTTCCGGAATGATGTGAGACTTGTCGTGCATTGTTGTTTTGGTACGTGTAGGCCGCTTGTCAAGTTTCGTCGCGTTTGGAGTTCATTTGGTACTCCAACGGTTAACCTAGTGGGCTAAAAGTACCTCTTCTTTTAGGCCCAAGACCCCCTCCACAACAGCCCACCAACCCAGCACAACCCTTCCCATCATCTCGGTCGTCGAATCGTGATCGCGTGGCCGAAAACAGCTCCCCATTTGGACCTTCCTAGCTCCCTATGCCTATAAATTAGTCCCCCACGTCCAATTTTTTTCGTCCAAACCCTAGCTCCTCTCCTCCCGCAGCCACCGGACGTGTCCGTCCGCGCGGCGGACGTGTCTGTCGACACGCCGGACGAACCAGGCGCAGCCACATGGCAACCCCGCTCCCCCCGCCGCCACTTCATCGCGCGGGCCCGCAGGCCCGACTCCGGCCCTCCGGCCCGGCCGCCCCGCGCCCGAGCGTCCTTCGTGCTCCGCCGACGCGCCGCGGGAGCTCCGCCCGCCGCCGCCGCCGCCGCGGAAGCTGGGCCCGCCGCCGCCGGTCTCCCGATCCGCCTCACCGCACCTCCCCTCTGGCCGAGACCGCCGCGCCGCCCGACTCCGCCACCTCGCCGCCGCCGCTGCGGGCCGCCTCCACCGCCAGCCGCCGCTGTATCCTCACCGCTGGCGCCGCGGGGCCTCGCCGCTCGCCTTCCCGCACAGCTCGCCGGCCGATCCAGCCGTCCGCCGCAACCCTAGCGGATCCGGGTACCGGCGACCCACTCCGCTTCTTCCGCCCGATCCGTGAATCAGACATATCCACGTCACCCCGAACGTGTCCGCCCGACCCCCCTTGTGGTAGATTTTTTTCACTAAGTCCTAGGTTTTCTGTTATTATGTTGCATCTTTGCATGGCTGTAACGTTTAGTGTGCTTGTCCTAACTGTGCATATGATATATCAAAATGATCGTGGTGATGTGCTCTACATTTTGTTCCATTGTGGCATGCTTGTTTGAGATCATCTAGATGTCGTAATCTTTGTTACAAGAGTGCTACTTGTTATAAACTGCTGTTACTTGTTATTTTTATGCCATGTTTGAGATGTGATAACTTGGTGCATGTTTATCCAAATGTAGCAAATGATATGTCAAAATGTTCATTGTGAAATGCTCTACATGATGGTTGCTGTAGAATTCATGTTAGGTCTCATATTGCCATGTTAATATATGTTGCAAAAGTGCATGTGGCTGTTAAGTGCTGAAACTTATTGTGAGATGCTGTTTTGACATGCTCTTTGCTATTGATGTGTTTGTCCCCATGTCACATGTCAATATGTTTTAGAATCTCCATCATATGGTATTTGCTGTTGTGCAAACCACTTTCCATGATATGCCTTGAGGTGACTTAAACAAGCTTGAAAACATGCCATGCAAACATAACTGTTTTATACTTAGCAAAAATTCTGCTAAGTCTGGAATCTGTTATCCTGATGCTATGTTTGCTTGATGCCCTAGTCAAATCCATGCTTGTTTTGGAGTGGCCAATGATCATTCCTTGTTGTCCATGTTATTGTCTATGCATACATGCCCTCACTTGCACTTTTGGCTTGCTGTAGATTATTTATTTCTTGCACTCAAGTTGCTATAAATTATAACTATCAGGTTTTTAACAGCATGATCAATTTTGTGTAGCTTGTTGCTATTTATCCATGCGAACTATGGAGTTGCTCCAATGGAGTTGTTTGCTGTAGGATATGTCTACTTCATGTCCATGCTTCTTATCACCATGTTTGAGTGCTGTAGAGTATATATTTCTTTCTCCAAAGTTGCTATGTGGCTGTTAATTTCGGCTTTGCATTGTATCTTGTTTCGTGTGTATGTGTTGAACCGTTGCTCCGTTTTGAGCGTGCCCTATATGAAACTTGTGTGATTTTGCATGAAGAATCATAATATCATGTTGTTAACATGTTTGGAGTGTGTTTGCATGATGTTTGGGTGCATCTTGCACCGTTGCCATGCTTGTCTTGTTTTGCTCATATCTTCTAGACCGTAGCTCCGAATTAAACAAACTTTATATGAAACTTGACTAGAATTTTGTGTAGATCATCATAGTGCATGTTAACTTGCTGTTTAACAACTTTATCTTTCGAAAGCCGTGCCCACGGTTATGTGGCAGATGGGAATTTGTTAATATTTGGTTGTAGAAAACTTGACACCATGTTCAGAATACACTACCAGCGTGAGTAACCGTGACGGTCATTTTCCGAAGGGCTTTGCGAAGTGAACACGGTGGGGTTATGATTGACGTGCTTAGATAGGATCACTTCGTGATCACTTTGACGCTCGTGGCACTTCTCTTCTCGCTCTAAACACGTAAGCTAGTGCTAGTGCAGCTGCAACCTTTATTTCTTCAGCCTTGTTCCACACCCAAGGCTTAGATAGTTTTGCTACCCAGGAACGGGTTTGCTGAGTCCTCCGTGGCTAACAGATTCTACACAATACCAGATGCAGGTACCATGGTGAACTACACAGGTGACGGCACAGAGCTGTACTGGGAGTTCGATGAAGAACGTTAGCAATACTATGTGCACTATCCTGATGATCAGTAGTGGCTTCTACTAGGGGCGACCGGACCTTGTGGCTTTATTTGTTTGGTATCTTTCATTTGGATCTTTGTCCGTAGTCGGACTGTGATGTTATTTGGATGTTGATTTGCTTATGTAATGTATTGTGTGACGTGGCGAGTGTAAGCCAACTACTCTTTTGCAATTTCATCCCTATTTTTACATGAGTCGCGCAAAGATACCATACTTGAGATCATTCTAGTATGAGCTTATACCTTTAAGTCGTGCCTCGACACGTAGGAGGTATAATCTCATACTGGGCATTACATAACAGCAAGCATATCAATGATGATAATCAAGCAAAGGCCATGAACATCTAGTAGGCATGGCATAATACTAATAATTCCATTGGCACAACTTCATAAGATGCATAGATAGATTACAACAAGCTTTGCCAAATTGAACATGATGTTAACAGGCTGACAGAAACATTATAATCACAACTTGAGAGCAAGAAAGAGACAAGCTACATCAACCTATAATTGCAACTAAGTGCAGTGATGGATATAGCATAACATGGACTTCAAGACATTCCCACTGAGCATTCCAAAACATGCATGGATTTGACTGTAGCATCAAGCAAACATGGCATCATAATATAACAGTTTCAGTCTTAGCAGTTTTTAACAAGTCTCAGGAAACAACAAAAAGCGAGTAGGTCACTTTGCAAGCTTGTTCCACTAACCACAAGGCATATCATTAAAAACTAATTATACCATTGCAAAGATGACATGATTGTGCTCCTAAAACATGTTGACATGATGCTCAAACAACAATCACACAAAAAGATAAGAAAAAGAAAAATCAGCAAGTTATGACGATTTTCAGCAGTTAACAGCCACTTACAGTTTTGCAACAGAGATAACCATGTCATAAAGCATCCTAACATGTATGAAAATTCAATCTTCATATAGGGCATTCAGAGCCGAACATTTTGATATCTCATACACACAAATTGGATCATCAAGCACAAAGTTATGGCATCTCCAACATGCTAACATAAACTGATTTTTAGGGACTTAGTCATATTTTCTGGAAAAAATTCGATCGAGTGCAACATAGCTAAAAACTGCTAGGGCGAGGGATAGAGGGGTAGGCCTAGGCTCACCATAGCGGTCTTCGGCCCAACTGACCTGGCAGCTGGCCACGAGGAGGAGAGGTGGTCGGGCCGGGCTGAAGGAACCAAAGGTTGGCCGGCGAAGCAGGCCGGTGGCCCACGAAGGCCGGTTGCCTTCCTGCTCGCTCCCGAGCGAGGGCGAGGAACGACGGCGGCGTCCAACGGCGACGACGGCCGGCGGCTCGCACGAGGATGCCCGGGATGGAGGAGAACGGGCGCAGGGGCGGATCCGACCGGCGACTCGCCGGATCTGTCGCCGGCGGGGTCGACGATGGCGGTGAGATCCCTGAGATGCGATGGTCTAAAGGTGGCGGGGCTGGTAGAGCTCGAGGTGGCGGTGGTTCACAACGAAGTCGACGGGGCGGCAGGGAAGGGCTCTGAGGCGGTGCGGAGGTGCGCGAAGGCGGCGGTGGTGCACGGCTATGCACGCGGAGGTCGACAGAGGTGCGCGCGGGCGCGGGACCACGCTGGTCGCGGCGGCGGGGAGGATCCAGGCAAGGCGGAGGTAGGGAGGAGCGGCGGCGGAGACCAGGCTAGCTTGGGCCCGCTTCAGCCCACAACGGGTCTGGCCTGGGCTCGGGAGTGCTGCGGGAGGCGGGACAAGGCTGTGTGGTGGCGGGGAGGTGACGTGAAGACGGGGAATTGGCTGCGGCGCGGCTCATGGTGAGGTGGCGGCTTGTGGTTGGCCGGAGGAGTGGTGGCGGCAGTGACAAGTGGCAGGGGAGGAGCGGCCAGGCACTAAATTCGAGGGGAAGAAGCTGGTAGGTAGGGGAAGACTATGGTTAGGCCATTTTTGGCATGGGTAGGTGTATATATAGCGTAGGTGGTTAGGGTTAGGGGATTTTAGAGCGTCTTCGAGCCCTCCGATCGCGATCAGACGGTCCGGGTTGAGAGAGGGGGGTAGGCTGGGCCTAGTGGGCTGTTTAGAGGGTTGTGTAGAAGGCCTCGGGCCGACAGGAGAGAAGAGAGGGAGAGGCCCGGTGACAGTTTCGGAGACCGAAATGTCCGACGAATAAACCAGCAACTGTGCCGCTCTATGTTTAACGGCTAGGCCATCAAACGGACTCTGAATGCGACGAAATTTGGCAGGCGGTCTGTCTACACTATAATAAGACCACATGCCAAGTTTTAACTCATTCCGAGAACATTTTCTGGCCACTAACAAAACAAAGTTTCGGAGGTGCCGCGGGCGCGTGCGAGTGTGTCTAGGCTCAGAACGGACAACGGGGAGAGAACTAGGGAACCTGGCAACTACGAACAGATGCAAGTATTTAGAAATTATGCACATGCAATGCACATGATGACATGGCAAAGTGCAACACACAAGCAGATGGTATGGCAGCGGCGACGAATAAAAGGAAGACACCTAGCACATCGTTTTCGGGGTGTCACAAGTAAATTGTGTTCTTGTTTGGAACAATGAATACCAATATGCAGTGATTGCTACATATTAAGAAAGCCACGAACTTACGAATGATGTCGAAATATGAAAGACAATCAGTGTATGCGTGGTTGTTTACTTGACTTACTGTTCATGATATGGCCAGAGAAATGATTCTGGATGGGACGTGTTTTCGAAGATACGGATGACCGTGTTAATGGCCCAGTCCCGTCGGTCCTTACCATCTAATGTTGTGACATTTGCTAATGCAGGATCTATGAAATACACACTCTCCCTTTTTCTTCTCTACTCATTCAATCCCCTAAGAGGAATAAAATGCAGTTAGTTGTTTATCATTTACAGCCTTGTATGGAGAAGTTGATCAGAGTTCGTTAAGTACTTACAAAATCAAGCATCTAACAAGAGTGGCATCGAGCATGTTGAAGTTGAAGAAGAGATGAAAGTCCTCGAAACTCACATTGATGGAACCAGCATCGTGTCGGAAATGATCTCTATTGTAGTGGACTAGCAAAGCATGATGACCCGCTGACATTTGATCCATGCAATATTCATGTAACTCGCAGCAACTGGAGCTGCACTCGTCAAAGTATTCGCCAACAAGAAATGGCTGGCCATGGACGTAATTGCGTGCTTCAAGTACATCTGCTTTACTTTTAGCAAGCAACAATTCTACTTCTTCATCATCCATGGTGTCAGAAATAATATTACTCCCCAATTCAAACAAGTTGCTGTTAATTTGGTTTTGGGTGATGAGTGCTTTAAGTGAGAGGCAATCATTCTATTTCCTCTTCACTCTCCCGTTGCGCTTCCTCGTGGTCGTGGGTGTAGCCTTTTTGGCCACTTGCTTCTTGGTACTTGAAGCATTTCTGGCAGAATGTCTGGTTGGCAGCAAGGTAGACTGCCGAGCAGATGGTGAAGCTTGGACGGACTGCTTAGCAGACGGTTTATTTATGCTGGACCGCTAAAATGGCGGTGCTACTGTGACAGACTACTAGGCTATAGGATTAGAGGCATCAGACTACTGACCATGCGTTGAAGCTATGTCGGGTTTCTACGCAGGTGGTGCCAACTAGTCGGTGTGCTGAGGAGGCCGTGCAAACGTGTTGGTTTGCTGAGCAGGAAGTGCTGATGCATTGGTATGCTGATCACGTGCCTGTGGACCGATGGATTAATGTGCAGTCGGTTCTGGACCTACAGACTGCTTAGCAAGCGGTTCCGAAGCATCAGATTGCTTAGCAGTCTGTCCACCAGGTTGGTCTGCTAAGCATGTGCTGCAGTTGGGTCTCCCCCCGCTGCTTCAGCGGTCGGCATCTAAACCGGTGGCGCGTTGTTAGCAGTTGTAGGCCTTGCCACTAGCTGCTTTGGGGTGGAGGATGACATGGTCTGTACGCCACAAAGTCGGGGCGGCTGATCACAGGTTGATGCATCAGCCCGCGAGAGCTGCTGTGGCAAGAGCGTCACTAGTTGAGGGGCGACAGTGGTTGCTCTTGGCGGGGCTTCAGGAATCTCATTGATGAACTCTATTTCCTTTTGTGGCCACTGGAGGTGATGTAACCGTGTTTCTCCCAAGGTCCTTTGCTAATCGAAGTCTCCTAGGACATTCTTCAGGGCAAATTGATTGAATTCAGGCTTTACTTCAGTCACGTAGCACTTCACACAGCGGCTTCAATGTCACATTGTCCAAGAAGAGGCCATCTTGCAAGAAGGGTGGGAAAACCCAGACTGTTGCACATTTTAATGTACCTTCATAATGTGTAAGCACGCCCTTTAGTATGTCTTTCATTCCAGATAGATCACATATAGCATCATCACGAGCAGCTATAGTCTCAGTGTCGCTGGGGTCAGCTGATGCACAGCTACTCTTGTGAAGTTGAAAGCACAAGTGCTCGCTGGGTGATTTTAGTAATTAATGTCAACATATCTCTTGTTGGACTAATGTTTTCATCTAGTATATTTTAGACAGGTTCAACAAATGGAGTGGCATGGACTAGAGGATGTGGAACCCCTTCAAGATGATAAGGACAAAGGATTGGCTCAAGCTCAAAGCTCAGGACTCTACATTTTCTATTTTAGTGATCCAAGATCACATTGAGTCCATAGGAAAGCCAATACTATTAAAAGGGGATGAGGTGTTGCTTAATGGCTTGCTTGCTCAAAGTGCTTAGTGATATGCTCCAAAACCCTCAACCACTTTCTCACATCCACATATGTCCCAAACCAAAAGTTAAACTCAGCCCCACTGAAACTTTCTATCCGGCGCCACCGAGTTCAGTTGACATAGCCACGGCCACAAACCCTAATCAATTCGGTCCCACCGATGGGATCTCGGTCTCACCGAGATGGGCTTGCAAACTCTCTGTTGCCTGTTGCAATATTTTCGGTCCCACCGAGATATGAAATCGGTCTCACCGAGTTTGCTTGGCCAACTCTCTGTTTCGCTTATTACCAAAATCGGTCCCCCGGAGTTTGTGTAATCTGTCAAACCGAGATGATGATTTACCCTAACCCTAGCACATCGTCTCTACCGAGTTAATCATATCGGTCCCACCGAAATGCCTAACGGTCACATTATGAACTAAATCGGTCTGACCAAGTTTTCTGATTCGGTCCCACCAAGTTTGGTAAATTGTGTGTAACGGTTATATTTTGTGTGGAGGCTATATATACCCCTCCACCCACTCTTCGTGGAGAGAGCCACCAGAACATGCCTACACTTCCAACATACATTTTCTGAGAGAGAACCGCCTACACATGTGTTGAGGTCAAGATATTCCATTCCAACCACATAAATCTTGATCTCTAGCCTTCTCCAGGTCGCTTTCCACTCAAATCATCTTTCCACCAAATCCAATCCTACGAAAGAGAGTTGAGTGTTGGGGAGACTATCATTTGAAGCACAAGAGCAAGGAGTTCATCATCAACACACCGTCTATTACCTTTTGGAGAGTGGTGGCTCCTAGATTGGTTAGGTGTCACTTGGGAGCCTCCGTCAAGATTGTGGAGTTAAACCAAGGAGTTTGTACGGGCAAGGAGATCGCCTACTTCGTGAAGATCTACCCTAGTGAGGCAAGTCCTTCGTGGGCGATGGCCATGGTGGGATAGACAAGGTTGCTTCTTCATGGACCCTTCGTGGGTGGAGCCCTCCGTGGACTCGTGCAACCGTTACCCTTCGTGGGTTGAAGTCTCCGTCAACGTGGATGTACGATAGCACCACCTATCGGAACCACGCCAAAAATCTTCGTGTCTCCAACTGCGTTTGCACACTCCAACCCCATCCCTTTACATTCTTGCAAAATAGCATGCTTTACTTTCCGCTGCCCATAAACTCTTGTCATGCTTGCTTGATATGTATTGTGAATGTTTAAACATGTGCTAAAACTCCACCTCAACTTGAAGAAATTAAAAACTGCCACTTTTCTTGCTAAGAGTCTATTCACCCCCCCCCCCTCTAGACACCTCTTCTCGATCCTTTCAACAGTGTCGTCGTGCAATTAGCGGCATCCTCCATGCCCGCCTCCCCTCCCATCTGCTGGCTATCTGTCAGTGTTAGAGTCTTCTGCATCAACATCGACTCCTCAACATCCTTTCGAACAACTGGATACATATCCTTCCTCAACCTTTCATACAATGCATTCTGCTTCATTTCACTCGTCGATTGTTTCATGCTGATCCTCTCTTCTTTGTTGAGTGTGAAAGCCCTATTGTGCGGGACGTTAACACATATACCCATTGCACGGCCAGGGGGCTCTTTTGTGTCCAAAGCAATGGACAGAAAGTCACATGGCCCTGAGTTCCTGTAGAACCTTCCAGGGATCTTGGAAGCCTCTAACATCACTTGATACAGTTTGGCGTTACGTGAGTTTTCAAAGTAATAAGTTCCATCATCACACCTCTTTGCACGTGGCCGCAAGTAGTCTCTGGCATGTTCGCCCCTGATTTCACTAAAGGCTGGATTTCCACCCGCCGCTACTGCTTCTTTGTCCTCCTGGTCCCATATCCGTTTCATGCCATAGTATCCTGCCACACCCATATGTTGGGGGTGTATGTTTGTCGGTGTACTAAAGTAGGGGTACATTAGTATCCCGACTTGTGCACGGGTAGTAGCAGCGTCCCGTGGTCGGGCTCACCAAGTGCCCGCCAAAACGCGCTCTAGTTCCCTTGAAGCCATTCAAGAACAAAGTATACAAGACAGAAGAAGAAGGCCCCGGCAAGAGGAGCTTGCCGGGAAGGTTGCTCCAAGCACAAGGCCACTCTATTTTTCACAAGACCCTGGCAAGAGGAGCTTGCCAGGAAGACTAGAAAACAACATCTCAGAAGACATAACGTGGTGCATCATGCGCCCCGGCAGGACCCGGGAAGCGACAAGCTTCCGGGCCCGGCAAGCGAGCAACCCCGGCAAGGTGCTTGCCGGGGGAAGCTTTCACTGTGTGCCCGCGCTCTAGCTCTTATGTCCACGCGTCGCCCTGGGGCCCTTCCAGGGGCACGTGGCGGACGGCTGTGCAGCCTGGGGTACACGGTGGCGAGCCGCGGTGACGAGGCCACCATCGTGGCAAACGGAGACGCCCGGGCGGACGCTTTTGGGGTGACGGCGACGGGCATTCAACGCCCTTGTCCGCCACCGTCAGGGTTAGGTATTGACCACTGTACATACACTGTACATTCACTATTACAACTACCACCTATTTTACGCTTTTACCCTCCTCTACGTTGACACCTGTCGGTGACCCCTTTGAGCTATAAAAGGAGGCCCATGCACAACGTAGCGGGGGTTCGATCCCGGAAACTTGATCACTCCCACGCTCGGTGTAGCTAGCACTGTAGATCTTCAAGCTCCCGAGCTCAAGAACTCAATACAACCAAAGGCAGGAGTAGGGTTTTACGCATCCGTGCGGCCCGAACCTGGGTAAACTGCCCGCGTGTGCCCCTCGATCTGCTCTTTGTGCTCCCTCCGCTCCCTTGCCGGACCGAAAAGGGGCTCCGGTCCCATAGGTGTTCGTGGGCGATCAGTTTCCCCGACATCTTTGGCGCGCCAGGTAGGGGGCGTCGAGGTTGTGCGAACATGATCCGGCGCTCGCGCAGGCGCAACCTTCAGCAACTTCACCAGCTTCATCAACCTCATCGACTACCTCAACATGCCACCGAAGAAGAAAGCTTCAGAGGTAGGAGGCCCATCCGCGTCGATCCCACCACCACCAGAACCAACGGTTGGTGGGGTAGACGTTGGTGGAAGGGTGGACGCCGGTGAGGACACTCACGGCGCCGCCAAGTCCAAGGACAAAACGGACGACCGAGCCCACTCCAAGACATCGGTGTCCGTCCACGCACCACGTCCCTCTCAGGAGGCGCCGGACCAGCAACGGCGTGGTACCGGAGGTACCATATGCTTGTTGGGACGTAGCCAAGCCGGCGGGTCACGTGACGCTCAAGGCCAGCGCGCCGGCACGAGCAAGGCGTGGTCACCAGGGCGAGAACCTGCTCCTTCTAGCGCTGTTAGAAGTCCGAGCTTATCTCGCTCCTCGCACCGCTCGCCGCCGCTTCCCTCCTCTCCAGCAGAAGCCCTAGCTAGTGCTCAGCTGCTCCTCGACTTCCCTCCAGCGGCGGACAAGGCCGAGGACTGGAGGGCCACAATCCAGGGCCTCATCGCCTTCGCCAACAACGACTCGCCGCAGTAGCCGGCAACATCACGACCGCGGCAAGTCAGCCAAGCAAAAGCCGATGGAGACAAGACCGCCGGGGGTGCAACTACCGTGCACTCCCCGCCGCAGAAGCAAAAATCACCAGCTCGCCGGATCAACATCGACGACGACTCCACGGCATCGTCGGATCCGCGAGCTTCCTCGACGACAGGCGACAAGAGGACGCTCGAACTCGCATCGAGCGTCGAAGAGAGGCACGGCGACAGTCCGACCAGCGCGCTGGGACCGCTGTCGACTTGCACGCGCCCGGTGAACCAGGCGACTTGCCATATGCGGCAGGTTGCCCTGCGTTCACCCGAGAGCTGCGGCAAGTCCAGTGGCCCAGCATGAAGAACTTCAAGCCCGACGTACCCGAGAAGTACGACGGCAAGACCCATCCCTCGGAGTTCCTCAGCATCTACACCATCGCGGTGCAGGCTGCCGGGGGACGCGACGAGAGGATTCTAGCAAACTACTTCCCGCTCGTGCTTAAGACAAATGTCAGGACTTGGCTTATGCACTTGCCGGAGAACTCCATCTCTTCTTGGGCAGATCTGTGCCACCAGTTTGTTGGCGCCTTCACGGGCGGCCACAAACCACACGGCCAGGAGAGCGATCTCCACATTCTTGCCCAGAAGGAGGGAGAGTCCCTGCGAAAGTACATCCAGAGGTTTAGCTGCGTTCAGCACAACATCCCGGATGTCCACCCTGCCGCGGTTATCAGCGCGTTCCACCAGAATGTGCGTAACCGCCGGATGAGGGAAGAGATGGCAATGACCAAGATCCGGGACGTCAGCGAGCTTTACGCTCTGGCTGACAAGTGTGCGCGCGCCGAAGAAGGGAGGAGACTCCCCGAAGAGGATACTGGAGCAGGAGGAACGGACAGCGAGGATGCCGCCCCGGCAAAGAAGAACCGGCGGCGGAACAACAAGAAGAAGAAGAACAAGGAAGTATTGGCTGTGGAGAAGTCCGGCAAGGAGGCTGGCGACAAGAAACTGCAGGCTGGTGGCTCCGGCAAGGAGCCTGCCACTGTAGCCGCCGCCGACAAGCAGAACTGCTCCGACAAGAAGTACTGCAAGATCCACCACACCAAGGGCCACGATCTCCAGAACTGCAAGAGAGTCGAATACCTCGTAGAGCAGCAGAAGGCTGAATACGAGCGACGCGACAAGGAGAAGGCCCAGGGAGGCGGAGGTGAATCCAGCAAGAAGCGGCCATTCAACGGCCGGGGAGGGCGCCGCCGCAAGGCCAAACAGCGGCAAGGAGATAGACCTCCCCGGGGCCGCGACAAGGATGAAGACGAAGACGACGACGAGGACATGGACGACGGAGACAACAACGAGCAGGAGTTCCAGAAGGCCACAGAAGTTTTGTGCGTCGATGGAGGTGCCTCTCTGCACACTTCCCACCGCCAACTCAAGCAATGGGTGCGGGAAGTGAATGCGACAGAGCCACCCGTCGAGTCGCGCAAGCTACTGAAGTGGTCCAGCACGCCCATCATCTTCGACCTTGAGGACCACCCTGACCGCACCACTGCGGTCGGGTGCTTGCCGATGTTGGTTTCGCTGACCATCCGCAACCTCAAGGTCACCAAGATGCTGGTTGACGGCGGGGCCGGCCTAAACTTAATCTCCTCTGCTGTAATCCGGAAGCTGCAGATCCCCGACAGCGAGCTCGAAGAAACCGGAACTTTCCAAGGGATCAACCCGGGAAGGAGCAAGCCGAAGGGGAAGATCACACTGTCGGTGACCTTTGGCGGAGAGCTAAACTTCAGGACTGAGAGGATCACCTTCGACGTCGCCGATATCCCATTGCCATACAATGGGATACTTAGCCGTCCTGCGCTCGCCAAGTTCATGGCAGCCTCTCACCATGCATACAACATGCTCAAGATGCCAGGGCCAATAAGCGTCATCTCTGTCCCCGGCGACAAGAAGGACGCGCTTATTTGTGCCGACAAGATCTACCGGGATGCAGCAACCACGGCAGACAGTAACTCACTTGCCGCTGAAGCTCCCGGGGGGAAGACCAAGACCAAGTCCGGCTAAAGCTCTGGGGCCCACTCCGGCAAACGCACCTCTTCGGAGTGCTGCGCTGCCGTCGAGGACGCACCATCGAGCTCCACCGGCAAGTGCAAGAAAGGAATGGCAGCTCCACCCGCAACCAAGAAAGTGTCTGCCAAGGAGGACGGCACTGGTGGTACCTTCACCATCAGTGCTACGCTCGACCCCAAATAGGAAAGCGCGCTCGTTGCCTTCTTGTGGGCGAATGTCGACGTGTTTGCATGGCAACCGTCTGACATCCCCGGCGTTCCCAGGAAGGTAATTGAGCACAAGCTTGCTGATTGTCCTCACGCGCGGCCCGTCAAGCAGAAGGTCAGGAAGCAAGCGGTGGAACGCCAAGAGTTTATTGCCGAGGAGATCAAGAAGTTGGAAGCAGCAGGCCTTGTTAGAGGTGTACTTCATCCCACATGGTTGGCAAATCCAGTTGTCGTGCGCAAAGCTAATGGGAAGTGGAGACTTTGTATAGACTTCACTGATGTGAATAAAGCTTGTCCCAAGGATCCATTTCCCTTGCCGCGCATTGACCAGATCGTTGATTCCACAGCTGGATGTGAGTTGCTTTCATTTCTTGACGCATACTCCTGGTATCACCAGATATTCATGGCTGAGGAGGATGAAGAAAAGACCGCATTCATTACTCCATGTGGCACTTACTGTTTCATACGCATGCCCTTTGGACTGAAGAATGCGGGCTCAACATTTGCAAGGGTAGTCCACACTGCTTTTGAGCCACAGATACACAAGAATGTAGAAGCCTACATGGATGAGATAGTGGTCAAGAGCAAGGACAAAGATACCCTGATCCAAGACCTAGATGAGACCTTTGCAAATCTGCGCAAGATACAACTCAAGCTGAACCCAGAGAAGTGCGTCTTCCGAGTTCCCTCCGGCAAGCTTCTCAGGTTCTTTGTGTCCCAGAGGGGAATTGAAGCCAATCCCGACAAGATCAAGGCCATCGAGCAGATCGAAGCACCAAAGCGCGTCAAGGATGTACGGAGACTTGTTGGTTGTGTGGCTGCCCTCAGCAGGTTCATTTCAAATCTGCAGAACGCACCCTACCTTTCTTCAAAATCTTGAAAAAGGCAGGTCCTATGAAATGGACTCCGGAAGCGGAGGCAGCGCTGCATGACTTGAAAGGATACCTGTCCTCCACTCCTATACTTGTCGCACCTAAGCCGCAAGAGAAGTTGCTGCTGTACTTAGCAGCAACCAATGAAGTGGTTAGTGCTGCGTTGGTAGCAGAGAGGGAGGCAGAGGAAGAGCCCACAGTCCCGGCAAGCACATCCAGCGACAAGCAGGGGGCTTCCCCGACAAGCTCTGACCCCGACAAGGACAAGTCTGCGCAGGAACAAGGAGAAGTGCGAAAGAAGATGATGCAGCGCCCAGTTTATTTTGTAAGCTCCCTCTTGCAGGGGGCTAGATCAAGATACTCTGGGGTGCAGAAGCTGCTTTTCGGCCTCCTCATGGCCTCGAGAAAGCTGCGCCACTACCTCCAAGCACATGAGATAACAGTGGTCACTCGCTTTCCGCTGAAGAGGATATTGCAAAATCCAGAAGCAACGGGTAGGATTGTCGAGTGGGTACTGGAGCTGTCAAGCTTTGGTCTTAAGTTTGAAAGCACATCAACTATACAGAGCAGAGCTTTGGCAGAGTTCATAGCGGAATGGACGCCAACACCAGACGAAGAAGTTCCAGAGACGAACATCCCCGTCAAGGAAGCAAGCAGGGATTGGATAATGTACTTCGATGGTGCCTTCTCGCTGCAAGGCGCCGGTGCTGGTGTGTTACTCGTAGCGCCCACCGGGGAACACCTCAAGTACGTTGTTCAAATGCACTTTCCCAAGGAGCAAGCGACAAACAATACTACTGAGTATGAGGGTTTGCTTGCCGGCCTCAGAATTGCAGCCGAACTTGGGATCAAGAAGCTGATTGTGCGGGGAGATTCACAGTTGGTGGTCCAACAAGTAAACAAGAGCTACCAGAGTCCTTTGATGGAAGCTTATGTCGATGAAGTGAGGAAGCTTGAAGAACACTTTGAAGGCCTGCAAATGGAGCACGTTCCAAGAGCTCAAAATGACATCGCAGATGGCCTCTCAAAGTGCGCTGCAATGAAGTTACCTGTGGAACCAGGAACCTTCCTGCTCAAGTTAACTCAACCATCAGTTACACCATCAGTTGGGCAGAGCAAGAAAAGAAAGTTGGTCTCCGGTGACTACTTGTTGGCGGATCTTCCTGAAGCCGCCGCCAATGTTCCCAAGATCAACGACCGAGTTGCTGAGGAACATTCTGCTCCTGCGGACCCTAGGGTTCGTGCAGTTGAAGCAGATGTTCCCGGCAAGCCCTGCCCCGGTAGGCTTGCCGGGGAACGTAAAGCTCCGGCAGAACCTCAAGTCTTTGCCGTAGAAGCTGACTTTCCCGCAGCAGCACTGGTGCCTTTAGTCCTTGTTGTTGAGCCTCAGGCTCCAGCATGGGCACAACAAATCGTCCGTTTTCTTCAAACTGGAGAACTTCCCGAAGAACCAGAAGAGATAGAGAGAATAACCAGGCAGTCAAGCATGTACCAGTTCGTTGGCAATGAACTGTACAGAAGAAGACTCAATGGTGTCAGATTGAAGTGCATTTCCCGGGAAGATGGATAGAAGTTGTTGGCAGAAATCCATGGAGGCATATGTGGACACCACATTGGCGCAAGAGCACTTGCCGGGAAGGCTTTCCGGCAAGGTTTCTTCTGGCCAGAAGCCCTCCAAGATGCAACTGCACAAGTAACCAAGTGTGAAGCGTGCCAGTTCCATGCCAAGCAAATACACCAGCCAGCTCAAGCTCTCCAGACGATCCCTTTGTCCTGGCCCTTTTCGGTCTGGGGGCTCGACATCCTCGGCCCCTTTCCCCGCGCTGTCGGGGGCTTTGAGTACTTGTACGTTGCTATCGACAAGTTCACAAAGTGGCCGGAGGTGGAACCAGTGAGAAAAGTGACCGCACAGTCAGCAGTCAGGTTCTTCAGATCGATCGTTTGCCGTTTCGGAATCCCTAACCGGATCATCACCGACAACGGCACACAGTTCACAAGTCGCACCTTCATGCAATACGCCCAAGACCTTGGCGCCAAGATCTGCTTCGCTTCTGTTGCTCACCCGAGGAGCAATGGTCAAGCGGAGAGGGCAAATGCTGAAGTGCTGCGCGAACTCAAGACAAGAACCTACGACAGGCTGCACAAGGTGGAAGAAAATGGATCGAGGAGTTGCCGGCGGCTCTTTGGTCAATCAGGACGACACCAAATCGAGCCACCGGACAGACACCCTTTGCTCTTGTCTATGGAGCAGAGGCTGTTCTCCCCACAGAACTCGTATACGGGTCTCCTCGAGTGCTCGCTTACGATGAGATTGAGCAAGAGCAGCTGCGGCAAGATGATGCACTGCTCCTCGAGGAGGACCGTCTCCAGGCTGCTGTACGAGCTGCTCGATACCAGCAAGCTTTGCGTCGCTATCATAGCCGCAAGCTCAAGGCCAGGAGTCTCGAGGAAGGCGACCTTGTTCTTCGGCGCGTTCAGTCCGCCAAGAACTCCAACAAGTTGACGCCGAAGTGGGAAGGCCCTTATCGGGTGAGACAAGTCACAAGGCCCGGCGCTGTCCGCCTTGAGACCGAAGAAGGCTTACCGGTGAGCAACTCCTGGAACATTGAGCATCTTCGCAAGTTACACCCATGAGGCGCGGTTGCCGTGATCCGCTCCGGCAACCACCTTTTGTACAAGTCTTGCCGCTGTTGCATGTAAACCTTTGTACAAAGCCGGGCGCAGACCCCGTGCATCAGTAAAACTTTTGTGCTTCGCACAGCTTGTCGTTTCATGCATTTTTGTTTTCATTGCATGTATTATCTGACATTTTGTGCAGCACACGATCCCGGTAAGCGTCAATAGGCCGCAAGGCTCCATATCTGTGTTTCCTCCCCTCTTCTTTTTTTTCTCTCAAGCAGAAGGAGTGTTCCTCGCACACAAGTTTGCCGGGGGGAAGGAGACATGGGTATGGACCAAGTGCTGTTCAAGGAAGGAAGGCCTTGTCGGGAAGCAAACAGAACACAAAAGCGAAGTTGCTAAAGTTTGAGCATTAAAAAATTTAAAATTCTTAGTTATCTTCCTTGAACGACCACACTTTGTATGGGAAACCTATGCGCGGAGGAACCTACCCGTGGCTAGCCGCGCCCTTACTTTGTTTCGAGCACGCTCAACGGCTTAAGTGAGCTGCGACAAGTGTCGCGCCCTTGTTTCGTTTCCGAGCTCGCTCAGCAACCTAAGTGTGCTGCGACTAGCTGCGGCAAGGTTTCTTGCCGGCAAGGGCATTGCCAGCAGGCTGCTAAGAGTCCTGTACTCAGTGCTCGCGGCAAGGGTCCCTTTGCCGGCAAGTTCCCTAAAAAGCGTAAGGTGGAATGCATACGAAGTGAAGGGATCAAGCAAGGGAGATAACACTGCATTGACTATTCAAAATAAAGTTATATTACAAGATAACTTGCCACTGTTCTAACCAACTACTACCCGTGACTTAATCGACAGCGGCAAGGGAAGCAGAAAGAAAGGAGCTTAGTTTACACGGTCTCCGTCGACCCTCTTGATCTTGCCCGCCTTGGCCATGATGTGGGCAACTCGTGCCTTCAACGCTTCCATGTCAGCTTCGGGCGGCAAGGTCCGGAGGACGTTCTCGAGATTAATCCCGGGGTTGCGGTAGACGATCTTCGTCAACACCCGCTCCATAGTACCCATGCAAAGCCGGCGCGCCTCGTTAGCCAGCTGCGTGGGGACCCTCTCCTTTAGCTGCGCGAGGGCAGGCGCCACTCCTCGGAAGAACAGGCTCAGCTTGGCACTGTGGGGGAGGCTCTCGTCGGGGGAGTACACGAGGTGCTCCGACCTCAGCGCCACCATCTCCTTGTCGATGTTGGCGGCGGAGGCGACGAGCTCCTCGGTCCACTGCTCCACCGTCCACTGGAAGTTGTTCTGCGACAGGGCGGCACTGTCCAGCAGCGCCCTTTCAGCCCGGAGGTCATCTTTCAGCTTCGTTTCACGGTCCCGGGCGGCGTCAAGTGAGTCAGAGAGGGTGGAAACCTTCAGCTCCAGATCGGCGATGGAGTCCTTGGCGTTGTTGAGCTCCTTGCCCTTCTCGGAGAGACGGACTTGCAGCTCCGAGTTGGTGTGGGCGTCCTTCTCCCGCACCAAGTTGAGCGCGGCAACCCTCTCCTCGCTCGTATTCAAGCTCAACTCCATCTGCGCCACCCTTGCCTCCAGGTCCCTCTTGGCGGTCTCTGCGGCAGCAGTGGCGTCCCTCTCCTCCTGCAGAGCCCCGCCAATGGACTGCTCACGCGCGGCAAGGTCGTCCTCGTGGCTGTCGAGGTCGACCTTCCGCTGGTTCAGCGCTCCCTCCCGCCGAGCCAGGTCCTCGGCGGCCAGTCGATGCTTCTCCTCAACCTCGGCCTTCTCGAGGATGAACGCCTGGTGCGCCTCGGTGAGCTCTTCGCGCTCCTCCGCCAAGTTCCGGAGGGCCGCTTGGTTGGCGGCGCGGAGCTCGGCGGCGCGTTTCTCCAAGTCGATGTTGGCCTTGGCGGCCAGAGCGTCTCGGGACTCCAGCTTGGCCTGCCTGGCTCGGTACAAGGCCAGAAGCCGGCGCAGGAGCTGCTCCTCTTCGGGCTCGCTGCTGCTGTCGGGCGCGTCGACAACCTTCAGCCCGGCGGAGGCGAGGACTTCTCCATCGAAGCTATCCCCCTCCACGGGTTCCCTTGACGAGGACGCCCACTAGACTTGGATGAAGACCCCGTTGGCGGCCTCCAGATAGATGCCCGGCCCAGTCGCGGCGGCGGAGGGGTCGGCGGCCGGTGCAGCGTCCGGCGCTCCTGCGGACTCGGGGCCGTCAGTGCGGTCGCTGGTCCCCTCCCCAACTGTCGCGTCAGTGGCCGCGGGGGTCTCGTCGGCGACGGGCTCGTCAGCAGTGGCGGCGTCGCCAGCATTGTCACGCACTTCCTCCTCGGCGATGGTCTCCATCTCCATCGGCTCCGGGGGAGGCGGATCTGCCAACAGAAAAAGGAGAAAAGAAGAATTGTCAAGCAAATATCCAAAAAGAAGAAGTTCGGAAGAAGGAAAGTACAAGGGTTTACCTGCGCATGCCTCTTCAATAACCGGGTCCCTCGCCGAGGAGTTCTCCCTTGGCGGTGTTGTAGTGGCCCCCGCCGGCAGAGGGCTGCCGGCGCCTTCCCTTGGCGGGGTGACCTCCCTTGTCGGGGTGCTCGCCCTTGGTGGGGTACTCGCCCTTGGCGGAGTACCCGCCCTTGGCGGAGCACCCTCCCTCGCCGGGGAGCTCCTCCTTGGCGGGGATGGTGGGGCCAGCGGCTCGTCGGGAGCAGTATCTTGACGCTCCTGCGGCTGCGGCTCCACTTCTGCACAAGACAACAAGCAAACAAGACATCAATAAGGATAAGAAGCTCAAGCGCGCCCGATAAGCAGAAAATTGAACAAGGAACTTGCGCTTGGGGCTGCTCTCCGGAGCAGCAGGCTGGTCCGGCAAGCCTGTCGCGGGCACGTCTCCTGCCGCGGCGACGGGCTCGTCGTCCTCAAGGTCAACCACAGGGATCTTGGCCCTCTTCGCCAGCCTCTGGGTCAGGGTCCTGAAAGCCAAACAAGATCAGAACCAAGCAAGAGGATTCAAGACAAGAACAAAAATCAAAGGAAATAAAAGTAGCAAGTGCTTACTCTTCCTCCTCCTCGTCGGAGCTAAGGGCGGAGAAGTCAAATTCCGCCTCGCGCATCCCAGCGCGAGGAGCTGGAGGAGTAGGCTCCCTCAGGCGCTTGGCGGGCTCCGGAGCCGTGGGTTGCGAAGACCCCACGCCGGTCGTCGCCGAGGACCGAGGAGCAGAAGGAACACCAGAACCACTCCGGGAAGATCCCCCTCCACTTGCCGCTGGGACGCGAGGCGCCTCCTTGACGACCTTGCTCGTCGTGGTGGCGCGTGTCGCGCGGCGCTTCGGCTGCTGTCGGGGCGCCGGCTGCTTCACCGTCTCAGTGGTCTTGCGGAGGCGCTTCTTCGGCTGTGGCGGAGGACTTGGCGGCGGCGGAGAGTTCTCTGAGGATGAGGAAAGGTCGTCGAGGTTCAGTGACCCGCCTTAGTCTTCGTCGGAATCGCCCGATTCGGCGTCCTCCTCGGCGGGCTCACTGGACTCAGTGCCTTGACCAGCAGCCTCGCTCGTCCCGGCAGCCTCCCCGGCAGGCTCCCCGGCTGACTTCCCGGCAGGCCTCAACAACTTAAGGATTTCTTCCTCCTCGGCCCGGCTCACTGCGTCCGCTGCTTCCGCTTCCTCCACGGTGTACCCAAACTCACCCACAGCCGCCGCAGCGGCTTCCTCCTCCATCCTGCTGGCTATGTATGCCACGTCCCGTTCGGTGGTCGCGCGGGTGAGACCTTTCTTCTCGTCGGGGTTGTGCGGCCGTTCAACCAGGTTGTCGAAGAAGGTCTGCACGGTCTCTTCTGAAGGCATCAGCCAAGTAGGAACAACCCCGTGGGAGTCGCACTGAGGCATTGCCGCACGGATGGCACTAAGGGCAGAGTTGTTGCATAATGGGACTACTCCGTCCGACGGGGTGAACCACTCCGGGTGCTTTGGGTCGTGCTTGAACAGCTCCCGGACCATCCCCTTGAGCTCCAAGACGGTGAAGTTATAATTCAGCCCGGGGCGCAGCCTCATAAAGTCTGCCGCGTTGCCGAACTCCCAAGCAGGCCTCTTCCTGTCCTGCAAGGGGGCAATGCGGCGGCGAAGGAAATCCTCCCCGACCTCGCCTAAAGTAAGGTGGGCGGCCCGGAGACGAATGATCCTAGTGAGGGCAATCTGCAGCTTATCGTCCTCCGGGGCCAAGTCACTCCAATCCTTGCCGCGCACTATTGCCGCTCGGCGCGGGGAGGTAAACGGCTGGGGTTCCTCTTCCATTACCCAGCACCAATCAGCTCTCCACTCCTCCCACTTGCCGCGAAGCTGTCCAATCAAGTACGCCTCTTTCTTGTTAAGCCTGAAGATCCAGGAGATGCCGCCGGAGAGTGGGGATCCGACTCTACTCTAGGTGTGAAGAAGTGGCGGAAGAGAGCTACGTTTGGATGAACCCCGACAAAGTTTTCGCATAGATGTGCGAAAACGGCCATTGTAAGAACTGCGTTCGGGGTGAAATCTAGGAGGTGGAAGCCGTACGTGTTCATCACATCACAGAAAAACTCAGAATACGGAGGACAAAGGCCACAGTGGAAGAACAAAGCGAAGTAGTGGTAACCTCCCGGGTACATGTCGACAGCTTCGGCGGGGAGGACCCTGGTGCGTCGGTGAGCTTTCGTCTCCCTGGCCCAGAACAGGTAATACTTGTCCCGCAGCTCCCTCGCGCCTAGCCTCGGCGGGAAGACCACCATCCTCTTCCGCATGGCTGCCAGCTTCGCCGCCTTGTCGGACTTCTCTTTCTTCGCCTTGTCGCTCTTCGGGGCCATGGCGGGGACGGCAAGGGAGGTCGACGGCGCTGCGGATGCTGGAGACGGCGGAGGAAGGGTGGAGCTCGGCTCTCTGTCGACCTTTGGGGAGGCGGAGAGCAGCGGGGGTTTCTGGAGATTGAAGACACAATGAAAGCAATGGGGGGAAACTGCCCCCGCTTCCTCTGCTTTTAAGGGGGAAGTGGGGGACGTTCCGCATTTTCCCATTAAAGAAACAGGCCACGATCTCTCCCACGATGCCGCAATCGACGCGTGCCGTTAGGGAGAGATGGGGCGGATACGGAGAGGGATACGGCGCGCCGTGGGCCGCGTGTGCCCGTGCACTGTTTTGGGCCTGGCCCAACAGCGCTCGGCACCGTGTGTGGCCCAGGCCCGGGGGCTCCTGTCGGTGTACTAAAGTAGGGGTACATTAGTATCCCGACTTGTGCACGGGCAGTAGCAGTGTCCCGTGGTCGGGCTCACCACGTGCCCGCCAAAACTCGCTCTATTTCCCTTGAAGCCATTCAAGAACAAAGTATACAAGACAGAAGAACAAGGCCCCGGCAAGAGGAGCTTGCCGGGAAGGCTGCTCCAAGCACAAGACCACTCTATTTTTCACAAGACCCTGGCAAGAGGAGCTTGCCAGGAAGACCAGAAAACAACATCTCAGAAGACATATCGTGGTGCATCACGTGCCCCGGCAGGACCCTGGAAGCGACAAGCTTCCGGGCCCGGCAAGCGAGCAACCCCGGCAAGGTGCTTGCCGGGGGAAGCTTTCACTGTGTGCCCGCGCTCCAGCCCATATGTCCACGCGTCGTCCTGGGGCCCTTCCAGGGGCACGTGGTGGCGAGCCGCAGTGACGAGGCCACCATCGTGGCAAACGGAGACTCCCGGGCGGACGCTTTTGGGGTGACGGCGACGGGCATTCAATGCCCTTGTCCCCCACCGTCAGGGTTAGGTATTGACCATTATACATACACTCACTATTACAACTACCACCTATTTTACGCTTTTACCCTCCTCTACGTTGACACCTGTCGGTGACCCCTTTGAGCTATAAAAGGAGGCCCATGCACAACGTAGCGGGGGTTCGATCCCGGAAACTTGATGACTCCCACGCTCGGTGTAGCTAGCACTGTAGATCTTCAAGCTCCCGAGCTCAAGAACTCAATACAACCAAAGGCAGGAGTAGGGTTTTACGCATCCGTGCGGCCCGAACCTGGGTAAACTGCCCGCGTGTGCCCCTCGATCTGCTCTTTGTGCTCCCTCCGCTCCCTTGCCGGACCGAAAAGGGGCTCCGGTCCCATAGGTGTTCGTGGGCGATCAGTTTCCCCGACAATGTTCTTCTTCTGAAGTTCTGATTGCTTGAAACTCTTCTCAGCAAACTCTTTAGTTGCCCTGGCCCTTTTGAATTCTGCCCAGTCTACCTTTGTAATTTTGGGGTATGCAGGGATTGGGTCCTTGCCTTCACTCAAGTACTTCTTGTAAAGCACGTGCTTCCAGTTTCTCCAAGCATCCCTAGCCTTGTTCAGTGCAGCGTGTTCCACCTGCATTCTCCACTACTCTGGAACATTGAAGTGATCCATGATCTCTCAGACTATGCTTCGTCGTGTTTCTGTGTCAGCCTTTCGAAACCCCGGCAGATTAATGTTGAGCCTTGCCCTGCCAACAAATCCACACACACTCCTAAACCTAGTGCATGCTTTATCTGGTTTAGTTGGAGCCTAGGACTTCAAATCAATCTCGGTTACTTCATATACACCTTCAGGCTGGTGTGTCGGCTTCCTTGGAGCGTTCCTCCGTGTCCTGACCAGAAGGGTAATTGCTGCAACTCTATCCCCTTCAAGACTACTTGATCCCTCATAATCTGCTGAAAGATTTAGGGTTGTCCGAGTCAGATGAAGATACATGGCCTGAATGAGTGTTGTCGCTGCTACTCAGCATCTACAGAAAACACATGCAAAACTCGGGAAAGGAGGATAAGCATAAAACTAACAACTTGGTATCAAGCTTTTTAAATATGCCATGCAATAATTTAGAAAATGTACGGCTAATTTGTTAAGTTTGTCTGACTCAGGCACCCGCGATCTGTAAATATGCAGTAACTTGTTGGAACAAATACATCTTATATGTAGTAAGGAAGGTAGATAATGAACATATATACGCTCTTCGTTATTTTATAGCCAATTTGGGAACATACAGAACGAAATTGGAAGAGGGATTGCGAGGAAATATGCCTCACCACGATGGAGAGTAGTAACCAACATGCTTCTTAATACAAACCTGGCCGGGACACAGGAGAGGCGAGGGTTACTGCATTGATATGCTCGAGGGTGGTTGGCGAGCAAACGAAGATGGCGAGGCATGGGCCGCCGCGTGTTTGGAACGACAGTGGAGTTAGGCTTGACGCCGAAGATCGGGCACACGACCGGGGTGAGCACGAAGGTGACGAATAGGGTTCTGTTGTGGATCTACGGGAGCGGTGAGCTGGCGAAGGAGATTGGGTGTACTAGTTGAGTGAAATGTGGGCAAACTGTGGGGGTGTTGGGGACTCCGGGTGTTGGCGGCCTAGGTGAAAAGGGTGAATGATATCCTCGGTCGCGCGCGCGCGGAAAGGACTATGCAAATGGTTGCCTCTAAGCGCTCGTGTGCACAAACAGAATAATTTCGTTTAAAATGAAGACGTACTAATTTTGAAACGAAGACGTGAGTTCATTGTTTCGCCTCTGAATTTTTCCCACATAAACCAATCACAGTTTTACCACGAGTTTGATTTGCTAGCGCATTTCAGGTCTCGTGTGCTATATGTAAGACACTTTTTGGCATTTACCGTGCATGTTGGTATATAAATCAATTCCTAGACGGAATGCATTTCCCATCGAAAGGGATGAGGATTGCCGTTCGATCTGGGAGCATCCGACGGTGCACACGTACGATCTGTGGGCTTTGGGTTCTGGCCAATCAGAACACATGACTCAGATCGCGCGCGCAGCAAGGGGAGGCATCGGCCAAGGTTTGGTAGGCACATGACTTTCGTATGTGAACCGAATGCTATTTCAAAACATTTACATTACCTAACATCATATTTTTGTTCGAATGAAAACATAAGTTCATCGTTTCGCCTTCAATTTTTTTTCCACTGTAAGAAATCACGAGTATAGTGGAGAGTGTGATATACTAGTGTCATGAATATACAGTATATATGATACTAGTGTATGATACTACCTTTAATTAATTATAATGCATAGTATAATACATAGAGTATAGTATCATATATATATCATATTTATTGCCGTGCATGACACAAATTAGCATCGCATATAACATGATACGGTATCAACCTATATGTTACTCTAACCCTCTTTATATATATTTAATTCTTGGCCACATCAGCATACTTGCTATATTTCTGAGTGCATGACATCGTCGGCTATGATATATACCACCACTATGGCCAACCTTATATAGTGGGCAGTATCGTATACTATATATATGGTATCATGCATATGATACTAGTGTATGATACTACGTATGTACCTTCATAGTGCATATATAGTATCATAGAGTAGTACTAGCTCCTTCTGTAAACTAAAATAAGAGCGTTTAGATTACTAAAATAGTGACCTAAACGCTCTTATATTAGTTTACGGAGGGAGTATATATCATATATGACCGTATTTATGGCCATGCATGACACAAAGTAGTATATCATTTATTATATATGTTACGGTATCTACCTATGTTACTGCTTCTTTGCCACATCATCATATTTTCTATTCTCGAGTGCATGATACCGGCTATGATACCCCCACTATGGCCACCCTAATAAGGTTGGTCGTAATATGGGAGTATCAAGTGGTATGATGCATGGCAACTAGACTTTTTGGATGATGTGGCACACAGTTAAATGATGAAAGAGAGGGTGTGGTATCATATCATGATATCGTATCATGCATATTAAATGTTGTACTACTTTGTGTCATGCATGGAAATTAATAAGGAACCTAAGATACTAACTTGTGATACTATGCATGCGCGCATTAAGGAGGTATTGCCGATCATATACTAGTATCATGCATATATCCCTCCTTTCCGGTTTATAGGCTTATCTCAAAATTTTAGTTTTTCCATTTTATAAGGCTCAATTTGGTTGTTCCCCATCACATGTCCAGATTCCAAGGTGCATTAAATCATTGCATGCAAGTATTAAGAGAAAGTTGACCAATGCATGTACTTTATATCACTACTAGGAAAAAGGCTACTAGTAGCACTGGAAAACTGACTAGTAGTAGCGCAGGTTCCCGCGCTACTAAAATCGCGCTACAGCTAACAGTTAGTAGTAGCACGGGTAAACCCACGCTAGTACTGAAATAGTAGCAGCGCTTCTATAGTAACACATGCTACTAGTATCTAGCATACAAGTAGCGCTTCTATAGTAACACACGCTATTAGTATCTAGGATACTAGTAGCGTGCGGTTTTTTCCCAGCGCTACTACTAACGAATTACGAATTAAAAAAATTAAAATCCCCAAATTCCATTTTATGCATTACACATCATTACAAATCCATTATTTATAGTAAACCATGAGATGCAATCTTGTTTAAATGGTTCAAAATGATCAAGCCGTATCTGCATAGTGGGAGCAATGAGGGTGAGTATACATTGTTGCTGCTTGCTGTAGACTGAGGGGGGGCGAGGACCTAGGATTCGGTGAGCTACTGCTTCCTTTTGTTGAGCCAGTGCTGCTTGTCGTCGGCAAGCACCTGCTAGAGCTGGGGACGAGGTAGGTAGCTGATGAGGACTAAGGAGACGCGAGCATATGAGGTTGCGGTCACATCGCCTAGGGAAGAGCAAGGAAGACATCAATGGCACAGCAGAATGCTTAGTGTCGTTGTCAACCTCTGTTGCCCGTGGCACTGAGGATTAAAGAATAAATAAAGTCACAGAAATGAAATCCAACACAAGAACCTTGCAGATTCTTACAAGAGATTACCACCAATGCTTCAGTGCTGCACCTACCGATGCAGTGGGATATATACCAATTCATATTACTCTTGCAAATTCTCCATCATTGCATGTTCTTGTCATCGTAGTGAACTCTTGGTTTATAATACATTATATATCACTCATTATGCCTATTAATTCATATTTCGAAGATGACTTTTAACACAAATCTGCATTACACTAATGAGAATGCATCATTAATTAATTTCTATTTACATAAATGAACAAGCATTGTAACATCCCAAACTTTCAATTTGGAATGTTATACATTAGATCATTATGCATATCATATTTTTTTGCTTTTGGTGACCCAAGAAAATGCTAAGCAACTCAAGGACCCTCCGAGAGAGTTGGGGATTTCAATATTTTCATATTTGAGGTTTCTCAAATTTTGAAAATAGGATCATTTGATTTTATTTACTTTATCTTCAAGTATTTCTATCATAAATATATGAGAGAGGGAGTAAAATGACTCTCCCAAAAATAAAGAAATACGTAGGATTTAATAGAAAAATCAAATAAGTTTTATTCGAATTAGGAAAAATTGCACGTTTTCAAAAATTGCATTTTAGTGCCAAGAAAATGTTCATCCTGTTCTAAATATTCCATTTAGACGGTGAAAATTTATTTTGGAAATTTTAGATTTTTATTTCTTTTTTTTAGAGTTTTCTTTCTTCGTAGCGCCGGTGTAATTAGAAAAAAAAGAGAGGGGGACCCGACCTGACTGGGCCGAAGCCCAGCCGAGCCAGGCCCAGCGCGCCGCCGCCTTCCCCGCCAGCGCCGACGTCGTGGCCGAGCCGGTCTGCTGCCGCCGCCGCCTTTTGCACCTTCCCCAAGCCTCCTAGCCCCTCTATATATATACAACCCTCCCCCCTCTGCCGCACACCGCCCCGCCGCTTCGCAGTCGCCGTCGCAAGCCGCCGCAACGCCGCGAGCCAGCGCCCCGCCGCCTCGCAGCTGCACGCCGCCTCGCCACCGCACGCCGCCGCCGCCGCAACGCCGCCGCCGCTGCTGCTGCCCACCGCCGCCACCATCGCCCGCCACAGCCCGCCGCCCACCGGTCGTCGACGAGGTAGCCGCCCGGTTTTTCTCTTAAGAAGACCGTCGGTTGTTTTTAAGAACCCTAGTCGGTTTTTCTTTAGATCAGTTTTATTAGATCGGTTTTCTGTTTTTTCGGTTTAGTTAATTAGTAAACGTTCACCCGTTCGTTCGTTCTATCGAACGAGTTCGTCGTTTAGTCTCAGCTGACGAACATTCGTTCGTTAAGCTGTATTAGTTTTCTTTTTCTAGTTTATTTTCTGATCGCGATCTCTAATCCGATCTTCGTTTTAGTTTATCTTTTCGCTCGTTTATCGGAATCAGACAATTCAAGCACCTGGAGTTTCATCTCGAAATTCTCTTTTCGTTTAACCTTGTCACTCAAGCGTTTGCCTCTGCTAAATTTGGACTTAGGTCCAGATTGGTTCGGTAGTTGTTTTTCTTTCGCCGTTTGTCTTTCCTTGCTTTTCTTTTGCCATTTCTTTTGCAAACCGGAGTTCTTAAGTTGAACTTTCTGGTTAGATCTCTTATTGGAGTTTTACCCGTGCATTAGTTAAGTACTTATTGTGTGCTTGTTTGTTTATGATAGAGTACCCGGAGTGCGCCGCTTGCTACTTTGAATCTCTAGGTTTTGCGGATCATCAGCAAGGCAAGTAACACTTTGATCAAACTTTCCAATTACCCAGTTTTCATTGCATTAGTCAAACCCTCACACGTTGCATGAGTAGGATCAATTAACTTGTGGGACTGGGAAGTAGATTGAGGTAGTACCTATTACATGCATTACATTCAATCCTTTGGGAGTTACTTCTACGTTTGCTGTTAGGCCATGCTATGCTCGTAGATGTGGATTGGGTGAGTGTATCCATGACAGATGTGAGTTTGTTAATTAATGTTTGAACTTAAGGTGGCAAAATTAACGCACATCTGGGTGGATTGAGGCACCTGGATATTCCAGCAATTGCATGTTTTTCTTTTGGACCGCCACCCAGGCTCAAAGGGATCATGAGATTATTCATACTAGAAACTTCCGTGTGCAGCCACAATGCTATTATGGGCTCTAGCATAGTTGACTAAGTTGTGCGAACTCTTACAGTGGTGGACTAGCAGATGTAGGGGATGTAGGTTGGTACGGTCCACCCGTTTGTAAGGTGCTAGTACTTCTGAAAGACCGTGTCTCGGTCATCCGTTTCTCAAACATCCTGTAGAGCGAGAAATTAAACGGAGGCGATCGAGTCTTGTGGGGAAAAGTGCACAAACCTCTGCAGATTGTACAAACTGATCATGATTAGTCGTTTCCCCGGTTATGGACGTCTTGAGTATCTAGTACCTGGACATCATGTGAATCTCATCATGTTACTTTAATTAATATTGTTGGGTTTAATGATGATTTATTAATTGGGGTTGAGAGGATGTCTATATTCTCAACGATGTTTCAACTACCATGATAGTTAATTAAAATATATTCCTTTGAAGTAGGGAAAATTTGGCTTTACGCAAAAACAGTGACCATAGAGCTCTCCACCAGCCATATTGCATATAGTATAGCTTTACTTTTGCTACTCTCTATGTGTTATTTTGCCAGCATATTCCATGTGCTGACCCGTTTTCGGGCTGCAACGTTCCTATTGCAGACTTTTCAGACGACGAGTAAGGTGCCTTATAGGTCGTGGTTCTATACTCAGTGATGCCGTTGGAGTTGATGGACTCACTTATCTTCCAAGCCTTCCGATGTTATCGTGTTAGATGGCCTTAAGCCATTTCTATTGTAATAAGTTCATCGTTGGAACTATCGATGTAATAAGTGTGTGGTTGCTACTCTGTTATAAATCCTTCAAGTACTATGCGTGTCAGCATTACTGATCCAGGGATGACACTGATGCACAAAGATCGGACTGTTTGAGGTCTGGTCGCTACAAGATGGTATCAGAGCACACGCTGACTGTAGGACACGACCACTTAGTTAAAGCCCTAGAGCACTATTCACTCTTATCTTTTCTGACTCCTCATCTTTTCTACTCTGTTAGGATGGTGGATGCAAGGAATAAGTTCACGCAACCGGATGAAGATACACCATTTGGGCGACACCTGAAGGAAGTCACCAGATATCTAAACATTGGACTACCAAGTTTCACCAGAACCTACAACGCCACTCTACCTGAGGAGGAGCGTTGGTTGATTCAAGCTCAAGTTCGAGGAAGGACGTTGAAGCCCGTCACTGCACTCATAGCATTTTCTTTTAATGCGCCTACATGGAGCCTAGGCAGGAGCATGGCAGCCCACATCACTATGGGAAGGATTGGAGAAGTCTATAAGCAGGAGCTAAAAGACACCATCTATCAAATTTGTGGACGCCGAGATGAGAATTGGGATATGATCAGCACCCGGATGGATAGATCCATTGCAGCCTTCATCCAGGAGTTGAACCATCACATTCGTCGCCAGGAGCACCAGATGTGTGCAGGGATGATAGATTTGAAGAAAGCACTAAACAGAAACTTGGAGTTAGAAGAGGAACTCAAGTCTACGCGCGACGGATACGAGGATGAGATGCTAATACTTGTGGAGAAGAATGATGACTTGACACGGAAGTTAGGGATACTCATGGGAGAAGAAGAAGAGGAAGAAGAACCCAAGGAGATTCCACCGGAAGACTACATCATCATTGACGACACGGATTCGGAACCCGATGATAGCAAAGACGAAGACTATGAAGATGAAGCTGGAGCAGATATCATGGAATCCTCTGTCGATCAAAATTTATAGAAGACCTTCCTATGACTAGTAGTTTTTCCCATTTAGTAGACTTAGAGCACTTTTGTAACGATTAGATCCGTGTAAGCCCTTGTTTGAAATTGATTTTGAGGTGATGAATTGTGTGTTTGCCTCATGTGCATATGGGTAGTGATTTACCCTTAGACCTCAATTCTGTTCTAATCTCTTCCCTCTACACCCATCAGATGCCTCCAAGACGTGAGCCCGGATTTGAGTTTCCCCCTGAGCTCACCTAGTTGATCTAGCAGCAGAACACCCTGATGCAACTACTTGTCCAGAATACTAAGAACAACCAGAACAACAACAGCAACCCTCAATCACCACCACCCGTGGACAACCTGACACGTTTCTTAAGGTTTTAACCACCAGTGTTTGCTAGCAGCATCGAACCAATAGTCGCTGACGACTGGCTGCGCAAAATTGGAAGGGGTTTGACCACTGCTAACTGCTCAGATGCTGAGAAGGTGTGTTTTGCCGCACACCAGTTGTCTGGACCAGCCGCAACATGGTGGGAGAATTACACAGCCACTTTTCCCATAGCCAATGTGACTTGGGATCAATTTCAGCAAGCTTTTCGTACCGCCCATGTCTCAACTGGAGCTATGAGTATGAAGAAGCAGGAGTTTCGCAATTTGCGCCAAGGCAATCGTACTGTGGCTCAGTACGTGGATGAGTTTAGTACCCTATCTTGTTATGCCCCAGATGATGTGGCCATAGATGCCGCTAAGCAGGAGAGATTCATGGAAGGGCTGAATGATGAGATGAGTGTACAGTTGATGGTGGCAACTTTCAATAACTACCAGGAGCTGGTTGACCGCGCCCTAATGATTGAAAGTAAGCATCAACAGATTAAAAGTTGCAAGAGGAAGTATGGACAAGGAAAGTACAATTCTGGAGCACAACAGAAGCCTCGTTTTACCCCTAAAACGGTAGGACAATTTCAACATACCCATGGAGGAGGTAGCTCGCACAATCATAATGGCCCCAAGAATGGAAATGGGAATGGAGCAAGTAGTAACCAGAGCCGCCCTACCCCGTCCACACCCACCAAGAAGGATTTCAGCCATGTCACCTGTTACAAGTGCGGGAAGAATGGACATTATGCCAATGACTGCCCAGAAGCTAAGAATGAGAACGGCAATGGAAGCGTCGCGAAGAAGCACAACCCCTTCAACAAAGGACAAGTGAATCACGTTAGCGTGGAGGAGGTTGAAGCTCAGCCAGATGCAGTAATAGGTAAGTTTTTAGTTAAGTCCTTTACTGCACTCGTTCTTTTCGATACCGGTGCAACGCATTCAAACATTTCAAGGGGATTTGTGGATAAGTATAAGCTGCCAACCCAAGCCCTTAGGTCGCCCATGTTAGTAACCTCACCAGGAACTGAGTATATGGCTAAGTTATGGTGTGATCAGTTGCCATTAAGGATTGGTAACTACATTTTCCCTTCGGACCTAATAGTATTGGAATCTCAAGGATTGGATGTGATATTAGGCATGGATTGGTTATCTAAGTATGAAGGGAATATTGAATGCGCCAGTAAGTCCATTTTGCTTACTACGCCAGAAGGAAAAAGGATCAAGTATGTATCCCGGCATGAGCCGAAAAGGAACAGATTAAATTCCTTATCAGGAGTTGTTCAGGAGGAAGTACCAGTGGTGAAAGATTTCCCTAACGTGTTTCCAGAAGAACTACCAGGAATGCCACCTGACAGAGATATAGAGTTTTTGATTGAGCTTTTGCCAGGCACAGGGCCAATTTCTAAGAGACCATATAGGATGCCCGCAAAGGATTTGGAGGAGATTAAGAAACAGATTAAGGAGTTACTGGATAAAGGATTCATACGCCCAAGTTCTTCGCCTTGGGGTTCGCCAGTACTTGTAGTGGAGAAGAAGGATGGATCGTTAAGAATGGTTGTTGATTACCGAGGATTGAATGCAGTAACAATCAAGAACAAGTACCCACTGCCGATGATCAATGATCTATTCGATAGATTGCAAGGAGCTAAGGTATTTTCCAAGATCGATCTGCGATCAGGGTACCATCAATTGAAGATTCGAGAGCATGATATACCTAAGACGGCTTTTACCACTTGGTATGGGTTGTACGAGTATACCGTTATGTCTTTTGGTATGACTAACGCACCAGCATACTTTATGAACCTGATGAACAAAGTATTTATGGAGTATTTGGATAAGTTCGTCGTAGTGTTCACAGATGATATATTGATCTTCTCAAAGGATGAAGAGGAGCATGTAGAGCATTTGCGTTTGGTATTGGAGAAGCTCAGAGAACATCAGTTGTATGCCAAGTATAGCAAATGCGAGTTTTGGTTGAAGGAAGTTGGATTCCTCGGACACGTTATATCCGGAGAAGGAATAGCAGTAGATCCCGCCAAGGTGGACATTGTGACAAATTGGGAAGCACCGACAAAAGTTGGAGAGATCCGGAGTTTTTTTGGACTGGCAGAATACTACCGGAGATTTATTGAGAATTTCTCGAGGATTGCAAAACCCATGATAGAGTTGTTAAAGAAGGACTCCAAGTTCAGTTGGACCGAAGAATGTGAGGCCAGTTTCTAGGAACTAAAGAAACGTTTGGTCTCATCACCTATGTTGATTCTGCCAGACCAACATAAGGACTATGAGGTGTACTGCGACGCTTCATGTCGAGGACTTGGAGCAGTTCTTATGCAGGAAGGAAGAGTTATTTTGTATGCTTCACGACAACTGAAACCTCATGAGTTGAACTATGCCACTCATGATTTGGAGTTAGCAGCCGTAGTGCATGCATTGAAGATGTGGAGACATTTTCTCATCGGAAACCATTGTGAAGTATATACGGATCACAAGAGTTTGAAGTATATATTCACTCAGAAGGAGCTGAATCTTAGGCAAAGGAGATGGCTGGAACTCATTAAGGACTATGACATGAGATTGCATTATCATCCCGGAAAGGCTAACGTAGTAGCTGATGCGCTAAGCCATAAGAGCCATGTCAATACCCTAATGACGGAGGAATTTCCAATGGAGTTAGCCGAGGACTTACGAGAACTACGTTTGGAGATAGTTCCGAGAGGCTACGTAGCAACACTAGAGATCCAGTCTACCCTGATGGATAAAATCAGAGAAGCTCAGAAAACTGACGAGGAGGTTGCCTCTATAAAGGAGAGGATGAGCGAAGGAAAAGCTAAAGGATTTCGTGAGGATGAACACGACACCTTATGGTTTGAGGACCGTATTTATGTGCCCAATGACCCGGGGATCAGGAAGTTGATTCTACAGGAGGCCCATGACTCACCATACTCGATTCACCCAGGAAATACTAAGATGTATTTGGATTTGAAGGACATTTTCTGGTGGACCGGTATGAAGAAAGATATTGCGGAGTATGTAGCAGTTTGTGATGTTTGTCAGAGAGTGAAGGCAGAACATCAGAAGCCGGCAGGATTGTTACAACCATTGCCAATACCCGAATGGAAGCGGGATAAGCTAGGCATGGATTTTATTACGGGATTACCCAAAACTCGTTCTGGCTATGACTCGGGTCGTAGTCGATCGTTTAACAAAGGTAGTTCATTTCATCCCCGTAAAGACTACTTATACCAGTGCAAAGTTGGCAAAGATATACATGACCCGAATTGTATGTCTGCATGGAGTTCCGAGGAGCATCGTATCAAATAGAGGAACCCAGTTTAGCTCAAAGTTCTGGAATCAGTTACACGAAACTTTGGGTACCAGGCTAGAGTTTAGCACAGCTTTTCACCCGCAGCTAGATGGACAGACTGAAAGAGTCAATCAGATTTTGGAGGATATGCTGAGAGCCTGTGCACTAGATTATGGATCTAGTTGGGACGAAAATTTGCCGTATGCCAAATTTTCTTACAACAACAGTTATCAATCCAGTTTGAAGATGGCCCCTTTCGAAGCGTTATACGGAAGGAGATGTAGGACTCCGTTGTCGTGGGACGAAGTTGGAGACCGCAAGCTGTTCGGGCCTGATTTGATCAAGGAATCGGAGCAGAAGGTGAAGTTGATTCGCGATAGGCTCAAGATAGCCCAGTCCAGGCAGAAGAGCTACGCAGATTCAAAACGCAAGGAGATCGTTTACGAGGTCGGAGATAGAGTTTATCTTCGAGTATCTCCACTTCGAGGAGTTAAACGTTTTGGAGTTAAGGGAAAACTAGCGCCCCGTTTTGTAGGACCCTATAAGATTATGGAACGTATGGGGGAAGTAGCCTACAAGTTGGAACTGCCCGAAGGATTGTCAGGAGTTCACGACGTATTCCACGTTTCCCAGTTGAAGAAATGCCACGCAGAGATGACCGAGATACCGCTGAGGGATACAGTGTCATTGGAAGCTATTTAGTTGGACAACGATTTGACCTATGAAGAGAAACCAGTGAAGATTCTTGAGTATGCCAGGCGAGTCACCCGCAACAAGGTTATCAAGTTTTGCAAAGTTCAGCGGAGTCACCACACCGAGGATGAAGGCACCTGGGAAAGAGAGGAAGACCTACGGAAGGACCACCCTCACCTATTTTCTTGCCAACCCGAATCTCGAGGGCGAGATTCATCTTAAGGGGAGTAGGTTTGTAACATCCCAAACTTTCAATTTGGATTGTTATACATTAGATCATTATGCATATCATATTTTCTTGCTTTTGGTGACCCAAGAAAATCCTAAGCAACTCAAGGACCCTCGGAGAGAGTTGGGGATTTCAATATTTTCATATTTGAGGTTTCTCAAATTTTGAAAATAGGATCATTTGATTTTATTTACTTTATCTTCAAGTATTTCTATTATAAATATATGAGAGAGGGAGTAAAATGACTCTCCCAAAAATAAAGAAATACGGAGGATTTAATAGAAAAATCAAATAAGTTTTATTTGGAGTTTTATTTGAATTAGGAAAAATTGCACGTTTTCAAAAATTGCATTTTAGTGCCAAGAAAATGTTCATCCTGTTCTAAATATTCCGTTTAGACGGTGAAAATTTGTTTTGGCAATTTTAGATTTTTATTTCTTTTTTTAGAGTTTTCTTTCTTCGTAGCGCCGGCGTAATTAGAAAAAAAAGAGAGGGGGACCCGACCCGACTGGGCCGAAGCCCAGCCGAGCCAGGCCCAGCGCGCCACCGCCATCCCCGCCAGCGCCGACGCCGTGGCCGAGCCGGACTGCTGCCGCCGCCGCCTTTTGCCCCTTCCCCAAGCCTCCAAGCCCCCTATATATATATACAGCCCTCCCCCCTCTGCCGCACACCGCCACGCCGCTTCGCAGTCGCCGCTGCAAGCCGCCGCAATGCCGCGAGCCAGCCGCCCCGCCGCCTCGTAGCCGCACGCCGCCTCGCCGCCCCGCCGCCGCCGCCGCAACGCCGCCGCCGCTGCTGCTTCCCACCGCCGCCACCACCGCCGCCGCTGCCCGCCGCCCGCCGGTCGTCGACGAGGTAGCCGCCCGATTTTTCTCTTAAGAAGATCGTCGGTTTTTTTAAGAACCCTAGTCGGTTTTTCTTTAGATCGGTTTTCTGTTTTTTTCTGGTTTAGTTAATTAGTAAACGTTCACCCATTCGTTCGTTCTAACGAACGAGTTCGTCGTTTAGTCTTAGCTGACGATCGTTCGTTCGTTAAGCTGTATTAGTTTTCTTTTTCTAGTTTATTTTCTGATCGCGATCTCTGATCCGATCTTCGTTTTAGTTTATCTTTTCGCTCGTTTATCGGAATCAGGCGATTCAAGCGCCTGGAGTTTCATCTCGAAATTCTCTTTCCGTTTAACCTAGTAACTCAAGCGTTTGCCTCTGCTAAATTTGGACTTAGGTCCAGATTGGTTCGGTAGTTGTTTTTCTTTCGCCGTTTGTCTTTCGTTGCTTTTCTTTTGCCGTTTCTTTTAAAAACCAGAGTTCTTAAGTTGAACTTTCTGGTTAGATCTCTTATTCAAGTTTTACCCGTGCATTAGTTAAGTACTTATTGTGTGCTTGTTTGTTTACAATAGAGTACCCGTAGAGCATCGCTTGCTACTTTGAATCTCTAGGTTTTGCGGATCATCAGCAAGGCAAGTAACACTTTGATCATACTTTCCAATTACCCAGTTTTCATTGCATTAGTCAAACCCTCACACATTGCATGAGTAGAATCAATTAACTTGTGGGACTGGGAAGTAGATTGAGGTAGTATCTATTACCTGCATTACATTCAAACCTTTGGGAGTTACTTCTACGTTTGCTGTTAGGCCATGCTATGCTCGTAGACGTGGATTGGGTGAGTGTATCCATGACAGATGTGAGTTTGTTAATTAATGGTTCAACTTAAGGTGGCAACATTAACACACATCTGGGTGGATTGAGGCACCTGGGTATTCCAGCGATTGCCTGTTTTTCTTTTGGACCGCCACCCAGGCTCAAAGGGATCATGAGATTATTCATACTAGAAACTTCCGTGTGTAGCCACAATGCTATTATGGGCTCTAGCATAGTTGACTAAGTTGTGCGAACTCTTACAGTGGTGGACTAGCAGATGTAGGGGATGTAGGTTGGTACGGTCCACCAGTTTTTAAGGTGCTAGTACTTCTGAAAGACTGTGTCTCGGTCATCCGTTTCTCGAACATCCTGGAGTGCAAGAATTTAGACGGAGGCGATCGAGTCTTGCGGGGAAAAGTGCACAAACCTCTGCAGAGTGTATAAACTGAACATGATTAGCCGTGTCCCCGGTTATGGACGTCTTGAGTATCTAGTACCTGGATATCATTTGAATCTCATCATGTTACTTTAATTAATATTGTTGGGTTTAATGATGATTTATTAATTGGTGTTGAGAGGATGTCTATCTTCTCAACGATGCTTCAACTACCATGATAGTTAATTAAAATATATTCCTTTGAAGTAGGGAAAAATTGGCTTTACGCAAAAACTGTAACCATAGAGCTTTCCACCAGCCATATTGCATATAGTATAGCTTTACTTTTGTTAATCTCTATGTGTTATTTTGCTAGTATATTCCATGTGCTGACTCGTTTTCGGGCTGCAACGTTCATGTTGCAGACTTTTCAGACGACGAGTAAGGTGCCTTATAGGTCGTAGTTCTATACTCAGTGATGCCTTTGGAGTTGATGGACTCACTTATCTTCCAAGCCTTCCGCTTTTATCGTGTTAGATGGCCTTAAGCCATTTCTATTGTAATAAGTTCATCGTTGGAACTATCGATGTAATAAGTGTGTGGTTGCTACTCTGTTATAAATCCTTCAAGTACTATGCGTGTCAGCATTACTGATCCAGGGATGACACTCATGCATAGAGATCGGACTGTTTGAGGTCTGATCGCTACAAGCATAAAACTAGAAGTGGAAACAAATAGCCTGGCAATATTAAGTGGGTGTATGTAGCCTATAGGTAAAGTATATCTAGGAATAATTCACTCCTATCAAGCATTTCAAACAGGACCATATGATTTTCAGCATCTCTTTCAGGAACGAGTTGTACTGCATACTTTTTTGACTTGTAGATTACAATTTTCCAGTCCAACAAAATGGTATTTTTCCAAATGCACACACAGGAATGGTGCAGCAACTCCCAGATCATGTAAGGTGCATTGTAAATAGCTAAGATAATAGAAGGTCAATATTGCAAAAACAGGACGGTGAGATGTGTTTTACTTGGGCTTTGTATCCATGAGAACACAATTAGAGCTGGCATTAAAACTTCTAGCCTCTGTGTAGCACAAAAGATATGAGAACCAATTCTATAAACTGTCGGAACTGTAGCTTAAACAGATATAGAAAATGTGTGCTACAAAAACTATGGAAGTGACATGCGGCAACAAACTGGAAGATGCCAACTTACAAATACCGCACATTCTTTCAGTTTGCTAAGTGCACGTGGTCAAGTCAGATCTCTCCAAGTTCAAGTTAGATCAGCTAAAGAAATTCTATCTAAAAAAGGTTGCAAACGAATATTCTAGCCTGAAATAAACTCCATTATGTTCATTGCGAAAGCAGAGCAACTGCAATGGCAAAGACCAGGATTTCCTGTTCTTGAGGTGTAAATACACCAATGGACCGATAGTTTTCTCTGGAATTTCCATGTAGAAAATAAGCCATGACCAGGAATGTAAAATCAAAAGAGATGGCTGGGAAGACTTAACCAATCAACACTCTTCTTTTGACACAACAAATTATAAAGAATGCTCTATTTCGCAACACATCAAAAGGAAAACACTGGCTTATTTATAAGCTTAGTTGAAGTGATTACAATTTGGCGTGAACTTTCTCCAATGTGGCAGGCACAATTTACATAGTGTGATCAAACTACAGGTAGTTATTAATCTCATCAGTTACAATCTTTGCCACCTGATATACCAGGAACATGCTAGTAATTATTTATAAGAGCTAAGAAAACACCAAACATACTGTGTGCCCTAATATATCCCAGTGCAGGTGCTTACCTTAGTGTTCGCAAACTCAATGAATCCATAATGCTTAGAGGAACAACCATAGGTGAGTATGAATCGTAAGATTGCATTCGTATAGCTAGGTGTTGAGTCTAGAGGAACAACCATTGATGTAGTTTTTCACCCATATGTTCAGTATATAAGTAAATGATGAATCTGGACAACACGGAAGCGCTAATATAGTCAACCAGTGTTGTCAACCCATTCTTATATATGGGTGTTCAATCTAGACCAACAACCAACTACTATTTAGGTATCTTCTGCGAGAGACAACTTTTGGCATATACAAGACTAATTTACAACCATATCATCATCTGTATTTAAGTAAAGGATGAATCTGATCGACTATTTTTTTCCTAATTTGGAACCAAATTAAGCAGCTTTAGTTCCTCATGTTCGATCATTTGGTCTGTGGTTTTATGTTCCATATAAGACATTCAGTGATGCACCATTGCCAAATAGTATAAAGCAAATGACCCGATGAACTATTGTACGTGCATAGAAGAGGAAGGAACAGAGCATTTACCCGAGGTGAGGAGCACTTGCCGCCGACCTCTGTGCCCTTGCTTTCGGCCTCACGGCGTCTCCCACGGGCTTGCTTGCCAGGCGGGCCGAGGACCAGCACGAACGCCACATGTCGGCGCCGCTGCTCGTCATCTTCTCCTCCCCGTCACCCTCGAGTTAGGTTGTGGTACAGGGGAGCAACAAGCACCGTGCGACACGAGGGAAGAGGGTGCAGATCTCACTGCAGAGTGGCGGTCCGTGGCGGTGGCAGGCGCGGGAGAGGAGGTATGGCGGCTGTGTTGTGGAGCGGCGGCGAGAGACGGGGGTGAGACCTTGACGAGCTGTTGGTCATGGGTCGGAGCTCCATGGATGGCGGTGGCGGCAGCGCGGCCGGATCTCCATGGCGGTGTCCAGGGAGAGAGCACAGGGAGGAACCAGTGGTTGCCCCGTCACTCGTCGTCTCCCTTGGCGTCTGAGCTCGACGGCGGCACGGATCTAGAAGCCTTGCCATGGGATCTGGCGGTGTCGGCCTGCTCGATCTAGGGGCCTATAAGATAGGGAGAGGAGGGAATCGTGAGAGGAGACACGGGAGGGCGTAGGAGGGGATACGGGAGGTAGTGGTATCGCGGGGTGGAGGGTGGCCGACAGACCCGTTCGTCTTACCCATAGTAGTAGCGCGGGTGAACAACACGGGCTACTGCTATCCACTTAGTAGTAGTGCGGATTTAGCACCACGTGCTACTACGACTGTCTATTCGAGGAGGCATGACGGAAATTATTTAGTAGTAGCGCAGATTTTTGTACCCTCGCTACTACTATGGGTTACTAGTAGCGTGTTTTTACTGCGCTCGCTACTACTAACTAGCAGTAGCGCATGACAAATAACCCACGGTACTAGTAAGCTACTGTCTATAAGGTTTTTCCTAGTAGTGTATATGCATGCATGTATTGCAATTAATACATTGGAAAATATAATTTTTTGAGGAAAACAAAAGTGTTAATTGGGCGATTTTGTAAACTACAAAAAGTATTCCACCACTCACCATCTACCTTGGTTGGTGAGATTTTTGAATTGAGCCCTATAAGGCTAGTTGTAATGGGGAGTATCATATTCTACTATCATGCATATATATGATAGTATAGGATACTACTTCTGTAATGCATAGTATCATAAGTTAGCATCTTAGGTTGCCTTATTAATTTTCATGCATCACACAAAGTAGTAGTACAACATTTAATATGACACGATATCATGATATGATACCAAATCCTCTCTTTCCTCATTTAATTATGTGCCACATCATCCAGACAATCTAGTTGGCATGCATGATACCGCTTATGATAATTACCATTACAACCAGCCTAAATCGGAAATGAGGGAGTATGAGACTAGCTAGCCACAATGGAGAGTAACATACACTAGTAACATACACATATCCCTAGACTATATATGTTACTACCGTCATAGTGGGTAGTAACATAAGTGTGGTGTCATGCGAAGCTTCATTTATTAGGTTATAGCCTCATCTTGCATTGGGACATGTGATGTTACAGTAACTAGCTAAGTTACTGAAACTATCTCTCTCCTCATTAACTTATTGCCACATAAAGCAAGTTTGCTGAGTTGGAGTCGATGTTACCGCTGAAGTTACTCCCACTGTGGCTAGTCTGATACTAGCTGGTCATCTATGATATACTAGCTACCTCACTAAGAGCATGGTTAATAATACAGCCAAGGGTCGGCTATAAGAAGTTGCGATGTCATATACAGCCAACCTCTTAACGGGCATGTACAATAATAAGTTTTATATACGTACTAGTTTATCAATAGTTGACCCACCTTACATCCTCACAAAGTGTCTTGGGTCTCGTGTTGTAGCTAGCTCTACTAACCAAGAGCCCGCTTCTCTTCTCTTTCCTCCAACTAATAAGCACATATATATTATTCTATTCCTTATAGCCTGCTTAGACTACCCACAGTGGGAGTAACATAGGTAGTAACATCACGCGTATCCGATAACATAGATGACGTGGCAAGCAATAAATGAAGAAAGAGAGGAAAGTGTTAACATAGCTAGTTAGACTAGCCACAATGGGTAGTAACATAGACTAGTAACATGCACATGTTACTAGTCTATGTTACTACCTCTATAGTGGGGAGTAACTTATGTGTGGTAACATGCAACACTTCATTTATTAGGCTATAGACTCATTTTGCCTTGATATGTGTGATGTTACTCATACTACTAGTAACTAGGTATGTTACCACTTTCCTCCATTTCTTCATTTATTGCTTGCCACATCATCTATTTTATCTAGATATGTGTGATGTTACTACCTATGTTACTCCCACTATGGGTAGTCTTACTAGCAGTATGAGTAACATCACACATCTCAAGGTAAGATGAGTCTATATAACCTAATAAATAAAGTGTTGCATGTTACTACACATATGTTACTCCCCATTGTGGCTAGTCTTATGTCACTCTATTGTGTAACTATAGAGGTAGTAACATAGACTAGTAACATACTATGTTACTACCCATTGTGGCTAGTCCTATGTCACTCTACTGTGTACTTGCTCTAATGCATAGTATCATAGAGTAGCTAGTATCATATGTAGTACTGATACGTCCAAAACGTATCTATAATTTCTGCTTGCTCCATGCCTCTTTTGGGTGATATTGCTATGATATTTATACACTTCCATACACTTTTGATCATATTTGGACTAACCTATTAACTCAGTGCACCCCAGTGCCAGTTTTTGTTTTCTGCTGTTTTTGTATTTCAAGTTTTCCCGTCACGTAAACTGCCAGAAAAATCCCGGAAAAATTATATAAAAAATCAGCGTTCCAGAAGCTTCCCAGCAACCAAAGTACAGCCGGAGGGGGGCCACCAGGGCACCAGGCGCCCTGGTGGCGCGGCCCCCCTCCTGGCCGCGCCGGGGGGGCGCCTGGGCCCCCCAGGCCTCCGTTGATGCCCCCCTTTGGCATATATTTATATCGTGTCCCGAAACCCTCGAGAGGGGAACCCTTTCTCGCAATCTCATCTCTGTTCCGCCGCCGCCGTGCTTCCAAGATCGGGAGCTCCAGGAGAACTCTTGCCGGCACCCTGTCGGAGGGGAGGATCACCACCGGGAGCCTCTCCACCACCATGGACGCCTCCCGGATGAGTTGTGAGTAGTCTCCCTTGGACCATGGGTCCATGACCAGTAGCTATGTGATGTTCTCCTCCCGTTCTTGTTCTTCACTAATTAGTCCTCATGAGCTGCCCTACATGATCGAGGCACATATGTAATCCTTATGCTGTTGCTATGTTGAGTTTGCTGGGATCCGATGGATTGTGAGATTATGTTCAGATTGTGTTTGAGTAATATATTTGATCTACCTCTTTTATATTTATGTTCGTAAGTAAATCTTGCATGTTCTCCGTTGTTATTTATTGCTTTGGCCAAGTAGTAGGTAGTGACTCCAAGAGGGAACGTTATGCTTGATTGTGGGTTCATGCCCCTCGATGCGGAGATCCATGGATCACAGAAAAATCTCTCCCCATGGCCTTTCGCCTCTGAAAGCGAGAATTCGCGTGGCTGAAGCTGAAGCAGCTACTTTCGAAGTAACAGAAAGAAAAGCAACGACTGGAGTGGGGGAGTCAGAGTGGAAAAGAGGATTCCTCGCTTCTTTCTCTCACCCATTCAGTGACTTTGGCACTGGACGTTCCAAAAACGGGTGACTAGCTTGAGTGACAGAAACATGAGTCTAGGGGATGTGCTATTGCCACAAGGGGGAAAACAACGGAGCTTGTGCCCGCGGGTGCAAGGATTGTTTACTTTACGCAAAGTTCTTTTAATGCAGTTGTCTGTTGCTTTGAGTTTACACTATGGGTGGGACTCGCAACTTAATACCAGCGAGATGTTCTGGATAGATATTTCAAGGTGGATGATTAGTAGTAGATGCAGATGGATTTCGGTCTACTTGCCTTGGCGTACCGCCCATGCTTTGAACCTCTACCTTTCTTGTAACATAGTTAGCATTGGTTTGCGCACATAATTCTGTCAATTGCCCAGCTGTAATTCGTTTACCTCACATAGTTGTTTTATCGTCTTTTGGGAGAGAGACATCACTAGTGAACATCATGGGACCCCGGTCCATATTACCATCACTGATCACATCCGCTATTTACTTTCTGCTTTTATTTACTATTTGCAGCATTACCTATCACTATTATCACTTGCGTTTGATCCTTTGTAAACTACAAGGCCGGAGAGATTGACAACCTCTCTGTACTCGTTGGGAGCAAAGTTATTTGTATCTGTGTGCAGGTCCACGTTGATTGCTAATATCTGGTGCCGTTAGCAGCTGACACCTTCTTGTTGAAACTGGGAGTCTCAGGGAAATCGATCCTTGGTATCTTTGCCAAGGGAAAACTTCCGCTACACTTCATCTCAAACCTTCCACTTGGGGTAACCAACGAGGGGCGAGAAGCCATCAAGCAAAGTTTTCTGGCGCCGTTGCCGGGGACTCCACTCTTCAAGATAGTGGAGTTGCACACTATCTTTTACCTTTGCTTTTTAGTCTTGTTAGTTTACCTTTCAGTTTTTTGCTTTAGTATCTTTTATCGAAAATCACAAAAATAGTTATCTTGCTTGCTTGCTACTATGGGTTCCACCGAGAACACCAAGTTGTGTGACTTCACTAGTCACAACAATGATGACTTTATCTGCACACCTATCACTACACCTGCCACTTCAGCACCTTCGTATGAAATTAAACCTGCTTTCCTGAACCTAGTTATGAAAGATCAATTCTCCGGTGTTGTAGATGATGCTGCTTTACACTTAAACAATTTTGTTGAACTCTGTGATATGCAAAAGTACCAAGAAATAGATGGTAATATTGTTAAGCTTAAGCTTTTTCCTTTCTCCTTGAGAGGAGGAGCTAAAATTTGGTTTCAGTCTTTGCCTAGAAATAGCATAGATTCATGGGACAAGTGCAAAGATGCTTTTATTGGAAAATACTATCCACCAGCTAAAATTATCCAACTAAGGAGTAACATAATGAATTTTAAACAATTGGATAATGAACACGTTGCCCAAGCTTGGGAACGTATGAAATCTCTTATCAAGAACTGCCCTACTCACGGTTTGACTACTTGGATGGTTATCCAAACTTTTTATGCAGGCTTGAACTTTACCTCGCGGAACTTGTTAGATTCGGCCGTGGGAGGAACCTTTATGTCAACAACACTTGGTGCTGCCACAAAGCTTCTCGATGAGATGATGACCAACTATTCCCAATGGCACACCGAACGCACTCCAACAGGTCGGAAGGTAAACTCTGTCGAGGAGATTTCCTCCCTAAATGAAAAAGTTGACTTGATCATGTCTCTACTTTCGAAGCAATCTTCTGTTGATCCTCGTGATGTTCCTTTAAATTCTTTGATTGCTCAAGAACAAGTAGATGTGAACTTTATCTCTAGAAACAATTTTAACAACAATGCTTATAGGAGTAATTTTTGTAGCAATCCTAGACCGTTCCCCTCTAATTCCTATGGGAACAACAATGCTTATCCTATCACCAAGAACTCCACTACTAAACTAGAGATTATGCTTAAAGATTTTATCACTACCCAAAAAGCCTTCAATAAGAGTGTAGGAGAAAAACTAAACAAACTAGATGATCTCTCTTCGAAGGTAGACAATTTAGCCAATGAGGTAGAATTGCATAAAATTAGAACTTCTCCTCTTGAGGAGAGGAAGGTCACTCCTATGAATGCTATTCAAGTGCAAATTAATGAAAATATTAGGATGATGGCTAAACTTAAAGAGAGATGGGCTAGAGAAAGGGAGGAAGAAGATAGAATTAAGAACCTTCCTACCCACCACACTGTTGCTACTATCCAAGTTGTTGAGGATCCAAACTCTTAGCACCCAATGCACTCCTGGTCCCATTGGACCTATTAATGGTGATGCTATGACTACAGAAACTACCAAACAAGTGAACCTAAAGGACAACACTACCACCTTACTTGATAGTAGTGACCTTGATTTTGATAGTTGCACTCTTACCGAAGTTATTGATTTCCTTCACAAGATGTCTAGAGATCCCCGCACTAGCACGCTTAACCTTGCCTTCACAGAGCATATCACTAATGCTCTTATCAAAGCTAGGGAGGAGAAACTTAGAGTAGAAGCCTCCATACCTAGAAAGCTAGAAGATGGTTGGGATCCTATGATTAAAATTAAGTTGAATAACTTCTCTTGCTATGCTTTATGTGATGTTGGAGCTAGTACCTCCGTTATGCCCAAAAGAATATATGATATGCTTAAATTGAAACCTTTTGATTCTTGTTCTTTTGGTGTTCGTCTCGTTGATTCTTCCATAAAGAAACCTTTGGGGAGGATCGATGATGTTCTTATCATTGTCAATGACAATTACGTTCCCGTTGATTTTCCTATTATGGACATTGAATGTGAACCTTCTTGTCCAATTATTTTGGGACGTCCTTTTCTACGCACCGTTGGTGCTATCATTGACATGAAAGAGGGGAATATAAAATTCCAGTTTCCTCTCAAGAAAGGGATGGAACACTTCCCTCGAAAGAAGATTAAGTTACCTTTTGAGTCCGTTATACGGGCTAGCTATTCTTTTACTCTTGATAAAACTTGATCTCTTTGCATTATGCCTAGCTTAAAGGCATAAAAGAAAGCGCTTTTGGGAGGCAGCCCACATGAATAAAATTTTTATTTTGCTTTTGTTGTGTCATGATGTTGTTAACTACAATAGCATCATCATTGTATCTTTGCTTTTCAACTTTGTGCCAAGTGTAGCCTCTGATTGCAAGAAAGTTCAAAAGTTGTGACGTGCTGTCCAGGAAACAGATTCTGTCCTTGGATAGAAAAATTCGTATAAAATCACCAGATCATCTTTTTGGTCTGAATTGTTTTGACAGCGTGCTCTATACAATTGTCTTTCATGCGTCTGTTCTGAGTTTTTTGATTAAAGTTGCAGAAGTGCCCCGAAAAAATCATTTACTACCTGTTGTTTTGTTTTTCACAAATTCTGTCCTGTTTTGCCTTTCCTTCATTTTGCAAACCTTGAGCTTGCTTTTTCTTTGCAAAAACCTTTTGGCAATCTTGAGAAACAGTAGACCTTCAAGAATATCCTTATTTCCAGCAAGGAACAATTATTTTATTATGGGTACTAACCTCGCTAATCAGATTATGATGAGTTATGTATGAAGGGAGTTTTCAAGTGTGCGAGGGAAGATGATAAAAAGATTCAGGAGTGTCAAACGCTCAAGCTTGGGGATGCCCCCATGCACCCCCAAGAAATATTCAAGGAGACTCAAGCGTCTAAGCTTGGGGATGCCCCCGTGCATCCCCTTCTCCATCAACATTATCAGTTCATCTTTCGTTCCACTATATTTTTATCACTTCATGTGTTATGTGCTATGCTTGGAGCGTCTTGCTTTTAGTTTTCCTTTTTAGTTTTCCTTAGCTTTTCATAACGAATCGGAACTCAGCTTTCTTTATGTGGGAGAGAAACACGCTCCACTTCTACCTAGAACATAACATAGAATTTTCATGTCTATCTTTGCTGTGTGTGTTCTTTGTCTTTCAATAGCTACTATCATGTTCAGCTCTTAGTATTCATGCTTATCTTTTTAAAGAGCTTTTGTTTAGTTGGTTGCTTGAACTCTCTTTAGTTATCATGCTTATCTTATTAAGAGAGTTTGCTTCTGTTGCATTGATAAAAATGCTACGTGCATAATGGTGCTTAGTAGTTCATGTTTTCTTATGGTTAGCCTCAAATAGCTGGGGGGTTTCCAATGTGTTATTGGAGTACCAACATGATTTGTTTGCCTATGATGTGGTATGGTTTAGTAATATCTTCCTTCAAGAATTCATTTTGATTGACTTGGCGTATGCTCACGCATATTTAAGACTGTAAAGAAAGTCTGTCAAGCCTTGATGATCTTTTGTTTCTGAGTAGCGATATAACTACCATGCCTGATTCAATGTTGCTTTGTCGCTCTGCATGATTATGACCGTCATTGCTCTCTTAGTTGGTCGCCCCCAGTCTTTTGCTAACCTCCACCTGTACTAAGCGGACTGACTGCTTGTGCATCCAAATTCTTTTAAACCAGTTATGCCATATGAGTCCACCATACCTTCCTACATGGTATTTACCTGCCATTCCTAACGAAGACTTTCATGTACCATCTCGAAATTATTCAAAAAAAATGCATTCCTATTTTGTGCCTCTGTTTTAACTCCATGAGGAAGTAGTAGTTAATTCATGATCTTTTTAAGTTTGACAAGCTTCACCCCGGGATTGCATGTCTAATGCAAACCCATAACACGAGAAGGAACTGGCATTGAGTGCGCCCGGCTCAAAATTAATATAACAAACAAACCCTCCTTCACACTTTGTTCATTAGAAATTAGAAAACTTTGGCAGTGATAAACAAAGGAGATTAAGAGGATGTGATCGTCCTCATTCGGGAGTCGTTCCTCGAAACTTGTCCATCTCAAGAAGTGATTGAGCTAACTGCTAGCATTCGTTGACGAAACATGCATGATCTAAAAATATATATTATTACCTCAGTGTTTTAAAACCAAGAGCTCTGGTACATGTTTTGTCTTTGTTTCCGACTACGGGTTTTCAACCTTGCCAACAAAAGCCACGGTTCGAGAGTCTCCACCTTCTTTTAAAGCACCAACTACTGAGAGCATGATTGTCATTCTGAGTGTAATGTGCATTGTCCCAAAGTAGCATTGTCTTTTGCATGATTCTGATATCGTTTATTTTGAAATCATTGTATCTAGTCATCACTTAAACCTTGGAGGTGCCCCTGCATTTATGTTTTGCTTCACTAAAGGGGGCAAGCGAGATATCACTTTATCATATTTGCACACCATGCTCATTACAAATCTATTTGATGTTTCAGTATCATATTGTAAAACTTTCAGTTCTTTTGTGATTTTCTCATGAGGCAACTTAATTACTACAGATTCATTGTCTCAGTAAGCTTTTGTCATATGACTATGAAAAGTCCTATACGGTTAATAGCATGTCACCACATAAATTATTCTTGTTATCATTTACCTACTCGAGGACGAGTAGGAATTAAGCTTGGGGATGTTGATACGTCCAAAACATATCTATAATTTCTGCTTGCTCCATGCCTCTTTTGGGTGATATTGCTATGATATTTATACACTTCCATACACTTTTGATCATATTTGGACTAACCTATTAACTCAGTGCACCCCAGTGCCAGTTTCTGTTTTCTGCTGTTTTTGTATTTCAGGTTTTCCCGTCACGTAAACTGCCAGAAAAATCTCGGAAAAATTATATAAAAAATCAGCGTTCCAGAAGCTTCCCAGCAGCCAAAGTACAGCCGGAGGGGGGCCACCAGGGCTCCGAGCGCCCTGGTGGCGCGACCCCTCTCCTCGCCGCGCCAGGGGGGCGCCTGGGCCCCCCGGGCCTCCGCTGATGCCCCCCTTTGGCTTATATTTATATCGTGTCCCGAAACACTCGAGAGGGGAACCCTTTTTCACGATCTCACCTCTGTTCCGCCGCCGCCGCGCTTCCAAGATCGGGAGCACCAGGAGAACTCTTCCCGGCACCCTGTCGGAGGGGAGGATCACCACCGGGAGCCTCTCCACCACCATGGACGCCTCCCGGATGAGTTGTGAGTAGTCTCCCTTGGCCCATGGGTCCATGACCAGTAGCTATGTGATGTTCTCCTCCCGTTCTTGTGCTTCACTAATTAGACCTCGTGAGCTGCCCTACATGATCGAGGCACATATGTAATCCTTATGCTGTTGCTATGTTGAGTTTGCTGGGATCCGATGGATTGTGAGATTATGTTCAGATTGTGTTTGAGTAATATATTTGATCTACCTCTTTTATATTTATGTTCGTAAGTAATTCTTGCATGTTCTCCGTTGTTATTTATTGCTTTGGCCAAGTAGTAGGTAGTGACTCCAAGAGGGAACGTTATGCTTGATTGTGGGTTCATGCCCCTCGATGACTAGCTTGAGTGACAGAAACATGAGTCTAGGGGATGTGCTGTTGCCACAAGGGGGAAAACAACGGTCCTTGTGCCCGCGGGTGCAAGGATTGTTTACTTTACGCAAAGTTTTTTTAATGCAGTTGTCTGTTGCTTTGAGTTTACACTATGGGTGGGACTCACAACTTAATACCAGCGAGATGTTCTGGATAGATATCTCAAGGTAGATGATTAGTAGTAGATGCAGATGGATTTCAGTCTACTTGCCTTGGCGTACCGCCCATGCTTTGAACCTCTACCTTTCTTGTAACATAGTTAGCATTGGTTTGCGCATATAATTCTGTCAATTGCCCAGCTGTAATTCGTTTACCTCACATAGCTGTTTCATCGTCTTTTGGGAGAGAGACATCACTAGTGAACATCATGGGACCCCGGTCCATATTACCATCACTGATCACATCCGCTATTTACTTTCCGCTTTTATTTACTATTTGCAGCATTACCTATCACTATTATCACTTGTGTTTGATCCTTTGTAAACTACAAGGCCGGAGAGATTGACAACCTCTCTGTACTCGTTGGGAGCAAAGTTATTTGTATCTGTGTGCAGGTCCACGTTGCTTGCTAATATCTGGCGCGGTTAGCAGTTGACACCTTCTTGTTGAAACTGGGAGTCTTAGGGAAATCGATCCTTGGTATCTTTGCCAAGGGAAAACTTCCGCTACACTGCATCTCAAACCTTCCACTTGGGGTAACCAACGAGGGGCGAGAAGCCATCAAGCAAGTACTTTATTTATATTGTCATGCATGACACATAGTAGCATAGCATTTATTATGATACTGTTTCATGATATGATACTTCACCCTCTCTTTATTCACTTAATTAATTATATGATAGGTCATCAAAATTGCCTAGTTGGCATGCATGATACTAGCTATGATACCCCCTTACTATCAGCCTAGCAAAGGTGTACGGAACATTTGTGCGTCGCTTTGTGAGTTTTCATCCGTTTGTTCGAGAAGCGGGGAGAAGTTTCAAACATTTCGGTCGCGAGGTACGGCCACTAGCGTAGGCCTAGTTGGTATTTTAAATACAGGAAATTCAGATGGAGTTCGGACATCATCAAAATCGATGTGTGCTTGTGGCGTGCTCTCACGACCCCGTGGAAAAAATTGGTAAAGGTTGGCACAAGTTTTGATGACCGCTCCTTCCAAACCGGAGCATCTCACATGAAGGATCATGGTTTTCCAAAAGGAGACGTGTCAATTCAAACTCCTGTAGCCGGTGACTTCATCGTTTGGCCTCATAAAAATTTCCAGTTGTAATTATACCATGGGTTTGATTTTCTGGCGCATTTCAGGAATCGTTAGCTATATTTAAGACATTTCTTAGATTAACGTGCATTTTGTGCATAAAAATAAAATTACAACTGGAACTGCATGTGCTGTCGAAAGGGATGAGGATCGTCGTTTGATCTGCGAGCATCTAATGGTGTAGACGTACGATCCATGGGGTTTGGGTTCTGGCCAATCAGAAAGAACGACTCACATCGTGGGCGAGGTGGCGGGGTTTTGTCGGCACACGGCTTTCATCAAGCAGATTGCATATTTTTGTTCAAACATACTGTAGTGAGATCAATTGAGTGTGCTACCTCTATGATATAATAATAATAATAATCATAACAAAAAACAGTTCATATTCATTACCAGAGCTGATAGCATATCAAGGTCAACATATTAACGGTTCTTACATCAATAGAAAACAGGGCATAACTCACAAATTTAGTACACGCGATAGTTCTAAATTGAACGAATTAAGTTGGAGGGTAGGCATAAATTCCCAAGTACATGGGGGAACTCGGATCATTAAGTTGACCCCGAATGAACTTGGGGTTTTTGATGATTTTATGCTGCTCTGTTATACGGGTGCATGATCCCTTGGCTGGAAACCCATCAAATTCATCGTACTCGTCCTCATCGGCAACATCGTCGACACCCAGTACCCTTCTCTTCCCATGCATCGCTAAATGGTCGTTCTTATGCAAGGGGTCTTCCACAAAGAAAATCTGGGTAGCATCGCTGGCAAGAATGAATAGGTTCGTGTGATATGCCATCGTTGTCCTGTTAACACATGTCTTCCTGTACTCATCAATACTTACATGACCAAGAGGGATCCATGCGCACCTGAATAATGCCACCTTAACTTTCACATAGTCAAGCTCCCAAATCTCTTTGATGGTTCCATAGTATACCCTTTTATCAGCTTCATTTATAGTCATGCATTCTATTCGAACAAAGTTATTCTGATACGAGGTCTTCTTATCACGTTCCTCAGTGTAGAACACATATCCATTTATGTCATATTCTTGGTATGTCAACACCGTAGGTGATGTGTTTTGTGCCAACCACATAGCAATGTCATCGATGGATCCTTGTGCTAAATGATTCTTCAGCCATTCGGCGTAGTTCTTAGTGTGCTCCTTCATATCCACATCTGATGAAGGCACCATTGGTAAGAAGCTTCGGCGTATCTCCGCCAAGTGTTCTTCGGCATAAGCATTGAGAACTGGGCTGTTAAGAAGTACCGTCAAATGGGCTTTCTCTGCCAATTCTCCAGGTGCAGCCATTTGCGTGCCAGCAAGGACCGGCTTACCTTTCAGCCTTCCCTCGTGGCGAGAGAGCGGCAAACCTATAGGTCTTTGTTTCATGTATTCGGTGCAAAACTCAACCACCTCCTCCGTGGTATAACCTTGTAGGATGCTTCCCTCTAGATGGTTTCGGTTCCAACAAAAGCGCTTCAGTATTCCCATGAACCGCTCGAAGGGATACATGTTGCGAAGAAACGTAGGACCATAATACTTTATGTCGTCGACAAGGTGCACAGTGAGATGGACCATGACATTAAAGAATGACGGTGAGAAAAAATCTCTAGGTTGGACAATACTCTTGCAATATTTTCTTGCATATGATCCAACTCTCCAGGCTCTACAACTTTCTGCCATAGTTGGTTGAAGAAATCACAGAGGTCAATGAGTTTGTTTCTTATATCTTTGTCCATCAGATTCCTGATGGCCACCGAGAGGGTTTGTGTCAACAGTACGTGGCAATCATGTGACTTCAAGTGTCCCACCTTCATTTTACCTGAGCTCACATCCACGAGACTTCTAATGTTTGTGCAGAAGGAAGAGGGTGTCTTAACTGACAATAAATAGGTGAAGAACTGTGTTTCTTCTTTTGTACTGAAATTGTAACTCTGGCGAGCTTTGATGAATTTGTCATCATCTTCTGCTTCACTCTTGCGTTGTGATTGATAAGCAAGCATATCGAGCCATGAACAGTCACCATCCTTTCTTTTACCTTTAGTCTTGAGCAGAGTACCAAGGATGCTTTCACATATGTTCTTCTCTACAAGCATGACATCGATGCGGTGACGTACACGTAGAATCTCCCAGTAAGGTAATTTCTAGAACACAGGTTTCTTCTTAAACACTTGATCCTTGGGTGTTTTTTCACCGTCAAAGGGTGGTTCTTGCCAAGCACAACATTAATTTTTTAGCCATGTTGTGGACCACCTCCCCATCATAGGGTCTTGGGCCTGCACATGCCTCTGCCGTACCATCAAATTCAGCTGTCATCTTTCGGTATGGGTGACTTTTCCGTAATAACCTACGATGACGCAAATACACTATTTCACGCGAGTTGGGAAGTCTTCTGCTAGCTGTCCTATCCATGCATGTGACACATCCTACATCTCCCCTTGTTTTCTGCCCCGATGTGTTGCCTAATGCTGGCATATCTTGAATGGTGTGCACCAGCATCGCATGTAGATCGAAAATCTCCTTTCTGTAAGCATCATAACATTTTACAGCAGGCACATCTATCCACACTGTCAGCAGTTCTTCTACCAGTAGCTGAAAGTAAATGTCGATGTCATTTCCAGGTTGCTTCAGGCCTTGGTAATCATTGACATCATCATGTATTTTTTCTTCACACACAACCAAGGAGCTAGGTTATATATGCACAAAATAATCGGCCATGTGCTGTTATTGGTGCTCATATCGCAAAATGGATTCATCCCATCAGTACACTCCCCGAGCCTTATACTTCTAGGATCCCTGGCAAAATTTTCAAACTTTTTGTCGATTAATTCCCACTCAGCCCTATCTTTCGGGTGCCTCATAAACCTATCCGCAATTCGCTCATCATGATGCCACAACAACCACTTTGCCTCTCTAGGGTTTGCAAATAAACGCCTCAACCTTGGAATTAAAGGCAAGTACCAAACAACCTTGAATAGGATTCACGTCTTGATCTCATCGTCCAATTTGTACTTGTACTTTGCTCTCCCGCACTTGTATCGTGCATGCTTGCATGTGGGACATGCATGCAAATCTTTGTACTCACCACGGTACAATATAAAATCATTCACACAAGCGTGTATCTTCTGTACTTCAAGTTCCAATGGGCAAAACAATTTTCTTCGCTTCATTCGTGCTTCTGGGGAGCACATTATCTTCCGGAAGAATTTCTTTGAAAAGACTTAACATCTCTGTGAAGCCCTTGTTTGATAGACAATTTGCTGCTTTAAATCTGAGAAGTGCCAGGGTGGCACTCAACCTGGAATATTTCTTTTTGCAACCTGGATACAATTCTTTTTTGGAGTCCGCATCAATGGTTGGAAGATCCTTGTACCCAATCATATCCTTTTCTGGGCCCTCGAAATCTGCAATCATACAAGCAAAATCTAGCATATCAAGATTGTCGTCATCTGCGTCGACATCTTGGTTTTGTAGTGGTCGTTTCGGCTTTCCGGTGTTCCATTCGTAGCTTGACGCCTCTGCCCTGATGTTAGATTCAACATCCATGTGACACTGATTGGGGTTTGACATCTCGCTGCCTGGGTATCTTCATCCATGACCTCCTCTTCACCGTGTCTGGTCTAACGTGTATACCCATTCATGAATCCCCTAGAGACTAAGTGCATCTGCACATCTGCTACTTCATGTGACTATGTATTGGCACAATCAGTACATGGACACAGGATGTAATCCGCATCACCAATTCTCCACTTTGTACTTTCAGCCAAATTCATGAACTCTCTCACGCCACTGAAAAAATCTGTGGTTTTCCGATTCTTCATCCATCTAGATCATTCCATCTGCAACACACGGTTGGTAATTAAAAACAAAACAACAACATTAATACACGGATTAACTGCTTCCCAAAGATGCGTGCATAAATCACAAGGTTTTATTTTAATAATTACTGAGGGCGCTCCATGTTGTTATCCACACGTGCAATGAAAAAAATTAACGGCCAGTCAATTTACACACAGAGTACTAGTACAACACTACACTTAGGAATTGCGTACCTTAATTAAGCCTCTCATGAAAATAATACCTTAATTAATTAGCCGCACGGCGACCTCTACCCAGCAGACAGACAAGCGCGATGCAGCAGCACGCCGAGACAGCAGGGTCGAGGAGCAAAGCTTAGTGCGGCTGTCGCCTGAAGTTCGACCTCCACTATCCCGCCATCGACCGCGAGGGATGTGCTCGAATCACGCCGCCACCGACCTCGATGGTTGAGCTCCTCCTATCTCCCACCGTAGACCGAAGATTGACTTCCTATGACGACGCCACCGCCCACCAACCGAGGATTGGCCTCTTCTCTGGTAGCCGTTGCCTAGGCCGATGCCGCCATCTCTATATGCGGAGCGGCTGTTTTTTACGGATATCCGCAACGCAGTTGTTTACATGGTATCTCACCGTAACTCAATTATATGGACATGGTAGTACATCACATATGGTTATATAGTGGCAACCGTGTCTAACCTACATTGTCATCTCACACGGTTTGGTGTGGAAATCGTGTGTGATGTTGTAATACCTAACACAAAAGACATGTATAAACAGTGTGCCGTATACAATATATATATAGTGCCATTAGTAGTTCCCGACCGTTAGCTTATCTCCACAGTTTCCCCATTTCCCCCAAATCCCTAAACAGCCTCCAAATTCCCTCACGTGGCGCTGACATTGGGGGAATGCAGACGAGTGGTGCTGATGGTTTCGGTGCGGCTACTCCTACTCGTATCGCTGCCAAGCACTAGCCTAAGGTCATCAGAAGGCTGGTGTACTACACATCCGAATTGTCCTATCAAGTTCCAATCTATCCTGATCTTTTTTAGCATGTCCAAAGTATTGCTCCTTGCTGAATCCATCCTAAATGACCCCCCTAGGAAAGCGATCTGCCGTCGGATCCGGAGCTTGACTCCGGACTCCCGCAACATGAGTTCTACTCCGAGTTTTGAACCACCGAGAAGTACTAAAAGCTGAGTTGTGTGCACGGGCACACTCCCGCTCGACGTGTATGCACGGGGGGATTCGACATTGACAGGCGGTTTCACTGTTGCCCCTTAGAGGTTAGTGCTAATTAAGTTCATCATTTTACTTTAGTTAATGCCACCACTCATCCATAATACTATTTAACATTGGCAGGGATATGAGGCTTGTGCCTTTGTTAACTGGCTGGATGATGAATGGCATGGCAGGGCTCGGAGTGTTATCACCAAGCTCGCAGAAGATAACGTAAAGCTGAAGAAGAAATTGGCTGATCTGGAATGTACAATAAGTATGATGAAGCAAGGAAGAATAAATCACAGGCAACAGATGAAAGCAAGAGACAAGAAGGAACTAGCATGTGTAGTTGTGTTTGTTGCATTAGCCATGTTCTATGCGCTGTTCGCAATGATGTTTAGTGGTTTTGTTTGACATTATTGCTAAAGCACATCTAGATGTGCTCTAAGTAATGCACATCTAGGTCCTACGCCATTGATGTTATACGAAGATTCATGTAGATATTTTTATTTGTCTTTTTTCTTTTCCTTTCTAGTTTGATCATTACTGGCTGATCAATAAGAAGAGCTCAATGTATTGCTTGCCAACTGTCCTACTCCATTCGTATCGGTACCGATGCATAATCCCAAAACTCGTTCCTTGTTTTTGTCCTCAAAAAGGAAATCGACCAAATAGCCAATAGGATTCATGCGCAACCAGACGGGCGAGGAAGGGATGCCTCCTCCGGAGTCGTCATACGACAGCCAGACGGACGAGGAGCCATTGGAGGACGAAGAAGAGGACGGCGATGATGATGAGGAGGAATGGTCAAACGAGGAGGAGGACGATGACGACAACAACGATGATGACGACGACGGCGGCGATGAAAAGCCAACGGTCGGGGGCAAGAAGCGTCCTCGCCAAGACGATGTCGTAGGGCCATCCAACAAGAACAACAAGGAGAAGGACTAAATTAAGCAGATTGTATATATCTCTGTTTATCCTATCAATCTCATCGCAGACGGTTAGTAATATGTATTCGACAGAGATCTTCCACATTATTGCCAACAGGTTGGTTTGTTGAACTGTGTGCCCTGACGAGTACACAATTCACAAAAAAGACCGTATGGGCTGTCTATAATGATAGCACACAATTCTGATTACCGACCTGTTTACCGGGTATCACACACATCTTGTTATGCCGAATCATTTGTGTTCACCTCAATCATCGCAAACGGTTCATCGGAGTGGACAGTATGCCGTATATCGCAAACACCTTGATCTGGCTGCCCGTTTCTGTTGTTTTGTCTCATCACAAATAGTTCGTACAAATCAATCGTATGCCCCTCATCGCACACGCAACTAAAATGTGAACCGTGTTTGATGTATCATTCATCGCAAATGTTTTGCACCTTTTTTGATGGGTTTTTTACATTACCGTTTGCGATTAATGCATCGCACACAGTTTCGTCAAAGGGTCTCTGATCGTAGTTTCACGTTAGCAGCAACCTGCAGTATTGTATATCAAGTGAATAAATACGATACCCCATTGTCACCACGAGTATTCAATTGCAAGACATATATCAAGTGTTCTCAAATCCATAAAAGTATTAAATCCAAAGAAATCTCAAAGGGAAAACTCAATTCATCACAACATAGAGAGGGGAAAACACCATATGATCTGACTGTATTAACAAAGCCTGCGATAAGTCAAGATTGTGCATCTCAAGAACACAAGAGAGAGAGAGAGAGATTAAACACATAGCTACTTGTACAAACCCTCAGCCCCGAGGGTGGACTACTCCCTCCTCACCATGGTGGCCGCCGGGATGATGAAGATGGCCACCGGTGATGATTTTCCCTCCGGCAGAGTGCCGAAAAGGGTCTACATTGGTTTTCGGTGGCTAAAGAGGCTTGAGGCGGCGGAACTTCTGATCTAGGGTTATTTCTAATGGTTCATCTATTTATAGCAATTTTTGGCGTCGGTCTTACATCCGGATGGGCCTCGAGATGAGCACAACCCACCTGGACAAGCCAAGCCCACTAGGCACACCCTGGTGGGTTGTGCCCTCCTCGTGGCTCTTCTGGCCCTCCCACGAAGCTTCGGGGGTGCCTTTTGTTCCAAAAAAATCGGCAAAAAGTTTCTGCTCATTTGGAGAACAACACCACGGTAGTTATGCTGAAAACAGCGTCAGTCCGGGTTAGTTCCATCCAAATCATACCAAAACCATATAAAATTGTTATAAACATGGCATGAATACTTCATAAATTATAGATACATTGGAGACGTATCATATCCTATCAACAATATGTCATCCACATATTATATGAGAAATGCTACAGAGCTCCCACTCACTTTCTTGTAAATACAGGCTTCTCCAAGAGTTTGTATGAACCCAAACACTTTGATCACTTCATCAAAGCGAATGTTCCAACTCCGAGATGCTTGCACCAGCCCATAGAATGAGCGCTGGAGCTTGCATACCTTGTCAGCATTCTTAGGATCGAAAAAACCTTTCAGCTGCATCATATGCAATTCTTCCTTAAGGAAACCATTAAGGAATGCCGTTTTGACGCCCATTTGCCAGATCTCGTAATCATAAATGCGGGAATTGCAAACATGATTCAGACGGACTTCAACATCACTACAGGTGAGAATGTCCCATCATAGTCAACTCCTTGAACTTGTCGATAACCCTTAGCGACAAGCAGAGCCTTATAGATGGTAACATTACCATCTGCGTCAGTCTTCTTCTCAAAGATCCACTTATTCTCTATGGCTTGCCGATCATCGGGCAAGTCCATCAAAGTCCATACTTTGTTCTCATACATGGATCCTTTCTCGGATTTCATGGCTTCAACCCATTTGTTGGAATCTGGTCCCGCCATCGCTTCTTCATAGTTCGAAGGTTCACCGTTGTCTAAAACCATGATTTCCAGGACAGGGTGGCCGTACCACTCTGGTGCGGAACATGTCCTCCTGGACCTACGAAGTTCAGTAGCAACTTGATCCGAAGTTTCATGATCATCGTCATTAACTTCCTCTCTAGACGGTGCAGGCACCACAAAAACATCTTCCTACGCTGCGCTACTCTCCGGTTCAAGAGGGGGTACAATTATCTCATCAACTTCTACTTTCCTCCCACTTACTTCTTTCGAGAGAAACCCTTTCTCCAAAAAGGATCAATTCTTGGCAACAAAGATTTTTCCTTCTGATCTGAGGTAGAAGGTATACCCAATAGTTTCCTTAGTGTATCCTATGAAGACACACTTTTTTGATTTGGGTTCGAGCTTTTCTAGTTGAAGTTTCTTGACATAAGCATCGCATCCCCCAAATTTTCAGAAACGACAGCTCAGGTTTCTTCCCACACCATAATTCATACGGTGTCGTCTCAACCGATTTATACGGTGCCCTATTTAAAGTGAATGCGACAGTCTCTAAAGCATAACCCCAAAATGATAGCGATAAATCGGTAAGAGACATCATAGATCGCACCATATCCAATAGAGTGTGATTACGATGTTCGGACACACCATTACGCTGAGGTGTTCCAGGCGGCGTGAGTTGTGAAACAATTCCACATTTCCTTAAGTGTGTGCCAAACCCGTGACTTTAATATCCTCCTCCACGATCAGATCGTAAGAACTTTATTTTCCTGTCATGTTGATTCTCTACCTCGCTCTGAAATTCCTTGAACTTTTCAAAGGTCTCAGACTTGTGCTTCATTAAGTAGACATACCCATGTCTACTTAAGTCATCGGTGAGGGTGAGAACATAACGATAGCCACCGTGAGCCTCAACGCTCATTGGACCGCATACATCTGTATTTATTATTTCCAACAAGCTGATTGCTCACTCCATTGTTCTGGAGAATGGAGTCTTGGAATCTTGCCCAGGAGGCATGGTTCGCATGTGTCAAATGATTCATAATCAAGAGACTCCAAAAGTCCATATGCATGGACTTTCTTCATGCGTTTGACACCGAGATGACCAAGGCGGCAGTGCCACAAGTATGTGGGACTATCATTATCAACCTTACATCTTTTGGCATTCACACTATGAATATGTGTAACATCACGTTCGAGATTCAATAAAAATAAACCATTGACTAGTGAGGCATGACCATAAAACATATCTCTTATATAAATAGAACAACCATTATTCTCGGATTTAAATGAGTAGCCATCTCGCATCAAATGAGATCCAGCTACAATGCTCATGCTCAAAGCTAGTACTAAATAACAATTATTAAGGTTTAAAACTAATCCGAAGGTAGATGCAGAGGTAGCGTGCCGACGACGATCACATCGACCTTGGAACCATTCCCGACGCGCATGGTCACCTCGTCCTTCGCCAGTCTCCGCTTATTCCGCAGCTCCTGTTTTGAGTTACAAATGTGAGCAACTGCACAGGTATCAAATACCCAGGAGCTACTACGAGCGCTGGTAAGGTACACATCAATAACATGTATATCATATATACCTTTGACGTTGTTGTCCTTCTTATCCGCTAAGAACTTGGGGCAGTTCCGCTTCTAGTGACCATTTCCCTTGCAATAAAAGCACTCAGTCTCAGGCTTGGATCCATTCTTTGGCTTCTTCCTGGCAACTGGCTTACCGGGCATGGCAACTCCCTTGCCATCCGTCTTGAAGTTCTTCCTACCCTTGCTGTCGGGGATATACCCCACGGTATGAACCGGCCGGAATTATGACCTGGCCGGACTTCGCATTCTACTTAAGACGGTTTATATTTGGGAAGTTACTGATGACCCAACAGGCGGATCATGGATGACAAGGCCCAAGGCCGAGAAGGCCGGTTCATATTAATTGTGGGCCGGTTTATGAAGAAAGCATAAGGAATATCCTCTTACAAAGGAAGCAAGACTAGGACTCCTTGTAATAGATCAATCCTAGTCCTACTAGAACTAGTCATGTAACCCGCCCCTTCAACATATATAAGGAGGGGCAGGGCTCCCCAAAGTGGGACAAGTTTTCACAAGTTACAAGTTAGACAAGAGACAAGTTTTAGAGGAGAAGTTTAGACAAGTTTCTAGGGTTAGACACAAAAGAGCCGGTTTACCGGCGACACCACAAGGATGATAATGAGACCTAGCCTCAAACAGCACGTAGGGTTATTACCGGATGATGTTTCTCGGGGCCCGAAGCTGTCTAAATCCGTGTATTGCATCGCGTCTCTCGATTCTGCTCAACCCCTCTCAAGCTACTACATAGATGCGCGGTCTCACCACTAAGTCCGCTAAACCGGACTTCTGACGTGTTAATTCCACGACAGTTGGCGCCCACCGTGGGGCCTGCGCACGATGGTGTTGAGTTCTTGGAGGGAGCTCTTTAGGGTTTGAGAAGTTCGCGACTGACTAGATGAAGAAGAAACCAGAAAACAGTCATGCATGATGACTTAGCATGAGCAAATATGGATTGAGTCGACAGATTCATTGTTTGATGATCAGATCCGTCTAATCCGCCAGCCGCGAGTTTCACAATAAAGAAGAAAGCAAGATGATGTCGGATGCGTTTCCACGAGTCGCCGAGTTCGTGCTACTATCATTATTCCGAGTTTGTTTTTACTGCACGTTGATATTATACACCACAACTGTTCGAAGTTGACCACGACTCAGAGGAGGAATCGGTCCGCCTCTGCTTCCTGCTGGCCTCGCCAGCACCTTCTCGCGGACGCCCCCGCTCTACGCCTTCGCACGTCCACGCCGGCTCTGCATCCGTGCACCCGACGCCGTGGCCTCAGGCCTCCTCTACAAAGTTGTGACCGAGCTGCCCCGCGGCTGCCGTTGAACCAACCAATGGCTGTGACCCGGCCCTCGGCGCCTAACGACTCGCGCCACCGCACGCTTCACTTCCTCAGCGGAGGCCATGTCGGGCCGGCTTCAACCTACACCTCCGCCTATTGCGCTGTGGCCCGTCGCGCTCGAGCGACCCTGGCCTTCGTCGGCTTGGTCTAGTTCCTCCTGAGCCGTGGCCGAGCCGCCGCCAGCTTTCTGTCGCCACCTTTACTGCAGGATGTCTCAAGCTAGATCGACCTCACATCGAGCTTCTCCGTCGTTGTACTACATCGCCGACGTGCCTCGACATAACCTCCGAGTAGGCTGCCTCTGCCTCCGTGGTTTCCTTGCGCTGGCTTGCCCCGACAGCTCCGTCTTAGCCTCAAGTCGCTGAATCGCTGTTTCTCAGAGTCGCCGTCGGGCCTCATTATCTGACTGCGTTAAACCACCTCGCCTTATACTCAAGATGCAGGGATCCATCTACACTGTCCTGAGCCGCCCGCGCTGGCTAGCCGCCGCCTCCGTGTTCAAAACGCTCGCCGGCTCGCCACCCATGCTGGCCGCTTCGCTGAATCACTGCGGTCCTCCGGCGAGCTTCGCTTCAGCCATGGCCCGAGCCACTGCTGCTGGCTCCGAACTCCCCCCGGCCGAATCACCTCACGGCCGGCGCAAAGTCGCCTGGACTCGGGATCAACCGCCCTGGTCTCGTCTCTACGGCGGGCAGACCACGCCTCGCCATTTTTTTTCTTTTCCCCTCTGCATCAAGTCTCTGCCATGGCTGGGTTGCCGCAGGCCCGGCCTTGCCACGCCAGCGCCCCCCCCTGCCACAGGGTTGAGCCGGCCTGGCCGCCACAAGTCGCCGTTGGTCTCAGGCCTCACTCGACGGGATGCTCTAAATCCAAGGCCGAGTAGAAACAATGAAATAAGCAGTTACAGCAGCACTTTGGCACAATCAGTATTCGGGAGGAGAAGTTCACGTGGAGACCTCAGGCACTTGAAAACAAAAGAAGCAATCAATTCTTCTGCCAAAAAAGCAGCACTATGTATCCGTCTTCGTCCGGCGAAAAATACCAGGTGATATATACCGTATTTGTTTTGGTGCATAGTTAAATTCTTCGAAAGAACAGTTAGCTTGGTCTGTGTATTTTTTACATGCAGGACAATGATTCATTATAAAGGTGGTGCCATGCTTTGCCTATGAATATGCGTTAGCATCATCATGCTCCAACATCCGCGCCCGCTTACTGTTCAACGGGGTGCGCAAGCCGTTGCCCGTGCAGGTTGAAGCATGCTAAACATTATTCGACAAAAGTGGTCGTCGTTATCCCACGAACTCTCACACCGGTTTACAACGACGTGGTCGTCTCTCGCGACCACGCCGGTTTACAACGTCGCGGCCGTCCTTCATGACAGTGCCAGTTTACAACGACGTGGCCGTTTCTCGCAATGACGCGGCCGGATCATCTGTCGTTCGAACAAATCCAGGTGCTATCTTTCCTATTTATTTTTAAATACCTAATTCATCCGAGCAAAAATACCTCGCCCTGCTGTATTTTATATGCAGAAAAATTATTCATTATAAGTGGTATTATACCACGGAGGTGGAGGCACGCCAAACATCATTTGACACAAGTAGACGTCGTTACTCAACGGACATCCTCGCCGGTTTACAACGCCATGGCCGTTTCTCGCGACCGCACTGGTATACAAGGCCGTGGCCGTTTTCCACAACCGCACCAGTTTACCACCAGGAGGACAACTAGCCCGTCAGCACCGGTCGACCCATCGGTTATCCAAGCAAATCAGGACAACTTGCTCATTTCCGCCAGTTTACAACCCCACAACCGGTTTAACTGTTTGAGCCGCCTCTGATACTGCGGTCGTATTACTGTCTACCATGTGATCCGGTCTATTCAACATACCGGTTCAAATTCAGTCAGTTTATCTGGTTGTGCAGAAAATATATACACAGAAGCAATAAAACTCTCTAAAGAGCATGAGATCACATCCGGTTCGAGAGAGGACGCTTCAAGATTTACCCACCGGTTCAGGAGGAACCATGGAGACCCTCTGAAAAGATGGATAATCCACATTCAGTGATTGGTTTATATTTACCCACCGGTTCAGGAGGAACCATGGATACCCTCTGAAAAGATGGATAATCCACATTCAGTGATTGGTTTATATTTACTCACTGGTTCAGGAGGAACCATGGAGACCCTCTGAAAAGATGGATAATCCACATTCAGTGATTGGTTTATATTTACCCACCGGTTCAGGAGGAACCATGGAGACCCTCTGAAAAGATGGATAATCCACATTCAGTGATTGGTTTATATTTACCCACCGGTTCAGGAGGAACCATGGAGGCCCTCTGAAAAGATGGATAATCCACATTAAGTGATTGGCTAGGCCCTCTAGAAAGATGGATAATCCACATCCAGTGATTGGCTTAGTTTTTTATTTGCGGTTCTATCGGCCCTCTGAAAAGATGGATAATCCACATTCAGTGATTGGCTAGGCCCCCTGGGAAAGATGGATAATCCACATCCCATTGATTGGCTGAACCTTGCTTTGAGCCTGGCAGCTCTTAAAAAGCCTCGACTACATGATCTTATTTGCAAAATTTGCATTTTTTTTGGTGTTTGTGTTTTATAACCCTTTAAACCGGAGTGGAACAGCTACAGAAGCTGACCACATATTTATACAGTGAAAAGTCTGGGTCATGAATACCAGCATGAATAAACCGGTGTTCATTATAACCCGGATCATCCATCAGGCAAAAGCCAAGTATAAGCTACAAATTTCGGGACAAAAGTTTCAGCGTGATATAAACCGGTGTCTTTTATCAAACCCGGAATTATTATTGGGTCTATCAAAGGCTCCCTCAGAAAACTGCAAAGTTCGCCGGATTAAGAATATCAAGCATACTTAATCGCAGGTATGAAGTTATTTCTGATATAAACAGACACTTGTTTGATATATATTGTGAGCAATATAATCCGTCCGGTGGTAACCCGCCAGGACATCTTTTAGCGTTGTTTTATGCAGAAGCAGGTAAGATAATGAATAGTGTTCATTAAACCGGCCTGGTTTTGACTATAAGTCGCCAGTATGAAACAAAATAATGACCGCTGTTTATTAACCCGGCCTGATTATGATCAAACATCATTGGAACCGGTCTTCAAACCGGATTATATTCTTCAATAGCCAATATGGCTGGATTCTTATTATGCTTATAAATATTATGATTGAGTTTTCAAAGTCGCTTTAAGCGCAATGGATATTATTTCATCAATGAAAGTGATTTATTCTACAAAGGAAAAGTCCCGAGTCGCTGCAGGCTTACAACCCGGCACTTGGGGGCTGCATTATTCAGACTGAGATTACATCAAATACGCAAGTCTCAAGCACACGAACAAGTTGTCTACTTGACACTTGGGGGCTAATGGGCAGTTGAAGCAGTAAACAGCAGCAATTCAAAGACAAAGTCTCAAGCACACAAGCAAGTTGTCTACTTGACACTTGGGGGCTAATGGAAAGATCATTTGCTTCATCTGGAAGTACCGGTTCACCTTCTAAATGTAGCTAAACCCGAACTTGGGGGCTACAGATCGCTCCTGTCAACAATTCAAGGTACACAAGTATTAATCCATTATATTGAAAGGTCCACTGCTCAGTTGGTAAAGCACAAAGCTCTTAACCTTATGGACGTGGATTCAAACCCCACGATGGAAGTTACGTTATGTTCATTTTAATAATTATATCTACAAAGTCCCTGCTCATTATTGCATAAAGACCCGGCACTTGGGGGCTATATGTTGCTATTCAAGTTTATATGATCATATTTTCAAAGTCCCTGCTCATTATTGCATAATAACCCGGCACTTGGGGGCTACATAAATATGGAATATTCAGTTTCATAGTGACTGGGATGAACGATCCGGATTTCTTCAAGATTATACAATGCTATTTTCAATGAAGTATATACAAAGTCCCTGCTCATTATTTCATAATGACCCGGCACTTGGGGGCTATAGGTAATATGCATATAAAGGAGGAACATCTTCAAATTTTCAGTTCTAGCAAATCAGATTAATTGTGTGACCCGGCAATTTTGGCAATCATAAACCGGCAAGTTCTACATCTTCAAACCGGCTGGATGTCAGTTGAATATTTCAAAGACCAATATTTTTGTCAAATCAGAGCATTAAAGGCCTATTCAAATTGATTCTTTATTTACAATATTTCTTATGCAAGCAAGTTGATTATGAAGTTGGTCTTTTTGACCCGGATTTTCTAGAAGAAGGAAGGACAAGGACTTAAAGATGATCAGGTGCCGGTTTACAAGAATTCTTAACTCGGAGCACAACCTATCAAATTTGTTCTTGTATTATTTTGGAGCATAAGTTTACCATGGACACATCCAAGCTAAACTTGGGGGCTAATGTCGGGGATATACCCCGCGGTATGAACCGGCCGGAATTATGACCTGGCCGGACTTCGCAGTCTACTTAAGACGGTTTATATTTGGCAAGTTACTGATGACCCAGCAGGCGGATCATGGATGACAAGGCCCAAGGCCCAGAAGGCCGGTTCATATTAGCTGTGGGCCGGTTTATGAAGAAAGCATAAGGAATATCCTCTTACAAAGGAAACCAGACTAGGACTCCTTGTAATAGATCAATCCTAGTCCTACTAGGACTAGTCATGTAACCCGCCCCTTCAACAGATATAAGGAGGGGCAGGGCTCCCCAAAGTGGGACAAGTTTTCACAAGTTACAAGTTAGACAAGAGACAAGTTTTAGAGGAGAAGTTTAGACAAGTTTCTAGGGTTAGACACAAAAGAGCCGGTTTACCGGCGACACCACGAGGATGATAATGAGACCTAGCCTCAAACAGCACGTAGGGTTATTATCGGATGATGTTTCCCGGGGCCCGAAGCTGTCTAAATCCGTGTCTTGCATCGCGTCTCTCGATTCCGCTCAACCCCTCTCAAGCTACTACATAGATGCGCGGCCTCACCACTAAGTCCGCTAAACCGGACATCTGACGTGTTAATTCCACGACACTTGCCTTTCTTGTACTTAGTGCTTATTCACCATCAACACTTGATGTTCCTTTTTTCTCTCCACCTCCACTGATTTCAGCATTGAATACAACTCAAGAATGGACTTCTCCATCTCTTGCATACTGTAGTTCATCACAAAGCTCTTGTAGCTAGGTAGAAGCGACCGGAGGATTCTGTCAATGACCGAGTCATCTAGAAGATTAACCCCAGCTGAGACAAGTGGTTGTGCAACACAGACATTTTGAGTATGTGCTCGCTGACAGAACTGTTTTCCTCCATCTTACAACTGTAGAACTTGTCAGAGACTTCATATCTCTCGACCTGGGCATGAGCTTGGAAAACCATTTTCAGCTCTTGGAACATCTAATATGCTCCGTGTTGCTCAAAACACTTTTGGAGCCTGACTCTAAGCTGTAAAGCATGCCGCACTGAACCAGGGAGTAATCATCACTACGCAACTGCCAGGCATTCATAACGCCTTGAGTTGCTGGGAAAATGGGCGCGTCACCTAGTGGTCCTTCAAGGACATATGCTTTCCTGGAAGCGATGAGGATGATCCTCAAGTTACGAACCCAGTCCGTATAGTTGCTTCCATCGTCTTTCAGTTTGGTTTTCTCTAAGAACGCATTGAAGTTGAGGGCAACATTAGCGTGGGCCATTGGATCTACAAGATAGACTGTAAAGACAATTTTAGACTAAGTTCATGATAATTAAGTTCATCTAATCAAATTAGTTAATGAACTCCCACTCACATAGACATCCCTCTAGTCATCCAAGTGATACATGATGCTAATTGACTAGGCCGTGTCCGATCATCACGTGAGACGGACTAGTCATCAATAGTGAACATCTCCGTGTTGATCGCATCTACTATACGACTCATGTTTGACCTTTCGGTCTCTCGTGTTCTGAGGCCATGTCTGTACATGCTAGGCTCATCAAGTCAACCTAAGTGTTTCGCGTGTGTAAATCTGGCTTACACTCGTTGTATGCGAACGTTAGAATCTATCACACCCAATCATCACGTGGTGCTTCGAAACAACGAACCTTCAAAACGGTGCACACTTAGGGGGAACACATTTCTTGAAATTTTAGTGAGGGATCAACTTATTTATGCTATCGTCGTTCTAAGCTAATAAGATGTAAACATGATAAACATCACATGCAAATCATAAAGTGAAATGATATGGCCAATATCATCTTGCGCTATTGATCTCCATCTTCAAAGTGCGGCATGATCACCGTCGTCACCGGCATGACAACATGATCTCCATCATCATGATCTCCATCATCATGTCTTCATGAAGTTGTCTCTCCAACTATTACTTCTACTACTATGGCTAACGGTTAGCAATAAAGTAATGTAACTACATGGCGTTTTCATTGACACGCGGGTCATACAATAAATTAAGACAACTCCTATGGATCCTGCCGGTTGTCATACTCATTGACATGCAAGTCGTGATTCCTACTACAAGAACATGATCAGTCTCATACATCACATATATAGTTCATCACATCCTTTTGGCCATATCACATCACATAGCATACCCTGCAAAAACAAGTTAGGCGTCCTCTAATTGTTGTTGCATGTTTTATGTGGCTGCTATGGGTTTCTAGCAAGAACTTTTCTTATCGACGCAAAAGTGTAACATCCCAAAATTCTAAATTTTGGAATGTTATAATAAATAGATAGATTTGATTGTTGTTTGATGTGTTGTGTGAAATCGAGTGAAATTTGAAACTTTTGAAAGTTAAATGAGAGGGAATAAAATGACTTTCCCAAAACTTTCACTTTGCTTTTTGATCTCCGAGGGAATTCAAATTCTTTTCAACACAAAACCCTAGAGTGAAGATAATATGACTTCTTCCATTTTATTTTAAATGATAAAGGGCTTTGAAAGGATTTTTGAATTTCACTCTCGAGATATTTCGAATTCACAAACTTTAAGCAACTCAATGATTTTCCCGAGAGAAGATAAAATGACTTCTTCAAAATATAAGAAATATGAGTTGGAAGTTCTTCTGAAATTTTTTGCAACTCAATTTCAAATATTGAGTTATTTGGGTTTTATTCAAATTATTTTTCCCCAAAAATAAATTACATGGAAAATAGGGTAACATGATTCCCTACAGCAGAAAAATTGGAGAGAAATAAATTTGAAGTCCTTTTGGTATTTTAGTATGATTTTTACTGGTTTTTATTTGCATCAGTAGGACTCTTTGATTTATTAGAATTTGTGGGCATTTTATTTTACTGTAGAAAAATGTTCATGTTGTAGGATTTATTTTTCTGCAAATTTAGATATATTATATGCCTATATAATAAATAGTTCCTATTTTGCTTTATTTTGTTTTGTGTCTGTTTAAAAAAAAGTTCATCCGCTGTACTGGGCCGGCCCAGCTCCCGCCAGGCCAAGGCCCAGCTCCACGCCGTCGCCCGTCGTCCCCGGGACGGACTCCCGACGACGCCACTGCCGCCATGGACGCCGTGCTCGACCCGGCCTCTCCCTAGCCCCTTCCCCAAGCAAAGCCAGACCCCCTCCCTCCTATAAATCCCGTTGCTCCTCGTCTCCCCTCCTCTAACGCATCGTCGCCGCCGCCGCGCACTCCTGCCCTGCCGCGGCCGCTGCTCCTCGCCACCCCACGCGTCGCGCCCCGCAGCAGCGCCGCCGCACGCAAGCCGCCGCCTCCTCGCCGCTGTTTCGCTGCCCGCAAGCCGCCGCAGCCCCGCGCCGGAACTCGTCGCCGTGGCCGGAGCTCCAAGCTCCGCCGCTCCGGGTCCGACCCGACCGCCCGAACCACCGAAACCCGATCCAACCGCTGGTTTTTCCCAGAAAACCGTTAGGTAAAACCCCGGTTCTCTTTTCTTCGGTTTTCTATTTAGATTGGTGTTAATTTTTTATAGGTTTAGCTAATCAGTGAACGTTCATTAGTTAGGCTTAAAAAGTGAGCGTTCGCTCGGTAGTATTTTTCTTTTTCCTTTTCTTTTAGTTTCGGCCAGGGACCTATCTGTAATTATTTCTTTTACAAATTAGCCCCTAAACTTCAAACGGCCATAACTTTTTACAAGTTGGTCCAAATCCGACGAAACCAACGCCCACGTCTTCGTTACGATCCCCTCTTTCCAGTAATACAACTTAAACATGTTTTTGAAAATTTTAAAATTTGAATTCAACTAGTTTTAGATTTGAACTTCGTTTGATCATAACTTGAGTTTCGTAACTCCGATTTAGTTGATTCTTTTTGCAAATCGAAGCTCTTGACCTAAACCTTCTGATAAGGCCAAATTCACATAATTTTGGTACTGTTGGAAATTGTTTTCGGTCTCAAGAGTCATTCGCTTGTTTCAAAGCTTTTCCAAAGTGCTTTCTTCGTTCTTTCGGATTTGCTGAGTGTTGCTTATGTGTGGTTACTATTGTTTGCTTACGATAGATTGATCGGAGTGTGACGAGTAGATCTATCACGAGTTCTGAGTGCGAATCATCTACATCGTCAGTACAAGGCAAGTTCACACTTTGATCATATTTTCCAATACCCAGTTTTCATTGCATTAGTTATATCCTCAAACACATTACATGAGTAGGATCTATTAACTTGTGGGACTGGGAAGTAGATTGAGGTAGAACCTATTACCTGCATTATTTTCAAACCCCTGTGAGTTACTTCTACATTTGCTAGGTTGCCATTGCTACGCTCGTAGACGTGGTTTGGGTTTGAGTGAAATCCATGACAAATGTGAGTTGTTAATTAATGGTTCAACTTAAGGTAGCTACTTGAATACACATCTGGGTGGATTGGTTGGGGCACCCTGGGGATGGACCAGTGGATTGCCCGGACACCTGGGGTTACCAGTGTTGTCCTAGGAAATCCCGAGGGTACCGTGTGATTATCCTATTGGAATGCCACCCAGGCTCAAAGGGATCATATAATATTTTCATGCCTAGAAACTTCCGTGTGTAGCCACAAGCTATTATGGGCTCTAGCATAGTTGACTAAGTTGTGCGAACTCTTACAGTGGTGGACTAGCAGATGTAGGGGATGTAGGTTGGTACGGTCCACCCAGACGTAAGGTGCTAGAGATTCTGAAAGACTGTGTCTCGGTCATCCGTTTCTCAAACAACATGTAGTGCGAGAATTCCAACGGAGGCGATCGAGTCTTGTGGGGAAAAGTGCACAAACCTCTGTAGAGTGTACAAACTATTCATGAGTAGTCGTGTCCTCGGTTATGGAGATCTTTGAGTATCTAGAAGTGGATTATTTGTTGATCTCATCACTCTATAATTTAATTTGTTGGGTTAATGATGACTTTAATTTGGGATTGAGATGGGGGTACCATTCTCAATTGTTCATGATTTAAATTTAACAAAGTAGTTAAATAAATGCATTCCTTTTGTGGTAGGGAAAAATCAGCTTTACGCAAAAACAACCATACAGCCTCCACCAGCCAAATATGCATGTAGTTGTAGGACTTGTTCATTATCACTACAGTGTGAATTTGCCAGTACATTCAATGTACTGACCTACATGGCTGCAACATCTCATGTTGCAGGAATTATTCGACGAGTAAGTGTTACGTTAGGGTTGCATTGTCTACACTCAAATTTGCCGTTGGTGTTGATGGGAATCCACAACCTTTGTTGCTTCCACTATGATCGATTGAGGTAATAGTATTTACGTTACTTAATACATGTGATTTACCTCTGTTATAAATCCTCGAGTACTGTGTGTGTCAGCATACAGATCCATGGATGCCACGGAAACACAGAGACTTGATCCATTCGGGTCGGGTCGCTACAAGATGGTATCAGAGCACATGTTGACTGTAGGACGTGACCCTAGAAACTAGCAAGCCCATAGGAAAGGATTTGTCTAAAACTTTCTTTTCAAAAAGAATCTTATCTCTCTTCTTTTCTGAGCTTTGTCAAATCTTCCCTTTGACCTTAAATAGTTAGACAATACCCTTTACCATTTGGACCACTTCGGAGTAATGATGACTTCACTATGCATTGGAAGTGTTGAAGCTACAACAATGGATACTCCGAAGGTTTGAAGATATGACAACTTTGAGGAGATGATGACCTTTAGAAGACCAAAACCCCTGTTATGTAATTACGTTAGATGTGACGATTGTGAGCCGTCATTTGTTTGATGTTTTCCAACGGCCACAAACTAAAACCGTTTTATTTTCAAAACTTTTGTTTGTATTGAGTGTATCTCTCTCCATCTCTCTTATCTCATCCTAAAACCCTTGGACCCAATAGAGGATGATTGAATATAGACTTGAAGTTTCGGGACCAATGACCCAATCGGAGGCAGAACAATGGATACAAAACATGGAGGATCACTTCAGGAAAAATTTGGTTGCAAGGAAGTATGAGGTTCAATACGCTCTTCGGTACTTTACAAAAAGTGCTGCAACATGGTGGAAGATGCATCAAGCCATACAAGGATGTAGTGGAGCAGAAAGTTGGGAGGAATTCAAGAAGACTATGTTAAGATCCCGTCTCATTCGAGAGCGTGGTGACAACCCGAAGAACAAACCTTGTGTCTGCAGGATTTGTGGAGAAATAGGACACACCCAGGAGGAGCACAATGATGAATGCCCTAATTGTGAAGGAAGTCACCTAGCTGAAGAATGCCCAACTAGGCAGATTACTTGTTTCTTGTGTGAAGGGATTACCCACTACCCTGCTCAGTGTCACATTTACCCCATGGTGCAACGAACAATCCAGCAGAAGAAAGAAGCAATGAAAGAAGTCCTCGAGGAAACCTTAAGGGAATCCGTGATTGAGGAAGATATTGACTACCCTGATGGAGAAGGCGTAAACAGATTTTACTCACGTGCTTGCTATACATGTGGAGAAAAAGAACATCTTTCACAGCATTGCACGAAGAAGAGCCATGAGTATCTAGGAGACTTCCCGACAGAGGAGGTGGAGTTTGATCCACAAAAGATAGAAGAATTGATAGGAACAATGAAGTTGAAGAAGAGAAAGAGCATGTGTCCCCAGAAGAACCCAATTTCCGTGGAAAAGGACCTGAGTCACACCACTTGTTATCGGTGCAAGGATTTAGGTCATTATGCTAGCAACTGCCCTACCAGGAAGCGAAGAAACCAGTGAATCAGGATAGTCACCATGAAGCCCTTAGATCTATCTTACAACATAAGTTTACACTACAAGGAAGTAGAGCATTTTGCCAAGAGAAGGTCTAGATCGGAGGAAAGATTGATCAGAGTAGTTGAGATCTGGATATTAGGATGAAGCATGTAGCTAAATATGGAATACACTGTTATTACTATGTTGAGTTGAGTTATGGAAAGAACATTGTAATAGTTCGTGAAGCAATAGAAGTTGATACTTTTGGAATCCAAGAAGGAGATGCTATGAGTTGCTGGATGATTGTGAGTGCCTCTCTTGTGATCTCACCCAGACTAAAACCTAGAACCCATGGAGAAGTTGACCCCAAACCCTTCTCGGATAGACAACCACAAGGAAATACCTACATTGTCCTGAGTGCCCTTTTTCCTTATACCTACAGATGACAACCCTTTACGAGTCTTTTCTCAAAGGCCCGGAAACCATCATGACCCTGACTAGCGATCAAGATTATCCAAAGACCCTGAAGGACATGATGAAGCATATTCACCTAGAAGGAGATGCAGTTTGCAAGGGTTATCCCTTCATGGAGAATGGAGTTGAACTTGGTACGTGGAGGTACACCTCCATCGTGTGAAAGGAGTTTGTCCAAAGACTATGGGTCAATACTTTTTCATCTCCCGAGTACCGCGAACAACATTGTTCGACTGTGTTCGTGAAGCTGCTATGGAGGCCATACGTCAGATTGGGGAAATATTTGAAGCAAGACTTTGTCACACTCAGGAATGCCTACGTGAGGTGCAGGCAGAGATGATGGAGATGAAGCACACGACCATTAGGATGAAGCAAAAGATAGATGATTTCAAGAAGTACATTGCACAATTCTAGTGGGACTGAAGCGTCCTTAGCTAGGACAAAGGAATAAAGATGGGAGGAATGTTTGACCATACCCAACTAGGTGGATGGAAACATTTGTAGTGAAGCACCTTTGAAATTGAAATGTCGGGTACTGGTTCAGGAGATAATAAGAGATTTGATATGAGGAGAATACGGATTATGGATGAACCAGTGCATTTTGTTTAGTGCTACCTTACTGTGTGAAGCCTGGACAAATAGGAAGGAAACTGTTGCCCAAAATAGTGGAGTTCGCACAAATAGTTGGAGTTATGTTTGATATGAAGTTTACCCCAAGGATGAGAAGAAAAGAAGTACAATTGGATTTAAAGAGGGTGTAATGCTGGAGTGTGGAGAAATAATGAATCCAAGGATGAGCTAAGGATATACAAGTTCTGAAATGGACCCTAGCCGAGGACCTAAGGAGGCTACGTAATCATAAGGGAACCACGCAACTTGTCAGAAGTATTATGTTTCTGCTGTAGTGAAGCAGAGCACTTTGCTAGTGATTGTCTCAAGGAGAAGGAGATTTGTGCTAAGTAGTTGAGTTGAAGACTGCAATGTAAATGCAGTAGATCGAAGTGAGTTGAGAATCAATACAGTTAGTATCATGGCATTGATTTTAGATTTTATGAGTTGTTACTACATAAGAGATGAGTGAAGACATGATACATGGATCAAGATTTCGAGGGAACTGGTGAGATTCATTTTAAGTGTGGTAGAATCCAACACCGTTACACGAATACACTAGCTAGTGGTTAGTTACGTAATACTTGGAATGGTTGGCTCAAGGATGAGTGCGAGTAATTACAATCAGTTCTGTACCCAAGTGAAGTAAGGGATAATTGGATGGATTTAAGGGAGCCAAGGAAGTTGGATGTGGGAAGAATGATCAGTTACAACCCGATGATGAGACAAGGCGTTACTAGTGACAAAGTATGAGATGAGCCATAACCCACAGGCCCCAGGACCTGTCAAGAAAGCAAGCACATTCCTGCTGAAGGAAAACCCCTGGAAGAAGTACGACTTTGCCAACATACGATCTTATAGGTGTTTACGCAAAACCCAAGGGTTGTGAAGAAACGCTAGATGTTTTGTTGGGCTTGCAGAATTAATGGATCTATCCGAACTTAGTTCGTGACAAGAGAAAATCTACAATGCTTGTGAGGATGACCGAGTGTTAGAAATTCGAGATTCACTAAACCATATACAAGGTAATGATTTGGGTGCGGGATGGATTGATCACCATACCGACTTACTCTTATTATTCGCCTCTGTTATACGGGATGGTAAATCTGAGTGACTTACCTATAGTAGAGGGACGACGATGTAAAAACCTTGTTCAAACCTTAGAATGGTATAGAAAATTTTCCCTGGTACACGGCATGCTGTTGCCAACCGTAGGATATACGGTGAGGATGATGCCCAGACCCGTTTTCTGCAGGGACCCAACAAATTGTTTGATGACCCCCATGAGATATCGATATTGTATAGAATTGGCGCCAGACCTGTCAGCTAAAGAGAACCAGTCTCAGAGGAACCTTGCCAAGATGAAAGGACCCAAGAATGGATGGCAAATGTCATGCCACTATCGAAAGAGCCCCGGAGAAGGAGTTACCCTGAAGATCAGAGAAGACCAATACTATCAACCCAAAGGATGGAGTACCTGAGTTTTGATGGAACCATATCCATTTTACTAAGTGTGGTAGCACACTAGACCTTACCAATCGATGGATTGTTAGGAGACCCCCAAACCCCAACCTATTTCTTGCTAGCCTCTCCGAATCTCCAGGACGAGATTCATTTTAAGTGTGGTAGGTTTGTAACATCCCAAAATTCTAAATTTTGGAATGTTATAATAAATATATATATTTGATTGTTGTTTGATGTGCTGTGTGAAATCGAGTGAAATTTGAAACTTTTGAAAGTTAAATGAGAGGGAATAAAATGACTTTCCCAAAACTTTCACTTTGCTTTTTGATCTCCGAGGGAATTCAAATTCTTTTCAACACAAAACCCTAGAGTGAAGATAATATGACTTCTTCCATTTTATTTTCAATGATAAAGGCCTTTGAAAGGATTTTTGAATTTCACTCTCGAGATAATTCGAATTCAGAAACTTTAAGCAACTCAATGATTTTCCCGAGAGAAGATAAAATGACTTCTTCGAAATATAGGAAATATGAGTTGGAAGTTCTTCTGAAATTTTCTACAACTCAATTTCAAATATTGAGTTATTTGGGTTTTATTCACATTATTTTTCTCCAAAAAGAAATTACATGGAAAATAGGGTAACATGATTCCCTACAGCAGAAAAATTGGAGAGAAATAAATTTGAAGTCCTTTTGGTATTTTAGTATGATTTTTATTGGTTTTTATTTGCATCAGTAGGACTCTTTGATTTATTAGAATTTGTGGGCATTTTATTTTGCTGTAGAAAAATGTTCATGTTGTAGGATTTATTTTTCTGCAAATTTAGATATATTATATGCCTATATAATAAATAGTTCCTATTTTGCTTTATTTTGTTTTGTGTCTGTTTCAAAAAAATGTTCCTCCGCTGTACTGGGCCGGCCCAGCTCCCGCTAGGCCAAGGCCCAGCTCCACGCCGTCGCCCATCGTCCTCGGGACGGACTCCTGACGACGCCACCACTGCCATGGACGCCGTGCTCGACCCGGCCTCTCCCTAGCCCCTTCCCCAAGCAAAGCCCGAACCCCTCCCTCCTATAAATCCCGCTGCTCCTCGCCTCCCCTCCTCTCACGCATCGCCGCCGCCGCCGCGTTGCAACCATCGCTGCCGCGCACTCCTGCCCTGCCGCCGCCGCTGCTCCTCGACACCCCATGTGTCGCGCCCCGCAGCAGCGCCACCCCCCGCAAGCCGCCGCCTCCTTGCCGCTGTTACGCTGCCCGCAAGCTGCCGCAGCCCCGCACCGGAACTCGCCGCCGTCGCCGAAGCTCCAAGCTCCGCCGCTCCGGGTCCGACCCGACCGCCCGAACCGCCGAAATCGGATCCAACCCGACCCCGGTTCTCTTTTCTTCGGTTTTCTATTTAGATCGGTTTTAATTTTTTTAGGTTTAGCTAATCAGTGAACGTTCATTAGTTAGGCTTAAAAAGTGAGCGTTCGCTCGGTAGTCTTTTTCTTTTTCCTTTTCTTTTAGTTTCGGCCAGGGACCTGTCTATAATTATTTCTTTTACAGATTAGCCCCTAAACTTCAAACGGCCATAACTTTTTACCAGTTGGTCCAAATCTGACGAAACCAACGCCCACGTCTTCGTTACGAACCCCTCTTTCCAGTAATACAACTTAAACATGTCTTTGAAAATTTTAAAATTTGAATTCAACTAGTTTTAGATTTGAACTTCGTTTGATCATAACTTGAGTTTCGTAACTCCGATTTAGTTGATTCTTTTTGCAAATCGAAGCTCTTGACCTAAACCTTCTGATAAGGCCAAATTCACATAATTTTGGTACTGTTGGAAATTATTTTCTGTCTCAAGAGTCATTCGTTTGTTTCGAAGTTTTCCAAAGTGCTTTCTTCGTTCTTTCGGATTTGCTGAGTGTTGCTTATGTGTGGTTACTATTGTTTGCTTACGATAGATTGATCGGAGTGTGACGAGTAGATAGATCACGAGTTCTGAGTGCGAATCATCTACATCGTCAGTACAAGGCAAGTTCACACTTTGATCATATTTTCCGATACCCAATTTTCATTGCATTAGTTATATCCTCAAACACATTACATGAGTAGGATCTATTAACTTGTGGGACTGGGAAGTAGATTGAGGTAGAACCTATTACCTGCATTATTTTCAAACCCCTGTGAGTTACTTCTACATTTGCTAGGTTGCCATTGCTACGCTCGTAGACGTGGTTTGGGTTTGAGTGAAATCCATGACAAATGTGAGTTGTTAATTAATGGTTCAACTTAAGGTAGCTACTTGAATACACATCTGGGTGGATTGGTTGGGGCACCATGGGGATGGACCAGTGGATTGCCTAGACACCTGGGGTTACCAGTGTTGTCCTAGGAAATCCCGGGGGTACCGTGTGATTATCCTATTAGAATGCCACCCAGGCTCAAAGGGATCATATAATATTTTCATGCCTAGAAACTTCTGTGTGCAGCCACAAGCTATTATGGGCTCTAGCATAGTTGACTAAGTTGTGCGAACTCTTACAGTGGTGGACTAGCAGATGTAGGGGATGTAGGTTGGTACGGTCCACCCGGACATAAGGTGCTAGTGCTTCTGAAAGACTATGTCTCGGTCATCCGTTTCTCAAACAACATGTAGTGCGAGAATTCCAACGGAGGCGATCGAGTCTTGTGGGAAAAAGTGCACAAACCTCTGCAGAGTGTACAAACTATTCATGAATGGTCGTGTCCCCGATTATGGACATCTTTGAGTATCTAGAAGTGGATTATTTGTTGATCTCATCACTCTATAGATTAATTTGTTGGGTTAATGATGACTTTAATTTGGGATTGAGATGGGGGTACCATTCTCAATTGTTCATGATTTAAATTTAACAAAGTAGTTAAATAAATGCATTCCTTTTGTGGTAGGGAAAAATCAGCTTTACGCAAAAACAACCATACAGCATCCACCTGCCAAATATGCATGTAGTTGTAGGACTTGTTCATTATCATTATAGTGTGAATTTGCCAGTACATTCAACGTACTGACCTACAAGGCTCCAACGTCTCATGTTGCAGGAATTATTCGACGAGTAAGTGTTACGTGAGGGTTGTGCTGTCTACACTCTACTTTGCCGTTGGTGTTGATGGGAATCCACAACCTTTGTTGCTTCCGGTATGATCGATTGAGGTAATATTATTTACGTTACTTAATACATGTGATTTACCTCTGTTATAAATCCTCGAGTACTGTGTGTGTCAGCATATCGATCCAGGGATGACACGGAAACACAGAGACTTGATCCATTCGGGTCGGGTCGCTACAAAAAGCCACAATGGTGATTTGTCAATTGCTATTTACCCTTCATAAGGATCATGTTCATCGAATCTGATCCAACTAAAGTGGGGGAGACAAACACCTGCTAGCCACATTATGCAACATGTGCATGTTAGTCGGTGGAACCTGTCTCACATAAGTGTCCGTGTAAGGTCGGTCCGGGCCACTTCATCCCACGATGTCGCCGAATCAAGATAGTACTAGTAACGGTAAGCAAATTGACCAAATCATCGCCCACAACTACTTGTGTTCTACTCGTGCATAGAATCTACGCATAAACCTGGCTCTGATACAACTATTGGGGAACGTAGTAATAATTCAAAAAAAATCCTACTTGTCACCAAGATCAATCTAGGAGATGCTAGCAACGAGATAGAGGGAGAACATCTTCATACCCTTGAAGATCGTTAAGCGGAAGCGTTACAAGAACGCGGTAGATGGAGTCGTACTCGTGGCAATTCAAATTGTGGAAGATCCGATCCAAGTGACGAACAGACGGCGCCTCCGCGTTCAACACACGTACAACCTAGGGATGTCTCCTCCTTCTTGATCGAGCAAGGGGGAGGAGAAGTTAAGGGAGAACTCCCGTATCACGACGCTGTGGTGGCGATGGAGCTCGTGGTTCTCCGGCAGAGCTTCACTAAGCACTACAGAGGAGGAAAAGGTGTAGGAGGGGGAAGGGCTGCGCCAGGGAAAAGGGTTTGGCTGCCCTCCCACCCCCTCACTATATATAGGGGGAAGGGGGAGGGGGTCGGCCCCTCTAGATAGATCTAGCTGGGGGGCGGCGGCCAGGTAGGGGGACTTACCCCCTAAGGAGGTGGGGGCGCCCCCACCCCCTGGGGTTTCCAACCCTAGGCGCATTGGGCCCTTGGGGGCCGCACCAGCCCATTAAGGGGCTGGTCCCCACCCATATTCAGCCTAATAAGCCCTCCGCGGCAGGTGGCCTGATACGTCTCCAACGTATCTATAATATTTGATTGTTCCATGCTATTATTTATGATGTTTTGGATGTTTAATGGACTTTGTTATACACTTTTATATTATTTTTGGGACTAACCTACTAACCCAAAGGCCCAGTCCAGATTGCTGTTTTTTGCCTGTTTTAGAGTTTTACAAAAAAGGAATATCAAACGGAGTCCAAACGGAATGAAACCTTCGGGAGAGATATTTTTGGAGCAAAATACGCACGGGAGACTTGAGAACCACGGAGTAGGGCTGACGTGGCGTCCACAAGGGTGGGGGGTGCCCCCCCTATAGGGCGTGCCCCCTGCCTCGTGGGCACCCCGTCTGGCCCCCGGTGTCCTCCTTCCTCCTATATATACCTACGTACACCGAAACCTTAGTTCCACAGCCGCAACCTTCTGTACCTGTGAGATCCCAGATTGGGGCCTGTTCTGGAGCTCTGTCAGAGGGGGGATCTTCCACGGAGTGCTTCTACATCATCATCATCATTGCCTCACCATGAGTTGTGAGTAGTTTACCAGAGAGCTTCGGGTCCATAGCTAGTATCTACATGGCTTCTTCTCTCTCTTTGGATCTCAATACCAAGTTCTCCTCGGTCTTCGAGGAGATCTATTCGATGTAATCTCTTTTTGTGGTGTGTTTGTCGAGATCTGATGAATTGTGGGTTTATGATCAAGATTATCTATGAGAAATATTTGGTTCTTTTCTGAACTCTTTATGTATGATTATAATATCCTTGCAAGTCTCTTCGAATTATTGGTTTGGTTTGGCCTACTAGATCTATAGTTCTTGCAATGGGAGAAGTGCTTGGCTTTGGGTTCAATCTTGCGGTGTCCTTTCCCAGTGACCGTAGGGGCAGCAAGGCACGCAATGTATTGTATTGTTGCCATCAAGGATAAAAAGATGGGGTTTATATCACTATGTTTGAGTTTATCCCTCTACATCATGTCATCTTGCTTAAGGTGTTACTCTGTTCTTATGAACTTAATACACTAGATGCATGCTGGATAGCGGTCGATGTGTGGAGTAATAGTAGTAGATACAGAATCTTTTCGGTCTACTTGTCTCGGACGTGATGCCTATATATAATGATCATGCCTAGATAGTCTTATAATTATTCGCTTTTCTATCAATTGCTCGACAGTAATTTGTTTACCCGCCATAGAATATTGCTATCATGAGAGAAGCCACTAGAGAAAACTATGCCCTGGGTCTATTCTCAACATATCAATCTACAATCTACTTTACTTTTCCGCTTTTACTTTCTGTTCTTATAACCAAAAATACCAAAAATAACAAACTATCATCTCTATCAGATCTCACTTTTGTAAGTGTCCGTAAAGGGATTGACAACCCCTTATTGCGCGGGCTGCGAAATTCTTATTTGTTTGTGCAGGTGCGAGGGACTCGCGCGTGGTCTCCTACTGGATTGATACCTTGGTTCCCAAAAAGTGATGGAAATACTTACGCTACTGTGCTGCATCACCCTTTCCTCTTCGAGGGAATACAACGCAAGCTCGAGAAGTAGCCAAAGGAATTTCTGGCGCCGTTGCCGGGGAGGCTTACACAAAAGTCATATACCAAGTACCTATCACAAACCCTTATCCTTCACATTACATTTTTGCCTCTCGTTTTCCTCTCCCCCACTTCACCCTTGCTGTTTTATTTGCCCTTCTTTTTGCCATGTGTTTATCATTCGCCTTTCTGTTTGCTTGTGTTGCTATGTGCCCCCAATTAGCTTGCATCCTCGCTTGCTAAAGTATGGATCCTCATCCACTTGCTAATCTCTTTAAGAGATCCAATTATGTTGAACCTGAGCTGCGTGCACTAGATTATCTTTATGAGGTTTTGCTCGAAATTTATGAATCTGAAAATTGTGAGGAATTGTTAAAAGAAAAAGTGATTCATGATAGCTCCTTAAATAAAAAGCATGATTGCAATGATGTTATTATAAGTTCTCTTAATGTCAATTGTGTTAATGATATGCAAAACCTCAAGCTTGGGCATGCTAGTTTTGCTATGACTTCTACTTGTTGCAATGATCATGATTGGGGTGATTCCTCTTACGATCTTGATAATTTATTTAAACCCCATGATGAATATGAGATTGATAATAATGTTTGCTATAATATTGAAAGTGGGTTTGGAGAGGTCGTGACTTTAGTTAATGTTAATCCCACTATTTTGGAAGAGTGTCAACTTTGCATGCATGTGGATCGTGTTGAGAATATGTTATGTGATGGCTATTTTGTTGAATTTTCTTGTGATCCTACATGCAGTTATTACAAGAGAGGAAAATATGGTCGTAGAAATTTTCATGTTACTAAATTTCCTCTCGTTATGTTGAGATTGCTATTGTTTCCTTCTTCTTCCTTGCATATGCTAGATCTTGCTTGTCCTGCTAATTTGTTTTCCTATAAAATGCCCATGCATAGGAAGCATGTTAGACTTAGATGTGATTTCCACATACTATATGATGCCCTCTTTGTGCTTCAATTCTTATCTTTCATGTGAGCATCATTAAATTCTCAAGCCTGTCTTAATGGCTATAAAGAAAGAGCTTGTTGGGAGGCAACCCAATTTTATTTAATTTTTTTGTCTTTGCTTCTGTTTAGGAATAAATATTGCATCTAGCTTATTTTTAGATGTGGCTTTGTGTTTTAATTCGTGTTTATGCCAAGTAGAACCTTTGGGAAGACTTGTGTGAAGTTTATATGATCTTGCTGTGAAAAACAGAATCGTCAGCGCTCCCTAGAATGGTCACCCGATTTCACTGGAGCGTGCTATTTAGTAGATTCTTTTTGCAGATGATTAATAGACAAATTCCTCACGTTTACCAATTTAGTTCAATTTTTTTGGATAGAAGTATGCGAAAACTGCAGATTACTACAGACTGTTCTGTTTTTGGCAGATTCTGTTTTTCGTGTGTTGTTTGCTTATTTCAATGCATCTATGAGTAGTATTGGGAAGTATAAATCATAGAGAAGTTGGAATACAGTAGATTCAACACCAATATAAACAAAGAATGAATTCATTGCAGTACCTTTGAGTAGTGGTTTGCTTTCTTATACTAACGGAGCTCACGAGATTTTTGTCTAAGTTTTGTGTTGTGAAGTTTTCAAGTTTTGAGTATTGCTTTGATGGACCATGGACAAAAGAGTGGCAAGAGCCTAAGCTTGGGGATTCCCAAGGCACCCCAAGGTAAAATTCAAGGACAACCAAAAGCCTAAGCTTGGGGATGCCCCAGGAAGGCATCCCCTCTTTCGTCTTCATCTATCGGTGACTATACTCGGAGCTATATTTTTATTCACCACATGATATGTGTTTTACTTGGAGCGTCATGTATCATTTGAGTTTTTGCTTGATAGTTTTTCATGATTATCCTTGCTGGACACACCTATTTGAGAGAGTTAAATATGGCCTAGGAATTGATAGAACACTCTATGTGCTTCACTTTTATCTTTTGAGTTGAATAGTTTTGCTCTAGTGCTTCACTTATACCTTTTAGAGCATGGTGGTGATAATATTTTGTAGAAATTTCTGACCTATCTTGCTTCCCTTATATCATTTTGAGAGTCTACTAAAACAGCATGGTAATGTGCTTTGACTATAAAACTGGTCTTCACATGATAGACATCCAATATCAATGTAGTAAAAACTTTCACACTAAGTGCATTGAATATGATGAGAAGTTGGATGCTTGATAATTGTTTTGAGATATGAGGATAGTGATATTAGAGTCATGCTAGTGGAGTTATTATGAAATTGAGAAATACTTGTGTTAAAGTTAGTGATTCCCATAGCATGCACATATGCTGAACCGCTATGTGACGAAGTTAGAGCATGAGGTATTTGTAAAGTGTCAGCCTTTATGTGGAGGTCGGGGGCACGCGATGGTTATGTCCTACCAACCTCCCCCCTAGGAGCATGCGTTGATTCCTTTGTTTTGATGACTCGTAAATTTTTGCAACAAGTATATGAGTTCTTATGACTAATGTTGTGTCCATGGATTATACACACTCTCACCCTTCCACCATTGCTAGCCTCTCTTGTATCGCGCAACTTTCACCGGTACCATACACCCACTATATATCCTTCCTCAAAACAGCCACCATATATA
>LR738714.1:433265769-433283681 GCA_902687465.1 Secale cereale
ATATATATATATATATATATATATATATATATATATATATATATATATTCCTCAAAACAGCCACCATACCCACCTATCATGGCATTTCCATAGCCATTCCGAGATATATTGCCATGCAACTTTCCACCGTTCTGTTCATATGACACGCTTCATATTGTCATATTTCCATGCATGATCATGTAGTTGACATCGTATTTGTGGCAAAGCCACCATGCACAATTTTTCATACATGTCACTCTTGATTAATTGCACATCCTGGTACACCGCCGGAGGCATTCATATAGAGTCATACTTTGTTCTAGTATCCAATTGTAATATCGAGTTGTAATTCAATATAAGTGTGATGATCATCATTATTAGAGCATTGTCCCATGTGAGGAAAGGCCAATAAAAAAAGGGAGATGGCCCAAAAAATAGAAAGTGGCTACATAAAAAAAAACCCCTCCAAAAAAATGAGAGAAAAGAGAGAAGGGACAATTGCTACTATCCTTTTCCACACTTGTGCTTCAAAGTAGCACCATGTTCTTCATGATATAGAGTCTCATGTTTAGTCACTTTCATATACTAGTGGGAATTTTCATTATAGAACTTGGCTTGTACTTTCCAACGATGGGCTTCCTCAAATGCCCTAGGTCTTCATGAGCAAGCAAGTTGGATGCACACCCACTTAGTTTCTTTTGTTGAGCTTTCATACATTTTTAGCTCTAGTCCATCCGTTGCATGGCAATCCCTACTCACTCACATTGATATCTATTGATGGGCATATCCATAGCCCGTTAATACGCCTAGTCTATGTGAGACTATCCCCCTCCTTTTTGTCTTCTCCACAACCACCTCTCTATTCCACCCATAGTGCTATATCCATGGCTCACGCTCATGTATTGCGTGAAAGTTGAAAGGTTTGAAAGAATAGAGTATGAAAACAAGTGCTTGGCTAAAACCGGGGTTGTGCATGATATGAATATTTTGTGTGATGAAGAGAGAGCATACCCAGAATATATGATTTTGTAGGGATAACTTTCTTTAGCCATAGTATTTTGAGAAGACATGATTGCTTTGTTAGTATGCTTGAAGTATTACTATTTCTTATGTCAATGTAGACTCTTGTCTTGAGTCTTTCAGATCTGAACATTCATGCCACAATTAAGAATATTACATTGAAAAACTATGTTGGTTAGCATTCCACATCAAAAATTCTGTTTTTATCATTTACCTACTCGAGGACGAGCAGGAATTAAGCTTGGGGATGCTTGATACATCTCCAACGTATCTATAATTTTTGATTGTTCCATGCTATTATTTATGATGTTTTGGATGTTTAATGGGCTTTGTTATACACTTTTGTATTATTTTTGGGACTAACCTACTAACCCAAAGGCCTAGTCCAGATTGTTGTTTTTTGCCTGTTTTAGGATTTTACAGAAAGGAAAATACGCACGGGAGACTTGAGAACCACGGAGTAGGGCTGCTGTGGTGTCCATGAGGGCGGGGGGTGCGCCCCCCATAGGGCGTGCCCCCTGCCTCATGGGAACCCCGTCTGGCCCCGGTGCCCTCCTTCCTCCTATATATCCCTACGTACCCCGAAACTATCGGAACAACAGGGAAAACCCTAGTTCCACTGCCGCAACCTTCTGTTCCCGTGAGATCTCATCTAGGGGCCTGTTCCGGAGCTCCGCTGGAGGGGGGATCTTCCACGGAGTGCTTCTACATCATCATCATTGCCTCACCATGAGTTGTGAGTAGTTTACCATAGACCTTCGGGTCCATAGCTAGTATCTAGATGGCTTCTTCTCTCTCTTTGGATCTCAATACCAAGGTCTCCTCGGTATTCGAGGAGATCTATTCGATGTAATCTCTTTTTACGGTGTGTTTGTCGAGATCCGATGAATTGTGGTTTTATGATCAAGATTATCTATGAGAAATATTTGGTTCTTTTCTGAACTCTTTATGTATGATTATAATATCCTTGCAAGTCTCTTCGAATTATTGGTTTGGTTTGGCCTACTAGATCTATAGTTCTTGCAATGGGAGAAGTGATTGGCTTTGGGTTCAATCTTACGGTGTCCTTTCCTAGTGACAGTAGGGGCAACAAGGCACGTATTGTATTGTTGCCATCGGGGATAAAAAGATGGGGTTTATATCACTATGTTTGAGTTTATCCCTCTACATCATGTCATCTTGCTTAAGGCGTTACTCTGTTCTTATGAACTTAATACACTAGATGCATGCTGGATAGCGGTCAATGTGTGGACTAATATTAGTAGATGGAGAATCGTTTCGGTCTACTTGTCTCGGACGTGATGCCTATATATAATGATCATGCCTAGATAGTCTTATAATTATTCGCTTTTCTATCAAGTGCTCGATAGTAATTTGTTTACCCGCCGTAGAATATCGCTATCAGGAGAGAGGCCACTAGAGAAAACTATGGCCCTCGGGTCTATTCTCAACATATCAATCTACAATCTAGTTTACTTTTCCGCTTTTACTTTCTGCTCTTATAACCAAAAATACCAAAATATCAAACTATCATCTCTATCAGATCTCACTTTCGTAAGTGACCCTAAAGGGATTGACAACCCCTTATCGCGTCGGCTACAAAGTTCTTATTTGTTTGTGCAGGTGTGAGGGACTCGCGCGTGGTCTCCTACTAGATTGATACCTTGGTTCTCAAAAACTGAGGGAAATACTTTTGCTACTGTGCTGCATCACCCTTTCCTCTTCGAGGGAATACAACGCAAGCTCGAGAAGTAGCATGGCCCCACCCGATGGACCCCAGAACCCTTTTGGTGGTCCCGGTACAATATCGATGACCCCCGAAACTCTTCCGACGGCTGAAGCTGGACTTCCCATATATAAATCTTTACCTCTGTTCTATTCCGGAACTCCTCGTGACGTCCAGGATCTCATCCGGGACTCCAAACAACCTTCAGTAACCACATACAATTTCCCATTGCAACTCTAGCGTCACCGAACCTTAAGTGTGTAGACCCTACGAGTTCGGGAACCAAGCAGACATGACCAAGACACCTCTCCGGCCAATAACCAATAGCGGTATATGGATACCCATATTGGCTCCCACATGTTCCACGATGATCTCATTGGATGAACCACGATGTCGGGGATTCAATCAATCCTGTATACAATTCCCTTTGTCCATCGGTATGTTAATTGCCCGAGATTCGATCGTCGGTATCCCTATACCTTGTTCAATCTTGTTACTGGCAAGTCTCTTTACTCGTTCCGTAACACATGATCTCGTGACCAACTCCTTAGTCACATTGAGCTCATTATGATGATGCATTACCAAGTGGGCCCAGAGATACCTGTCCGTAATACGGAATAACAAATCCCAGTCTCGATTCATGCCAACCTAACAGACACTTTTATAGTCACCTTTATAGTCACCCAGTTATATTGTGACATTTGATACACCCAAAGCATTCCTACAGTATCCGGGAGTTGCACAATCTCTTAGTCTAAGGAAATGATAATTGACATTAGAAAAGCTCTAGCAAACGAACTACTCGATCTTGTGATGTGCTTAGGATTGGGTCTCGTCCATCACATCATTCTTCTAATGATGTGATCCCGTTATCAACGACACCCAATGTCCATGGTTAGAAAACCATAACCATCTATAGATCAACGAGCTAGTCAACTAGAGGCTCACTAAGGACATGTTGTGGTCTATGTATTCACACATGTATTACGGTTTCCGGTTAATACAATTATAGCATGAATAATAGACAATTATCATGAATAACGAACATAATAATAACCATTTTATTATTGCCTCTAGGGCATATTTCCAACAAAAACAACCACCATACCTACATATTATGGCATTTTCATAGCCATTCCGAGATATATTGCCATGTAACACCACTGTTCCATCATTATGAGTTTGAGTTTACCTTGAGTTATAATTTTGAGTTGTAAGTAAATAAAAGTGTGATGATCATCATTATTAGAACATTGTACGATGTGAGATTATAAAAAAGGAGAAAAGAGAGAGGCCAAAAGAGTCTCCAAAAAAAGAGAAAATAGTCTCCAAAAAAGGGGAGTCTCCAAAAAAATGATAGAAAAAATGAGAGAAGGGAGTTATTCTATTCCACTTATAGATAGAGAAAAAACCTAAAGGATGATACTTAATAATACGGCGAAACATTTATACAAAACACCTATCCCAAGCACACACAAGGGAACCGTAGACAGGCAAGTGAAATCCAATCCACGAAATAAATTGATCCATGCACGTCACCATTGTTGTCGTGGTTTTGTCACGGTAGATGTCCTAGCAAAAGGACTTAGTCATGGAGCCATCGCTACAGGTTAGCTTAAAGGGGTTAAAGCGGATAAGGACACAAGGGTTTTTATACTAGTTCGACCCCTTCGATGAAGGTAAAAGCCTACGTCTAGTTTGGTGTGGTATTGCTAGGGTTTCGATGACCAGGGAGAGAATCCACTTTGCCTATTCCTCGAGTTGTTGTCCTCTCTCCCTGAACCATTGCCGGGTCATCCCTTTATATACACAGGATGACGCCCGGTCCTGTTTACAAAATCTCGAGGCCGGCTCATAAATGTGCCCGGCTCGATCTCTATCTTTCCTATCTTACAACACAAGTTACACGACGTATGGCGGTTTACACTTACGATCCCTAACACCTCTTGGGCTTTGGATCTCTAGTCTTCTATAATAAAGCGCCATGCTCCATGTGTCGCTGGGCTTCAATATGAATAATTCTTTATGGGCATAAACCGGCCCCTCCCTGGGCGGTTTATACCTAGTAGTAATATCCCTGACATTAGGCCCCAGATTGATTTGAACCTGTTCATGTCCATCTTCAACGCCTTGTAAAAGTTTGGCCCTCCGCGGCTTCAAATATTTCATAAACCGCCATGACGTCATCTTTCTGGATCACCTTGAATTGCCATGACGTCATTTGTCCATTTAATACTTGTACCTATTTTATCTTCATTTATGAAAATCTCCGAAGATCGAGGCGACAGTATCGTCCCATATCCACTTTTCTGGCTCCTTGATTCCCGCCCGTGCCATTTCACCTTTCGACTTATAAATAGGGCAGAGGGGCATCTCCTTTTCCCCACTTGCTCCTTTGCTTCTTCTTCCTCCTCGCGCTCGTCCGTGCTCAAGCTCTGCCGCCGCCGTCGATCCTTGCATCTTCGTCAACTCAGGCCACTGCATCAACCTGTTTGGACCAGAAACTCGCCAGTGCGCCTCCGCACCCGTTGACTCCGGTAAGTTCCTTCCTTACCCATTATATAGATCTCATTAGGGTTTCTCGTGCGAGTTCATGGATAGGCGCTGTTCTTCGCTGTCCTTCATCGTGGCTCTGATAACTAGGGTAGATCTGAGACTCCTGCTTTGCGACTGTAGTAATAACTCCGCTTCCTTAGTATGCCTTATTCTTCCCCAAAGTACTAGACCAAACTGAGTTTGTTTGAACCATTGTTGTATCCGTTGAATACTGCCCCTGAATATTTCCAAATTTCTGACATGCCATAGATCTATAATCTTGTTACTGATTCTACAAAACTTTTTCTTCCATAACTTTAGATCTGCACCTTTCATATTCTCCTTGGCGGTTTAGCTTTAGAAAAAATCATAAACCAGTAGATACCACTAGGCCCCGCTTAAACCGCCATCTGTAATTATCTTTGAAACACTGCCGGTTTAACATTGCATAAATCATAAATCGGCCCTTCACTATATTTTCAGCTTTTTCCCTTCAAAATGGCAAAGCAAGCCAAACAATTTACTTCCTGCAACTTGGTCCAGTCTCGGGTTACCGAAGAGGAACTGCAGAACCGGGCTGAGAGTGGCGCTTTAGGCAAGAAGGATGTCCTCCGTTGGAGTGTTCCTAGACCGGAATGTCCTCGAGAGCCCAAAGATGTAGAGGTTGTCGTATTTCTTGATCATCTAGCCCGAGGATTCAGTCCTCCCGGATCAAAGTTCTTTCGTGACGTGTTGGCTGACTTTCAGCTCCATCCTCAAGATATTGGGCCCAATTTTGTGTCCAGCATCTACAATTTTCAAGTATTTTGTGAAGCTTATTTGCAAGAGGAGCCTTCAGTTGAACTATTCAAGGATTTCTTCCATTTAAACTTTCGCACAGAGTTTTCTGACGGTCCTAACATTGAACTTGCTGGAATGTCCATCCAGAAGAGAAAGGATGTTAGTTTTCCTCACGCCAATCACCACAGCCATCCTAAAGAGTGGAATCAAACCTGGTTTTATTGTCTAGATACTTCTCCGGAAGATGAAAATCATCTGCCGGGTTACCGTTCTCATCGTCTTTCTGAGAACCATCTATTTCCTCAACGGCTGAGTGCTCAAGAACGAGCCCAATATGCACCGCAGCTTTCAAAGCTCAGAGCCTTCACTGCAAACGGTTTAACAGGCATTGATTTCGTTCGTTGTTGGATTTCTTGGAGTATTCTCCCGCTAAGCCGGTGCACTAGTTTAATGTGTGAATATACCGGAAACCCCAAAGATCCTCTACGTCATACTGAAGTTGTGCTGTCAGAGAATGAGGTCACTAAGGCTGTTAAGAAACTACTGAATGAACCGGTGGATGCCTACAGCAAAACCGGGCTGGCCCCTTTCTGTGAGTTGAATAAACTGCCGTCGGTGAGTCCTCTTATATCTCTTGCTTTATTTCAATTTGTTTTTAATATCCTTTCTGAACAACCTCACAATCTTTTATCAGGGTAATGATCCATTTTGGAAGAGGAAAAACCAGGATAAACCTGCAAAGGCTGCCCGCCAGAAAACCAAGGCTGTTAAGAAAACTGTGAAGAAGAAAAACACTAAAGCCTCTGAATCCAATCTTGAAGATGATGAACCGGCCTCAGAGGTATCACTTGACTCCCTTGGCTCCTTTTTCTTGCATCTTATTGACAATGACTATACTCAGGGAAACGCTGAAGGTAGCAAGGCTGATGATGTCGAGGTAATTACCCTTTCTTCCGGTTCAGATCCTCTGCCAACACCAAAAATTTGTCGAGCAAGCCGGAAAGTACAATTTTCTCACCCTTTCGCTTACTTCGACCCACACTTTATTTTGAAGAAACAGCAACATGAAGCTCGCCGCACAACGCCGCACAGTGGCCAAGTTATTGAGTCCACCGGTCTACCGCAAACACCAGCCCAGAGACGTCGATAAGAGGTTTTACATACTCCAGATGCTCTTTATCCCAAAGCGGGTCATATTCGCCAACCTCTTAATTCGTTTGATTCAAATTATGAGGATACTCATCGTTCGTGATCGGGCGAGTCAACAGCTACACAGCTTCCTCCTCTCAAAACTATTCATGGGTAAGCTTTTTATTTTCCTCTTAACCTTTTTTCTTTCACTGCACTGACTTATATCTTCAAATTTCACAGTAAGCCAAAGCCTAGTAAAAAGGCTAAGCTGAATAAACCGGCAGGTGATGATGTGATTCCTAAACTAGAAAAGAATCCTGAGCCTGCTGAAGAGAATATTGATGCCTTGCATGATGATCCTCCTCCAATGGATCATGAAGTCTTTACTGAACAAGAAGCTGCACCAATGGACCTTGACGCTAATCCGACCAGCCCAATCCGGGCCAGCAATACTCCAGCCAGTCGTGCTAAGGCCACGGCCGCTTCAACAGAAGATGTCCAAATTACTGGTTTTGGCTATACTGCCCCTGGTGAACCTGTTGCATTAACCAAGCATACTGCTAAAGAAGAAGTCTCTGGGAAAGACAAAGGCAAATGGAAAGTCGACTTGTCAAGCTATGCTCAACTCAGCGCCCAGGATCTTCATTCCGGATATCTGAACCAATTGCATACCAGCCGTGACTATGAAGCCGGTTTAGTAAGTCTGATGAAGGAATGTTATGAGGTAAACTTCTGTTTTAACTTCCTTTAACTTTATTCCTGCTTATGTCTTATAGCTTTTCTTTACTCCATCGTAGCCCCCAAGGGCCGGTTTACTCCTTCAGGGTGAACCGGGACTTCAGAATACCCATTATACAATTTTTCACATGTGTAGTCCCCAAGGGCCGTTTTATCTATTCATGATGAACCGGCACTTTTTATTTTGTAACCCTCTTTGAACAATGATGCATTAGCCCCCAAGTGCCAAGTGTATAACCTGTTATGTGCTTGGGACTTTTTTGAAAATGCCTGATAACTGCAAATATGCATTAGCCCCCAAGTGCCAAGTGGATAACTTGTTATGTGCTTGGGAATTTTATTGAAAATGCCTGATAACTGCAAATATGCATTAGCCCCCAAGTGCCAAGTGTATATCCTGTTATGTGCTTGGGACTTCCAATATGCTTTACCAATGTATAATGTGTTCTTCTCTTGACAGGCTGATCTAAACCGGAAAGACTCTCAAATGTCTGAGCTTCAAGATAACCTGAAATTCCAACAATCCACCGCTTCCAAGACCAAGGATGAGCCGACTCTCGCTTTAGCAAGCCTGGAGAAATTGAAGAAAGACTTCCAGAAGGAACGGGCGGATTGGGATGCAGAAAGAGTCGCTTTGGAGAAAAGGGCAGTTGATGCAGAAAACGCTCTCAATCCAATGTCAGAAGAACTGAATGGCTTAAAGCAGCAGATAAATGCCATGACTACTGCTGTCTTTGGTAAGTATACTTAACACAGTTCTAAATATGATAGTTTTGCACTCTTCCGGTTTAACTCAAGCTCTATTGATGCAGGAAAACATACTGCTCATCTTGGCACTAACATGCGGAAGAAGTTGAAGGCCGCATATACTCTTATAGAGCAGTTGTATACCGGTGCTCAAAGGATTGTTTACACTGCTTCTCATAACAAACCGGCTCCCACGTTGATCAAAGGGATTTTGGAGAAGTTATCAGTGCTACCCGCCCGGTTTGGAGAGCTCAAGAAATTAGCTGCCAGGGCGGGTGCTTTAATGGCATTAACTCGGGCGAAGTCTTGGGTGCCTGATCTTGATCCGGCCGATGTGATGAACGGTTATCCAAGCATGAAGGAGGACGGATCAGAGTTCACAGATACAGACTTGCGGGCTTTAACCAGTGAAATGCGGCCTTTGGCCAGCAAATTAGCCGATGAAGCTGATATGTCCCGCTATCAGGCGGGTTATGATGCTGACAATCACCGGGTTAATACTCCGATCTATGAAGTGGATGATCTCATCCCGCCTGTCCGTAAGCATACTTACGCCCCTGACATTGAACCGTCTGAACTCATAAGTGATGAAGCTATTTTCCAAGCACTGACAAAGATCAATTGGGCAACCACTAACTTCCAGCTGCTAGATGAGAACGACGAGGAGACGGAGCAGGATGATCCACAACCTTCTAGCCGAGCTGACGCAGAGTCATGAACCGGTGCCGGTTTAACATTATCATTTCGTAGTACTTAGGCAAGGAACATATATTCTTTTGGGCTGAAAAACGCCTTGTAATAGGATTGCTGAAACATTTGGTTATGTCCTCATGTGTATTCCCTTTTCATAACATTGCTCCATCTGACAACTTCATAATTTTTCTCCTTATGATGCTTTAACTGTTTTATTCCACCTGTTTCTGCATAAGACAAAGCTTAAAGAGTCCTGGCGGTTTATTGCCGGATGGGTCATAATGCCCAAATACATGATCTAGGTTTATAACATGAACTGTATTTAAAATATGAAACATATATCATACCTGTGATAGAAATTTGTGTCATTGTCTTTAACCAATATTTTGCAGTAATGTCGATGATCCCAATTTGTGAGTATTTATGACTCCTTGAATCTTTTGCCGGTTCATGATGAAACCGTGCCGGGCTGTGATAAACACCGGTTTAGCTGTAGATAGTTCTGGCGATTTGCAATCAAACCAGACCAGGTTTTGTGAACACTGGTTTATTATGGTGGCAACTTATAGTCAACCACTCCGCCGAATCAACAGATTTCGGATAAATACCAATGATCTCAAAAGATAAGAAAGTTGGCCAAAAAACAAAGAAACACTTGTCGAAATAAAATCCTGTAGTCAAGGCTTTTTACAAGCTGGCAGGCTCCAAATTTGAGGATTTTCATGGGCTGCCAGGCCACTGAGTTGAACCATTTCACAAAGCCTGTTAAGATGGTCCTCAATCCTTAACCAATCATCGTTTTAACGTTGACAAGTTCAGGGTCTGTTAAAAGATTGACTTGTCAATCGTTTGACGGGTCATACCAGGTTTATCTGGGCGGATTGACTTACTTGATGCAGGCAGGTTAACCCGGGGTTTTAGGTGTATACACCAGGGTTCCAAGCCGTGGCTTAATATCCTATTACAAGGGTCTTAAAAACTTGTTGCCGCTGTGTGATAGGAGCCCCCAAGTAACATTGTGAGCTGTGCTCGTCGGGTGCCTATGGTTGAGTTGTGCTATGCATCAACTCTCTTTTGCCCCTTACCATCATGTTGGCTTGATAGCCGGATTACCGAAGTAGACAGAGTTGTGCTCTTATGATGATATTGGCTTAATAGCTGGTCTAAGAGGGCCATAGGAACTCCTTCTTTACACACAGAATCCCCATGTGACAAACTCTATTGAAAAAAGCAGTAGATACCCCACTTTAAAGGGGATGCCGGTTTATTATACTGATCATAATATATACATTGCGAATATATGTACATAAAGCAGAGCCCATGGCTCAGGTGTAGTAAGGCCGAAGATGAGCGATGTTCCACGGCCGTCGGGTCTCCTCCTCCGCAGTGTGTGAGTCCTTGTGTTCTCGAACGTCGACGAGGTAGTATGATCCATTGTGTAGATTCTTGCTGACCACAAAGGGTCCTTCCCAAGGCGAGGATAGCTTGTGCATGTCTGTCTGGTCTTGGATGAGCCAGAGCACTAGATCACCTTCTTGAAATGTTCTAGTTTTAATCCGGCGACTGTGGTATCGGCGCAGATCTTGCTGATAAATTGCCGATCGAGCTGCTGGCATGTCACGCTCCTCATCCAGCCGGTCTAACGCGTCTTCCTGTGCCTTCTCGTTATCAGCTTCAACGTAAGCCGCCACCCGAGGCGAATCATGACGGATGTCACTGTGGAGGACCGCTTCAGCTCCGTATACCATGAAGAAAGGCGTGTAGCCCGTAGACCTATTAGGTGTGGCGTTGATGCTCCATAACACAGAGGGTAATTCCTCCACCTAACAACCCGGCATCCTCTGCGAAGGGACCATGAGCCGGGGTTTTATGCCTCTCAAGATCTCTTGATTGGCTCTCTCGGCTTGACCATTGGACTGGGGATGAGCCACTCACTATAGGAAACAGGTAATTTGCCGGCTGCCACAGCGGACGGCAAAGGCATGAACGGCGGACGGCAAAGGTCTTTGCCGTCTGCCGCGGACGGCAAAAGGCTCCGGCAAACAGCTACTTTGCCGTCTGCTTAACGCGGCTGATGACAAAGGGGCCGTTGCCATCAGCAGCAGACGGCAAAGAAAGCTGAAGGCAAAAATTGCGCTGTTAGTCCGTTAGGTGGCTAATGGCAGGCCTTTGCCGTCAGCCGCTGACGGCAAAATTTGTCCTTCCTTTGCCATCCGCCGTATGATGTCACCTAGATGTCACTACACGGCAGGCCTTTACCGTCTACCACCGTAGGCAAACTGACCAAATGGGTCAGCTCCCAGTGAGCACAGGTGGCCGCCGTGTGGCTTCTTTGCCGTCTGCGGCGGACGGCAAAGGGGCCTTTGCCATCAGTGGCTGACGGCAAAAATCCTGCATTGCCTCTTTTTTTTCTTTTTTTCTTTAAATCAAACAATTTTCACAGCAAATATATATGACATATATATATATATATATATATATATATATATATATATATATATATATATATATATATATATATATATATATTTCACAGGGCTATTTAACAGCAAACATACGACATATATAGTTCCATCCATTCATACATAGCAAGTTGCACATACACATAAGTTGCAACCATTAGCAAGTTGCACGTACATATTACAATGCAAAGTTTCATCAAGATAGCAAGTTCCATCGTACCAAGCTAGAAGAATACTAGAAGAGAATGAAAGAAAAAATAAGCACTCCATCATAGCAAGCTAGCTTCCGTGAAGTGAATGAAATCTGCAAAATGGCAAATAAGAAAGTTAGGAAAAGGTGAGTAGAAGAAGAAGACTAGAAGAAGAAGCACTCCATCGTTTGTGAGCTAACTTAGGTGAAATGGATCGTTTATGAACTAACCTAGGTGAAATGGATCGTTTATGAGCTAACTTAGGTAAATTACATCATTTTAGAGCTAACCTAGGTAAGATGGGTCATTTTGAAACTAACCTAGGTAAAATGGGTCATTTTAGAGCTAACGTAGGTAAAATGGATCATTTTGGAGATAATCTAGGTAAAATGGGTCATTTTAAAGCTAACTTGGGTAAAATGGATCCATCTTACATGTCATTATTGAGCAAACCTAGTTAACTAAGCATATTACAACTAACTTAGGTCATTTTGGAGGAAACAAAGCTAACTATAAATCGTTTTAGAGCTAACTTAGGTAAAATGGCTGGTTTTGGAGGTCAGTAAGCTTATTAAGTCATTTTGGAGGAAAAGAAGCTAACTCTAGGTCATTATGGTAAGCATATTGGAGGAAATAAAGCTAAGTCAAGGTCTTTATGCATTTGTTAAGCAAAACACTAGAGAAACTTACCGTGATCATGGAGGTGTAGCCGGAGCGGTCCCAGGAGCAATCTCTGGCTTCGGCGGAGCGATCTGACCGGACTTCTCGCACACAAACTGCACATCTCCAATGGCTATCGAGCCATGGGACCTCCCGCCACCAGATATCATCACCTGCTCTGGATCAATGGGACCCTGGCTCGGGTTAACGTCCTCCCATTTCCTCGCCTTCCCCTTGACTTTCTTGTAAGAGGCAGTGTGGGCCATGGCATACAGGTCGTACACCTTTGGCACCTTATCTGTCTTATTGTAGCATGCCTGAAAGAGAGAAACAAAGTAAATTAGTAATTAAAGGGCTCAAGCTAGCATGATGAATGAATGGCATGAATCATGAAGCATACCACATACCTAGTTCCGCCCGAACTGATATAAGCTGGAGCTGCCTTGATGGTGTGGCACACCTTCCATTTGGGCACGTTTGTCCTTGGCCTCAGTCGGCTCCCCGCCATCATCAGCATGGCCACTCGGCCCCTCAGGATGATTCGGCCAGGTACCCCATCCAGACATGTGCTCCTCCAGGGTCTCGGAGCGCTCCCAACCAGCGCCCCCCATCTTTCAACACCTGCCATGACAAAGAGTAAACAAAATTAGTACAACATAAAAAAAATACCGACATGAATAATAATATATATATCACTTAAGTGTATCATCATCAAGTACAACATAAAAAAATTGAATACCTGACACTACTAATAATCTTGATCAGTATCATCAATAAATGCATAATCATCATCATCACTATAATCAATGACGGGCTTATAGGGTTCGGTTGGATCAACATGTGCAAGGCCACCTTGACGTAATCAGTCAAGCATTGACATGTCAGCCGCAGCAGTAACCTCTTCTTGTTCTGGGTCTTCTTGTTCCTCCTCTGGGGTGATGTCGGATTCACTGTCGCTGTCTACTTCAATGTTTCGGGGTGAAGTATAGCGGTTCTTGAAACGCTTTTTTGGAAAGACGTGTCTCTTGGAAGATTTCTCCTTCATATGTGTCTGGGTTAATGTGAGGTCCATAATCCTCTTCCTTTGGGGGAGAAAGTCTAGCACGTGGCGGCACTTCATAAACGACATCCCAACCTTTCATATTTGGATTAGTTTCGCAGGCCCACGGTAGATAGAATACTTGGGTCGCCTGTTGAGCCGTAATACAGACATCAGGAACATCTAACTGGGTGCTTTGGTTGATTTCAACTAGCCCTACATGTTCATGAGTCCTTCTAGTCTCCTTCGGCTGAAACCAATAACATTTGAAGATTACGAGATTCGGTGGGTTTTCACCATAGAATAGAAGTTCATAAATTGCTTCAACTCTCTCATAATACTCGGTACCTCCTTCGCCGATAGCAGATACACAACAATTTGTAGACTTTCGGTCGGCCATAGATAGCTCTTTGCCATAGGTACGAAAGCGATACCCGTTGATGTCGTATTTGTCAAATGAACGGAGCTTATAGTCAAAACCATTAGCGACTTGTCTCAATTCGGCATCCATAGACTCTGAATTACCCTACAAGTTTAATATGATAGGATTGTTGCATTACGCACAAATTAGCGAATGAAATGAAATTGTCTAATAGAAATTACCGTTTGTTTGAACCAAGAGATGAAACCGGGATAGGCGCCGCCTCCTTGCTTTGCGAGAAGCTCATACTCTTCGACGAAATACTTTTGGATCACCGCTCCATACGAGAATATGGCGACGTATCGACTGTATGAAATATCCAGGAATAAGAGCACAGTTCAAAGGAAATAGAAGTTGTGAAACAATGTACCGAGAACTTACTCGATGTACGGCCGCACTTCTATCAGGTTGTTCAAGATATACAACGAAATGGTCCGCCATTCTTCGTTATCCAAATATACTGGATTTGAAACAATGGCTGGTGCGAGATTCCCTTTGAATAGGCTGAGGTTGGATCCACCCTTTTAGGGTTGTCAGCATTGTACCGAGGCTTCGGATTATGCAAATGACGATTTTTGGCTTCGTAGTGTGCCGTCACGAAGTTTGCTGCCTCCTCAGCGATGAATGTCTCAGCCATCGATGCTTCAATTCTACGTTTATTTTTACATTTTTCTCGAAGTGTCTTGTGCATCCTCTCAGTTGGGTAGCACCAACGATTTTGCACGCCCCCCCCTATCTTGCCTCGGTCGGGAGATGTAAAATCAAATGTCGCATTGGATTAAAGAAGCTCGGTGGAAAGATCTTCTCTAACTTGCAGATCAACTCCGAAACCAACTCTTCCATTTCTTCTAGCACGCCAGACGATAGTTCTTTCGCACAAAGAACACGGAAGAAATAGCTGAGTTCTGCCAGTACTAGCCATTCATCCTTAGGGATGAAGCCACGCAACATCACCGGCATTACCCGCTCAATCCATATGTGCCAATCATGACTCTTGAGACCAAATATCTTCAATTTATCAAGATTCGCTCCCCTCTTTAGATTCGCTGCATACCCATCAGGGAACATCAACTGCTATTGCACCCACAAGATAATTTCCCTCATAGCTGGCCTTCCAAGATTGAACCATGCCTTTGGCTTCATCCAGTTTTGCTTTCCTTTCGGTTCTTTCATGTTTTGTAACGGCCTATCACATAGCGCCTCCAGATCGACTCTAGCCTTAGTATTATCCTTTGACTTCCCATTTATGCCGAACAATGTACCAAAAAGTGCCTCAGCGATATTCTTCTCAGTGTGCATCACGTCGATGTTGTGTGGGCAAAGGAGGTCTTTGAAGTAAGGCAGATCCCATAAGCATGTTTTGTGAGTCCAGGCGTGCTTAGAATTATACCCCTTGAAGTACCCTGGACGCTCTGGATCTGGCTCGAGAGCGTTTAACTATTCCAGTGTCTATTGGCCTGTCAATGCAGGTGGTGCAGAGTTTTTGACAACTCAACCTCTAATGAAGTTATTCTTGTCTTTCCTGAACTTATGGCGAGGATCTAGGAACTGTCTATGCATGTCGAAGCAATAAAAGTTGCGACCGGCCTGAAGCCAACGAAACTCAAGAGCTCCCTTGCATGTGGGGCACGGGAACCTTCCATGAACACACCAGCCAACGAATAGCTCATACGTCGGCAAGACATGCGTCGAGTACATGTACCAGACACGCATTATGAAGTTTCGTTTGCTATAGGCGTCGTATGTCTTGAACCCATTATCCCAGGCTTCTTGCAATTCGTCCTTAAGCGGCTGCATGTACACATTCATATTTTTCCTCGGATAGTTGGGCCCTGGAATTATCAACGTCAGGAAAATATTCTTTCTTTGCATACTCTGTCCGGGGGGGAGATTGAGTGGAAAGACAAATACGGGCCAACAACTGTATTGGCTGCCGTCAAACCAAACACACTGAACCCATCCGTGCTGACACCGACTCAAGGATGCCTCGGATCTGCCGCTTTGTCATCATGTAATTCATCAAACTTTTTCCACGCAACACCATCCGATGTGTGTACCATCATCAGATTCCCATCTGCATCTAGTTCGGTTCTTTTTCTTGTTTTGTGCCATGTCATCTGTCTGGCTGTCTCTTCGACCATGAAAAGACGTTGAAGTCCTGGTACGATTGGCATATATCGAAGAACACTAACGGGGATTTTGGTTTGTGTCTTCTCACCCATACCGTTGTCTACCACAATATACCTGGATGACTTGCAAATGGGACAATAGTTCAAGTCTGCATAGTCAAGCCTAAATAAGGCACATCCATTCTCACAGGCATGTATCTTGTCATAGGGCATCTTCAGTGCACGGAGGATTTTGTCCGACTGGTAGAGGTTTGCAGGCATTACATGGCCTTTGGGTAGAAAGCGTCCAAATACTGTCATAATTGCGTCATAGCATTCTCTGCCCAAGTTGAACTGAGCCTTCAGAGCCATTACTTGTGAGATGGCATCCAACTGACAAAGCTCAGTGTGCTCGTGGAGCGGACGTTTTGAATACTCCAACATTTCATTCAAGGCCTTTGCAGATTCCTCCATCTCCTCGTCCGAATCCCGAGCATCATCATAGTCTTGCACCATGTTTTCCATCCCGGTACCATGCTCGTCGGTGCGACGACGATCCACCTCAGCTCGGTCACGTTGGGCAGACACACCATGAAATGTCCACACCGTATAATCGGGCGTAAAACCACTCTTCTGCAGGTGTTTGCCCATTTCATCCTCTGTCCTCTTTTCCCAATTGCCGCACCGGAAACAGGGGCACCAGGTTTTCCTCTGGCCATTTGCAAATGCGGCTTGCACAAACCCCTTGGTTTTTCTGAACCATTCAGCGCTCCATTTGTTCTGACCAGTGTGACCGGTATACATCCACGCACGATCACTCATCTTGACTTTCAGAGCTACTGGACACACAACAATTATATATGTGATTCACCATGTATATATTCATAAGTTGATCTACTTTGTCAATTTTATTACGTCCATGCAACCTACACTCTAATAGGTAATGATAGGTCCTAATCCCACCCGGGTATGTGTAGATTGGGTTCATTTTCCCATGCTATGCTCCGGATCCGACCCAAAATTTCGGCGAAACCTCCCCGCTGTTCTCCTGATACATGTCTCTGCAATAAACAGAGAGGATGTGTACCCGGAGAACAACATGGGAGGCACTGACGAAATTTATGCGTCGGATCCGGAGCAAAGCATATGGGAAAATGAACTCAATCTACACATGCTCGGGCTGTCCATGGATAGCGTTGGACAATTTGAAAGAATCAAGGTTATAAATATGCAAATGCATGCATATTTATAACTATGACGGTTTCGAACGGGAGACACATATTGGTTACGCATACTGATGATTCAAGACACATATATAGCTAGCTATCAAGTTTCATCGGAATAGAGCAAATAATTAATGGGGGAGGAGGACATGTCATTTGTGCTCACCCATGAACGAAGGGGCAGAGCTCGTCAAACACATGGCGAGGTCGTCGAACACCAAACCTCGCAGCGATGAAACAACTGCACATTTAAAACTACCCGATCAACACAATTATATATGATGTTTTTCATAACAAAATAGAATAATATATGACCTAACTAATAATTCACAAATATATGACCCCGTCGGCCTCTAGAAGGCCAAAGAACACCTTTTCGGGAGGTGTCGGGGTCGGGGTCGGGGTCGGGTGTCGGGGTGTCGGGATGTCGTGTCGGGGTCGGGGTGTGGTGTCAGGGTG
>LR738714.1:433284277-433386435 GCA_902687465.1 Secale cereale
TGGGGCAAGGGGGTGGCGGTGGGTGGCGGGGGCGGCGGCGGGTGGCGGTTGTCGTCGGGAAGGAGGGGGACAGAAACAGATCTAGAGAGAGGTGGGCGGGGTGGGGCTTGGCCGTTAGTACCCTATTTTTTTGTCGTCCGCCCACCTTTGCCGTCCGCTTTTTTACTCTTTGACGTCTGCTAGCGGATGGCAAAAAGGGGCCCCGTTAGGTTTTACCTAATCAGCCCGTTAGTGTGGGCCACCTCCCTCTTTGTCGTCTGCCAGCTGACGGCAAATAATATTTGCCGTCTGCTAGCGGACGGCAAAGAACTGGCTGATGGCAAAGAAGGTCTTTGCCATCATCCAGTTCTTTGTCGTCTGCTTTTGGGTAGCTGATGGCAAAGAGCTGGCAGATGGCAAAGTAGCTGATTCCAGTAGTGACTGAAGATACGTCAAGCCGGATGTGCTCTCATTGACAAAATTTCTACATAGCCCTCTTGGACAAATTGGTACCATTATCAGTTATAATACTATGTGGAAATCCAAACCGGAAAATCACCTTCTTAATGAATTGAACCGACGTTGCTGCATCACACTTGCTGACTGGCTCCACCTCGACCCACTTGGTAAACTTATCCACCGCCACGAGAAGGTGGGTCTTCTTATCTGGAGATCTTTTAAAGGGCCCAACCATGTCTAGCCCCCAAGTCATGAACGACCAAGTAACTGGAATCATCCTAAATTCTTGAGCCGGTATATGAGCACGCCGTGAGAATTTCTGGCAAGCATCACACTTTTCGACCAAGTCCTATGCATCAGCGTGAGCCGTCAGCCAATACAACCCATGACGAAAACCTTTAGCCACCAAAGATTTCGAACCGGCGGGGTGACCACAATCTCCTTCGTGGATCTCTCAAAGAATATCACAGCCTTCGTCTGGTGACACACAACGTTGAAACGCCCAAGATAGGCTACAATGATGCAACTCTCCATTGACAATAGTAATTGATTTGGACCGCCGGACTATCTGTCTAGCCGAGACTTCATCCTCTTGTAACTCACCTCGGTTCATGTACGCCCGATACGGGACCGTCCAATCCAGAATAGCATGAAGCACCGCCACCAATTGAGCCTCCGGATCAGGAACAGCCAAATCCTCTTCTGAAGGTAATCTCACCGACGGATTATGCAATACGTCCAGGAAAACATTAGGTGGGACCGGTTTACGCTAAGAACCCAGACGGCTTAATGCGTCAGTTGCTTCATTCTTTCGCCGGTCCACGTGGTCCACCTGATAACCCTTGAAGTATCTAGCGGCAGCGTCCACCTCACGACGATACGCCGCCATAAGTTGATCCTTGGACTCCCAAGTGCCATATACTTGTTGTGCCACCAGGTCCGAATCACCGAAACATTTAACCCGGCTTAAATTCATCTCATTAGCCATTCGCAGACCATGGAGGAGAGCTTCATACTCAGCTGCATTGTTAGTACAAGGGAACATTAAACGGAGGACATAACAGAACTTATCACCTCGTGGGGAAGTTAACACGACTCCAGCCCCCGAGCCCTCCAATTGCCTGGATCCATCAAAGTGAATAGTCCAGGACGTGTGATCCGGCTTTTCCTCCGGCGCTTGCAACTCCGTCCAATCGTTGATGAAGTCCACCAGTGCTTGAGATTTGATTGCAGTATGAGACACATACTTTAGCCCATGAGGACTAAGTTCAATGGCCCACTTGGCAACCCGACCAATTGCTTCTCTATTCTGGATTATATCTCCCAGAGGGGCTGAACTGACCACGGTGATTGGATGGCCCTGAAAATACCGCTTAAGCTTCCGGTTTGCCATGAAGACTCCATATACCAATTTCTACCAATGCGGGTATCTCTACTTTGACTCAATGAGCACCTCGCTGATATAGTAAACCGACCGTTGAACCGGATATTCCTTTCCTGCCTCCTTGCGCTCCACCACAATGGCAACGCTTACTGCTTGGGCATTAGTAGCCACATATAACAACAGCGGCTCATTGTCAACTGGTCCAGCAAGGATGGGTGGCTCTGCCAATTGCTTCTTTAAGTCCTCGAACGCACCATCAGCAGCATCACTCCAAACAAAGCGGTATGTCTTTTTCATCATCTGATAAAGCGGGATGGCCTTCTCTTCCAAACGGCTGATAAACCGGCTTAGTGCTGCAATGCGGCCTGCCAAGCATTGGACATCGTTGATACACGCCGGTTTAGCCAAGGATGTAATAGCCTTGATCTTCTCCGGATTAGCTTCGATTCCCCTGTTTGATACCAAGAGCCCCAGGAGCTTGCCTGCCGGTACACCGAAAACGCACTTGGCCAGATTAAGCATCATCTTATAAATCCGAAGGTTATCAAAGGTTTCCTTTAAATCAGCTATCAACGTTTCTTCCTCCCTAGACTTAACCACAATGTCATCCACATATGCATGAACATTCCACCCAATCTGCTTATGAAGACAATTCTGCACACAACGCTGATAGGTCGCCTGGGCACTCTTGAGCCCAAAAGGCAAGGATACATAGCAGAAGGCTCCAAAGGGAGTTATAAAGGTTGTTTTATCCTGGTCCTTAACTACCATCTTGATATGATGATAACCGGAATATGCATCCAAAAACCTTAAGCGCTCACAACCCGCCGTAGCATCAATGATTTGGTCAATACGGGGGAAGGCAAAAGGATCAGCTGGGCAAGCCTTGTTTAGATCTGTGTAATCAACACACATTCGCCAAGTGCCATTCTTTTTAAGCACCAGCACCGGATTAGCCAACCACTCAGGATGAAACACCTCAACTATAAAACTTGCTGCCAAGAGCCTAGCCACTTCGCGCCTTTCTTCATTGAACCGGCAGACAAACTGTTTAACCGGTTTAAACTTGGGATCAACATTAAGAGTGTGCTCACCGAGTTGCCTCGGTACACCTGGCATGTCAGAAGGTTTCCATGAAAAGATGTCCCGATTCTCACGGATGAACTCGATGAGCGCGCTTTCCTATTTTGGATCCAGGTTAGCACTGATGGTAAACTACTTGGATTAATCGCCAGGAACAAAGTCAACCTGCTTGGTCTCATCAGCTGATTTGAACTTTAAGGCCGGATCATGCTCTGTAGTTTGTTTCTTCAACGGAGACATGTCTGCCAGATCAACACTATCCTTGTAAAATTTCAATTCCTCGGTCGCCCAAACCGCCTTAGTATAGGCTCCATCACCTTACTTGCACTCCAAAGCAATCTTACGGCTCCCGTGGACCGTAATAGTTCCTTTGTGACCTGGCATCTTAAGCTGCAGATGAACGTAACAAGGCCTCGCCATGAATTTAGCATAAACCGGCCGCCCGAACAAAGCGTGATACGGGCTCTTGATCTTTACAACTTCAAAGGTCAAAGTTTCCGACCTCGAATCATGCTCATCTCCAAAAATGACCTCCAGGTCTATCTTACCGACCGAATACGCCGATTTACCAGGTACCACGCCGTGAAAAACAGTGTTGGATTGTCCGAGCTTCTTGTCTGTCAACCCCATGCGACAAAAAGTCTCATAATACAGAATATTGATGCTGCTTCCTCCGTCCATGAGCACCTTTGCGAACTTATAGCCCCCAACCTGAGGCGGCACCACCTGAGCCAGCTGACCCGGATTATCAACCCGGGGCGGATGATCCTCTCGACTCCACACAATGGGCTGTTCCGACCAGCGTAAATAATGAGGCACCGCTGGTTCAACAGAGTGCACAACCCTCTTGTAATCCTTTTTGATCGCGCTTACATAAACTTGTGGTGAAGACATGATATCGCCCACTGCTCAGCTGCTTCGGGTTGCTCTGATAGCCTGATTGTTGTTGCTGCTGATGATTGCTCTGATTATTATAGCCACACTGGTTGTTCTGCTGGTTGTGTCCGTTCTGATTGTTGTGGCCACCTTGGTTACTTTGGAATCCTGGACCGGAACCACCACCTTGATAACCCGGCCCGTGAAAACCAGGGCCCGAACCGCCGGATGATCCGTGATCATATTGGAACCGGTTTCTGAACTCCCTCATAATGAAGCAGTCCTTCCAAAGGTGTTTGGTTGGTTTTTCGTTCGTGCCATGCCTGGGGCAAGGCACATTCATCTGGCGCTCCAAATTGATATTTTTTCCTCTGCCTCGTGGGGGCGGTCTACCCTTACGGCGCTGGCCATCCTCCTATACATTGGTGTTAGCTATGAAATCTGAACTATTATCCGCTTTACGCTTACCGCTGTATCCCTGATTCGCCGGATTAGACTGCGACGCTTTACCATTCTTCTTTCCTTTTCCTAACTTCTCGTCGTCAGACTCTGGATATTTGGCACTATCCGAATCTGCATACTTCACCAAGGACCCCATGAGTGTTCCCATGTCATGAAAATGACGCTTGAGCCGTCCTAACTTCAGCTTCAGAGGTTCAAACCAATAGTTGCCTTCCAATGTCACCACTGCTGTGTCTGGATTGATGCGGTCTGAGGAATGCAAGATCTCTGACACCCGGCGAACCCAATGACTTGTTGATACGTATTCCCCTTGAACGCAGGCCGCCAAGTCTACAATGGACATGGGCTGCTTGCATGTATCCTTGAAGTTATTGATAAACCGACGTCGTAACTCGGCCCATGATCCCATGGCGTTCTGTGGTAACCCTTTTAGCCAGGTGCGAGCCGTGCCCTCCAGCATCATGGTGAAGTACTTCGCGCATGCTGCATCGTCCACATATAGCATCTCCATTGCCATCCCGTAGCTTTCAACCCAGGCTTCGGGGGACAGATCCGCGGTATAGTTGGGCACTTTGTGTGGTCCTTTGAAGTCCTTAGGCAGTCTTACATTTGTAAAGAGGGTGTGAGACACAGTACTCCCAAGGAGCTGGAACTAACCCCTGGTTCGATCGTGGTAGATGGACGAACCGGCGTAGGCTGACGGGATTCATATTGTGCTGCTAATTCGGCCTCTCGGCGTTGTCTGCCCTGATCCACCACATCTTGCGCATTTACACCTCCTCCCGCCGGGGTATCCCTCCATGGTGGGTTACGATTCCGTGCGCTACTCGACATGGCTGGTTCTTCCAGGTGCCTGCTGTAACTCCGGCTTGGGCGGGGGGTGGAATGAATCCTCTTGTGACTATGAGAATAAGCTTGCTGCTGAGTTAAATCCGTCTCCAGAAACTCCCTAGCTCGCCGCGCCTCCACTGCTATACGGGATTCCCCTTCAATGGGGAGGGCTACCAATCGTGAAGCAGTGGCAACTATGTTATCCAAAGGGTTGGAGTAGTGACCAGGAGGCGTTGGCACATGCTGTGACGGAACAGCATGACGGGTTGGATCCGCGGCTTGCAGCTGGACCGACGCCCCTGTGCCAGGCACTTCTCCCCGGTTTATCCCCGGCTGGTTGCTGGTTCCCGCTCCCGGCGTACTGAAGAGGTTCCTCGCTTCGTAAACCGGCGGTAGGCGAGACTGGCGCCTTCTCCTCATTACGTCGATTGATGCTGTTTGATCCAATAGAAGCCGATAGGCCTGAGCATCTAGCTCGGCCTGCCTTGCGATCATCCCAGAGTTCTCAGCAGCCAGGTCTAGCTTAGCTTGATCTATTTGGCCCCTCACCTTAGCAACTTCCGCATCGTGTTGTACCTTCTCGGCCTGGCCGACCTCCGCGGTTAGCAGTGCTATCAAAGTATCAACTAAAACGGTCAGAACTTGAGCCGGTGGCTGAACCGGGCCTCTTGCCCCAGCTGCTGCTGCTGCCGCCAGTTCGGATGTTAACGCCGCCGCAGTTGACGACTGTTGCACAGATTGTGATCTGGCCATAAAGATGGCGACCCGGCTCGGCGGATTAAGGGTGTCTGGAATACTATCACCATCGGAATAGCCCCCAGACCGACCATCTTCCAATAGATATAAAGACTCGGTTTCTCCAGTAGATGACTCATCGCTGGAATAAACAACGGTCTCGCCACTATATTCCGATCCATCCTCAGTTTGTGCCGCGTGAATCGCTCCCACGAAGACACACTTCATGGTGGGCCGAATCCGGGCAGGTCTCGCACGCTGAGCCGACTCGACGATGTTAGGGAAGATGTCCTGCTTAGGCCCCGGTTCGCCGATCTTGCCAATGAAGACGTGGATGCCGCCAAAGGGGACCCGGTACCCGTACTCGATTGAATCGACCTCGGGACCCCATCCTGCATCGTCGATGTAGATCTTGCCACGACGACTCTTAGTCATCCGGCCCACTGCATAGCCCTTGAGCCCTTCAAAGCTGCGCTTCAAGAACTCGAAACCATCATGCGATTGCCCCACGGTGGGCGCCAACTGTCAGGAATAATTGTCGTGGTTTTGTCACGGCAGCTGTCCTAGCTAAAGGACTTAGTCGTGGAGCCATCTCTACGGGTTAGCTTAAAGGGGTTAAAGCAGACAAGGACGCAAGGGTTTTTATACTAGTTTGGTCCCTTCGATGAAGGTAAAAGCCTATGTCTACTTTGGTGTGGTATTGCTAGGGTTTCGATGACCAGGGAGCGAATCCGCTTTGCCTATGTCTTGAGTTGTTGTCCTCTCTCCCTGAACCGTCACCGGGTCGTCCCTTAATATACACAGGATGACGCCCGGTTCTGTTTACAGAATCCCGAGGGCGTCTCATGAATGTGCGCGGCTCGGTCTCTATCTTTCCTATCTTACAACACAAGTTACACGCCGTATGGCGGTTTACACTTACGGGCCCTAACACCTCTTGGTCTTTGGATCTCTAGTCTTCTGTAACAAAGCACCATGCTCCATGTCTCGCTGGGCTTCAATATGAATAATTCTTTATGGGCATAAACCGGCCCCTCCCTGGGAGGTTTATACCTAGTAGTAATATCCCTGACAATTGTGGTAAAGGTCGTAATTCCCGGGGAATCATTACCGCAAGGCATAGAGGGGGAGGTCATAAGCGCCTATACCGTAAAATAGATTTTCTACGGAATCAAAAAAACATTGGTAGAATCATAACCATAGAATATGACCCTAATAGAAATGCATAAATTTGTCTCATACACTATGGGGACAATGGTACTATCCTTTTCCACACTTGTGCTTCAAAGTAGCACCAAGTTCTTCATGGTAGAGAGTCTCCTATTTTGAAACTTGCATATATTACTAGAGGAAAAAATCGTTATAGAACTTGCCTAGTATATTCCAACAATGGGCTTCCTCAAATTGCCCTAGGTCTTCATGAGCAAGCAAGTTGGATGCACACCCACTTAGTTTTCCTTTGAGCTTTCATACACATATAGCTCTAGTGCATCTATTACATGGCAATCCCTACTCACTCGCATTGATATCAATTGACGGACATCTCCATAGTCCATTAATTTGCCTAGGTTATGTGAGACTTTCTCCCTTATTCTTTCTACTTCACCTTCTATTCCACCTATAGTGCTATGTACACGGCTCACGCTCATGTATTGTGTGAAGAGTTGAAAAAGTTGAAGCGCGTTAAAAAGTATGAAACAATTGCTTGGCTGACACCGGCGTGGTATAAGATTTATAATTTGTGTTAAGAAGAGGGAGCATAACAAGACTATATGATTTTGTTGGGATAACATTCTTTAGCCATGTTATTTTTGAAATTTCTTGACTTTGCTTTCTTGTATGCTTGAAGTATTTTTGTTTTTATGTCACTGAAATTTTGTTTTGAATCATATGGATCTGAACATTCATGCCAAGATAAGAAGAAGTACATTGCTAAATATGTTAGGTAGCATTCCACATCAAACATTGTATTTTTCTCATTTACCTACTCGAGGACGAGCAGGAATTAAGCTTGGGGATGCTTGATACGTCTCCAATGTATCTATAATTTTTTATTGTTCCATGCTATTATATTATCAACTTGGATGTTTTATATGCATTAATATGCTATTTTACAGTATTTTTGGGACTAACTTATTAAACCAGTGCCTAGTGCCAGTTTATGTGTTTTCCTTGTTTTTTACTTTCGCAGAAAAGAAATATCAAACGAAGTTCAAACGGAATACAACTTTACGATGATTTTTCCTGGACCAGAACACACCTATGAGACTTGGAGTGGGGGCCAAGGGAGCCATGAGGAAGTGACAAGCCGTAGGGGCACGCCCCAGGGGGGCGCTAATAACCCACAAGTGTAGGGGATCGCAACAGTTTTCGAGGGTAAAATATTCAACACAAATTTATTGATTCGACACAAGGGGAGCCAAAGAATACTCTTAAGTATTAGCTGCTGAGTTGTCAATTCAACCACACCTGGAAACTTAGTATTTGCAGCAAGGTAATTTAGTAGCAAAGTAATATGAAAGTAACGGTGACGGTAGCAAAAGTAGCGATAGTGTTTTGGTAGTGATTGTAACAGTAGCTGCGGAAAAGTAAATAAGCAACAAGCAATATGTGAAAAGCTCGTAGGCATTGGATCGATGATGGAGAATTATGTCGGATGCGATTCCTCATGTATAGTTATAACCTAGGGTGACACAGAACTAGCTCCAGTTCATCAATGTAATGTAGACATGTATTCTGAATATAGTCATACGTGCTTATGGAAAAGAACTTGCATGCCATCTTTTGTCCTACCCTCCCATGGCAGCCGGGTCCTAGTGGAAACTAAGGGATATTAAGGCCTCCTTTTAATAGAGTACCAGACCAAAGCATTAACACATAGTGAATACATGAACACCTCAAACTACGGTCATCATCGGGAGTGGTCCTGATTATTGTCACTTCGGGGTTGCCGGATCATAACACATAGTAGGTGACCACTGACTTGCAAGATAGGATCAAGAACACAGATATATTCATGAAATCATAATAGGTTCTGTCGGTGTACTAAGGTAGGGGTACCTCAGTACCCCAACTTGTGCACGGGCAGTTGCTGCTTCCCGCGGCAGGGTGTACCACACGCTCGCCGGAGACCTTTCTGCCCCTTTATTAAACCATTCAAAAACAAAGTATACAAGACATAAGATCGAGACCCCGGCAAGTGGAGCTTGCCGGGAAGGCCGTACCAGGCTCAGGACTACCCCACTAGCACAAGACCCTGGCAAGAGGAGCTTGCCAGGAGGACTAGAAGACACACCTCGGCGCTATATGCGCCCCGGCAAGGGCCCGGGGAGCGGCAAGCTCCCGGGCCCGGCAAGATCAAGGCCCCGGCAAGGTGCTTGCCGGGAAGGCTGCGCTGTGTGCCCGTGCTCCAGCTCATCGGCCCACGCGTCGCCCTGGGGCCTATCCAGGGACGCGTGGCGGATGGCTGTGCAGCCTGGGGGACACGGTGGCACTCCACGGTGGTGGATCCATCGCCGTGGCAGACGGAGACGCAAGGGCGAGAGCTTTTGGGGTCGACGGCGACGGGCATTAAATGCCCTTGTCCCCCACTGTCAAAGTAGGTAGCGACCATTGTTCCGCACTGTAGCTCCACTGTTCCCGCACTGTTACAACTACCACCTCTTTTACGTTTTTACCCCTTTCTCCTACGTTGACACCTGTCGGTGACCCCTTACACTATAAAAGGAGGCCCATGCACAACGTGGAGGGGGTTCGGAACCTAGATCATTCATACGCTCGGTGTAGCTGCTTCTTCAAGCTCCCGAGCTCTCCAACTCAATACACAACTAAGCAGGAGTAGGGTTTTACGCGTCTACCGCGGCCCGAACCTGGGTAAAACTGCCCGCGTGCTCGCTACGATCTGCTCTTCGTGCTCCCTCCGCCCTCGTACTGCACAGACAAGGGGCTCCGGTCCCATAGGTGTTCGTGGCGGACAGTTTCTCCCGACATCTTTGGCGCGCTAGGTAGGGGGCATCGAGGTTGTGCGAACCTGATCCGGCGTTCGCGCGGGCGCATTCTTCATCAACCTCTCCGAATTCGTCAACTTCATCGGCAACAACATCATGGCCCCGAAGAAGAAGGCTTCGGAGGTCGGAGGCCCGTCTGCGTCTCACCCGCCGCCACCAGAGCCAACGGTGGGCGGGGGAGATCCGTCGGAAGGGTGGTCGCCGGCGAGGACACTCACGGCGCCACCAGATCTAAGAACAGGACGGACGACCGAACCTCGGTCTCCGTGGACGCGCCGCGTCCATCTCAGCACACGACAACCCAGCAGCGCCATACCACGGGAGGTGGTATCCGCTTGCTGGGGCAGGGCCAAGCCGGAGGCTCGCGGGACGCCCCGGACCCCCGTCTGGGCACAAGCAAAGCGAAGGCGCCGGCGCGGGACCCCGCTCCTTCTAACGTCGTTAGAAGTCCGAGCGTATCCCGCTCCTCGCACCGCTCGCCCGCGTTCCCCTCCACTCCAGCAGAAGCGCTCGCAAGGGCGCAACTGCTCCTCGACTTCCCTCCAGCGGCAGACAAGGCCGAAGACTGGAGGGCCACCATCCAGAGCCTGATAGCCTTCGCCAACAACGATTCTCCACAGCAGCCGTCGGCCTCGCGGCCGCGGCAAGCTGAGAAGACGAAGGCCGACGGCGACAAGACCGCCGGGGGTGCGACAAGCGCGCACTCCCCGCAGCGAAAGCAGAAGACGCCGCCCCGCTGGAACAACGCTGACGATGGCTCCATAGCCTCGTCGGACCCACGGGCCCGTCGGGACAAGCGCCAGGTCCTCGACGACCGGCAACAAGAAGACGCTCGGACAAGAATCGAGCGCCGCCGAGAAGCTCGGCGGCAATCAGACCAGAGAGCTGGGAACGCTGTCGACGCGCACGCGCCCGGTGAACCAGGCGACTTGCCGTACGCGGCACGCTGCCCTGCGTTCACCCGCGAGCTGCGGCGCGTCCAGTGGCCCAGCATGAAGAATTTCAAGCCCGACGTACCGGAGAAGTACGACGGCAAGACGCACCCCTCGGAATTCCTCAGCGTCTACACCATCGCAGTGCAAGCTGCCGGGGGGCGCGACGAGAAGATCTTGGCAAACTACTTCCCGCTCGTGCTTAAGCCGAACGTCCGTTCGTGGCTTATGTACTTGCCGGAAGGTTCCATCTCTTCTTGGGCCGACCTTTGCCACCAGTTTGTTGGCGCCTTCACCGGCGGCCACAAACCCCACGGCCAGGAGAGCGATCTCCACATTCTGGCCCAGAAGGAAGGAGAAACCCTGCGCAAATACATCCAGCGCTTCAGCCGTGTGCAGCACAACATCCCTGATGTCTACCCTGCCGCGGTTATCAGCGCGTTCCATCAGAACGTGCGTAACCGCCGCATGCGTGAAGAGATGGCGATGACCAAGATTCGGGACGTCAGCGAGCTCTATGCTCTGGCTGACAAGTGCGCACGCGCGGAAGAGGGGAGGAGACTCCCCGGGGAGGATGCTGGCGCAGGAGGAAGCGACAGCGACGACGCCGCCCCGGCAAAGAAGAGCCAGCGGCGGAACAACAGAAGGAAGGGCAAGAAGGAGGTGCTTGCCGTCGAGAAGTCCGGCAAGGAGGCCCCCGCCAAGCAAACACAGGCTGGCGGCTCCGGCAAGGAGCCCGCCCCTGTGGCGGCGGCCGACAAGCAGGACGGCTCCGACAAGCAATACTGTAAAATCCACCGCACCAAGGGCCACGACCTCTCCAACTGCAAGCACGTCGAGTACCTCGTCGAGCAGCAGAAAGCTGAGTACGAGGGGCGCGACAAGGAGAAGGCCCAAGGTGGCGGGGAAGAACCAAGCAAGAAGCGGCCGTTCAACGGCCGGGGAGGACGCCGCGGCAAGGCCAAGCAGCGGCAAGGAGATCGACCTCCCCGGGGCCGCGACAAGGACGAAGACGACGACGAAGACATGGAGGACGAGGATAACAGCGAGCAGGAGTTCCAGAAGGCCACGGAGGTCCTGTGCGTCGACGGTGGCGCCTCTCTGCACACCTCCCACCGCCAACTAAAGCAGTGGGTGCGTGAGGTGAATGCAGCAGAGCCGCCTGTGGAGTCGCGCAGGCTCCTCAAATGGTCCAGCACGCCCATCATTTTTGATCTTGAGGATCACCCTGATCGCACCACTGCGGTCGGGTGCTTGCCGATGCTGGTCTCACCCACCATCCGCAACCTCAAGGTCACCAAAATGTTGGTTGACGGCGGGGCCGGGCTGAACTTGATCTCCTCTGTTGTGATCAAGAAACTCCAGATTCCAGATGGCGAGCTCGAAGAAACAGGTTCATTCCAAGGAATCAACCCGGGAAGGAGCAAGCCCAAGGGAAAGATCACTCTGCCGGTGACCTTTGGCGGGGAGCTCAACTTCAGAACTGAGCGCATCACTTTTGACGTCGCCGATATTCCATTGCCCTACAATGGAATACTTGGCCGTCCTGCCCTCGCCAAGTTCATGGCAGCTTCCCATTATGCTTACAACGTACTCAAGATGCTGGGGCCGATAAGCGTCATCACTGTCCACGACGACAAGAAGGATGCGCTTGTCTGCGCCGACAAGATCTACCGGGATGCGGCAGCTGCGGCCGAGAAGGATACTCTTGCCGCTGAAGCTCCCGGGGGGAAGAAGACGAAGACCAAGTCCGGCAAGTGCTCTGGGACCCACTCCGGCAACCGCACCTCTTCGGAGTGCTGCGCCGCCGTCGAGGACGTCCCATCGAGCTCCACCGGCAAGAGTAAGAAAGGAATGGCCGCTCCTCCGGCAACCAAGAAGGTGTCCGCCAAGGAGGACGGCACTGGTGGTACCTTCACCATCAGTGCCACGCTTGACAGCAAATAGGAAAGCGCGCTCGTTGCCTTCCTGCGGGCGAATGTCGATGTGTTTGCCTGGCAGCCATCTGACATCCCCGGTGTTCCCAGGAAGGTAATTGAGCACAAGCTTGCTGTCTGTCCTCATGCGCGGCCCATCAAGCAGAAAGTGAGGAAGCAAGCCGTGGAGCGCCAAGAATTCATCAACGAAGAGATCAAGAAGCTAGAAGCAGCAGGCCTAGTTAGAGGTGTGATCCATCCGACGTGGTTGGCAAACCCAGTCGTCGTGCGCAAGGCCAACGGGAAGTGGAGACTGTGTATAGACTTCACCGATGTGAATAAAGCATGTCCCAAGGATCCATTCCCTTTGCCGCGCATTGACCAGATCGTTGACTCCACTGCCAGATGTGAGCTACTCTGTTTTCTTGATGCATACTCAGGCTATCACCAGATTTTTATGGCCAAAGAGGATGAAGAGAAGACTGCATTTATCACTCCATGTGGCACTTATTGCTTTATCCGCATGCCATTTGGACTGAAGAATGCAGGTTCAACCTTTGCAAGGGTAGTATATACTGCTTTTGAGCCACAGATCCACAGAAATGTAGAGGCTTACATGGATGACATCGTGGTGAAGAGCAAGAGCAAGGAAACCCTGATCCAAGATTTGGAGGAGACGTTTCAGAACCTGCGCAGAATACAGCTCAAGTTGAACCCCGAGAAGTGCGTCTTTGGAGTCCCTTCCGGCAAGCTTCTCGGGTTCTTTGTGTCACAGAGGGGGATTGAAGCCAACCCCGACAAGATTAAAGCCATTGAGCAGATAGAGGCCCCAAAGCGCGTCAAGGATGTCAGAAGGCTTGCAGGTTGTGTGGCTGCCCTCAGTAGGTTCATTTCAAAGTCTGCAGAACGCGCCCTACCTTTCTTCAAAATTTTGAAGAAGGCAGGTCCCATGAAGTGGACTCCGGAAGCGGAGGCAGCGCTGCAGGATTTGAAACGGTACCTGTCCTCCACTCCAATACTTGTCGCACATAGACCACAGGAAAAGTTGTTGCTATACCTAGCGGCAACCAACCAAGTGGTTAGTGCTGCATTAGTAGCGGAGAGGGAGTCCGACGAGGAGCAAGCACCACCGGCAAGCGAATCCAGCGACAAGCAGGGGGCTGCTCCGGCAAGCTCTGGCCCCGACAAGGATAACTCTGCGCAGGAACAGGATGAGGTGCGGAAGAAGATGGTGCAGCGCCCAGTGTATTTTGTAAGTTCCCTTCTTCAGGGGGCTAGGTCAAGGTACTCTGGTGTGCAAAAGTTGCTTTTCGGCCTCCTCGTGGCCTCGAGAAAGCTGCGCCATTACTTCCAAGCCCATGAGATAACAGTGGTCACTCGCTTTCCGCTGAAGAGGATATTGCATAACCCAGAAGCAACAGGCAGGATCGTTGAGTGGGCACTGGAACTGTCGAGCTTTGGACTCAAGTTTGAAAGTACTTCAACTATACAGAGCCGGGCCTTGGCAGAATTCATAGATGAGTGGACCCCAACGCCCGATGAAGAAGTTCAAGAAACAAGTGCACCCGTACAAGAAGCGACAAGTGAATGGGTAATGTATTTTGATGGTGCCTTCTCGCTGCAAGGCGCCGGTGCTGGCGTGGTACTCATCGCGCCCACCGGAGAACACCTCAAATATGTTATCCAGATGCACTTTCCCAGGGAGCAAGCGACAAACAACACTGCAGAATATGAAGGCTTGCTTGCCGGCCTCAGGATTGCGGCCGAACTTGGGATCAGGAAGCTGATTGTGCGGGGCGATTCTCAGTTGGTGGTCCGGCAAGTTAACAAGAGCTATCAAAGCCCTTTGATGGAAGCTTATGTCGATGAAGTGAGAAAGCTTGAAGAGCACTTTGAAGGTCTGCAGATGGAGCACGTCCCGAGAGCTCAAAATGAAATTGCAGATGGCCTTTCAAAGTGTGCTGCGATGAAGTTACCTGTGGAACCAGGGACCTTCCTGCTCAAGCTGACTCAACCATCCGTTACACCATCAATTGGGCAGTCCAAGAAAAGAAAGTTGGTCTCCGGCGACTACTTGCCGGCGGATCTTCCTGAAACCGCCGCCAAGGCCCCCAAGATCAACAACCAGAACGTTGAGGAACAGTTTGCTCCTGCAAGTCCTCGGGCTTGTACAGTTGAAGCAAGCGTTCCCGACAAGCCTCGCCCCGGCGAGCTTGCCGGGGGACCTTCAGCTCCGGCAGAACCAGAGGTCCTTGCCGTAGAAGCTGAGGTTCCCGCAGCGGCCCTCGAGCCTTTAGTCCTTGCCGTTGAGCCTCGGGCCCCGGCATGGGCACAGCAGATAGTCCGTTTCCTGCAAACTGGGGAACTTCCCGACGACCCTCAAGAGATAGAGAAGATAACCAGGCGGTCAAGTATGTACCAGTTCGTGGATAACGAGCTGTACAGAAGAAGGCCCAATGGTGTCAGACTGAAGTGTATCTCCAGGGAAGATGGACAGAAGCTGTTGGCGGAAATACACGGAGGCATATGCGGCCACCACATTGGCGCAAGGGCGCTTGCCGGGAAAGCTTTCCGGCAAGGGTTCTTTTGGCAAGAAGCCCTCCAAGACGCAACTGCACTAGTAACCAAGTGTGAAGCGTGTCAGTTCCATGCAAAGCAGATTCATCAGCCAGCTCAAGCTCTCTAAACAATCCCTTTGTCCTGGCCCTTCTCGGTCTGGGGGCTCGATATCCTCGGCCCCTTCCCCCGAGCCGTCGGGGGCTTTGAGTACTTGTACGTTGCAATCGACAAGTTCACAAAGTGGCCAGAAGTGGAGCCAGTGAGAAAGGTGACAGCACAGTCAGCAGTCAAGTTCTTCAGGTCGATTGTTTGCCGTTTCGGGATCCCTAACAGGATCATCACCGACAACGGCACACAATTCACTAGTCGCACCTTCATGCAGTACGTCCAAGACCTTGGCGCCAAGGTCTGTTTCACTTCTGTTGCTCACCCGAGGAGCAACGGTCAAGCGGAGAGGGCCAATGCTGAAGTGCTGCGCGGACTCAAGACAAGGACTTTTGACAGGCTGCGCAAGTGCGGAAGAAATTGGATAGAGGAGCTACCGGCGGCTCTTTGGTCAATCAGAACGACACCAAGTCGAGCCACCGGACAGACACCCTTTGCTCTAGTCTATGGAGCAGAGGCAGTTCTCCCCACGGAACTCGTATACGGATCTCCTCGAGTGCTCGCTTATGATGAGCTCGAGCAAGAGCAACTGCGATAAGATGATGCATTGCTCCTCGAGGAGGAACGTCTCCAGGCTGCTGTACGAGCTGCTCGATACCAGCAAGCCTTGCGTCGCTACCATAGCCGCAAGGTCAAGGCCAGGAGTCTCGAGGAAGGCGACCTTGTTCTTCGGCGTGTTCAGTCCGCCAAGAATTCCAACAAGTTGACGCCGAAGTGGGAAGGCCCTTATCGGGTGAGACAAGTCACAAGGCCCGGCGCTGTCCGCCTTGAGACCGAAGAAGGCTTACCGGTGAGCAACTCCTGGAACATAGAGCATCTTCGCAAGTTTCACCCCTAAGGCGCGGTTGCCGTGATCCGCTCCGGCAACCACCTTTTGTACAAGCTTTGCCGCTGTTGCATGTAACCCTTTGTACAAAGCCGGGCGCAGACCCCGTGCATCAGTAAAGATTTTGTATTTTTCGCACCGATTGCCTTTTGCATGCTTTTCTTTGCTATTTGCATGTTTTGTTTAGCATTTGGTGCAACACTCAAGTATCCGGTAAGCATTAGCACGCCGAAAGGCCATATACTTGTTTCCCTCTCCCTTTTCTTTCCTCTTAAGCAGAAGGAACGTTCCTCGCGCACAAGTTTGCCGGGGGGGAAGGAGGTGGAGGAGGAACCAAGTGCTGTTGTGCTGTTCAAGAAAGAGAAGCCTTACCGGAAAGCAAGCAATATATGAAAGCTAAGTTGTTAGAATTTGACCAGTTCAAATTTTAAATTTCAGTTGTCTTCCTTGAACAATCACACTTTGTATGGAAAACCTGTGCGCGGAGGAACCTACCCGTAGCTTGCCGCACCCTTATCTTGTTTCTGAGTTCACTCAACGATTCAAGTGAGCTGCGACAAGTGTCGCGCCCTTGCTTCGTTTCCGAGTACGCTCAGCAAGCTAAGTGCGTTGCGACTAGCCGCGGCGAGGTTGCTTGCCGGTAAGACCTTGGCCAGCAGGCTGCTCAGAGTCCAGCACTCAGCGCTCGCGGCAAAGGTCCCTTGCCGGCAAGCTCCCCGAGAGCGTAGGGTGAAAAAAAACATACAAAGTCAAGGGTTGGAACAAGGAAGATAACATTGCACTGATTGATCAAAATGAAATAAATATCTTACAAAGGATAACTTGTCGCGATGGACTAATGAGTTCATAACATAATGTGCAGCAGCAAAAAGAAATAAAGATAATAGAGGCCTAATCTACGCGGTCACCCTCCTTCCTGGAGATCTTGGCCACCTTGGCGATGATGTGGGCGACCTGCTCCTTCAGGGCCTCCGTGTTCGCATCGGCCGGCAAGCTGCGAAGAACGTTGGTGAGATTGATGCCCGGATTACGGAACACGATCTTCGTCAGCACGCGCTCCAGAGTTCCCGCGCAGAGCAGGCGCGACTCCTCGGCCAGCTGCGCGGGGATTTGATTCCGGAGACCTGCAAGGGCCGGCGCGATCCCTCTGAAGAAGAGGCTGAGCTTGGCGCTGTGCGGGAGATCCGGATCCGGGGAGTAGATGAGATGTTCAACTTTCAGCGCCAGCAGCTCCTGGTCGATGTTGGACGCAGAAGATACCAAGTCTTCGGTCCATACCTCAATGGTATGGCGGAAGAGCTCGGACGCTTTGTTGACGCTGTCCACCAAGGTCCGCTCCTTGCGGAGCTCCTCCTTCAGCTTGGTCTCCCGAGCCCGGGCAGCGTCGAGTGAATCCTTCAGTGTAGTGACCTTCAACTCCAAGTCCTTGATGGAGTCATTGGCGGCCTTCAACTCGTCGCCCCTCTTAGAAAGACGCACCTGGAGTTCTGAATTAGTGTGGGCGTCCTTCTCGCGCTCTGTGATGAGCGCGGCAACCTTCTCCGCGCTCACCTTCAGCGACTTCTCCAGCTGTGCGACCTTGGCGGCGAGCTCCTTCTTGGCGTTTTCCGCGGCAACCGCGGCGGCTTTCGCCTCCTTCAGTTCCCCGCCAAGGGCCTCCTCCCGAGCGGCAAGGTCCTCCTCATGGGAGTCAAGTTGGACCTTCCGCTGGGTGAGTTCTCCTTCTCGCCGGGACAGCTCCACCCCGGCGAGCCGCTGCTGCTCTTCAGCCTCAGCCTTCTCCAGCACCCACTCCTGGTACTCGCCGGCGAGACGCTCGCGCTCCTCCGCCACCTCGCGGAGGGCCGCCTGGTTGTTGGGGAACGTTGCATGGAAAACAAAATTTTTTTCTCTACGTTCACCAAGATCAATCTAGTAGATGCAACTACGAGGGGAGAGTAGGATCCACATACCCTTGTAGATCGCTAAGCGGAAGCGTTAAGAACGCGGTTGATGGAGTCGTACTCGCCGCGATTCAGATCGCTGAAGATCCAAGCACCGAAGCAACGGTGCCTCCGCGTTCTTCACACGTACGGCTCGGGGACGTCTCCTCCTTCTTGATCCAGCAAGGGGTGGAGGAGAGGTTGATGGAGAACCGGCAGCACGACGGCGTGGTGGTGATGGTGTAGAAGAATTCCAGCAGGGCTTCGCCTAAGCACCGCGGGAGAAGAAGATGTTATGGGAGAGGGAGGGCAGCACCGAGGCACGAACTTGTGTTGACTGCCCTCCCTTTGCCTCACTATATATAGGGGGGAGGAGAGGGGAGGGGCGCCCTAGGGTTTCCCCTAGGGGCGGCGGCCAGGGCAAGGGGGAAGGGGGCGGCGCCCCCTGGGGTTAGGGTTTCCCCCCCCCCAGGTGCCTTGCCCCCCAAGGCTAAGGGGGTGCGGCCACCCTAGGGGGGTCCACCTTCCTTGGCGCACAAGGAGAGGGCCCAGGGGGGGGGCGCACAGCCCTATGAGGGCTGTTGTGTCCCCCCTTGTGGCCCATTAGGCCCAGAAACACTTCCGGGACCCCCGAAACCCTTTCCGGTACTCCGCCGATTTCCCGATGCTCCCCGGAACACTTCCGGACTCCGAAACCTATCATCCTATATATCAATCTTCGTCTCCGGACCATTCCGGAGACCCTCGTCATGTCTGGGATCTCATCCGGGACTCCGAACAACCTTCGGTAACCATGCACTTTTCTCACTAACAACCCTAACGTCACCGAACCTTAAGTGTGTAGACCCTGCGGGTTCGGAAACCATGTAGACATGACCGAGACACTCCCAGGTCAATAACCAATAGCGGGATCTGGATACCCATATTGGTTCCCACATGTTTCTCGATGATCTCATCGGATGAACCACGATGTCAAGGATTCAGGCAATCCCGTATACAGTTCCCTTTGTCTCGTCGGTATGTTACTTGCCCGAGATTCGATCGTCGGTACCTCTATACCTAGTTCAATCTCGTTACCGGCAAGTCTCTTTACTCGTTACCGTAATACATAATCCCGTGACCAACTACTTAGTCACTTTGAGCTCATTGAGATGACGTATTACCGAGTGGGCCCGGAGATACCTCTCCGTCACACGGAGTGACAAATCCCAGTCTCGATCCATGTCAACTCAACGGACACCCTCGGAGATACCTGTAGAGTACCTTTATAGTCACCCAGTTACGTTGCGACGTTTGGCACACACAAAGCACTCCTACGGTGTCAGTGAGTTACATGATCTCATGGTCATAGGAACTTATACTTGACATGCAGAAAACTATAGCGATAACTGACACGATCAAAAGCTATGTTTAACGTTTGGGTCTCGTCCATCACATCATTCTCCTAATGATGTGATCCCGTTATCAAATGACAACTCATGTCTATGACCTGGAAACCGCGGTCATCTTTGATCAACGAGCTAGTCCTGTAGAGGCTCACTAGGGACACAAAGTCTGTCTATTTATCCACACATGTATTTGAGTTTCCAATCAATACAATTATAGCATGGATAATAAACGATTATCATGAACAAGGAAATATAATAATAACTCTTTTATTATTGCCTCTAGGGCATATTTCCAACACTGGTTGGCGGCGCTGAGCTCCGCCGCGTGCTTCTCCATCTCCGCGGCGGCCTTGGCGGCAAGGGCTTCCCGGGAAGCGAGCTTCGCCTGCCTGGCCCGGTAAAGGGCCAGGAGCTGGTGGAGCAGCTTCTCCTCCTCGGGCCCTTCACTCCCGCCGGGTGCCTCGACAATCTGCAGACCCGCGGAGGCGAGGACCTCCCCGTCAAACGCCTCGCCCTCCGCGGGAGCTCGCGACGAAGACCCCCAAGGCATCTGGATGAAGACGCCGTTGGGGGCTTCAAGATAGTAGCCCTGCTCCTTGCCGGCGGAGGGATCGGTGGCCGGCGCAGCACTTGATGCTCCCGCCGCCTCCGGGTCGGCGGTGCGGTCGCCGTCCCCCTCCCCGGCCGTTGCGTCCGCAGCCGGAGCGGCCTCTGGCGCGGCCGGCTCGGCGGCCTCAGCCATCTCCTCGGTGGCAGGGGCGCCACCGCCGCCACCTTGCGCGCCCTCCTCCTCATCGATGTTGATGACTTCCGTCTCCATCGGCTCGGGAGGAGGAAGATCTAGAAGAAGAAGAAGAAAAAGAAGTTCAAGCAAATATCCAAAAAGAAACACCGCCAAGAAGACAAAATACAAGACTTACCTTGGCGGACATCATCAGCGGCGGGCTCCCTCGCCGGGGAGCTCTGCCTTGGCGGAGTGGCCGCCCTCGCCGGGCTGCTCGCCCTTGGCGGGGTACTCTGCCTTGGCGGAGTACCCACCCTCGGCGGAGCACTCTCCCTTGCCGGAGAGTTTGGCCTTGGCGGGGACGGCGGGGCCTGCGGCTCCTCGAGGACGGTCTCCGGGCGCTCCTGCCGCTGTGGCTCCACCTCTGCACAAGAAAAGACAAGAAACATCAAGATGTTGAAAGAAGACAAAATCCCTAAGTGCCTCCCGACAAGCGGAAGGATGGACCCCAGACTTACGCTGGGGGCTGCGCTGGGGGCTGCTCCTCGGAGCAGCGCTTGGGTCCGGCAGGGTTGGCTCCGGCACATCCCCTGTTGCCGCGGTGGCCGAACCTTCCGCGACCTCGACCACAGGCGCCTTGGCTTTCTTCGCCACGCGCTGAACCAAGGTCCTGAAATCAAAGCAACAAACAAAGTCAGCATCAACAATAATCAAGACAAAACTCGAGAAGGTGTAAGATCCTGGATCCTTACACCTGATCCTCCTCGTCGTCCTCGCTCAAGGCGGAGAAGTCGTAATCCACCGGGGGCGCGTCGGCGCGAGGAGCGGAAGATGAAGATTCCCTCGGGCGCTTGGCGATCCCAGGGGCTGGGGGCTGCGAAGACCCAGCCCCTGTGGTAGCCGGAGCCCGGGGAGCGGGCGGAGCCGCTGCTCCGCTCCGAGAAGACCCCTGTCGGCTCGACGCCTGCTTGCGGGACGCCTCCGTCGTGGCCCGCGCGTGGGCCGCCTCCGCCGTGACTGGTGCGCCGGTTGCCCCCGGCGCAGCTTGGCTCCCCCGGGGAGCTGCCCGGCAAGCTGGTTGTTGCCGGGGCGCTTGCGCCCTCTCTCCCGTCGCCGTCTTGCGGAGACGCTTCGGTGGAGACTGCCTTGGGCTTGCCGGGGGCGGGGAGCTCTCCGACGAGGAGAGGTCGTCGGCGTAGAGCTCCGTAGATCCGCCGGAGTCCTCGGCCTCCTCCTCCTCCTCTTCCCCGGCCGGCTCACTGGGCCCAGCGCCCTGCGCTGCGGCCTCTTTTCCCTTGGCGCCTCCGCTCCCTCCGGCGCCTCCGCTCCTCGCGGCGCCTCTGTTCCCTCCGGCGGCACCCTCCATTGCCGCGGCCTCGGCCACGATTCCGTGGATCCCGGAGTGCCTCAGAGAGGGGACCCCGGCGAGCGCGTCGGGAGGGAGCTGCAGCAGTCTGCGGATCTCCGCCTCCTACGCCTGGCTGGACGCATCCGCAGCCTCCGCCTCAGCAGGCGTGTATCCAAAATCTCCTGCCGCTACAGCCGCAGCGGCCTCTTCAGCCCGAGAAGCTATGTAAGCAAGCTCCTGTTCGGTGGTGTCCCGCGTGTGCTCCTTGATGTCGTCCTTGTTCTTCGCCACCTCCACGAGGTTGTCGAAGAAGGTGAGGACGTCGATGGGCTTGGGCGCGATCCACGTGCGGTCCACGCCATGCGAATCGCATGCGGGCATCATGGCGAGGAGACGGTCCCGGACTGTGCTGTTGCAGAGCGGCACCACTCCCCGGGGAGCTCGGAACCACTCAGGGTGTGCCGGGTCATACTTGAAGAGTTCCCGGACCATCCCCTTCAGCTCCAGCGTCGTGAAGTTGAAGTTTAGCCCGGGGCGCAGCCTCATTATATCCGCCGGGCCGCCGTACTCCCAGGCCGGCCTTTTCCTATCTTGGAGAGGGGCGATGCGGCGGCGAAGGAAGTCTGCGCCCACCTCTGCAACGGACAGCTTGGCGGTCCGAAGACGAAGAATCCGGACGAGGGCGACGTCGAGCTTGATGTCGTCCGAGTCCAGCTCGCTCCAATCCCTGCCGCGCACGATGGGTGTTGTGCGCGGCGCGGTGAAGGGCTGCGGCGCGTCCTCAACAATCCAGCACCACTCCGCACGCCACTCCTCCCACTTGCCGCGGAGCTCCCCCGGCAAGTAGGACCCCTTCTTGTTCAGACGGAAAACCCAAGAAATTCCTCCGGAGAGGGGGGCGTCGGCCTCTGCTCTAGGAGTGAAAAAGTGCCTAAACAACGCTACGTTGGGCTGTATCCCTATGAAGTTTTCGCACATGTGTGCGAAAACCACCATGGTGAGGATGGCGTTGGGGGTGAAGTCAAGGAGGTGGAGGCCATAGGTGTGCATGACATCGCAGAAGAAATTTGAGAAAGGAGGGCAAAGACCGCAGTGAAAGAAAGCTGCGAAGAAGTAGTTCCCGCCGGGGTAGCTGTCCTTGGCGACGGCCGGATATGCTCGCGTGCGGGGGTGCGCCTTGGTTTCCTTGGCCCAGAACAAGTAGTACTTGTTCCAGAGCTCCCGCGCGCCGAGCCTCGGCGGGAAGACGAGATGCTGCTTCCGATACGCGGCGAGCTTCGCCGCTTGCTCCGACTTCTCCCTCTTGGCCTTCTCCGCCTTCGCCTTGTCGGTCTTCGGGGCCATGGCGGACGCGGCGGAAGAAGAGGGACGAAGAACTCAGCGACACCGGAGATGCAGACGGCGGCGGCGGAGGTGTGGAAGCGGAGCGCAAGAGGGATCTCTGGAGGAAGGAGAAGATGCAATGAAAGCGCAAGGAGGGGAACCGCTCCTGCTTCCTCTGCTTTTATGGGGAAGTGGGGGGCGTTTCGCCCTTTCCCTTAAGAGATCGTGGGCACGTCCCATCCCACGACGCCGCAATCGACGCGTGCCGTTACGGGGGGATGCGGCGAATACGGAAGTGGATTCGGCGCGCTGTGGGCCGCGTGTGCCCGTGCACTGTTTTGGGCCTGGCCCAACAGCGTTGGGCACCGTGTGTGGCCCAGGCCCGGGGGCTCCTGTCGGTGTACTAAGGTAGGGGTACCTCAGTACCCCAACTTGTGCACGGGCAGTTGCTGCTTCCCGCGGCAGGGTGTACCACACGCTCGCCGGAGACCTTTCTTCCCCTTTATTAAACCATTCAAAAACAAAGTATACAAGACATAAGATCGAGACCCCGGCAAGTGGAGCTTGCCGGGAAGGCCGTACCAGGCTCAGGACTACCCCACTAGCACAAGACCCTGGCAAGAGGAGCTTGCCAGGAGGACTAGAAGACACACCTCGGCGCTATATGCGCCCCGGCAAGGGCCCGGGGAGCGGCAAGCTCCCGGGCCCGGCAAGATCAAGGCCCCGGCAAGGTGCTTGCCGGGAAGGCTGCGCTGTGTGCCCGCGCTCCAGCTCATCGGCCCACGCGTCGCCCTGGGGCCTATCCAGGGACGCGTGGCGGATGGCTGTGCAGCCTGGGGGACACGGTGGCACTCCACGGTGGTGGATCCATCGCCGTGGCAGACGGAGACGCAAGGGCGGGAGCTTTTGGGGTCGACGGCGACGGGCATTAAATGCCCTTGTCCCCCACTGTCAAAGTAGGTAGCGACCACTGTTCCGCACTGTAGCTCCACTGTTCCCGCACTGTTACAACTACCACCTCTTTTACGTTTTTACCCCTTTCTCCTACGTTGACACCTGTCGGTGACCCCTTACACTATAAAAGGAGGCCCATGCACAACGTGGAGGGGGTTCGGAACCTAGATCATTCATACGCTCGGTGTAGCTGCTTCTTCAAGCTCCCGAGCTCTCCAACTCAATACACAACTAAGCAGGAGTAGGGTTTTACGCGTTTACCGCGGCCCGAACCTGGGTAAAACTGCCCGCGTGCTCGCTACGATCTGCTCTTCGTGCTCCCTCCGCCCTCGTACCGCACAGACAAGGGGCTCCGGTCCCATAGGTGTTCGTGGCGGACAGTTTCCCCCGACAGGTTCAGATCTGAAATCATGGCACTCGGGCCCTAGTGACAAGCATTACACATGGCAAAGTCATAGCAACATCAATCTTAGAACATAGTGGATACCAGGGATCAAACCCTAACAAAACTAACTCGATTACATGGTAAATCTGATCCAACCCATCACCGTCCAGCAAGCCTACAATGGGATTACTCATGCACGGCGGTGAGCATCATGCAATTGGTGATGGAGGAAGGTTGATGATGACGTGGCGACGATCTCCACTCTTCGGAGCCCCAAACGGACTCTAGATCAGCCCTCCCGAGAGAGATTAGGGCTTGGCGGCGGCTCCGTATCATAAAATGCGATAATTTTTCCTCTCTGCTTTTTTTCTCCCCAAAAGAGAATATATGGAGTTGGGGTAGACGTCAGTGGAGCAACAGGGGGCCCACGAGGCAGGGGGTGCACCCAGGGGGAGGGGGCACGCCCCCCACCCTCATGGACAGGGTGTGGGCCCCCTGGCTTGGTTCTTTCCGCAGATATTTTTTATATATTCCAAAATAATTCTCCGTTGAATTTCAGGTCATTCCGAGAACTTGTATTTCTGCACAAAAACAACACCACGGCATTTCTGCTGAAAATAGCGTCAGTCCGGGTTAGGTCCATTCAAATCATGCAAGTTAGAGTCCAAAACAAAGGCAAAAGTGTTTGGAAAAGTAGATACATTGGAGACATATCAACTCCCCAAAGCTTAAACCTTTGCTTGTCCTCTTGAAAGTAATAAAGAAAAACTTTGACTAACTCTGTTTGCTCTTGTTGGTGTAAATATGTAAAGCCAACATTCAAGTTTTCAGCAAAGATCATGAACTAACCACATTCACAATAACTTTCAGGTCTCATGTCTACTCATATCAATGGCATAATCAACTAGCGCGGAATAATAATAAACCTCAGATGACAACACTTTCTCAAAACTATCATAATATGATATAACAAGATGATATCTCGCTAGCCCTTTCTGAGACTGCAAAACATAAATGCAGAGCACCTTTAACGATCAAGGACTGACTAGACATTGTAATTCATGGTATAAGAGATCCAGTCACAATCATAGTCAATGCAAATTAATAGCAATACATGCAAATGACAGCGGTGCTCTCCAACTGGTGCTCTTTAATAAGGGGATGGTGGCTCAACATAAAAGTAAATAGATAGGCCCTTCACAGAGGGAAGCAGGGATTTGTAGAGGTGCCAGAGCTCGATTTTTAAATAGAGATGAATAATATTTTGAGCGGTATACTCTCATTGTCAACATAACAACCAAGAATCTCGATATCTTCCATGCTACACACATTATAGGCAGTTCCCAAAAAGAATGGTAAAGTTTATACTCCCCCAACCACCAACAAGCACACTCCACGGCTAGCCCGAAACAACGGGTGCCGTCCAAACTAGTAACAACCCTAGGGGAGTTTTGTTTATTTATTATGATTTGAGCATTGGACTGGGCATCCCAGTTACCAGCCATTTTCTCATGAATGATGAGAGGAGTCCAGTCATCGTGAGAATAACCCACCTAGCATGGAAGATATAGACAGCCCTAGTTGATACATGAGTTGTTTGAGCATACAAAAACAAAATTCTATTTGAAGGTTTAGAGTTTGGTACATACAAATTTAGTTGGACCGACAGGTAGATACCGCATATAGGAAGGTATGGTGGACTCATATGGAATAACTTTGGGGTTTATGGAAGTGGATGCACAAGTAGCATTCCCGCTTAGTACAGGTGAAGGCTAGAAAGAGACTAGGAAGCGACTAGCTAGAGAGCGACAACAGTCATGAACATGCATTAAAATTAATCAACAATGAATGCAAGCATGAGTAGGATATAAATCATCATGAACATAAATATCGTGGAGGCTATGTTGATTTTGTTTCCACTACATGCGTGAACATGTGCCAAGTCAGACCACTCGAATCGTTCAAAGGAGGATACCACCCTATCATACCACATCACAACCATTTTAATATCATGTTGGCACGCAAGATAGACCATTATAAACTCTTAGCTAATTAAGCATGGCATAAGAAGCTATGATCTCTAATTGTCATTGCAAGCATGTTTCACTCATAATAGCCTGAACCAGGAACGATGATCTATCATATTTACAAAAACAAGAGAGGTCGCGTTCATACCAGCTTTTCTCATCTCAATTAGTTCATCATATATCATCATTATTGCCTTTCACTCGCACGACCGAATGGTGTGGATAATAATAATAGCGCACGTGCATTGGACTAAGCTGGAATCTGCAAGCATTTAGTACAAGGGAGAAGACAAAGTAATATGGCTCAAGGTTAAATCAACAATGAAGCATATGAGAGCCACTAAACATTTTTATTATGGTCTTCTCCTCTTGACCCCCAAAGAAAGAAAATAAACTATTTACACGAGAAAGCTCCCAACAAACAAAAGAATGACAAGAAATATTTTTGGGTTTTTTTTAATTACTACTACAGGAATGGAAACTAAACTAGCTAAAAGCTACAACTAATTTTTTTGTTTTCCTTAGGTTTTTTCTAACACACAAGAAAAAGACTATGAAAAGAAATGAAACTAGCATGGAAAGTACAATGAAAGAGTGTGAGCACCGACAACTAGAATAAGTGTGTGAACATGAATGTGATGTCGGTGAGAAATATGTACTCCCCCAAACTTAGGCTTTTGGCCTAGGTTGGTCTATGGCCACGGATCGAAGCTACTTTCTCCGGTGTATTGAGGAGCGTCCTCTGGGTACCATTGGTTGGCAATCTCATCCGGAACCCACCCATAAACCGACTGCCGGTAAGGGTCAAGTGGTGGCTCCGGCTCCGGCTTTGAAGCTTGTGCCTGGCTCCGATACTTATAGATGGCATCTGGCAAAACGAGGTATATGCATGTAGACAGATCAAACAGAGATGGTGCAGGCAAGGTAATAATCTCACAATATTTTTCATCAAACCTCAATTTATACTTAAGCAACTTCTCCTTGTCTTTAACAATAAAATCATGTGATAAAATACTCTTATAATCTAGATAAGCAGGGGCCAGCAATTTTTCTTCCTTCTCATGATGCCTAATAGGTATTCTAAAGTGTTCAACAAGGCGAGAAGCAAAGATGCCTCCAAAGACGGGACCTTTTGTGCAGTTCAAACTTAATCATTTAGCAACAACGGCACCCAAGCTAAAGGTTGTGTCTTGGTACAAAGCATGGCGCAAAATGACAATATCAGGGGCACTAAGATTCCCACTGTTCCCATGACCAATTAAACATCTACTAGCAAATATAGCAAAGTAGCGTAGAATAGGAAACTGTATACTAGTAATTATTGCCCCTGAAACTTGCCTAGTTTCCCCTACAGCTATCATATCAATAAACCCCTCGACATCCTTGCGATGGGGTTCCTCAAGACTACTAGTAAAAGGTATCTTACATACTTGACAAAAATCATAGAACGACATCTCCTTAACCTCATCATATAAACGAAACTCAACTGAAGGTGGTGATTTCTTAGCATGAAAATGAAAGTTTCGCGTGAAAATATTAGTGAGAAAGAGATACTGTCCATGCTGGTCGTGGAGGAAGTCGGTGAGGCCTGCATTGTTCGCCAAATAATAAAAGTCTTCATAAATCCCGGCGGCTTCCAAGACCTCATTACAAGGCCATTCACACGGCCGAACTTCCGTAGTGCTAGGAAGATTATATTTGGTCTTCTTATTTTCTTCCTTCTGCTTATCCTTTGAACTTTTACTAGAAGATCCTCTCAACAATCTCCTCATCATTTTCCCCCTCTGAAAATTTCTGAAATTTTTAGTAACTCAAAATAAAAGTGAACCAAACTCAATAAGATTGATAGCAACAACTCCTACAAGTGCCTAGAGACTGTATCATGCATTAGAACTACTTGGGACCAAAGAAATTTAACATGCGAGCTCAAGAACAAGGTCACCACAACAGCAAAAAATTGCAATAAATAAAGCACTACAACAAAAACTAATTGGACCAATGGAGGAGTCACATACCAAGGAACAATCTCCCCAAACAGTTTTGTGAATGGAGCTTTGAGCAAGGTGATCGAAAATGGCAGCAAGATGAGCTAAAACTCGTGCTTGAGCTGGATAGTGCTTTTTTGGGAGGAAGAAGGAGTGTGTGGGTGCAGGAATAAGTGGAGGGGGGCCACGTGGGGCCCACGAGGCAGGGGGCGCGCCTAGTGAAGGTGGGCGCTCCCTGGACTCTCGTGGCCAGGTGCTGGCTCCCCCCGCTGTGTTCTCTATGCCAAATATTCTCAAATATTCTAGAAAAAATCATATTTCATTTTCAAGGCATTTGGAGAACTTTTATTTTCGGGGTATTTTTTGATAAGTCTGGAAACAGACAGAAAATACTATTTTTGCTTTATTTAATCTAATTAACAAAAAGTAAAAGGAGGATACAGAAGGTTGTGCTATCTAGATTCACCCATCTCATGCTCATCAAAAGGAATCCATTAACAAGGTTGATCAAGTCTTGTTAATAAACTATTTCCGAATAACATGAAACCGGAGAATTTTCGAATAACACTAGGTTACCTCAATGGGGATATGTATGTGCCCAACAATAAGAATATCATATGTCTTCTTGTTAGTAGGAAGAGGAAATTCAAAACCTCCAATAGTAATTGTTGAAAATTTTCCAATAGAGTTGATACTATGGACCTGAGGTTCTTTCCTCGGAAAGTGTACTGTATGCTCATTACCATTGACATGAAAAGTGACATTGCCTTTGTTGCAATCAATAACAGCTCCTGCAGTATTCAAAAAGGGTCTACCAAGGATAATAGACATACTATCGTCCTCGGGAATATCAAGGATAACAAAGTCCGTTAGAATAGTAACATTTGCAACCACAACAGGCACATCCTCACAAATACTGACATGTATAGCAGTTGATTTATCAGCCATTTGCAAAGATATTTCAGTAGGTGTCAACTTACTAAAGTCAAGTCGACGATATAAAGAGAGAGGCATAACACTAACACCGGCTCCAAGATCACATAAAGCAGTTTTAACATAGTTTCTTTTAATGGAGCAAGGTATAGTAGGTACTCCTGGATCTCCTAGTTTCTTAGGTATTCCACCCTTAAAAGTGTAATTAGCAAGTATGATGGAAATTTCAACTTCATGTATCTTTCTTTTATTGGTAATAATATCTTTCATATACTTAGCATAAGGATTTGTTTTAAGCATATCAGTCAAACGCATACGCAAAAAGATAAGTCTAATCATTTCAGCAAAGCGCTCAAAATCCTCATCGTCCGTTTTCTTGGATGGTTTAGGTGGAAAATGCATGGGTTTCTGAACCCATGGTTCTCTTTCCTTGCCGTGCTTCCTAGCAACAAAGTCTCTCTTATCATAACGTTGATTCTTTGATTGTGGGCTATCAAGATCAACAGCAAGTTCAATCTCTACATCATTATCATTGCTACGTTGAGCATCATCATGAACATCATCATTAGGTTTATGTTCATTACCAGATTGTGTCTCAGCATCAGAAACGGAGATATCATTGGGATTCTCAGGTGTGTCAGCTTCAGGTTCACTAGAAGCATGCAAAGTCCTATCATTTTTCTTTTTCTTCTTAGAAGAACTAGGTGCATCTAAATTAGCTCTTTGAGAATCTTGCTCAATTGTATTAGGGTGGCCCTCTGGATACAAAGGTTCCTGAGTCACTTTACCCCCTCTAGTTGCAACTTTAATTGCAAAGTCATTATTCTTACTATTTAATTCATTAAGCAAATCATTCTGAGCCTTAAGTACTTGTTCTACTTGAGTGGTAACCATAGAAGCATGTTTACTAATGAGTTTCAATTCACCTTTAACTCTAGACATATAATCACTCAAGCGTTCAATCATATAAGCATTACGTTGCAATTGTCTACCAACATAAGCATTGAAGTTTTCTTGCTTCACAATAAAATTGTCAAACTCATCTAAGCTTTGGCTAGCAGACTTATAACGAGGAATATCACCTTCATCAAATCTATGAAGAGAATTTACCTTCACTACCTGTGTCGGGTTATCAAGACCATGTATTTCTTCAATAGGCGGTAATTCTTAACATCTTCAGCTTTAATACCTTTTTGTATCATAGATTTCTTTGCCTCTTGCATATCTTCAGGACTGAGAAACAGAACTCCCCTTTTCTTCGGAGTTGGCTTAGGGGCTGGTTCAAGAAGTGTCCAATTGTTTTCATTGGTCAACATATTATTCAATAGTAATTCAGCTTGATCAACTGTTCTTTCCCTGAAAACACAACCAGCACAACTATCCAGGTGGTCTCCGGAAGCATCGGTTAGTCCATTATAAAAGACATCAAGTATTTCATTCCTCTGAAGAGGATGATCAGGCAAAGCATTAAGTAATTGGAGAAGCCTCCCCCAAGCTTGTGGGAGACTCTCTTCTTCAATTTGCACATAATTATATATTCCCCGCAAGGGGAAAATACTTATCTATACTTTGTTCTCAACTGAGGGAAATACCTATCTATACTTTGTTGAATAACCCTTCCCTCTTCAAGGGAAAAATCAACCCAAGCTCAAGAAGTAGCAATGGCTTCAATTTCCCCCTCCCAGAGGGAAGTATCCCCGGCGGAATCGCTCCATCGGAGAGCAAAAGTGCTCCTGCCCAGGTTTGGCCTCGAGACGGCGGCGCTTTGTCCCGAACCTCCTCTCCTTATTTTTACTAGGTCAAATTTGAATATATACCAGAAGATGGTCGCCATAAGTGGGCCAGGTGTCCCACTACCCACTAGGGCACACCAGGGGGTGGCGCGCCCTGGTGTCTAGTGGGCACCTGGGTGGCCTCTGATACGTCTCCAACGTATCTATAATTTTTTATTGTTCCATGCTATTATATATTCTATTTTGTATGTTTAATGGGCTTTATTATACACCTTTATGTTATTTTTGGGACTAACCTACTAACCCAAGGCCTAGTGCAAATTGCTGTGTTTTTGCCTATTTCAGTGTTTCGCAGAAAAGGAATATCAAACGGAGTCCAAACGGAATGAAACCTTCGGGAGAGTTATTTTTGGAACTATATCAACACAGAAGACTTGGAGTACACGCAAGGAAACGAGAGAGGCGGCCACGAGGGTAGGGGCCGCGCCAAGGGGGGTAGGCGCGCCCCCACCCTTGTGGCCACCCTCTGGCTCCCCTGACGTGCCTCTTCAGCCTATATATACCCTCATACCCTGAAAACATCGAGGAGCACCACGAAAACCTAATTCCACCGTCGTAACCTGCTGTACCCGTGAGATCCCATCTTGGGGCATGTTCCGGAGCTCCGTCGGAGGGGGCATCGATCATGGAGGGATTCTACATCAACACCATAGCACCTCCGATGAGTTGTGAGTAGTTTACCACAGACCTTCGGGTTCATAGTTATTAGCTAGATGACTTATTCTCTCTCTTTGGATCTCAATACAAAGTTCTCCTCGATCTTCGAGGAGATCTATTCGATGTAATCGTTTTGCGGTGTGTTTGTCGAGATCCAGTGAATTGTGGGTTTATGATCAAGATTATCTATGAACAATATTGGATTCTTTTCTGAAATCTTTTATGTATGATTATAATATCCTTGCAAGTCTCTTCGAATTATTGGTTTGGTTTGGCCTACTAGATCTATAGTTCTTGCAATGGGACAAGTGCTTGGCTTTGGGTTCAATCTTGCGGTGTCCTTTCCCAGTGACAGCAGGGGCAGCAAGGCACGTATAGTATTGTTGCCATCGAGGATAAAAAGATGGGGTTTATATCATATTGCTTGAGTTTATCCCTCTACATCATGTCATCTTGATTAAGGCGTTACTCTGTTCTTATGATCTTAATACTCGAGATGCATGCTGGATAGCGGTCGATGTGTGGAGTAATAGTAGTAGATGTAGAATCGTTTCGGTCTACTTGTTACGGATGTGATGCCTATATACAATGATCATGCCTAGATATTCTCATAACTATGCGCTTTTCTATCAATTGCTCGACAGTAATTTGTTCACCCACCATAGAATTCTACTATCATTAGAGAAGCCACTAGTGAAACCTATGGCCCCCAGGTCTATTCTCATAATATTAATCTTCCATCAACTATTTTCTTTACTTTGCATTATTTACTTTCAATCTCTATACCAAAAATACCAAAAAAATTATCTTACCATATCTATCAGATCTCACTCTCGTAAGTGACCGAGAAGGGATTGACAACCCCTTTTATAACGCTGGCTGCGAGGTTCTTATTTGTTTGTGCAGGTGCGAGGGACTCACGCATGGTCTCCTACTGGATTGATACCTTGGTTCTAAAAAACTGAGGGAAATACTTACGCTACTGTTCTGCATCACCCTTTCCTCTTCGAGGGAATACAACGCAAGCTGGAGAAGTAGCAGCCTCCTCGAGAATCCTTATTCTCCAGTATTTTTTATATATTCCAAAATAATTCTCCATAAATTTCTAGCCCATTTGGAGATGTGCAGAATAGGTATTTGTTACCTCTTGAGCTTGCGTTGGTTTTTCCCTTGAAGAGGAAAGGGTGATGCAGCAAAGGAGAGTAAGTATTTCCCTTAGTTTGAGAACCAAGGTATCAATCCAGTAGGAGACAACGCGCAAAGCGCGAAATACCTGCACAAATAATCAAACAACTTGCACCCAACGCTATAAAGGGGTTGTCAATCCCTTCACAGTTATTTGCAAAAGTGAGATCTGATAGAGATAGATATACTGTAAATTATATATTTCTGTTATTTTTGGTTTATAGATTGGAAAGTAGAAGATTGCAAAATAGTAGATCGGAAACTTATAAGATGGAAAATAGACCCGGGGGGGCATAGGTTTAACTAGAGGCTTCTCTCAGGATAGCAAATATTACGGTGGGTAAACAAATTCCTGCCAAGCAATTGATAGAAGAGCGCATAATTATGACAATATCTAAGGCAATGATCATGGATATAGGCATCACGTCCGTGTCAAGTAGACCAACTCCTGCCTACATCTACTACTATTACTCAACACATCAACCGAAATGATTCCGCATCTAGAGTATTTAGTTCATAAAGAACAGAGTAACGCATTAAGTAAGATAACATGATGTTATCGGAATTAACTCAAGAAATATGATGAAAACCCCATCTTGGTATCCTCGATGGCAACAATAAAATACGTGTCATGTCCCTTTCTGTCACTGGGATTGAGCACCGCAAGATTGAACCCAAAGCAAAACACTTCTCCCATTGCAAGAAAAACTAATCTAGTTGGCCAAACCAAACCAATAGTTCAAAGATAATTACTAAGATATCAAATCATGCATATAAGAATTCAGAGAAGACTCAAATAATATTCATAGATAATCTGATCATAAATCCACAATTCATCGGATCTTGGCAAATATACCGCAAAAGAAGATTACATCGGATAGATCTCCAAGAACATCGAGGAGAACATGGTTTTGAGCTTAAAATAGATAAAAGAAGCCATCTAGCTACTAGCTATGGACCCGTAGATCTGTGGTAAACTACTCACACTTCATCAGAAGGGCAATGGTGTTGATGTAGATGCCCTCCGTGGTCGAATCCCCCTCCAGCAGAGCACCGGAAAATGCCTCCAGATGGGATCCCACGGATACAGAAGGTTACGACGGTGGAAAAGTAGTTTCGAAGCCTCTCTAGGGTTTCTAGAATATATGTGAATATATAGGCGGAAGAAATAGGTCGGTGGAGCAACAGGGGGCCCACAAGGGTGGGGGCGCGCCCTACCCCCCAGTGCGCGCCCTCCATCCTTGTGGCCGCCTCATGGCTCCCCTGACGTGCGCTCCAAGTCCTCTAGATGTCTTCTGGTCCAAGAAAAATCCTCGTAAAGTTTTGTTCCGTTTGGACTCCGTTTGATATTCCTTTTCTGCGAAACTCAAAAATAAGGAAAAACAGAAACTAGCACTGGCACTGGGCTTTAGGTTAATAGGTTAGTCCCAAAATAATATAAAATAGCATATTAATGCATATAAAACATCCAAAACAGATAATATAATAGTATGGAACAATAAAAAATTATAGATACGTTGGAGACGTATCAAACATCCCCAAGCTTAATTCCTGCTCGTCCTCGAGTAGGTAAATGATAAAAAACAGATTTTTTGATATGGAATGCTACCTAACATATTTATCAATGAAATCTTCTTTATTGTGGCATGAATATTCAGATCCGTATGTTTTGGGCAAAAGTTTATGTTGATATGAGAACAATAATATTTCAAGCATACTAGATAGTAAATCATTAAGCTTCAAAAAAACATGGCTAAAGAAAGTTATCCCTACAAAATCATATAGTCTTATTATGCTCCCTCATCTCAACGCAAGGTAATCATGCACATCCAGGTGTCAGCCAAGCAATTGGTTCATACTTTTTAACGCGCTTCTTCCTTTTCACCTTTTCACGCAATACATGAGCATGAGCCATGGACATAGCACTATGGGTGGAATATGTGGTGGTAATAGACAAAAGTGGGGATAAAGTCTCACATCAACTAGAAAGATCAATGGACTATGGAGATGTCCATCAATTGATATCAATGTGAGTGAGTATGGATTGCCATGCAACGGATGCACTAGAGCTATAAGTGTATGAAAGCTCAAAGGAAAACTACTGAGTGTGCATCAACTTGCTTGCTCATGAAGACCTAGGGCATTTTGAAGAAGCCCATCGTTGGAATATACAAGCCAAGTTCTATAACGAAAATTCCCACTAGTATATGAATGTGACAACATAGGAGACTGTCTATTATGAAGAACATGGTGTTATTATGAGGCACAAGTGCGGAAAACATAGTAACATTGTCCCTTCTCTTTTTTTCTGTTTTTCTTTTATTTATTTTGGGTTCTTTGGCCTCTTTTTTGGTGGGCTTCTTTGGCCTCTTTTATTTATTTGTGCTTCGTTGGCCTCTTTTATTTTTGATAACCTCACATGGGACAATGTTCTAATAATGATGATCGTCACACTTTTATTTACTTACAACTCGATACTAGAACAAAGATATGACTATATGAATGCCTTTCGCGGTGTACCGGGGTATGCAATGATCACGAGTGACATGTATAAAAAATAAGAACGGTGGCTTTGCCACAAATACTATGTAAACTACATGATCATGCAAAGCAATGTGACAATGATGATGTGTGTCAGAATAAATGGAACGGTGGATTTACATGGCAATATATCTCGGAATGGCTATGGAAATGCCATAATAGGTAGGTATGGTGGCTGTTTTAAGGAAGGGTATAAGGTGGTTTGATGCACCGGCATAAGTTGGGCGACACTAGAGTGGCTAGCAGGGTGGAAGGCTGAGAGTGTGTATAATCCAAGGACTCAATATTAGTCATAAAGAACTCACATATTTATTGCTAAAAGGTTTATTAGCCCTCGAAGCAAAGTACTACTATGCATGCTCCTAGGGGGGAGGGGTTGGTAGGAGTTAACCATCGCGCGCGCCCGACCTTCACGCAAAGGTAAACAATCAAGACACAACCGTTTCGATTCGTTTACACAGTTAGGAGACCATACGTGCATGCTACGGGAATCACGAACCTTAACACAATTATTACCTCAATCCTGCAATATACTACTAGCAAGATTCAAATATTACCATCCTCATATCTCAAAACAATCATACTTTTTATATGGAAGTTTTTATTGTATCACCTTTGGATGTCTATCGTATTCGGACTAAATTCGTAACCAAGGCAAATTACCATGCCGTTCTAGAGACTCTCAAAATAACATAAATGAAGCAAGAGAGTTCAAAAATTTCTATAAATTAAAACCACTGTCGTGCTCTAAAAATATATAAGTGAAGCACTAGAGCAAAATTGCCTAGCTCAAAAGATATTAGTGAAGCACATAGAGTATTCTAATAAATCACGATTGAAGCATGTCCCTCTCAAAAGGTTTGTACAGAAAGGATGATTGTGGCAAACTAAAAATTAAAGACTCATATCGTACAAGACGCTCCAAGCAAAACACATATCATGTGGTGAATAAAAATATAGCCTCAAGTAAAGTTACCGATAGATGAAGATGAAAGAGGGGATGCCTTCCTGGGCATCCCCAAGCTTAAGCTCTTGGCCGTCCTTGGATATTGCCTTGTGGTGCCTTGGGCGTCCCCAACCTTAGGATCTTGCCGCTCCTTATTAGATAGTCCATCAAATCCTTACCCAAAACTTGAAAATTTCACAACACATAACTCAACAGCAATCTCGTGAGCCCCGTTAGTAAAACAAAGAAAATAACCACTCAAGGTACTGTTGTGATCATATTCTTATTTTATATTGGTGTAATATCTACTGTATTACAACTTTTCCATGGTTCATACCCCCCCCCCCGATACTACCCATAGATTCATCGAAATAAGTAAACAACACATAGAAAACACAATCTGTCAAAAACAGAACAGTCTCTAGCAATCTGAAAACTTCACATACTTCTGTTACTCTAAAAATTCTGAAAAATTAGGACGACGTGGGGAATTTGTATATCATTTTTTTGTAAAAATTACATAAGGTTTTCACGTTCCAGCAAATTATTGAATTTTCTGCACTGGCCCAAAAGTTTTTGTTTTTCCGCAAAATCAAATCAACGATCATCGTAAGCCATCCCAAAGGTCTTAATTGGCTCAAACACTAATTAAAACACCAAAACACAACTACTACAGAAGTAATAATGTGTAAAAATTGAAAAACATAACCAAAAAGCAAAAAGCAATAATAAAATTGGGTTGCTTCCCAAAAAGCACTATGGTTTAACGCCCTTAGCTAGGCATAAAACACGAATAGATCTAGGTATTGTCATCTTTGGTATGCAATCCATAAGTAGCTCTCATAATAGATTCAGAAGGAAATTTATTTTTTCTTTCTTGTAAAGTGTTCCATGCCCTTCCTTAATGGAAATTGAAGTCTAATGTTTCCTTCTTTCATATCAGTAATTGCACCAATCTTTCAAACGAAAGGTCTACCAAGAATAATAGGACATGTAGGATTCCAATCTATATCAAGAACAACAAAATCTATGGGCACATAATTCCTATTTGCAACAATAAGAACATCATTAATCCTTCCCATAGGTTTCTTAATAGTGGAATCCGCAAGATGCAAATTTAAGGAACACTCATCAATTTCACGGAAACCTAACACAACACATAAAGGTTTTGGAACCGTAGAAACGCTAGCACCCAAATCACACCAAGCATGGCACTCATAGTATTTAATCTTGATCTTAATAGTAGGTTCCCACTCATCATGAAGTTTTCTAGGAATATAAGCTTCCAATTCAAGATTTTCTTCAAAAGATTGTATCATAGCATCGACGATATGTTTAGTAAAAGCTTTATTTTGATTATAAGCATGAGGACAATTCAACATGGATTGCAACAAGGAAATACAATCTGTTAAAGAACAATTATCATAATTAAATTCCTTGAAATCCAAAATAGTGGGTTCATTTCTACATAAAGTTTTAACCTCACCGATCCCACTTTTATCAGTTTTTGCATCAAGATCTAAAAACTCTGAATCATTAGGACACCTTTTAACTAAACTTAGCTCATCTCCACTCCCATATTTATCAAGATTTATATTGGAAAACAAATATTAAATAGGAGTCATGTCAATCACTTTAAGATCTTTGTCATTATTTTCACGAAAACTAGAAGAACATGTTTTTATAAAGCAATTCTTTTTAGCGCGCATCTTAGCGGTTCTTTCTTTGCACTCATCAATGGAAATTCTCATAGATTTGAGAGACTCATTGATATCATGCTTGGGTGGAATAGATCTAAGTTACAAAGAATCAACATCAAGAGAAATTTTATCCACGTTCATAGCCAAATAATCAATCTTAAGAAAATTTTCTTCAATAATATTATTAAAATTCTTTTGAGCATTCATAAATTCTCTAACACTATTCTCAAAATAAGTGGGCATCTTATTATAATATCCATAAGAATTGTTGTAGGAATTACCATAATTATTATAGGAATTAGTAGGGAAAGGCCTAGGATTAAAATTTCCATTATATGTGTTGTTACCAAAATTGTTCCTACCAACAAAATTCACATCCATAGATTCATTATTATTCTCAATCAAAGTGGATAATGGCATATAAATTAGGATCAACATGAGTACCCTTGCTAGCAAATAATTTCATAAGCTCATCCATCTTTCCACTCAAAGCATTAACCTTTTCAATTGCATGCACCTATTTACTAGTGGAAGATCTTTCGGTATGCCATTGAGAATAATTAACCATTATATTATCTAGGAGTTTAGTATCTTCTCCTAAAGTGATTTTCATAAAAGTACCTCCTGCGGCTGAATCTAAAAGATTTCTAGAAGCAAAGTTCAATCCGGCATAAGTATCCATAAATTCAAACCATGCGTAGGGCAATTTCTTATCATAAGTTTCATCCTCTCCCAAGATTGTGCAACATGATCATGAGGGTGAAAAGCTATGCTGAAGCGAATCTTGTACCCATAGCTGACTGGAAAGAATCCCAGAATTTGGAAGTGCACAAGCTTCCACGACCTGAGGAGATTACTTGAGGGATACCATGCAAGGAGACAATTCTGGAGGTATACTGCTCTGCCAGTCTTGCTGCGTTGATGGATTCCTTGACTGGAAGGAATTGAGCCACTTTAGTGAGCTTATCAATCACCACAAAGATAGTGTCGTTTCCTCGCTTGGACTTGGGAAAACCGGTGACGAAATCCATCTCAATGTGATTGAATTTCCACTTGGGAATAGGTAGAGGTTGAAGGAGTCCGGCTGGACGTTGATGCTCTGCCTTCACTCTTCTGCAGACATCACACTCGTTCACGAATTGAGCAATTTCTCTTTTCATGCGAGTCCACCAATAGGATTGCTTGAGGTCATGGTACATCTTGGAGCTTCATGGATGTATCGAGAGGAGTGAGTCATGTGCTTCGTTCATTATGAGCTTCATGAGATCACCTTTGGGAACCACAATTCTGTCCTCATAGAACAAAGTCTCTATGTCATCAATGCGATAGCACTTGTACTTGGGAGTACCCTTGGCAATAACATGTTTCACCTTCTGCACCATAGCATCACTGAGTTGGGCCTCACGGATTTGATCCTCCAAAGTTGGAGTTACTTTAAGATTGGTAAGAAATCCTTGCGTAACGACTTGGAGGTTGAGCTTCCTGAATGATTCACAAAGTTCTGGTTGGAACGGTTTGAGGATGAGACTGTTGCAATAAGCCTTTCTGGTCAGGGCATCTGCAATCACATTGGGCTTGCCAGGAGTATATTCAATGCTTGGATTGTACTCTTGAATCATTTCAACCCAACGAGTCTGGCGGAGGTTAAGGTTTGGTTGGGTGAAGATTTACTTTAGGCTCTTGTGATCGGTGAAGTTGTCCACTTTTCTACCCAACAGAAGGTGTCTCCACGTGATCAAGGTATGAACAACTGCTGCTAGCTCAAGATCATGTGTGGGGTAATTCTTCTCATTTGGTTTAAGCTGACGCGAAGTGTATGCAACGATCTTCTTGTCATGCATGAGAACACTGCCGAGACCTTGCAATGAAGCATCACAAAACACTTCATAAGGCTTGGATTCATCCGGAGGAGTAAGTACAGGAGCAGAAATGAGCTTCACTTTGAGGGTATTGAATGCCACATCACAATCAGGATTCCATGAGTACTTGACATTCTTTTGCAATAGGTTGGGTAGAAGCATGGCAATCTTGGAGAAGTTCTCAATGAACCTTCTGCAATAGCTTGCGAGGCCGAGGAAACTTCGGAATTGTTTGACATTCTGAGGAGGTTCCCACTTCACAATATCTTCTACCTTCTCGGGGTTAACAAAAATGCCCTTGGCAGAGATAATATGACCATAATAGAGGACTTCATCAAGCCAGAATTCGCACTTGGAGAACTTTGCATAAAATCGGTGCTCTTTGAGCCTGTCAAGAACCAAACGGAGGTGCTTGGCGTGGTCTTCTTTAGTCTTGGAGAATACCAAGATATCATTGAGGTACACGAGGACGAACTCATTGGTGTAGGGGTTGAATATGAAGTGCATCATCTGAGAGAAAGTGGGTGGAGCATTTGCAAGCCCGAAGGACATGACCGTGTACTCATAGGAGCCATAACTCGTCCTGAATGCGGTATTGGGAATATCCTCTTCATGGATACGAATTTGATTGTAGCCCATCCGGAGATCAAGCTTCGAGAAAACCTTGGCTCCTTTGAGCTACTCAAACAATTCATTGATATTGGGGATAGGGTACTTATTCTTGATTGTCTTCTTGTTCAACGGCCGATAATCAACACACAATCGTTTTGTACCATCCTTCTTCTTGACAAAAACAATACCGCAGCCCCAAGGAGAAGAACTCGGTCTAATCAGACCCAAGCGTTCTTGCTCGTCGAGTTGCTTCTTCAACTCCTTCAACTCTTTAGGAGAAAGCTTGTCCAGACGCCGACTGGCTGGCTCCGTACCAGGTTCAAGTTCAATGACGAATTCAACTGGACGGTTGGGAGGCATGCCTGGAAGCTCTTCATGGAATACATCCTCATATTCACAAACCACCGGAATCTGGGATATGGCATTATTCTCGCCCTTGTCATTGAGAGAGAATAACCTGATTGTGTTATCTCGAGCTACGAAGATAATCACATCTTCAGAAGGATGAGTTAGATTGACCTCCTTGTTTGCACAATGAATAAGTGCATCATGCTTAGAGAGCCAATCAATCCCAAGAATTAGATCAATGTCCGAGTTACCGAGAACAACCGGGGAAACCAGAAAACTATAATCGCCCATGTGAATAGAGATATCCGGAGCCATCAAGTTAGCAGTCATGTGTTTGCCAGGAGAAATAATTGATAGCTTCTTATCCAGAAATGCCGAAGTGAAATTATGCTTGGTAAAGAATGGAGTTGTCATGAAGCAAAGCGATGCACCAGAATCAAATAAAACTTTTGCAGGAATTGAGTTAACTGAAAGATTACCGATAATCACATCAAAAGAATTCTCTGCTTGAGCTGCATTCATCAGGTTCACTCTTGCATGCTTGGGATTGTGCTTGACGATAGCATTGCTGACAGGTGGAGGAGGCGTAAGGCGCCTTTGGTTGGGACACTTGTTAGCATAGTGACCCTTCTGAGTACACTTGTTGCACGTAACTTCTGAGAGTGGCCGATGATAAGGACCGCTTGGTCTTGGAGCTTGGTACTAAGACTTATTATGGTTTCTTGTGTTCGATGGGTGGGAAAATCCACGACCACTTGAGTGCTTGTTCTGACTCGGAGGACGGAATGCTGGAGGAGGCGGGAGCCAAAACTTCTGCTGCTTGGCGACCACTTGAGAGGAAGAGGAGGAGTGAACATCATCTCTTATCCTCTTTTTGGAAGCTTCACATTTGAGCTGAGCTGCCACTTGCTACTTCTCAAGTTTGTGTTATACTCCCTCGAAGAGGAAAGGGTGATGCAGCACAGTAGCGTAAGTATTTCCCTTAGTTTTTGAGAACCAAGGTATCAATCCAGTAGGAGACCACGCGCAAGTCCCTTGCACCTGCACAAACAAATAAGAACTTCGCAGCCAACGCGATAAGGGGTTGTCAATCCCTTTACGGTCACTTACGAAAGTGAGATCTGATAGATAGGATAGTTTGATATTTTAGGTATTTTTGGATATAAGAATAGAAAGTAAAAACAGCAAAGTAAAGTAGATTGTAGACTGATATGTTGAGAATAGACCTGGGGGCCATAGGTTTCACTAGTGGCTTCTCTCATGATAGCAGATTTCTACGGTGGGTGAACAAATTACTATCGAGCAATTGATATAAAAGAAATTAGTTATGAGAATATCTAGGCATGATCATTATATATAGGCATCACGTCCGTGACAAGTAGCCTGAAACGATTCAACATCTAATACTATTACTCCACACATCAACCGCTATCCAGCATGCATCTAGTGTATTAAGTTCATAAGAACAGAGTAATGCCTTAAGTAAGATGACATGATGTAGAGGGATAAACTCAAGCAATATGATATAAACCCCATCTTTTTATCCTTGATGGAAACAATACAATATGTTCCTTGCTGCCCCTTCTGTCACTGGGAAAGGATACCGCAAGATTGAACCCAAAGCCAAGCACTTCTCCCATTGCAAGAACTATATATCTATTAGGCCAAACCAAACCGATAATTCGAAGAGACTTGCAAGGATATTATAATCATACATAAAAGATTTAAGAAAAGAATCAAATATTTCTCATAGATAATCTTGATCATAAACCCACAATTCATCGGATCTCGACAAACACACTGCAAAAAGATTACATTGAATAGATCTCCTCGAAGATTGAGGAGAACTTTGTATTGAGATCCAAAAAGAGAGATGAAGCCATCTAGCTAATAACTATGGACCCGAAGGTCTGTGGTAAACTACTCACAACTGATTGGTGAGGTTATGGTGTTGATGTAGAAGCACTCCATGGTAGATCCCCCCTCCGACGGAGCTCCGAAACAGGCTCCAAGATGGGATCTCACGGGAACAGAAGGTTGCGGCGGTGGAATTAGGGTTTTCTCTGTTGCGTCAATGTTTTCAAGGTATATGGATATATATAGGAGGAAGGAGGGCATCGGGGGAGCCAGAGGGGGCCCACGAGGGTGGGGGCGCGCCCTGTAGGAGGGAGCGCGCCCTGGACCCTCGTGGCCGCCTCTGTCGTTCCCTCGCGTGTACTCCAAGTCTTCTGGGTAGATACGGTTCCAAAAATAACTCGCGAAGGTTTCATTCCGTTTGGACTTCGTTTGATATTCCTTTTCTGCGAAACCCTGAAATAGGCAAAAAAACAGCAATCTGCACTGGGCCTTGGGTTAGTAGGTTAGTCCCAAAAATAATATAAAAGTGTATAATAGAGCCCATTAAACATCCAAAACAGAATATATAATATCATGGAACAATAAAAAATTATAGATACGTTGGAGACGTATCAAGCATCCCCAAGCATAATTCCTGCTCATCCTCGAGTAGGTAAATGATAAAAACAGAATTTTTGATGTGGAATGCTAACCAACAAAATTTCAATGCAATTTACTTATTGAGGCATGAATGTTCTGATCCGAAAGATTCAAGACAAAAGTCTATATTGACATTAGAATATTAATACTTCAAGCATACTAACAAAGCAATCATGTCTTCTCAAAATAACATGGCCAAAGAAAGTTATCCCTACAAAATCATATAGTCTGGCTATGCTCCCTCTTCATCACACAAAATATTCATATCATGCACAACCCCGGTTTCAGCCAAGCAATTGTTTTCATACTCAAATTTTTTCAAACCTTTCAACTTTCACGCAATACATGAGCGTGAGCCATGGCTATAGCACTATAGGTGGAATAGAGTGGTGGGTGTGGAGAATACAAAAAGGAGGAAGATAGTCTCACGTCGACTAGGCGTATCAATGGGCTATGGAGATGCCCATCAATAGATATCAATGTGAGTGAGTAGGGATTGCCATGCAACGGGTGCACTAGAGCTATAAGTGTATGAAAGCTCATCAAAAGAAACTAAGTGGGTGTGCGTCCAACTTGCTTGCTCATAAAGACCTAGGGCATTTGAGGACGCCCATCGTTGGAACATACAAGCCAAGTTCTATAATGAAAATTCCCACTAGTATATGAAATTGACAAAACAAGAGACTCTCTATTATGAAGATCATGGTGCTACTTTGAAGCACAAGTGTGGAAAAGGATAGTAGCATTGTCCCTTCTCTCTTTTCTCTATTTTTTTATTGGAGGGGCTTTCTCCCTTTTTTTAGCCCCTCTGTATTTTTTTGGGCCATCTCCTTTTTTTATTTGGCCTTTCCTCACATGGGACAATGCTCTAATAATGAAGATCATCACACTTTTATTGACTTAGAACTCAAGGATTACAACTTGATACTAGAACAAGGTATGAATCTATATGAATGCCTCCGGCGGTGCACTGGGATGTGCAATGAATCAAAAGTGACATGTATGAGAGATTATGCATGGTGGCCTAGCCACAAATACGATGTCAACTACATGATCATGCATGGCAATATGACAATGATGAAGTGTGTCATAACAAACGGAACGAGGGAAAGTTGCATGGCAATATATCTCGGAATGGCTATGTAAATGCCATGATAGGTAGGTATGGTGGCTGTTTTGAGGAAGGTATATGGTGGGTGAATGGTACCAGCAAGAGTTGCGCTGTACAAGGGAGGCTAGCAATGGTGGAAGAGTAAGAGTGCTTATAATCCATGGACTCAACATTAGTCATAAAGAACTCATATACTTATTGCAAAAATTAACGAGTCATCAAAACAAAGTAATCAACGCATGCTCCTAGGGGAAGGGTTGGTAGGAGTTTACCATCGCGCGATCACGACTTCCACACAGAGGATGACACTCAATAAATACCTCATGCTCTAACGTCGTCACATAGCGGTTCACCATACATGCATGCTACGGGAATCACAAACTTTAATACTAGTATTTCTCAAATTCATAATTACTCCACTAGCATGACTCTAATATCACCATCCTCATATCTCAAAACAATCATCAAGTATCAAACTTCTCATCATATTCAATGCACTTTATATGAAAGTTTTTACTATATTCATCTTGGATGCCTATCATATTAGGACTAGTTTTATAACCAAAGCACATTACCATGCTGTTCTAAAAGAGTCTCAAAAAGATATAAGTGAAGCATGAGGGATCAACAATTTCTACAAAATAAAACCACCACCGTGCTCTAAAAGATATAAGCAAAGCACTGGAGCAAAACTATCTAGCTCAAAAGATATAAGTGAAGCACATAGAGTGTTCTATCAATTCCTAGGCCATATTTAACTCTCCAAATAGGTGTGTCCAGCAAGGATGATTGTGGAAAATTAAAAAGCAAAGACTCAAATCATACATGACGCTCCAAGCAAAACACATATCATGTGGTGAATAAAAGTATAGTCTCGAGTATAGTTACCGATAGATGAAGACAAAAGAGGGCATGCCTTCCCGGGGCATCCCGAAGCTTAGGCTTTTGGTTGTCCTTGAATTTTACCTTGGGGTGCCTTGGGCATCCCCAAGCTTAGGCTCATGCCACTCTTTGTTCCATAGTCCATCAAAGCCGTACTCAAAACTTGAAAACTTCACAACACAAAACTTAGCCAAAAATCTCGTGAGCTCCGTTAGTATAAGAAAACAAACCACCACTCAAAGGTACTGTAATAAACTCATTCTTTGTTTATATTGGTGTTAAACCTACTGTATTCCAACTTCTCTATGTCTAGTGCACACAACTCACTAGCAATTGGTTCAACACAATTGGATCTTTTAAAAAGATTAGCAAGTGGATGAGGATCCATAATTTAGCAAGCAAAGATGCAAGCTAATAGAGGGCACATGGCAACACAAGCAAACAAAAGGGCGAACGGAAAAAAGGCAAAGGTGAAGTGAGGGAGAGGAAAATGAGAGGCAAAAAAATGAAATGCGAAGGATAAGGGTTTGTGATAGGTACTTGGTATATGAATTTTGCGTAAGCCTCCCCAGCAACGGCGCTAGAAATTCTTCTTGCTACTTCTCGAGCTTGCGTTGTACTCCCTCGAAGAGGAAAGGGTGATGCAGCACAGTAGCGTAAGTATTTCCCTCAGTTTTTGAGAACCAAGGTATCAATCCAGTAGGAGACCACGCGCGAGTCCCTCGCACCTGCACAAAAAAATAAGAACTTCGCAGCCAACGCGATAAGGGGTTGTCAATCCCTTTACGGTCATTTATGAAACTGAGATCTGATAGATAGCAAAGAATAATATTTTTGGTATTTTTGGATATAAGAACAGAAAGTAAATATAGCAAAGTAAAGTAGATGGAATATTAATATGTTGAGAATAGACCCGGGGGCCATGGGTTGCACTAGTGGCTTCTCTCATGATAGCAGAATTCTACAGTGGGTGAACAAATTACTGTCGAGCAATTGATAGAAAAGCGCATAGTTATGAGAATATCTAGGCATGATCATTATATATAGGCATCACGTCCGTGACAAGTAGACCGAAACGATTCTACATCTACTACTATTACTCCACACATCGACCGCTATCCAACATGCATCTAGAGTATTAAGTTCATAAGAACAGAGTAATGCTTTAAGCAAGATGACATGATGTAGAGGGATAAACTCAAGCAATATGATATAAACCCCATATTTTTATCCTTGATGGCGACAATACAATACGTGCCTTTCTGCCCCTGCTGTCACTGGGAAAGGACACCACAAGATTGAACCCAAGGCCAAGCACTTCTCCCATTCCAAGAACTATAGATCTAGTAGGCCAAACCAAACTGATAATTCGAAGAGACTTTCAAGGATATTATAATCATACATAAAAGATTTCAGAAAAGAATAAAATATTTCTCGTACATAATCTTGATCACAAACCCACAATTCATCGGATCTCGACAAACACACCGCCAAAACATTACATCAAATAGATCTCCTCGAAGATCGAGGAGAACTTTGTATTGAGGTCCAAAAAGAGAGAAGAAGCCATCTCGCTAATAACTATGGACCCGAAGGTCTATGGTAAACTACTCACGGCTCATTTTTGAGGTTATGGTGTTGATGTAGAAGCACTCCATGGTAGATCCCCCCCTCTGGCGGAGCTCCGGAACAGGCCCCAAGATGGGATCTCACGTGAACAGAAGGTTGCGGCGGTGGAATTAGGGTTTTCTCTGTTACCTCGATGTTTTCCGGGTATATGGATATATATAGGAGGAACAAGGGCATCGGGGGAGCCAGAGGGGGCCCACGAGGGTGGGGGCGCTCCCGGTAGGAGGGGGCGCGCCCTGGGCCCTCGTGGCCGCCTCGTTCGTTCCCTCATGTGTACTCCAAGTCTTCTGGGTAGATACGGTTCCAAAAATAACTCTCGCAAAGGTTTCATTCCGTTTGGAGATCGTTTGATATTCCTTTTCTGCGAAACCCTTAAATAGGCAAAAAAACAGCAATCAGCACTGGGCCTTGGGTTAGTAGATAAGTCCCAAAAATAATATAAAAGTGTAAAATAAAGCCCATTAAACAACCAAAACAGAATATATAATAGCATGGAACAATAAAAAATTATAGATACGTTGGAGATGTATCACCTCTTGCTTGAGAGCCATGTTGTAGAATTGGTCAAATTCATCTGGCTCGAACAGAGTGAGTGCAAGTTGGAGTTCATCTTTCACACCAGCTCGGAACTGGTAGATTTTTCTCTTGGCATCGGGGATGTCTTGCTTCGCATAACGGGCAAGATTCTGGAACTTGACATTGTACTGCTAGATAGACATGGTGCCTTGCATCAGATTGCGGAACTGCTCACGCATGCCTTCTGTGACACTGGTAGGGATGTGATGAGAATGGAAATCGCGACAAAATCAGTCCAAGAGATGTCACGACCCACTCTGGAGTCTTTGTATTGTTGCCACCAATCTGTAGCTTAATCTTTGAGTTGGAAAGCGGCAAACTTGACATAATCCTCAGGTCTGACATTACTGTAGTCGAAGTGTTTCTTGATGTCTGTGATCCAATCTTCAGCATCTAGCGGATTAACATAGTAGCTGAAAGACTTGGGTTGATTGGCAAGGAATTGGTTCAGAGTCCCAAAGTGAGAATGATTGAACAGATTTCCTTGGCCTTGGTTCCCTTGATTGCCTTGATTCCCTTAGTTTGCTTGGAAACTCTGCATCATTTGCATGAGCATCTGAGTGTTTGTATTGGTTTCTTGCATAATTTCTCTCCATGCCTCAGCTGGAGGAGGAGGGGAAGGTGGACGCTCTTCTTCACCCTTTGGGTTCTAGCTGGGAACTTTCTTAGGTGCCATCCTAAAGATGATGACAACCGTTAGCCATTGAAGCAAATAATAGATATGTTGAATCAACGGCTAGATATTTGCAACATATAGTCTTCACAATGAACATTCGAACAAAATTGAACGAATGAATTCCATAGCTTAATGGTGCATCAACTTGTCAAGAAGCCACTTGGGAGAACAAAATGATAGAATAAAACAACGAGGTAACAGATGGAACAAATACAGAATAGAGGTTTCGTCCCACATGTTCGTGCTGATGCCCCATGGCACGTGTTACAAAGGGCCTTGCAATCCCCGGATCAGCATAGCCAAGGATCCTTTAAGATGCAACCCCCTAGTGTAACAACGCCCATGATAACCTCTCCACTAGATGTTGAACTCCAACCTCATATCATGCATCTGTTGGAAGATTACCTAAGAGCTACTTGAATCCCACCTATTAATTCCCAAAGCTTTCCGGTTATGCAATCTGGTGTTGGGGATACAAGTGAAGCATAGCATAATACACAACTAATAAATCCTACATCCAGTTGTATCGATCCGTCGACACATAACCAGTCACCTTCGGAAACCGTTTACCTCGGACCTTCGAAATGCATCCTCTATACTAGTTGTGGCAATACTCCCGAACTATCCCCCAGTACTGGGTGACGTCGGGGTTATCTCACCACCATACACACATAGAAGAGTTTTCGATGTCGGCCGCCCTTGATATTCTAGAACTGCAATGATACAATTGTGACAACAACACCTAGGAGCACAACTCCCCGGGGCACTGCCACAACCCCTAAGTGACAGGAGGCACCAAGAACAATGTTCTCGTCACAAAGATATCGAAACAATCCAAACAATACCCCCGTGATCCTAAAACAAATTGGTGAAAATTGAGGATAGTGATGTTAAAACAACGTCAGACTCCTCACGAGAGCGACGAAGGGGATGAGGAGTAAAAAAGAAATCCTACTTGTGTGTGTGCCTAGACTTAACATCGGCAAACATTTTGTGTGTGTGCCTAGACTCAACATCGGAAAATATTTTGTGTGTGTGCCTAGACTCAACATCGGCAGCGGTTCGATCAATCAGGGGGCTCCTAGGTTGGAGAAGGCTCTGAATACCAACTTGTAATGCCCAGGATGCGACTATATCTCCTACGTGTCAAGGCACGAGTTAGGGACATAAGCGCATTCTGGAATGATCGCAAGTGTGGTGGTATATTTGCACAACTCATGTAAAGAACAGGGATGAAAGAGTTAAATAGTTGGCTTACACTCGCCATGTCACACAATTAATTCAACATTCATCCAAATAACACAGGGTCCGACTACGGATGAAAACAAACAAGAAAATATACCACAACCACAAGTCTTGATCGCCCCTAGTAGGAACCACTACTAATCGTCAGGATACGTCACATACATACGAGCACGCTCTTCATCGAACTCCCAGTGAAGTTCTTGGCCATCTCCTGCGTCGTACTCAGTTGTACGTGCATCTGGTGTGTGTTGTAATCTGTGAGTCACAAGGACTCAGCAATCCCATTCCCGGGTAATAAAGCTAACAAAGCCTTTAGGTGTGCAGAGGTAATAAAGTGTGTGCAACAAGCACTAAGCAACTAGCTTACGAAGTAAGAGCGAGATGAGGATATGTGCCAACGGTCACCAAAGATGATCAATAAGTGATCCTAGCTACTCACATTCATGCATAACCCCACCCTGTTCACTTTCCGAAAACCCCTTAGAAAAGAGACCGTCACGGTTACTCACACAGGTAGTGTATTCTTAAGGATATGGTGTCAAGTTATCTACAACCGGATATTAACAAATTCCCATCTGCCAGATAACCGCGGGCATGGCTTTCGAAAGATCGTAACCCTGCAGGGGTGTCCCAACTTAGCCCGTCACAAGCTCACAATCCGCGGAGTCGCAACTCCATGTTGGGAAGACCCGAGTATTCTCGGAATCCCGTGCTCAAGATATTTTGGCAAAGGTAAAACTAATCCAGTAAGACCTCCCGGCGTGCCGACACCCTGATTGTAGCCACGCGTATCTCGTCTCAGGCCACGACAGGATAGGTCAACCTACAGGTATATACCAGCCCTTGGGTTTCCCCAAGGTGGCCCCGTAGTCTGCCCAGTTTGGACCAACACTCATGAGGAGCACTGGCCCCGGTTGTTCATTAAGAACTCGGGTTTATAACTCCCTATGCAAGTTTTAGTTGTTAGGAAAATGTAGTACCAAAGTTGGGTCTTGCTGGAAAAGCTTTAAGCAGTGCGAATTATCGAGGGGGGCCCATAAACCCCAACCGTGTTAGGAACGCAAAATCAAGGAACATAACACCGGTTTATCGGGTCCTAAGGTGGCATGAGTGGAACAAAACACCAAGCAAAAGGCCAAGCCTTCCACCCATTACCAATATATATGTTCATTAATTTAATTATGAAATGTATTGTGTTATCCCAACAAAAATAGTCCAAACATGGAGAAATCTTCAAACTTCACCTGCAACTAACAATGCTGTAAGAGGGGCTGAGCAAAAGCATACTTAGCCAATCAACAGTTTGCTAGGAAGGCGATTAGAGTGTATCATGGCAACATAGGAGGCTGACAAGACAAGAATAGGCATCGAGGCATAACTATAGAGCAAGACAACTAGCAAAGCAAAGGTAGAGGTGATATCGGGGAACGGTCATCTTGCTTGTTAAGTTCACGGTGGGATTGTAACCTTGCTCCCCAAACTCAGTCTCGGCAGGAACCTCGAACTCCGAATCGTCACCGGGCTCTAACCAACACAAGAATACAAACACCGAAACAAAATCAATCACAATGCAATGCACAAACAACATGATGAAAGACATGATGCATATAAGCATGGACATGATATGATGCATCACCCAAGGAACATGATGAGTGCAACATGTGGCAAAGGCATAATGCAAGAACACAATTCATTTAAGTGAACACAACATGCAAAAGAATGCAAGAACAACATAGCCACACATGTAGTTATTTAGTTTGAACTAACCAAGCACCCAACAAGTTTAATATATTGTTTAGCATGGCAAGTAATGCATCACAAGACCAACAACAACATGCAAACATTTTAAATGGGCCGGAAGAAACAAACAACAATTCTGGAAAATCCCTTGTGCATATATCAACTTATGGATCTGATCTGTTATAACCATATGCTAGAGTTGTTAAACATGCAATGTAACAGCACCATGTTATTCTACACATTTTTCCACCCCATTTACATATAATGTTTGTCAAATTTGGAGCTATGATAACTCACAAGTGTAGGGGATCAGTTGTAGCCTCTTTCGATAAGAGTGTCGAACCCAACGAGGAGCTAAAGGTAGAACAAATATTCCCTCAAGTTCTATCGACCACCGATACAACTCTATGCACGCTTGACGTTTGCTTTACCTAGAACAAGTATGAAACTAGAAGTACTTTGTAGTTTTTGTGGGATATGTTTGCAAGAATATAAGGAGCACGTAAATATAAACTAGGGGCTGTAAAGATAATAAAGTTAATGATATCGAGTGTGGAAAAGTGGTGGTAGGAATTGCGAAATTGCCCCTAAGCAATTGACTACGTTACTAGACCGATAGCAAGTTTTATGTGGGAGAGACCACTGCTAGCATGTCATCCCTTACTTGGAATTTTATGCACTTATGATTGGAACTCTTAGGAAGAATCCGCAACTACTAACGTTCATTAAGGTAAAACCCAACCATAGCATTAAGATATATTGGTCCCCCTTCAATCCTGTATGCATCAATTTCTACGCTAGGTTGAAGCTTCTGTCACTCTTGCCCTCCAATACGTAGTCCTATCAACATACAACTAACCCTATGGTGTGATCCACGCGCGCGCTCATATGATGGGCACCAAAGGATAGCAACATAACCACAAGCAATTTAAACAAATCATAGCAATTCACCAATCACCGATAGGACAACGATAATCTACTCAGACATCATAGGATGGCAACACATCATTGGATAATAATATGAAGCATAAAGCACCAGGTTCAAGTATAGGGTACAACAGGTTGCGGGGGAGTGGCCGCTATAAATAGATGGGGGAAGGTGATGGATATGTTGGTCAAGATGACGGGGGTGTTGGTGTAGATCGCCGTCACACGATGATGGCCCCGGTGGCACTCCGGTACCACCGGAAGCTAGGGGGAGGGAGACCCCCTCCTTCTTCTACTTCCTTAACCTTATCCCTAGGTGGGAGAAGGGTTTCCCCTATGGTCCATGGCCTCCAGGGCGGCGGAGGGGCGAGAGCCCCTCCGAGATTGGATCTGTCTCTCTGTGTCTCTCTGTTTCTGCGTTCCCAGATTCTGGCCCTTCACCGTTTCTTAAATTCCCGGAGATCCGTAACTCCGATTGGGCTGATTTTTTGACACGATTTTTATCCGGATATTATCTTTCTTGTGGCAAAAGAAGGGCATCAACTGCCTTATGGTGTGGCCATGAGGGCCCAGGGCGCGCCCCCCTGCCTCGTGGCCCACTCGGGCATCGTTTCATGTTGGTTCCGCTTCCCAAAATTCACATATATTCCAAAAAAAATCTCTGTCCGTTTTTATTCCGTTTGGACTCCGTTTGATATGGATATTCTGCGAAACAAAAAGCATGCAACAAACAGGAACTGGCACTGGGCACTAGATCAATATGTTAGTCCTAAAAATAGTATAAAAAGTTGCCAAAAGTATATGAAAGTTGTAGAATATTGGCATGGAACAATCAAAAATTATAGATATGACGGAGACGTATCAGCATCCCCAAGCTTAATTCCTACTCCTCCTCGAGTAGGTAAATGATAAAAAAGATATTTTTTATGCGGAATGCTACCTAGCATAATCTTGATCATGTAATCTAATCATGTCATGAATATTAAGACACGAGTGATTCAAAGCAATAGTCTATCATTTGACATAGAAGAATTTAATACTCGAGCATCCCAACAAACAATCAAGTCTTTCAAAATATCAATGCTAAAGAATGTTATCCCTACAAAATCATATAGTCTTTTATGCTTCCCTTTTCTTAACACAAGGTACCCCTCATGCCCATCCCGGTGTCAGCCAAGCAATTGTTTTCATACTTTACTTTTTTGAACCTTTTCAATTCTTCACGCAATACATGAGCGTGAGCCATGGATATAGCACTATGGGTGGAATAGAAGGTGGTAGTAGACAAAAGTAGGGAGAAAGTCTCACATCGACTAGGCGTATCAATGGGCTATGGAGATGCCCATCAATAGATATCAATGTGAGTGAGTAGGGATTGCCATTTAACAGATGCACTAGAACTATAAGTGTATGAAAGCTCAAAAGGAAACTAGTGCATGTGCATCAACTTGCTTTCTCATGAAGACCTAGGTTATTTGAGGAAGGCCATCGTTGGAATATACAAGCCAAGTTCTATAATGAAAATTCCCACTAGTATATAGAAGTGACAACATAGGAGACTCTCTATCATGAAGATCATGGTGCTATGATGAAGCACAAGTGTGGAAAAAGATAGTAGCATTGCACCCTTTTTTCTTTTCCTATTTTCTTGTTTTTGGGCCTTCCTTTTTTTGGCCTTTCTCCTTTTTTTATTTGGCCTTTTTTTGCCTTTTTTTCTTTTTTTTCAAGGGACAATGCTCTAATAATGATGGTCATCACACTTCTATTTACTTACAACTCGATATTACAACTCGATACTAGAACAAAAATATGACTCTATATGAATGCCTCCGGCGGTGTACCAGGATGTGCAATGATCTAGCGTAGCAATGACTTCAGAAAAAACGGACAATCCATGGAAACATCATGCTAGCTATCTTACGATCATGCAAGGCAATATGACAATGATGGTGCGTGTCATAATAAACGGAACGGTGGAGTTACATGGCAATATATCTCGGAATGGCTATGGAAATGCCATAATAGGTAGGTATGGTGGCTGTTTTGAGGATGGTATATGGTGGGTGTATGGTACCGGCGAAAGTTGCGCGGTACAAGAGAGGCTAGCAATGGTGGAAGGGTGAGAGTGCGTAAAATCTGCGGACTCAACATTAGTCATAAAGAACTCACATACTACGATGCATGCTCTTAGCAAAAATACTACGATGCATGCTCCTAGGGGGGAGGTTGGTAGGAGTTAACCATCGCGCGCCCCCGACCTTCACGCAAAGATAAACAATCAAAATACAATGCGCGCCAAATTTGGTTACATAGTTAGGAGACCATACGTGCATGCTTCGAGAATCACAACCCTTAACACCAATATTTTTACTAAACCATAATCATTCACTAGTTCCTCCCACATATTAGCATCTCTATATCGCAAAACTATTGCAAAGAATCAAACATATCATATTCAACGATCTAAAAGTTTATGTAGGATTTTATGACTGACCATGTGAATGACCAATTCCTGTCAACTCTCTAAATAGATACTCCCTCCGTCCCAAAATATAAGAACGTTTTTAACACTACACTAGTGTTAAAAACATTCTTATATTTTGGGACGGAGGGAGTATAAGTGAAGAAATAGAGTTTTAATTCATTCTACAAAAGTTATGCCCACGCTCTAACAATTATAAGTGAAGCAAAAGAGCATTCTACAAATGGTGATTTTCTATGTGAAGAGAAACAGGCAATCCAAACTTCAAATGATAAAAGTGAAGCTCATGAAGCATTCTATAAATCCATACTCAAGAGATATAAGTGAAGTGCAAAGAGCATTCTATAAATCAACCAAGGACTATCTCATACCAGCATGGTGCATTTATTAAAAGAAAAAGAAAAAGCACACGACGCTCCAAGAGTTGACGCATATCATGTGAACGAAACGAATCCAAAAATATACCGATACTTGTTGAAGAAAGATGGGATGCCTTCCGGGGCATCCCCAAGCTTAGACGCTTGAGTATCCTTGAATATTTACTTGGGGTGCCTTGGGCATCCCCAAGCTTGAGCTCTTGCCTCTCCTTCTTCTCCTCACATCAAGACCTCCTCGATCTTCGAACACTTCATCCACACAAAACTTCAACAGAAAACTCGGTAAGATCCGTATAATAAAGCATATCACTACTCTAAGTACTGTTGCAAACCAATTCATATTTTTTTTTGCATTGTAGCTACTATAATATAACTTTTCCATGGCTTAATCCACTGATAGAAATTGATAGTTTCATCAAAACAAGCAAACTATGCATCAAAAACAGAATCTGTCTAAAACAGAACAGTCTGTAATAATCTGAACATTCACCATACTTCTGATACTTGAAAAATTCTGCCAAATTAGGAAAAATGAACATTTTGTGTATAAAGACAGTGCAAAAAATTTCAGAACCATTTGACGTTCCAGCAAAAAATGTAAAATGGCGCACTACAACCAAAGTTTCTGTCCTGCACCGCACAAACCAACAAGCATTGTAAACATCCTAAAGGCAAACCTTGGCACATTATTTTTATAATACAATGGAATTGTACAAGGGGATAATTATGTTTGATGAAAATTTTCTGTAATTCAAGATTTGCAAAGTTTCCATGGGCATGAACAAAGTTCAAGGAGCTCCCCCATTTCAACGGTGCTCGTCCTTCTTACTTTCACTCTTCTTTCTGAAATAGTTTTAGGTTCCCCTCTTTATTTTTTTGTTTTTAAACTTTATAAAAGCACACAACAGAAATAAATGACTCTCTAAAACTTCCGGGTTGTCTCCTTGGCAGTGCTTTCTTTAAAGCCATTAAGCTTGGCATATAGTGTTCAAGTGATGGATCCACCCGGATCCCAAGGTATATCAAAGCCAATTTTAATTAGCAATGATTTGGCATTTAGTAGTGAGCACAAAGTCATATGTGTCAAGCAAGAACGAAGTCTAACTCTCTTCCTATGCATAGGCACGTCATATAAGAACAATTCATGCACATCAAGTAAAGGCCAATGCATAGTATAAGCAGTTTCTTGCAATTTTATCGTGTTGGAAACATAGAGAGACGGAGATGTAGTTCCTCTCTCATAATAATTGCAAGTAGGAGCAGCAATAACATGCATATTATATTTATAAAAATCATCATGTGTAATATAAAAAGGCAACCCATCAATATTATCCTTAATAAGAGCAAATTTCTCCGATATAGTGTAGTTTGGAGAACTCAAAAAGATTATAGGACTATCATGTGTGGGTGCAATAGCAACTATCTCATGTTTAACATATGGAACTATAGCAAGTTCATCTCCATAAGCATAATTCATATTGGCATCTTGGCCACAAGCATAGCAAGCATCATCAAAAAGGGATATTTCAAAAGAATCAACGGGATCATAACAATCATCATAGCATTCATCCTTCGGTAAGCACGAAGGGAAATTAAACAATGTGTGAGTAGAAGAGTTACTCTCATTAGAAGGTGGGCACGGGTAGCTAATCCGCTCTTCCTACTTTTGTTCTTCGCTCTCCTCGTCATCTTTTTCATCTAATGAGCTCACAATGTCATCAGTTTCTTCTTCCATAGTTTCTTGCAAAATATTAGTCTCTTCTTCGACAGCGGAGACTTTCTCAATAAACACATCAATATTGGAGTTATATTGATAATTCAAATAGCAATATTTCAATATAGCAAGATTTTCAGGCCTAGAAACATCATCATCAAAAGCATCATTCTTTTTAAACAGAGATTCAATTTCATAAGGACCCTTAAAAGCAACAAATTCTTCTATTTGTTGCACATCATAATAATCATATATACCATTAGTATAGAAGCTAAGGTTTCATTATCATTAAATTTGCATGAAAAGGGAAGGTGTGGAGCCTTCATCCTAGAGCAACAAGTATAATCATATCCCAAGCATAGTTGCCGAGCATACCAATGCAACAAATGAATTTGATCCCATAATAGTTTCCCTTTTTGTGTCAAGCGATAATTCCTAAAGTATTCACGTTGATCAAACGTTACTCCCATTCCATAGTCGAATGGGGCATTCTCAGGATTATCAAAGTAGTACATAATATCTTTCACATAATGAGCATCGAGGGTTTTAGGAGGTTCCCCATCTCCATGAGTAGCAAGTACACCTAAATTTTTAGGTAATTCATGTTCCATATCCATAACTAAAGATAGAGAACAACTTAGAACAACAAATAAAATCTACTTAGTGATAAAGCAAACAAGCACACATGAGAATATTCACCCCACGCTATTGCTCCCCGGCAACGGCGTCCGAAAAAGGTCTTGATAACCCACAAGTGTAGGGGATCAGTTGTAGCCTCTTTCGATAAGTAAGAGTTTCGAACCCAACGACGAGCTAAAGGTAGAACAAATATTACCTCAAGTTCTATCGACCACCGATACAACTCTACGCACGCTTGATGTTTACTTTACCTAGAACAAGTATGAAACTAGAAGTACTTTGTAGTTTTTGTGGGATAGGTTTGCAAGAATATAAAGAGCACGTAAATATATACTAGGGCTGTTAAGATAATAAAGTTAATGATAGCGAGTGTGGAAAAGTGGTGGTAGGTGTAGCAAAAATGCCCCTAATCAATTGACTACATTACTAGACCGATAGCAAGTTTTATGTGGGAGAGGCCACTGCTAGCATGTCATCCCTTACTTGGAATTCTATGCACTTATGATTGGAACTATTAGCAAGCATCCGCAACTAGTAACGTTCATTAAGGTAAAACCCAACCATAGCATTAAGATATATTGGTCCCCCTTTAATCCCGTATGCATCAATTTCTACGCTAGGTTGAAGCTTCTGTCACTCTTGCCCTCCAATACGTAGTCCTATCAACATACAACTAACCATATGGTGTGATCCACACGCGCGCTCATATGATGGGCACTAAAGGAAATCAACATAACCACAAGCAATTTAAACCAATCAAAGCAATTCACCAATCACCGATAGGACAACGATAATCTATTCAGACATCATAGCATGGCAACACATCATTGGATAATAATATGAAGCCTAAAGCACCATGTTCAAGTAGAGGGTACAACAGGTTGCAGGAGAGTGGCCTGCTGTAGATAGATGGGGGAAGGTGATGGAGATGTTGGTGAAGATGATGGAGGTGTTGGTGAAGATCGCCGTCACACGATGATGGCCCCGGTGGCACTCCGGTACCACCAGAAGCGAGGGGGAGAGAGAGCCCCCTCCTTCTTCTTCTTCCTTGACCTTCTCCCTAGGTGGGAGAAGGTTTTCCCCTCTGGTCCATGGCCACTATGGCGGCGGAGGGGCGAGAGCCGCTTCTGTTGGGGAACGTAGTATTTTAAAATTTTCCTACGATCACGCAAGATCTATCTACTAGATGCATAGCAACGAGAGGGGAGAGTGTGTCTACGTACCCTCGTAGACCGGGAGCGGAAGCGTCAAGTGACGCGGTTGATGTAGTCGAACTTCTTCGCGATCCAACCGATCATGCACCGAACGTATGGCACCTCCGTGTTCAGCACACGTTCAGCTTGATGACGTCCCACGAGCTCTTGATCCAGTTGAGCTTCACGGGAGAATTTCGTCAGCACGATGGCTGGTGACGGATATGATGTATCTACCGGCGCAGGGCTTCGCCTAAGCACTGCAACCGTATGACCGAGGTGTCTTTCTGTGCAGGAGGGCACCGCACATGGCTATAACAATTCAACTTGTGTGTCCTAGGGTGCCCCCTGCCCCCGTATATAAAGGAGCAAGGGAGAGGCCGGCCCTAGAGGGGCGCGCCAAGTGTGGGGAGTCCTACTAGGACTCCCAAGTCCTAGTAGGATTCCCCTTTCCTTTCCGGAGTAGGCAAGAAGGAAAGAGGTGGAGAGTCAGAAGGAAAAGGGGGCTACACCCCTTGTCCAATTCGGACCAGAGGGGGGGGGCCTCCTTCCTTTTGGCATTTCTCCTCTATTCCCGTATGGCCCAATAAGGCCCATATACTCCAAAAAATACCCGAATCACTCGGAACCTTTCCGATGTCCGAATATAGTCGTCTAATATATCGATCTTTACGTCTCGACCATTTCGAGACTCCTCATCATGTCCCCGGTCTCATCCGGGACTCCGAACTCCTTCGGTACATCAAAACTCATAAACTCATAATACCGATCGTCATCAAACATTAAGCGTGCGGACCCTACGGGTTCGAGAACTATGTAGACATGACCGAGACTCATCTCCGGTCAATAACCAATAGCGGAACCTGGATGCTCATATTGGCTCCGACATATTCTACGAAGATCTTTATCGGTTAAACCGCATAACAACATACGTTGTTCCTTTTGTCATTGGTATGTTACTTGCCCGAGATTCGATCGTCGGTATCTCTATACCTAGTTCAATCTCGTTACCGGCAAGTCTCTTTACTCGTTCCGTAATACATCATCTCGTGACTAACTCATTAGTCTTTTGCTTGCAAGGCTTATTATGATGTGCATTACCGAGAGGGCCCAGAGATACCTCTCCGACACTCGGAGTGACAAATCCTAGTCTTGATCTATGCCAACACCACGAACACTTTCGGAGACACCTGTAGAGCATCTTTATGATCACCCAATTACGTTGTGACGTTTGATAGCACACAAGGTGTTCCTACGGTATTCGGGAGTTGCATAATCTCATAGTCATAGGAACATGTATAAGTCATGAAGAAAGCAATATCAGTAAAACTAAACGATCATAGTGCTAAGCTAACGGATGGGTCTTGTCCATCACATCATTCTCCTAATGATGTGATCATGTTGATCAAATGACAACTCATGTCTATGGTTAGGAAACATAACCATCTTTGATCAATGAGCTAGTCTAGTAGAGGCATACTAGGGACACTCTGTTTTGTCTATGTATGCACACATGTACTAAGTTTCCGGTTAATACAATTCTAGCATGAATAATAAACATTTATCATGATATAAGGAAATATAAATAACAACTTTATTATTGCCTCTAGGGCATATTTCCTTCAGTCTCCCACTTGCACTAGAGTCAATAATCTAGCTCACATCGCCATGTGATTTAATACCGATAGTTCACATCGTTATGTGAATAACACCCATAGTTCACACCGCCATGTGACCAACACCCAAAGGGTTTACAAGAGTCAATAATCTAGTTCACATCGCTATGTGATTAATACCCAAGAGTAATAAGGTGTGATCATGTTTTGCTTGTGAGAGAAGTTTAGTCAACGGGTCTGTCACATTCAGATCCGTATGTATTTCGCAAATTTCTATGTCTACAATGCTCTGCATGGAGCTACTCTAACTAATTGCTCCCACTTTCAATACGCATCCAGATTGATACTTAGAGTCATCTGGATTTAGTATCAAAGCTTGCATCGGTGTAACCCTTTACGACGAACTCTTTATCACCTCCATAATCGAGAAACATTTCCTTAGTCATCCAGTTACTAAGGATAATTTTGACCGCTATACAGTGATCTACTCCTGGATCACTATTGTACCCCCTTGACAAACTCATGGCAAGGTACACAACATGTTTGGTACACAGCATGGCATACTTTATAGAACCTATGGCTGAGGCATAGGGAATGACTTTCATTCTCTCTATATTTTTCTGCCGTGGTCTGGCTCTGAGTCTTACTCAACTTCACACCTTACAAGTCAGGCAAGAACTCCTTCTTTGACTGATCCATTTTGAACTACTTCAAAATCTTATCAAGGTATGTACTCATCGAAAGTCTTATCAAGCGTCTTGATCTATCTCTATAGATCTTGATGCCCAATATGTAAGCAGCTTCACCAAGGTCTTTCTTTGAAAAACTCCTTTCAAACACTCCTTTATGCTTTCCAGAAAATTCTACATCATTTCCGATCGACAATATGTCATTCACATATACTTATCAGAAAGGTTGTAGTGCTCCCACTCACTTCTTGTAAATACAGGCTTCACCGCAAGTCTGTATAAATCTATATGCTTTTATCAACTTATCAAAGCGTATATTCCAACTCCGAGATGCTTGCACCAGTCCATAGATGGATCACTGGAGCTTGCACATTTTGTTAGCACCTTTAGGATTGACAAAACCTTCCGGTTGCATCATATACAAGTCTTCTTTAATAAATCCATTAAAGAATGCAGTTTTGTTATCCATTTACCAGATTTCATAAAATGCGGCAATTGCTAACATGATTCGAACAGACTTAAGCATCGCTATGGGTGAGAAAGTCTCATCGTAGTCAACTCCTTGAACTTGTTGAAAAGCTTTCGCAACAAGTCGAGCTTTGTAAACAGTAACATTACCGTCAGCGTCAGTCTTCCTCTTGAAGATCCATTTATTTTCGATGGCTTGTTGATCATCGGGCAAGTCAACCAAAGTCCACACTTTGTTCTCATACATGGATCCCATCTCAGATTTCATGGCCTCAAGCCATTTTGCGGAATCTGGGCTCATCATCGCTTCCTCATAGTTCGTAGGTTCATCATGGTCCAGTAACATGACTTCCAGAACCGGGTTGTCGTACCACTCTGATGTGGAACGAACTCTGGTTGATCTATGAAGTTCAGTACAAACTTGATCTAAAGTTTCATTATCATCATCATTAGCTTCCTCACTAATTGGTGTAGGAATCACTGGAACTAGTTTCTGTGATGTTCCACTTTCCAATTCGGGAGAAGGTACAATTACCTCATCAAGTTCTACTTTCCTCCCACTCACTTCTTTCAAGAGAAAACTCCTTCTCTAGAAAGGATCCACTCTTAGCAACAAAGACCTTGCCTTCGGATCTGTGATAGAAGGTGTACCCAATAGTTTTGTCGGGGAAACTGGTCGCCCACGAACACCTATGGGACCGGAGCCCCTTCTACGGTACGGCAAGGGTGCGGAGGGAGCACGAAGAGCAGATCGAGGGGCACACGCGGGCAGTTTACCCAGGTTCGGGCCGCACGGATGCGTAAAACCCTACTCCTGCCTTTGGTTGTATTGAGTTCTTGAGCTCGGGAGCTTGAAGATCTACAGTGCTAGCTACACCGAGCGTGGGAGTGGTCAAGTTTCTAGAATCCAACCCCCTCTACGTTGTGCATGGGCCTCCTTTTATAGCTCAAAGGGGTCACCGACAGGTGTCAACGTAGATGAGGGTAAAAGCGTAAAATTGGTGGTAGTTGTAACAGTGCATGAACAGTGGATGTACAGTGGTCTATACCTAACCATGACGGTGGGGGACAAGGGCATTGAATGCCCGTCGCCGTCACCCCAAAAGCGTCCGCCCGGGCGCCTCCGTTCGCCACGACGATGGCCTCGTCACCGTGGCTCGCCACCGTGTACCCCAGGCTGCACAGCCATCCGCCACGTGCTCCTGGAAGGGCCCCAGGGCGACGCGTGGCCAGATGAGCTGAAGCGCAGGCACACAGTGTAAGCCTTCCCCGGCAAGCACCTTGGCGGGGTCGCTATCTTGCCGGGCCCGGAAGCTTGTCGCTCTCCGGGTCCTGCCGGGGCGCAGGATGCGCCGCGATATATCTTCTGAGGCGCTGTTCTCTGGCCTCCCTGGCAAGCTCCTCTTGCCAGGGTCTTGTGCTGGAATGATAACCTTGAGCCTAGTGCGGCCTTCCCAGCAAGCTCCTCTTGCTGGGGTCTTGTTTCTTCTGATTTGTATACTTTGTTCTTGAATGGTTCTAAAGAATCCAGAGCGGGCCTTGGCGGGAGCGTGGTAAGCCCGACCACGGGACGCTGCTACTGCCCGTGCACAAGTCGGGATACTAAGGTACCCCTACTTTAGTACACCGACAGGAGCCCCCGGGCCTGGGCCACACACGGTGCCGAGCGCTGCTAGGCCAGGCCCAAAACAGTGCACGGGCACACGCGGCCCACGGCGCGCCGTTTCCCACTCCGCATCAGCCGCATCCCTCCCTAACGGCACGCGTCGATTGCGGCGTCGTGGGAGAGATCGTGGCCTGTTTCTTTAATGGGAAAATGCGGAACGTCCCCCACTTCCCCCTTAAAAGCAGATGAAGCAGGGGCAGTTTCCCCCCATTGCCTTCATTGTGTCTTCAATCTCCAGAAACCCCCGCCGCTCTCCGCCTCCGCAAAGGTCGACAGAGAGCCGAGCTTCGCCCTTCCTCCGCCGTCTACAGCATCCGCAGCGCCGTCGACCTCCCTCGCCGTCCCCGCCATGGCCCCGAAGAGCGACAAGGCGAAGAGCGACAAGGCGAAGAAAGAGAAGTCCGACAAGGCGGAGAAGCTGGCAGCCATGTGGAGGAGGATGGTGGTCTTTCCGCCGAGGCTTGGCGCGAGGGAGCTGCGGGACAAGTATTACCTGTTCTGGGCGAGGGAGACGAAAGCTCACCCGCGCACCAGGGTCCTCCCCGCCGAAGCCATCGACCTGTACCCCGGAGGTTACCACTTCTTTGCTTTGTTCTTCCAATGCAGTCTCTGTCCTCCGTATTCAGAGTTTTTCTGCGATGTGATCAACACATATGGATTCCACCTCTTAGATTTTACCCCGAACGCCGTCCTCACTTTGGCCGTTTTCGCACATCTGTGCGAAAACTACGTCGGGGTCCATCCAAACATAGCTCTCTTCCGCCACTTCTTCACACCTAGAGTAGAGTCTGGATCCCCACTTTCCGGCGACATCTCCTGGATCTTCAGGCTCAACAAGAAGGAGGCGTATTTGATTGGAGAGCTCCGCGGCAAGTGGGAACAGTGGAGGGATGATTGGTGCTGGGTCATGGAAGATGAACCCGAGCAGTTCACCTCGCTGCGCCAGACTACAATAGTGCGCGGCAAAGATTGGAGTGACTTGGCCCCGAAGGACGACAAGCTGCAGATTGCCCTTACTAGGATCCTTTGTCTCCGGGCCGCCAACCTTACTGTAGGTGAAGTCGGGGCTGATTTCCTCCGCCGCCGCATTGCTCCTCTGCAGGAAAGGAAGAGACCTGCCTGGGAGTTCGGCAACGCGGCAGACCGCATGAGGCTGCGCCCCGGGCTGAATTATAATTTCACCGTCTTGGAACTCAAAGGGATGGTCCGGGAGCTGTTCAAACATGACCCCAAGCACAAGGAGTGGTTCACCCCGTCCCGGTGAGTAGTTCCGTTGTGCAATAATACTGCTCTTAGTGCCATCCGCGCGACAATGCCCGAGTGCGACTCCCACGGGGTTGTTCCCACTTGGCTGACGCCTTCAGAGGAGACCGTGCAGGCCTTCTTCGACAGCCTGGTTGAACAGCCACGCAACCCAGAGGAGAAAAAGGGCCTCACCCGGGCGACCACCGAACGGGATGTGGCATATATAGCCAACAGGATGGAGGAGGCCACCGCAGCGGCGGCCGCGGGTGAGTTTGGGTACACCGTGGAGGAAGCGGAAGCGGCGGACGCGGTGAGCCAAGCCGAGGAGGAAGAGATCCTCAAGCTGTTGAAGATTGCACCCGAGGAGTTCGTCGAGGAGCCTGCCGGGGAGCCTGCCGGGGCGGGCGAGGCTGCCGGGCAAGGCACTGAGTCCAGTGAGCCCGCCGAGGTGGACGCCGAGTCGGGCGATTCCGATGAAGACTCGGGCGGGTCACTGAACCTCGACGACGCCTCCTCATCCTCGGAAAACTCTCCGCCACCACCGAGTCCTCCACCGCCGCAGAAGAAGCGCCTCCGCAAGACCGCTGAGACGGCGAGGCCACCGGCGCCCCGACAACAGCCAAAGCACCGTGCGACGCGTGCCACCACGACAAGCAAGGTCGTCAAGGAGGCGCCCCGTGTCCCAGCGGCAAGCGGAGGGGGATCCTCCCGAAGCGGCTCTGGTGTTCCTTCTGCCCCTCGGTCCTCGGCGATGACCGGTGCGGGGTCTTCGCAGCCCACAGCTCCGGAGCCCGCCAAGCGCCCGAGGGAGCCTACTCCTCCAGCTCCTCGCGCAGGGGCGCGCGAGGCGGAATTTGATTTCTCCGCCCTTAGCTATGATGAGGAGGAGGAAGAGTAAGCACTTGCGTCTTTCATTTCTTTTGATTCTTGTTTTTCCTGTCTTGATTTCTTTTTGTCTAACTCTGATCTTGCTTGGGTTCCAGGACCTTGACCCAGAGGATGGCGAAGAGGGCCAAGATCCCTGTGGTTGACCTCGAGGACGACGCGCCTGCCGCAGCGACGGGGGATGCGTCAGCGACAAACTTGCCGGACCAGCCTGCTGCTCCGGAGAGCAGCCCCCAGCGCAGCCCCAGCGTAAGCCTTGTGTTCACTTTTCTGCTTATCGGGCGCGCTTGAGCTTCTTATCCTTATTGATGTCTTGTTTGCTTGTTGCCTTGTGCAGAAGTGGAGCCGCAGCCGCAGGAGCACCAGGAGACCGCTCCCGACGAGCCGCTCGTCCCGCCATCCCCGCCAAGGAGAAGCTCCCCGGCGAGGGAGGGCACCCCGACGAGGGAGGGCACCCCGACAAGGGAGGGCACCCCGACAAGGGAGGGCACCCCGACAAGGGAAGGCGCCGGCAGCCCTCCGCTGGCGGGGGCCACTATTACGCCGCCAAGGGAGAACTCCCCGGCGAGGGACCCCGTCGTTGAAGAGGCCCGCGCAGGTAGCCCTTGTACTCTTCTTTTCTTGAATTCATCTTTTTTGGATATTTGCTTGATGATTCTTTCTTTTCTTTTTCTTCTGTTAGATCCGCCTTCCCCAGAGTCGATGGAGACGGAGACCATTGCGGGAGAGGAAGTGCGTGGCGATGCTGGCGACGCTACCATCGCTGAAGGAATGACCGGCGCCGACGAGCCAGCCGCTGAGGAGACTGCCCCGACCGCTGACGTGGCAGCTGGGGAAGGGACCGGCGACTGTACTGCTGGCCCTGAGGCCGCAGGAGCGCCGGACGCTGCACCGGCCGCCGACCCCTCTGCCCCTGTGGCTGGGTCGGGCGTCTATCTGGAGGCCGCCAATGGGGTCTTCATCCAAGTCCCGTGGGCGTCTTCATCAAGGGCACCCGCGGAGGGGGAGAGCTTCGACGGAGAAGTTCTCGCCTCCGCCGGGCTGAGGGTTGTTGACGCGCCCGGCAGCAGCAACGAGGCCGAAGAGGAGCAACTCCTACGCCGGCTTCTGGCCTTGTACCGGGCCAGGCATGATAAGTTGGAGTCCCGGGAGGCTCTGGCTGCCAAGGCTGGTGCTGATCTGGAGAAGCATGACGCGGAGCTCCGTGCCGCCAACCAGGCGGCCCTCCGGAACTTGGCGGAGGAGCGTGAAGAGCTTGCCGGAGCACACCAAGCGTTCCTCCTCGAGAAGGCCGAGGTGGAGGAGCAGCAGCGACTGGCCGCCGAGGATCTGTCTCGGCGGGAGGGAGAGCTCAGCCAGCGGAAGGTCGACCTCGATAGCCACGAGGACGACCTCACCGCTCGTGAGCAGGCCATTGGCGGGGCTCTGCAGGAGGCGAGGGATGCCACTGCTGCCGCAGAGACCGCCAAGAGGGACCTGGAGGCAAGGGTGGTGCAGATGGAGCTGAACTTGAAGACGAGCGAGGAGAGGGTCGCCGCACTCAACGTGGCGCGGGAGAAGAACGCCCACACCAATTCGGAGCTGCAAGTCCGTCTCTCCGAGAAGGGCAAAGAGCTCAACGACGCCAAGGACTCCATCGCGGACTTGGAGCTGAAGGTTTCCACCCTCAATGACTCACTTGACGCTGCCCGGGACCGTGAAACGAAGCTGAAAGAAGACCTCCGGTCTGAAAGGGCGCTGTTGGACAGTGCTGCCCTATCGCAGAACAACTTCCAGCGGACAGTGGAGCAGTGAACCGAGGAGCTCGTCGCCTCCACCGCCAACATCGACAAGGAGATGGTGGAGCTGAGGGCGGAGGACCTCGTGTACTCCCCCGACGAGAGCCTCCCCCACAGCGCCAAGCTGAGCCTGTTCTTCAGAGGAGTGGCGCCGGCTCTCGCGCAGCTACGGGAGAAGATCCCCACGCAGCTGGCTGACGAGGCGCGCCGGCTTTGCATGGGTACTATGGAGCGGGTGTTGTCGAAGATTGTCTACCGCAACCCCGGGATCAATCTCAACAACGTCCTCCGGACCCTGCCGCCCGAAGCTGAACAGGAGGCGCTGAAGGCACAAGTTGCCCATATCGTGGCCAAGGCGAGCAAGATCAAGAGGGTTGACGGAGACCGTGTAGACTAGGCTCCTTTCTTCCTGCTTTCCTTGCCGCTGTCGATCAAGTCATGGATAGTAGTTGGTTAGAACAGCGGCGAGTTATCTTGTAATATAACTATATTTTGGATAGTCAATGCAGTGTTATCTCCCTTGCTTAGTCCCTTCATTTTGTATGCCTTCCACCCTACGCTTTTAGGGAACTCGCCGGCAAAAGGACCCTTGCCGCGAGCGCTGAGTGCGGGACTCTTAGCAGCCTGCTGGCAATGCCCTTTGTCGGCAAGAAACCTTGCCGCAGCTAGTCGCAGCACACTTAGATTGTTGAGCGAACTCGAAAACGGAGTAAGGGCGCGACAGTTGTCGCAGCTCACTTAAGCCGTTGAGCGTGCTCGAAACAAAGTAAGGGTGCGGCTAGCCATGGGTAGGTTCCTCCGCGCACAGGTTTTCCATACAAAGTGTGGTTGTTCAAGGAAGATAACAAAAAAAATTAGAAATTTTGAATGTTCAAACTTTGTCAACTTATCTTATGTATTCTGTTTGCTTCTTGACAAGGCTTTCCTTCCTTGAACAGCGCTTGGTCCATACCACTATCTCCTTCCCCCCAGCAAACTTGTGTGCGAGGAACACTTCTTCTATTTAAGAGGGAAAGGAACAGAAGAGGAAACACGGGTATGGAGCCTTGCGGCTTGTTACTGCTTACCGGGGATGTGTGCTGCACAAAGTGTCAGATGATGCATGCAAGTAAAAAAGAAAGGCATGAAATGACAAATGGTGCGAAGCATGAAAGTTTTACTGATGCACGGGGTCTGCGCCCGGCTTTGTACAAAGGTTTACATGCAACAGCGGCAAGACTTGTACCAAAGGTGGTTGCCGGAGCGGATCACGGCAACCGCGCCTCATGGGTGAAACTTGCGAAGATGCTCAATGTTCCAGGAGTTGCTCACCGGTAAGCCTTCTTCGGTCTCAAGGCGGATAGCACCGGGCCTTGTGACTTGCCTCACCCGATAAGGGCCTTCCCACTTTGGCGTCAACTTGTTGGAGTTCTTGGCGGACTGAACGCGCCGAAGAACAAGGTCGCCTTCCTCGAGACTCCTGGCCTTGACCTTGCGGCTATGATAGCGACGCAAGGCTTGCTGGTATCGAGCAGCTCGTACAGCAGCCTGGAGACGGTCCTCCTCGAGGAGCAGTGCATCATCTTGCCGCAGCTGCTCTTGCTCGAGCTCATCGTAAGCGAGTACTCGAGGAGACACGTATACGAGTTCCGTGGGGAGAACTGCCTCTGCTCCATAGACAAGAGCAAAGGGTGTCTGTCCGGTGGCTCGATTTGGTGTCGTCCTGATTGTCCAAAGAGCCACCGGCAACTCCTCTATCCAGTTTCTTCCACACTTGTGCAGCCTGTCGAAGGTCCTCGTCTTGAGTCCGCGCAACACTTCAGCATTTGCCCTCTCCGCTTGACCATTGCTCCTCGGGTGAGCAACAGAAGCGAAGCAGACCTTGGCGCCAAGGTCTTGGACGTATTGCATGAAGGTGCGACTTGTGAACTGTGTGCCGTTGTCGGTGATGATCCTGTTAGGGATTCCGAAACGGCAAACAATTGACCTGAAGAACTTTACTGCTGACTGTGCGGTCACCTTTCTCACTGGTTCCACTTCCGGCCAATTTGTGAACTTGTCGATAGCAACGTACAAGTACTCAAAGCCCCCGACGGCACGGGGAAAGGGGCCGAGGATGTCGAGCCCCCAGACCGAGAAGGGCCAGGACAAAGGGATCGGCTGGAGAGCCTGGGCTGGCTGGTGTATTTGCTTGGCATGGAACTGGCACGCTTCACACTTGGTTACTTGTGCAGTTGCATCTTGGAGGGCTTCTGGCCAAAAGAAACCTTGCCGGAACGCCTTCCCGGCAAGTGCTCTTGCGCCAATGTGGTTGCCACATATGCCTCCATGGATTTCTGCCAACAGCTTCTGTCCATCTTCCCGGGAAATGCATTTCAATCTGACACCATTGAGTCTTCTTCTGTACAGTTCATTGCCGACGAACTGGTACATACTTGACTGCCTGGTTATCCTCTCTATCTCTTCTGGTTCTTCGGGAAGTTCTCCAGTTTGAAGAAAACGGACGATTTGCTGCGCCCATGCTGGAGCCTGGGCCTCAACAACAAAGACTAAAGGCACCAGTGCTGCTGCGGGAACGGCAGCTTCTACGGCAAAGACTTGAGGTTCTGCCGGAGCTTCACGTTCCCCGGCAAGCCTGCCGGGGCAAGTCTTGCCGGGAACATCTGCTTCAACTGCACGAACCCTTGGGCCCGCAGGAGCAGTCTGTTCCTCCGCAACTCGGTCATCGATCTTGGGGATCTTGGCGGCGGCTTCAGGAAGATCCTCCGGCAAGTAGTCGCCGGAGACCGACTTTCTTTTCTTGTTCTGCCCAACTGATGGTGTAACAGATGGTTGAGTTAACTTGAGCAGGAAGGTCCCTGGTTCCACAGGTAACTTCATTGTAGCACACTTTGAGAGGCCATCTGCGATATCATTTTGAGCTCTTGGAACGTGCTCCATCTGTAGGCCTTCAAAGTGTTCTTCAAGCTTCCTCACTTCATCGACATAAGCTTCCATCGAAGGACTTTGGTAGCTCTTGTTTACTTGTCGGACCACCAACTGTGAATCTCCCCGCACAATCAGCTTCTTAATCCCAAGTTCGGCCGCAATTCTGAGGCCGGCAAGCAAACCTTCATACTCAGCAGTATTGTTTGTCGATTGCTCCTTGGGAAAGTGCATTTGGACAACATACTTGAGGTGCTCCCCGGTGGGTCGACAAGCAGCACACCAGCACCGGCGCCTTGCAGCGAGAAGGCACCATCGAAGTACATTATCCATTCCTTGCTTGCTTCCTGGACGGGGATGTTTGTCTCTGGTACTTCTTCGTCTGGTGTTGGTGTCCAATCTGCTATGAATTTTGCCAAAGCTCTGCTCTGTATAGTTGAAGTACTCTCAAACTTGAGACCAAAGCTTGAAAACTCTAGTGCCCACTCGACGATCCTGCCTGTCGCTTCTGGATTTTGCAATATCCTTTTCAACAGAAAGCGAGTGACCACTGTTATCTCGTGTGCTTGCAAGTAGTGGCGCAGCTTTCTTGATGCCATGAGGAGGCCGAAAAGTAACTTCTGCACCCCAGAGTATCTTGATCTCGCCCCCTGCAAGAGGGAACTTACAAAATAAACCGGGCGCTGCACCATCTTCTTTCACACTTCTCCTTGTTCCTGCGTAGACTTGTCCTTGTCGGGGCCAGAGCTTGTCGGGGAAGCCGCCTGCTTGTCGCTGGAAGTGCTTGCCGGGGCTGTGGGCTCTTCCTCTGCCTCCCTCTCCGCTACCAACGCAGCACTAACCACTTGATTGGTTGATGCTAAGTATAGCAGCAACTTCTCTTGTGGCTTAGGTGCGACAAGTATTGGAGTAGAGGACAGGTATCCTCTCAAGTCTTGCAGCGCTGCCTCCGCTTCCGGAGTCCATTTCATAGGACCTGCCTTTTTCAAGATTTTGAAGAAAGGCAGGGCGCGTTCTGCAGACTTTGAAATGAACCTGCTGAGGGCAGCCACACAACCCGCAAGCCTCCATACATCCTTGACGTGCTTTGGGGCTTCGATCTGCTCGATGGCCTTGATCTTGTCGGGATTGGCTTCAATCCCCCTATGGGACACAAAGAACCCGAGAAGCTTGCCGGAGGGGACTCCGAAAACGAACTTCTCGGGGTTCAACTTGAGTTGTATTTTGCGCAGATTCTCAAAAGTTTCTTCTAGGTCTTGTATCAGGGTATCTTTGTCCTTGCTCTTGACCACTATATCATCCATGTAGGCTTCTACATTTCTATGTATCTGTGGCTCAAAAGCGGTGTGGACGACCCTTGCGAATGTTGAGCCCGCATTCTTCAATCCAAAGGGCATGCGTATAAAGCAATATGTGCCACATGGAGTAATGAATGCGGTCTTCTCTTTGTCTTCCTCAGCCATGAATATCTGATGGTAACCTGAGTATGCATCGAGAAATGAAAGCAACTCACATCCAGCCATGGAGTCCACAATCTGGTCAATGCGTGGCAAGGGAAATGGATCCTTGGGACATGCTTTATTCACATCGGTGAAGTCTATACAAAGTCTCCACTTCCCATTGGCTTTGCGCACGACAACTGGATTGGCCAGCCACGTTGGATGAAGTACACCTCTAACAAGGCATGCTGCTTCCAACTTCTTAATCTCTTCGGCAATGAACTCTTAGCGCTCCACCGCTTGCTTCCTGACCTTCTGCTTGACGGGCCGCGCATGAGGACAAACAGCAAGCTTGTGCTCAATTACCTTCCTGGGAACGCCGGGGATGTCAGACGGTTGCCATGCGAACACGTCGACATTCGCCCGCAGGAAGGCAACGAGCGCGCTTTCCTATTTGGGGTCGAGTGTAGCACTGATGGTGAAGGTACCACCAGTGCCGTCCTCCTTGGCGGACACCTTCTTGGTTGCCGGTGGAGCTGCCATTCCCTTCTTGCACTTGCCGGTGGAGCTCGATGGTGCGTCCTCGACGGCAGCGCAGCACTCCGAAGAGGTGCGTTTGCCGGAGTGGGCCCCAGAGCTCTTGCCGGACATGGTCTTGGTCTTCGCCCCGGGAGCTTCAGCGGCAAGTGTCTTGTTGTCTGCCGCGGCTGCTGCGTCCCGGTAGATCTTGTCGGCGCAAATAAGCGCGTCCTTCTTGTCGCCAGGGACAGAGATGACGCTTATTGGCCCTGGCATCTTGAGCATGTTGTAAGCATAGTGGGAGGCTGCCATGAACTTGGCGAGCACAGGACGACCAAGTATCCCATTGTATGGTAATGGGATATCGGCAACGTCGAATGTGATCCTCTCTGTCCTGAAATTAAGCTCTCCGCCAAAGGTCACTGGCAGCGTGATCTTCCCCTTCGGCTTGCTCCTTCCCGGGTTGATTCCTTAAAAAGTCCCGGTTTCCTCGAGCTCGCTGTCGGGGATCTGCAGCTTCTTGATCACAGCGGAGGAGATCAAGTTGAGGCCGGCCCCGCCGTCTACCAACATCTTTGTGACCTTGAGGTTGCGGATAGTTGGTGAAACCAACATCGGCAAACACCCGACCGCAGTTGTGCGGTCGGGGTGGTCCTCAAGGTCGAAGATGATGGGCGTGCCGGACCATTTCAGCAGCCTGCGCGACTCGACGGGTGGCTCGGCTGCATTCACTTCCCGCACCCATTGTTTGAGTTGGCGGTGGGAAGTGTGCAGAGAGGCACCTCCATCGACACACAGAACTTCTGTGGCCTTCTGGAACTCCTGCTCGCTGTTATCTCCGTCATCCATGTCCTCGTCATCGTCTTCATCTTCATCCTTGTCGCGGCCCCGGGGAGGTCTGTCTCCTTGCCGCTGCTTTGCCTTGCCGCGGCGTCCTCCCCGGCCATTGAACGGCCGCTTCTTGCTAGGCTCTCCTCCGCCTCCTTGGGCCTTCTCCTTGTCGCGACGCTCGTATTCAGCCTTCTGTTGTTCTACGAGGTACTCTACTCTCTTGCAGTTCTGGAGATCGTGGCCCTTGGTGCGGTGGATCTTGCAGTACTGCTTGTCGGAACCGTCTTGCTTGTCGGCTACTGCTACAGGGGTGGCCTCCTTGCCGGAGCCACCAGCCTGTGTCTTCTTGGCGGCAGCCTCCTTGCCGGACTGCTCGACAACCAGTACCTCCTTGTTCTTCTTCTTCTTATTGTTCCGCCGCCGGTTTTTCCTTGCCGGGGCGGCATCCTCGCTGTCACTTCCTCCTGCTCCAGTATCCTCTCCGGGGAGTCTCCTCCCCTCTTCAGCACGGGCACACTTGTCAGCCAGAGCATAAAGCTCGCTGACGTCCCGGATCTTGGTCATCGCCATCTCCTCCCTCATCCGGTGGTTACGCACGTTCTGGTGGAACGCGCTGATAACCGCGGCAGGGTGGACATCGGGGATGTTGTGCTGAACGCGGCTGAACCTCTGGATGTATTTGCGCAGGGACTCTCCCTCCTTCTGGGCAAGGATGTGGAGATCGCTCTCCTGGCCGTGGGGTTTGTGGCCGCCCGTGAAGGCGCCGACAAACTGGTGGCACAGATCTGCCCAAGAAGAGATGGAGTTCTCCGGCAAGTGCATAAGCCAAGACCTGACGTTTGGTTTAAGCACGAGCGGGAAGTAGTTTGCTAAGATCTTCTCGTCGCGTCCCCCGGCAGCCTGCACCGCAATGGTGTAGATGCTGAGGAACTCCGAGGGGTGTGTCTTGCCGTCGTACTTCTCGGGTACGTCGGGCTTAAAGTTCTTCATGCTGGGCCACTGGACTTGACGCAGCTCTCGGGTGAACGCAGGGCAGCCTGCCTCGTACGGCAAGTCGCCTGGTTCACCGGGCGCGTTCATGTCGACAGCAGTCCCAGCGCGCTGGTCGGACTGTCTTCGGGCTTCTCTTCGACGCTCAATACGAGTTCGAGCGTCCTCTTGTCGCCTGTCGTCAAGGACTTGGCGCTGATCGCGACGAGCCCACGGATCCGACGACGCCGTGGAGTCATTGTCGACGTTGATCCGGCGAGCTGGCGATTTCTGCTTCTGCGGCGGGGAGTGCACGGTAGTTGCACCCTCGGCGGTCTTGTCTCCATCGGCCTTTGCTTGGTCGACTTGCCGCGGCCGTGATGTTGCCGGCTGTTGCGGCGTGTCGTTGTTGGCGAAGGCGATGAGGCTCTGGATCGTAGCCCTCCAGTCTTCGGCCTTGTCCGCCGCTGGAGGGAAGTCGAGGAGCAGCTGGGCTCTAGCTAGAGCTTCTGCTGGAGAGGAGGGAAGCGGTGGCGAGCGGTGCGAGGAGCGAGACATGCTCGGACTTCTAACAGCGTTAGAAGGAGCAGGTTCTCGCCCCGGCGACCGCGCCTTGCTCGTGCTAGCACGCTGGCCTTGAGGGTCCCGCGACCTGCTAGTTTGGCCTTGTCCCAGCAGGCGGATGGTACCGTGGGTACCACGTCGCTGCTGGCCCGGCACCTCCTGAGAGGATCGGGGTGCGTGCACGGACGCCGAGGCTTTGGAGTTCGCCCGGTCGTCCGTCTTGTCCTTGGACTTGGTGGCACCGTGAGTCTCCCCACCGGCGTCCACCCTTCCGCCGGCGTCTCCCCCACCAATCATCGGTTCTGGTGGTGGTGGGATCGACGCGGACGGGCCTCCGACCTCCGAAGCCTTCTTCTTCGGAGGCATGTTGATGTAGTCGATGAAGTTGTTGAAGCTAGTGAAGTTGCTGGAGGTTGCGCCCGCGTGAGCGCCGGATCAGGTTCGCACAACCTCGACGCTACCCCCTACCTGGCGCGCCAAAGATGTCGAGGAAACTGGTCGCCGACGAACACCTATGGGACCGGAGCCCCTTCTACGGTACGGCAAGGGTGCGGAGGGAGCACGAAGAGCAGATCGAGGGGCACACGCGGGCAGTTTACCCAGGTTCGGGCCGCACGGATGCGTAAAACCCTACTCCTGCCTTTGGTTGTATTGAGTTCTTGAGCTCGGGAGCTTGAAGATCTATAGTGCTAGCTACACCGAGCGTGGGAGTGGTCAAGTTTCTGGAATCCAACCCCCTCTACGTTGTGCATGGGCCTCCTTTTATAGCTCAAAGGGGTCACCGACAGGTGTCAACGTAGATGAGGGTAAAAGCGTAAAATTGGTGGTAGTTGTAACAGTGCGTGAACAGTGTATGTACAGTGGATGTACAGTGGTCTATACCTAACCATGACGGTGGGGGACAAGGGCATTGAATGCCCGTCGCCGTCACCCCAAAAGCGTCCGCCCGGGCGCCTCCGTTCGCCACGACGATGGCCTCGTCACCGCGGCTCGCCACCGTGTACCCCACGCTGCACAGCCATCCTCTACGTGCTCCTGGAAGGGCCCCAGGGCGACGCGTGGCCAGATAAGCTGAAGCGCAGGCACACAGTGTAAGCCTTCCCCGGCAAGCACCTTGGCGGGGTCGCTATCTTGCCGGGCCCGGAAGCTTGTCGCTCTCCGGGTCCTGCCGGGGCGCAGGATGCGCCGCGATATATCTTCTGAGGCGCTGTTCCCTGGCCTCCCTGGCAAGCTCCTCTTGCCAGGGTCTTGTGCTGGAATGATAACCTTGAGCCTAGTGCGGCCTTCCCGGCAAGCTCCTCTTGCCGGGGTCTTGTTTCTTCTGATTTGTATACTTTGTTCTTGAATGGTTCTAAAGGATCCAGAGCGGGCCTTGGCGGGCGCGTGGTAAGCCCGACCACGGGACGCTGCTACTGCCCGTGCACAAGTCGGGATACTAAGGTACCCCTACTTTAGTACACCGACAAGTTTCTTTTGGGTATCCTATGAAGATTTACTTCTCCGATTTGGGTTCGAGCTTATCATGTTGAAACTTTTTCACATAAGTATCGCAGTCCCAAACTTAAAGAAATGACAGCTTAGGTTTCTCGTTAAACCACAGTTCATACGGTGTCATCTCCATGGATTTAGATGGTGCCCTATTTAACGTGAATGTAGCTGTCTCTAATGCATAACCCCAAAAGCGATAGTGGTAGATCGGTAAGAGACATCATCGATCGCACCATATCTAATAAAGTACGGTTATGACGTCCGGACACACCATTACACTGTGGTGTTCCAGGTGGCGTGAGTAGTGAAACTATTTCACATTGTTTTTACTGAAGGCCAAACTCGCTAACTCAAATATTTTACCTCTACGATCATATCGTAGAAACTCTTATTTTCTTGTTACGATGATTCTCCACTTCACTCTGAAATTCTTTGAACTTTTCAAATGTTTAAGACTTGTGCTTCATTAAGTAGATATACCCATATCTGCTCAAATCATCAGTGAAGGTCAGAAAATAACGATACCTGCCGCGAGCTTCAACACTCATTGGTCCGCATACATCAGTATGTATGATTTCCAACAACTCCGTTGCTTGCTCCACAGTTCCGGAGAACGGAGTTTTAGTCATCTTGCCAATGAGGCATGGTTCGCAAGCACCAAGTGATTCATAATCAAGTGATTCCAAAACTCCATCACTATGGAGTTTCTTCATGTGCTTTACACCAATATGATCTAAACGGCAGTGCCACAAATAAGTTGCACTATCATTATTAACCTTGCATCTTTTGGTTTCAATATTATGAATATGTGTACCACACGATCGAGATCCAACAAACCATTTTCATTGGGTGTATGACCATAGAAGGTTTTATTCATGTAAACAGAACAACAATTATTCTCTAACTTACATGAATAACCGTATTGCAATAAACATGATCAAATCATATTCATGCTCAACACAAACACAAAATAACACTTATTTAGGTTCAACACTAATCCCGAAAGTATAAGGAGTGTGCGATGATGATCATATCAATCTTGGAACTACTTCCAATACACATCGTCACTTCATCCTTTAACTAGTTTCTGTTCATTATGCAACTCCCATTTCGAGTTACTACTCTTTAGCAACTGAACCAGTATCAAATACCGAGGGGTTGCTATGAACACTAGTAAAATACACATCAATAATCTGTATATCAAATATACCTTTGTTCACTTTGCCATCCTTCTTATCCGCCAAGTATCTAGGGCAGTTCTACTTCCAGTGACCATTTCCTTTGCAGTAGAAGCACTTAGTTTCAGGCTTGAGTTTAGCTTTGGGTTTCTTCATGGGAGTGACAACTTGCTTGTCATTCTTCTTGAATTTCCCCTTCTATCCCTTTTGCCCTTTACTTGAAACAAGTGGTCTCATCAACACTTGATGCTCTTTCTTGATTTCTACCTTCGCCCATTTCAGTATCGCGAAAAGCTTGAGAATTACCTTCGTCATCCCTTGCATATTATAGTTCATCACTAAGTTCTACTAACTTGGTTATAGTGACTAGAGAACTCTGTCAATTACTATCTTATCTGGAAGATTAACTCCCACTTGATTCAAGTAATTGTAGTACCCAGACAATCTGAGCTCATGCTCACTGGTTGAGCTATTCTCCTTCATCTTGTAGGCAAAGTATTGTCAAAGGTCTTATACCTCTCGACACGGGCATCAGTATGAAATACTAATTTCAACTCTTGGAACATCTTATATGCTCCATGGCATTCAAAACGTTTTTGAAGCCCCGGTTATAAGCCGTAAAGCATGGTGCACTAAAATATCAAGTAGTCATCATATCGAGCTTTTGTGAAAACGTTCATAATGTTTGTATCTGCTCCTGCAATAGGTCTGTCACCTAGCGGTGCATCAAGGACATAATACTACTGTGCAGCAATGAGGATAATCCTCAGATCACGGACCTAGTCCGCATCATTGCTACTAACATCTTTCAACTTAGTTTTCTCTAGGAACATATAAAAAATACACGTGGAGCAACATCGCGAGCTATTGATCTACAACATAGATATGCTAATACTACCAGGACTAAGTTCATGATAAATTAAAGTTCAATTTAATCATATTACATAAGAACTCCCACTTAGATAGACATCCCTCTAGTCATCTAAATGATCACGTGATCCAAATCAACTAAACCATGTCTGATCATCACGTGAGATGGAGTAGTTTCAATGGTGAACATCTTATGTTGATCATATCTACAATATGATTCACGCTCGACCTTTCGGTCTCTAGTGTTTCGAGGCCATATCTGCATATGCTAGGCTTGTCAAGTTTAACCCGAGTATTCTGCGTGTGCAAAACTGTCTTACACCCGTTGTATTTGAACGTAGAGCCTATCACACCCGATCATCACGTGGTGTCTCAGCACGAAGAACTTTCGCAACGGTGCATACTCAGGGAGAACACCTGTACCTTGAAATTTTGTAAGGGATCATCTTATAATGCTACCGTCGTTCTAAGCAAAATAAGAAGCATAATAAGATAAACATCATATGCAATCAAAATATGTGACATGATATGGCCATCATCATCTTGTGCTTTTGATCTCCATCTCCAAAGCACCGCCATGATCACCTTCGTCACCGGCGCGACACCTTGATCTCCATCGTAGCATCGTTGTCGTCTCGCCAACTATTGCTTCTACGACTATCGCTACCGCTTAGTGATAAAGTAAAGCAATTACATGGCGATTGCATTTCATACAATAAAGCGACAACCATATGGCTCCTGCCAGTTGCCGATAACTTTAAAAAACATGATCATCTCATACAAAACCGTATATCTCATCATGTCTTGACCATATCACATCACAACATGCCCTGCAAAAACAAGTTAGACGTCCTCTACTTTGTTGTTGCAAGTTTTACGTGGCTGCTACAGGCTTAGCAAGAACCGTTCTTACCTACGCATACAAAACCACAACGATGTTTCGTCAAGTATGTGATGTTTTAACCTTCACAAGGACCGGGCGTAGGCACACTTGATTCAGCTAAAGTGAGAGAGACAGACACCCGCCAGTCACCTTTAAGCAACGAGTGCTCATAACGGTGAAACCAGTCTCGCGTAAGCATACGCGTAATGTCGGTCCGGGACGCTTCACCTCACAATACCGTCGAAGCAAAGTATGACATGCTGGTAAGCAGTATAACTAGTATCGCCCACAACTCATTGTGTTCTACTCGTGCATATCATCTACGCATAGACCTGGCTCATGATGCCACTGTTGGGGAACGTAGTATTTTAAAATTTTCCTACGATCACGCAAGATATATCTACTAGATGCATAGCAACGAGAGGGGAGAGTGTGTCTACGTACCCTCGTAGACCGGGAGCGGAAGCGTCAAGTGACGCGGTTGACATAGTCGAACTTCTTCGCGATCCAACCGATCAAGCACCAAATGTACGGCACATCCGCGTTCAGCACACGTTCAGCTTGATGTCGTCCCACGAGCTCTTGATCCAGTTGATCTTCACGGGAGATTTTCGTCAGCACGACGGCGTGGTGACGGATATGATGTATCTACCGGCGCAGGGCTTCGCCTAAACACTGCAACAGTATGACCGAGGTGTCTTTCTGTGTTGGGGGCACCGCACACGGCTAAAACAATTCAACTTGTGTGTCCTAGGGTGCCCCCTTCCCCCGTATATAAAGGAGCAAGGGAGAGGCCGGCCCTAGAGGGGGCGCGCCAATTGTGGGGAGTCCTACTAGGACTCCCAAGTCCTAGTAGGATTCCCCTTTCCTTTCCAGAGTAGGTGTAACACCCCGAGAATCATGCTATAGTAATCTCCCTCTAATGGTGCCACATCATCAAGTTAATTTTGCTAAAATTCTTTTCGATCCAAACCCGGGTCAACTTCAAATTTAAGATAAGTCAAATATAATATTTCTTGTAACAGAAAAACTAAAATGTTCGCATTATTCTAAAAATTCTTTAGATCATCTGTCATGTTGAAACCAACTTAATTTGACTCACAAATAAATTCCTAGGAATTTAATAAGTGGTCCAAAGGCATTTAAATTGGTCTTTTCAAAATAAACAAATTGTTCAACCTTTGCAAGTGACCCAAAACTTTTTGTGCACTCTCAGAATATTGCATAGCATTTTTGTGCATAGTTTGAGCTCCGACAAAAATCAATTACTATCTAATCTAAATAGGAAACACTAGCAGTTTTATTAAAATAAAAAAAAGGCAAAAGGAAAAGCTCCCTCCCCCTCTAGGCTTGGCCCAACTGGCCACTGGCCAGCCCACCAGCGCCGATCCCCCAGTCTCTGTCAATGGGAGGCTCGTGGCTAGCGCCGATGGCCGCCACAGCCATCGCAGACGACGTGGCGCCCATCCACCGACGTCGCCCCCCTACTTAAGCCGATGCCTCTCCCCCGACCGAACCCTAACGAGCCTCTCTCCTCGCTCATCCTCCCCGCGCCTCTCCTCTCCTCTCCTCAGATCCACCGCGATGCGCTCGCCCAAGCGGGCTCATCATCGTTGCCTCGCTGTGCGCGTGACCACCAACCACCGTTGGTCGTTCTGCGATGTCCAGAAGCACGAAGCCTTCGTCTTCATCTTCCTCCCCATCGGATCGAAGCCCAGGAGCACCGCCAACGCCGTCTTCTTCTTCCCCTCCGTCTGCTTCGGTCGCCGGCCCTCTCCGTCCACTCTGACCGCCCTCTCCGCTTCTAAGCCCTCAACGGGCCTCCATGTGCCTCCACGGTGAGTCTCGCACCCCATTCCCCTTATTTTTCCCCTTGTTTCGGTCGCCGTAGTCGCCGCGCGTACTAACCGGAGCCACCATGGCCGCACCCGAGCTTCTGCGCGCTCCCGTCCAAACGCCCCTACCTGAGCCGCCATATCCGCTACGGCGGCGCCCACCGGTAACTTGCCACGCCTGCGCTGCCGCCTCAGGTCGTCCCTGCAGCCGCCTACTGGTTTTGCCGCTCGCCCTCGCACCCACGGCCGCGCTGCCCCTGCCCGCTGCTGCTTATTGCTGCTACTGCGCCCGCGGTGCGCCCCTGCCGAAGCTCTGCTGCTCCGCGCCCAGCGTCCCGCCGCCACGCCGCGTCCGCCTCGCACCTCTGGCCGCGCATCGCGCCTGGCCACGTACCCGCCTCCGGTGCGCTCCTCTGCCTCACCTGAAGCAGGTCTCGCCACCGCTTGTCACCGTCGCCGCAGCTTCCCCATGTCGCCGCCCCGCACCTCCAAATGCCGCTACTCGGCCCCCGCCGCCCCTCCATGGCCTCACCATCGCGGTTGCCAGCCGCGGCCCCGACCGGCCAGCGCTCACCGGCGCTCTGGTCCGGCGCCCCGGGGCTCCGCTCTCCGCGCCCGGCGGCCTCACCCCGTGCCTGGGTGGCTTCGTCCTTAACGGGCGCCCACCCCGCAGCCCCGTTAAAACTGCCCCACTATGGGCCCCTGTGCCTATGGCACGTGGGCCCTGCCCCTTAAAAAAATATATTTAAAAATGTAATTAATTAATTAATTAATTAATTAACTTGATTAATTAATTAATCTTAATTAACCTAATTAATTAGATTAGTTAATTAAATTGTAGTTAGTCAATATGTGCGTATGATAGGGGGGCCCACCCCTGTTAACCAGTCAACCGTTGACTGGTCAACTAGGATTCCTGGACCCACATGTCATACACAGTGGCTAGCTGCTGCTGTGTATAAAAAGTATTTGCTGTTTTAACTCGAATTTAATAACAAAAATTAAATTCGGTAAATTAATAAAAACTTTAGAAAATCATATCTTTTAAACCGTAACTCGGATGAAAATAATTTATATATGAAAGTTGCTTAGAACGACGAGACGAATCCGAATACGCGGTCCGTTCGTCCGCCACACATCTCTATCATACCGAATATGCAACATTTCCTCTCCGTTTCATCTGCCCGAAAATGCCTAACACCGGGAATACTTCCCCGATGTTATCCCTCTTCGCCTGTATCACCGAGCACTGCGTTAGGTCACCTCGAGCATCGTGTATTGCCTTGTTTTATTTTGTGATGCTATTGTTTGCTCTGTTATTTATTTGTTTCCCCTTCGTTGCTTATTTTCGGTAGACTCTGATACCGTGATAGACCCCGTGACCATTGATGCTTCGGTGTTCGACTACGGCTACGCTTCCGAAGATTCCTTTCGTCTACAGAGCTTCCAGGCAAGCCCCCCCCCCCCTTTTGATCACCAGATATCGCCTATTCTTCTCTCTACTGCTTGCATTAGAGTAGTGTAGCATGTTACTGTTCGGTTACTCCTATTCTGTTGCATAGCCTGTCATTGCTGCTACGACTGTTGATACATGTACCTGCCATCCTAATGCTTAGTGTAGGATGCTAGTTTTCCATCAGTGGCCCAACATCCTTGTCCGTCTGCCATGCTATACTATCGGGCCGTGATCACCTCGGGTGGTGATCACGGGTATATCCTATATACATACTTTACATGACACATGATGTGACTAAAGTCGGGTCGGCTCATTGAGTACCCGCAAGTGATTCGATGTGGGGGCTGAAAGGACAGGTGGCTCCATCCAAGTAGTGGTGGGCCTGAGTTCCCGACGGCCCCCGAGTGGATCTTTCTGGCGGAGCGACAGGGCAGGTTGTGACACCCAGTGGAGAGGTGGCCTGGCCCTGGTCGTTGTCCGCGGTTATTTCATAATAACACGCTTAACGAGTTTGGATATTTGATCTGAGTCTGGCCGTTGGCCTATACGCACTAACCAGCTACGTGGGAATAGTTATGGGTACTCGACGTTATGGTATCAGCCGAAGCCTTCTTGACGTCAGCGATTGAGCGGCGCGCGCCGGGTTGGACCGCGTAACGCAACTTCCTTAGTAATGGAGGTTGCTAGGTCTACTCACCGGCCGCGTACGCAACGTGCAGGTGTGCGTTGGGCGATGGGCCCGGACCCTTGCGCGCCTAGGACTTAGACCGGCGTGCTGACCTCTCTGCTGTGCTTAGGTAGGGCTGCGACGTGTTGATCTTCCGAGGCCGGGCATGACCCTGGAAAGTGTGTCCGGCCTAATGGGATCAAGCGTGCTGGGTTATGTGGTGCACCCCTGCAGGGAAGTTAATCTATTGGAATAGCCGTGTCCCTCGGTAAAAGGACGACCCGAAGTTGTATTCCGACCTCATGACAACTAGAACCGGATACTTAATAAAACACACCCTTACCAGTGCCAGATACAACTCGGTGGTTGCTCTCTCACAAGGTGATGTGCGTGAGGATCGCCGAGTAGGTTTATGCTATACAATGTTACTTCGTGATCTTACCATCTACTCCATTCTACTGCTGCAAGACGGAGGCCGCGAGAAGCGAGGTTACTTGTTACTTTCCAGCTACCCTCATCTTCTGCGGCAAGATGGAGGGTACGAGAAGCGTAGTCTTCGATTGGATTAGCTATCCCCATCTTATTCTGCTTTCTGCAGTTCAGTCCACATATATTACCCCCTTTACACAGATATCATTGCATATGTAGTGTAGATTCTTGCTTGCGAGTACTTTGGATGAGTACTCACGGTTGCTTTTCTCCCCCTTTTCCCCTTTTGTCCCTTCTTCTCGGATGACGCAACCAGATGGTGGAGTCCAGGAGCCAGATGATCCCGAGGATGTTTCTATGTGGAGTTCGGCTTCGAGGAGTAGTTAGGAGGTCCCAGGCAGGAGGCCTTGCCTCTTCGATCGTTCAAGTTTGTGCTAGCCTTCTTAAGGCAAACTTGTTTAACTTATGTCTGTACTCAGATATTATTGCTTCCGCTGACTCTTGTGTTTTCGAGCTTATGTATTCGAGCCCTCGAGGCCCGTGGCTTGTAATATAAAGCTTGTATTATTTTAATTTGTGTCTAGAGTTGTGATGTGATATCTTCCAGTGAGTTCCTGATCTTGGTCGTACACATTTGCGTGCATGATTAGTGTATGGACAAATTGGGGGCGTCACAAGTTGGTATCAGAGCCGGCTGCCTGTAGGAATCCCCCTTTCCAACTCCTTGGCCGAAGTTGAGTCTAGTCTTTGAAAAACAAATTTACTAACTTGTTGTGTGGCTTACGGGCCCACAACACCAATGGGTGGTATTAGGACCTTTTACTCCTCTCCTATACTCTGGGACTCTGATCTCTCTTCTATTCGGGATAAATGAATTTTGCAAAATCTAACATTAGGATCTCGTTATCACTTCACCCGGAGAGCACCTTGTTACCGATGATCGTCTGCTGCACCAGAAGACCCTGAAGATACTCTCCGCTGTTAACTCGAGAACTTGGGTTCCTCGCATTGCAATTCCCCTTCCATCGTCAACTCTAAATGGATAGCTAAATGCAGTTGTCATTCTTACATTCATCCCCAGTTGGTCTTGTTCTTACAAGATACCCCGAAATACTGGTCGTTGTTTCGGAATCCTTTGTGCCTACTGCCTTGCAGTTCCTTGTCGACTGAATACACCTACAAATTAATCCTCACACATATATTTCACTAAAGCTGGAATAGGATTTCGAAGACTTTATCTTGAAATTCTTGCTTGCGTGCTATATGGTTTATCCCATAAGTCTGGCAATCTTATTGCCATCCTTGTCACTATCCTTTCGAGTCCGTTGGTTCAAAATGTTGCGGATGCTCGCAATCCCCAATCAGATCCTAGAATTCATCCTTCCGACGCAGACGTCATTTTAAACCTGGTTGGATCTCGACCAATCAAATTGCCATCGATTGTATCCCCAAGCATATTCAACTTATCCATCCTTGATCATAGCGTTTGCTTCTGATCTCTGGATTCGGAAAACATAATTCCTTTACATTTGGTTGAATTAGTCAGTTGTTTCTATAATCTGATCTCCTTTAATTATTTCTTCTTTTGGTTGAGTATCGATACTCACATCTGATTCCTTGCAGTCCGCTAGATCCTTTTGTGGATTATTATCCGACCGTTTCGACATATCAAAACCTTGAGTTCTTCCCCTGATACATAATGCCTTTGGTAAATTGCATCCTCTGCTTGGCCAACCATGCTCTGCTTTCGAGCTTGTGTTTTTACTTTTGAAACTTGTGGTATATGATACTAAGATGCCCGATGGGTTGAACCTATGCCTTCCCCTAATCCGTGAGAACCCAAAAGTTTTCACAAGTCATACCCTTTCGGTGTTCTACCAGATAAATTTCAACACTAAAATTTTATCAAAGCGAGAGGTGAATGAAATGATATGCATTAAAGAAGTGGGAGTCGACCTTGAACTTTGTGTTCATGCCCATGAAAATGATGTAGACCGTCTCGGAAGCTTCTTGCGAAATGATTATCCAGCTATATGATTCTTTCGGTATTCTTGAATTGATCCCTTGCAGTTATGGTTCCGACCATGCTATCCTTATTCAATATATCAGGAAGAAATTCATTCCCGTGCCTCGTCAATTTTGACAAGGTTAAAATATCTGCTGTCGTCGGTCAACGACGCAGTTCTACTACTATCATGTTCTGCCTTCGAGTTTTACCCTCCGGTATCTCGAGGATATCATGCCTTTGCACTTCATCTTACTAACTTTGTTGAAGTAATAATTTCCTCGTCGTAATCACTCTACGGGTTCTAGGTTGCCATCAACCGAGGACACCGTTTAGTAAATTAAACCAGCTCTAAAAATTCAACACCCCTAGTATATGTTACTGGGAAATTTTTAAACTCAATCTGGTTTATTCCTAGACTATCGGGTACATCCCTTGTCCATCTATCTTTGACTGTGCTACCTCGTCCTTCTTTGGTGCACGAATTCTTCAGTGTGTGAGCACGACTTACGTCGAGCTTTCAACATCATGTTGCTTGTCTCGAAAGGCAACATTGGTTCCGATCTTGCATCTTTTATATTGATCCTATAACTTGCCACTTCGTCATTCTCTTGCTTGTTGTCGTTGTTGTTTGATTGCATTTTCTTGAAAACTCCCGACAAATGTTTCGTGATCACCTTCAACACTTTGACTTCTTCCGAGATGTCAACTGAGTTCATGATGAGAAATACCCTCCTTGCCCTCGATGATTTTTGTTATCATCGACAACACCCTTGACTTCCTTTCATCGCGAGCTTGTCCATGTTATGGATGCAACTTGCTATCCAGCTTGTATTATGTTCTTCCTTGAAGTATTATTGTCATTATGTCCAGAATGTTTTGAGGATTGCTCCACCTCTTAGAAATTCTCGGTATGATGATACTTCTCACTATCACCATTCTTCCCTGGTCCCCGTGTTGTTGTTAACCGGGATACCAATATGCTAACGATGCTGCTGGAGTTCTGCACTTCTAGCAACCCTATTGCTTCAAAGTTAACAATCGACCATTCATTCTTAGACTGTTGGTTATTGAATCATCACTCTAACATTGATCTTGCTGCCTAAGGTCATATTTCGGGCACACTTTCAACTGATGCTTAATGGTGTATGTTTTTCTTGAGCATACAACATTATATCATTTGAATTGGCAAGTGCCATCTTCTTGTTCACATTATTGTGGAAATCCATCTATTTGGAAATTCACGATGAATTGTCGCTGAGCCCATTAGCCACCTCCTCATCCTCTCCTTGGTTTAATGATGAACTATTGTTTCGGGAACCCGCTCCCATAGTTCATTTCCCGAGAATCTTGCAATGTCATTTCGTCGATTAATGTTGCACTGTTTCTTCTCGGACATCCCGAGTCTTTGGTATCATGACACCAATCGGATCAGAATCTCGGTCGGATATGATGGCTGGGACAACTTTCCAGGAGTTATAATATTGGTCCTTTGATGACTCGGTAATATGATGTCATGCCTAGCACCCCTGGCTGGAGGACCTAACATTATAATCTCTTTTGCAAGGATAACCATTCTTCCAGGAGGAAGTTGTGAGACTTATTTTATAAGTTGTTCCTGATGAATCCTTTGTGTATCGAAGTCCGACCTTTGCTTCAAGACCATGCCAATGCTATCTCGAAGCATGTCTGTGGTACTCCGATTTTCAACAAGAGCATTTGAAGCCCAATGCTAAATGTTTCTTGGTCAGTTATCCAAACACCGTTGTATGGGTAACATCTAGATTAATCCTTGCCTCTTTATCTGAATGGTTGGATACTTGCTCTCCAACCCTGTATGCCATGTTCTTCTTCTCCATGGGAAGGATATACTCCTAATAATTGTGTGTAATCACAATTTTCCTTTCCATTTGTTTGTTTAGCCTTTCCTTGATCTACATGATCTAAGCAGTAATAATTCTCTGCTTATGTAAACACCTCGTTGTACAACTCTGTCAGTAAGACATTGATTCCATCGTTGATAACATTCCGATAACCACCGATGGATGAGAACTTTGCCTATTGCTCCGCCTCGTTTCGATGCGCAAGAAGATGGTTATCTTCGTTCCCCGTCCTTGGTACCGACATTGTTGCCAACTTAGCTGATAGACTATCCTCTGACATGCCTTGCTTTCTGTGCAAGATGCCATCGCCTTCCTACTCTTAACCCACATGGTGGGCCCATAACCCACAGGTCCACGGGATCGAAACCTGACTCTCCTGTACATCCCTGTTTTCCAAAATCGTTCCTCGCACTTGGCTTGGTATGTAAATCACGAGCCGCATCCCTAGGGATCTATTTTCGCAACAGACGCAATACTTATTCCCATTCCTCTGAACCCCTTTTAACCTCTGTTTCAGGCAACGAACGATTGCCTACCCGGCTGAAGCTTCTAATTGCACCTCATTACTGTGCTCTCGATGGCTTGCTTGAATTTCAACTCGAGAGATGCCTCTATGCCACATTCACCGAGATAGTCCCCATGAACCTATCTTGTGTTGAACTCCGTCCTTCCCGAGTCTTTTCCCCTTACCCACCTCTTAAATCTCGGGACGAGATTTCTTATAGTGGAGGAGATTTGTAACACCCCGAGAATCATGCTACAGTAATCTCCCTCTAATGGTGCCACATCATCAAGTTAATTTTGCTAAAATTCTTTTCGATCCAAACCCGGGTCAACTTCAAATTTAAGATAAGTCAAATATAATATTTCTTGTAACAGAAAAACTAAAATGTTCGCATTATTCTAAAAATTCTTTAGATCATCTGTCATGTTGAGACCAACTTAATTTGACTCACAAATAAATTCCTAGGAATTTAATAAGTGGTCCAAAGGCATTTAAATTGGTGTTTTCAAAATAAACAAATTGTTCAACCTTTGCAAGTGACCCAAAACTTTTTGTGCACTCTCAGAATATTGCATAGCATTTTTGTGCATAGTTTGAGCTCCGACAAAAATCAATTACTATCTAATCTAAATAGGAAACACTAGTAGTTTTATTAAAATAAAAAAGGGCAAAAGGAAAAGCTCCCTCCCCCTCTAGGCTTGGCCCAACTGGCCACTGGCCAGCCCACCAGCGCCGATCCCCCAGTCTCTGTTCATGGGAGGCTCGTGGCTAGCGCCGATGGCCGCCACAGCCATGGCAGACGCCGTGGCGCCCATCCACCGACGTCGCCCCCCTACTTAAGCCGGTGCCTCTCCCCCGGACCGAACCCTAACGAGCCTCTCTCCTCGCTCATCCTCCCCGCGCCTCTCCTCTCCCGTCCTCAGATCCACCGAGAAGCGCTCGCCCGAGCGGGCTCGTCATCGTTGCCTCGCCGTGCGCGTGACCACCGACCACCGTTGGTCGTTCTGCGATGTCTAGAAGCACGAAGCCTTCGTCTTCATCTTCCTCCCCATCGGATCGAAGCCCAGGAGCACCGCCAATGCCGTCTTCTTCTTCCCCTCCGTCCGCTTCGGTCGCCGGCCCTCTCCGTCCACTCTGACTGCCCTCTCCGCTTGTAAGCCCTCAACGGGCCTCCATGTGCCTCCAGGGTGTGTCTCGCACCCCGTTCCCCTTATTTTTCCCCTTGTTTCGGTCGCCGTAGTCGCCGCGCGTACTAACCAGAGCCACCATGGCCGCACCTCTGTAGGCCTCGCCACCGCTTGGCACCGTCGCCGCAGCTTCCCCATGTCGCCGCCCCGCACCTCCAAACGCCGCTACTCGGCCCCCGCCGCCCCTCCATGGCCTCACCATCGCGGTTACCAGCCGCGACCCCGACCGGCGAGCGCTCGCCGGCGCTTTGGTCCGGCGCCCCGGGGCTCCGCTCGCCGCGCCTGGCGGCCTCACCCCGTGCCTGGGTGGGCTTCGGCCTTAACGGCGCCCACCCCGCAGCCCCGTTAAAATCGCCCCACTATGGGCCCCTGTGCCTATGGCACGTGGGCCCCGCCCCTTTAAAAAATATATTTAAAATGTAATTAATTAATTAATTAACTTGATTAATTAATTAATCTTAATTAACCTAATTTATTAGATTAGTAATTAAATTGTAGTTAGTCAATATGTGTGTATGACAGGGGGGCCCACCCCTGTTGACCAGTCGACCGTTGACTGGTCAACTGGGATTCCTGGACCTACATGTCATACACAGTGGCTAGCTGCTGCTGTGTATAAAAAGTATTTGCTGTTTTAACTCGAATTTAATAACAAAAATTAAATTCGGTAAATTAATAAAAACTTTAGAAAATCATATCTTTTAAACCGTAACTCGGATGAAAATAATTTATATATGAAAGTTGCTCAGAACGACGAGACGAATCCGAATACGCGGTCCGTTTGTCCGCCACACATCTCTATCATACCGAACATGCAACATTTCCTCTCCGTTTCGTCTGCCCGAAAATGCCTAACACCGGGAATACTTCCCCGATGTTATCCCTCTTCGCCTGTATCACCGAGCACTGCGTTAGGTCACCTCTAACATCATGTATTGCCTTGTTTTATTTTGTGATGCTATTGTTTGCTCTGTTATTTATTTGTTTCCCCTTCATTGCTTATTTTCGGTAGACTCCGATACCGTGATAGACCCCGCGACCATTGATGCTTCGGTGTTCGACTACGGCTACGCTTCCGAAGATTCCTTTCGCCTGCAGAGCTTCCAGGCAAGCCCCCCCCCCCTTTTGATCACCAGATATCGCCTATTCTTCTCTCTACTGCTTGCATTAGACTAGTGTAGCAAGTTACTGTTCGGTTACTCCTATTCTGTTGCATAGCATGTCATTGCTGCTACGACTGTTGATACATGTACCTGCCATCCTAATGCTTAGTGTAGGATGCTAGTTTTCCATCAGTGGCCCAACATCCTTGTCCGTCTGCCATGCTATACTATCGGGCCGTGATCACCTCGGGTGGTGATCACGGGTATATACTATATACATACTTTACATGACACATGATGTGACTAAAGTCGGATCGGCTCATTGAGTACCCGCAAGTGATTCGATGTGGGGGCTGAAAGGACAGGTGGCTCCATCCAGGTAGTGGTGGGCCTGAGTTCCCGACGGCCCCCGAGTGGATCTTTCTGGCGGAGCGACAAGGCAGGTTGTGACACCCAGTGGAGAGGTGGCCTGGCCCTAGTCGTTGTCCGCGGTTATTTCATAATAACACGCTTAACGAGCTGGGATATTTGATCTGAGTCTGGCCGTTGGCCTATACGCACTAACCAGCTACGTGGGAATAGTTATGGGTACTCGACGTCATGGTATCAGCCGAAGCCTTCTTGACGTCAGCGATTGAGCGGCGCGCGCCGGGTTGGACCGCGTAACGCAACTTCCTTAGTAATGGAAGTTGCTAGGTCTGCTCACCGGCCGCGTACGCAACGTGCAGGTGTGCGTTGTGCGATGGGCCCGGACCCCTGCGCGCCTAGGACTTAGACCGACATGCTGACCTCTCTGTTGTGCTTAGGTAGGGCTGCGACGTGTTGATCTTCCGAGGCCGGGCATGACCCTGGAAAGTGTGTCCGGCCAAATGGGATCAAGCGTGCTGGGTTATGTGGTGCACCCCTACAGGGAAGTTAATCTATTCGAATAGCCGTGTCCCTCAGTAAAAGGACGACCCGAAGTTGTATTCCGACCTCATGACAACTAGAACCGGATACTTAATAAAACACACCCTTACCAGTGCCAGATACAACTCGGTGGTTGCTCTCTCACAAGGTGATGTGCGTGAGGATCGCCGAGTAGGTTTATGCTATACGATGTTACTTCGTGATCTTACCATCTACTCCCTTCTACTGCTGCAAGACGGAGGCCGCGAGAAGCGAGGTTACTTGTTACTTTCCTGCTACCCTCATCTTCTGCGGCAAGATGGAGGTTACGAGAAGCGTAGTCTTCGATTGGATTAGCTATCCCCCTCTTATTCTGCTTTCTGCAGTTCAGTCCACATATATTACCCCCTTTACACAGATATCATTGCATATGTAGTGTAGATTCTTGCTTGCGAGTACTTTGGATGAGTACTCACGGTTGCTTTTCTCCCCCTTTTCCCCTTTTGTCCCTTCTTCTCGGATGACGCAACCAGATGGTGGAGTCCAGGAGCGAGATGATCCCGAGGATGTTTCTACGTGGAGTTCGGCTTCGAGGAGTAGTTAGGAGGTCCCAGGCAGGAGGCCTTGCCTTTTCGATCGTTGAAGTTTGTGCTAGCCTTCTTAAGGCAAACTTGTTTAACTTATGTCTGTATTCAGATATTATTGCTTCCGCTGACTCTTGTGTTTTCGAGCTTATGTATTCGAGCCCTCGAGGCCCCTGGCTTGTAATATAAAGCTTGTATTATTTTAATTTGTGTCTAGAGTTGTGTTGTGATATCTTCCAGTGAGTCCCTGATCTTGGTCGTACACATTTGCGTGCATGATTAGTGTACGGACAAATCGGGGGCGTCACAGTAGGAGAGAAGGAAAGATGTGGAGAGGGAGAAGGAAAAGGGGGCTGCACCCCTTGTCCAATTCGGACTAGAGGGGGGCACGCGCCTCCTTCCTTTTGGCCTTTCTCCTCTGTTCCCGTATGGCCCAATAAGGCCCATATACTCCAAAAAATACCCGAATCACTCGGAACCTTTCCGATGTTCGAATATAGTCGTCCAATATATCGATCTTTACGTCTCGACCATTTCGAGACTCCTCGTCATGTCCCCGGTCTAATCCGTTACTCCGAACTCCTTCGGTACATCAAAACTCATAAACTCATAATACTGATCGTCATCAAACGTTAAGCGTGCGGACCCTACGGGTTCGAGAACTATGTAGACATGACCGAGACTCATCTCCGGTCAATAACCAATAGCGGAACCTGGATGCTCATATTGGCTCCGACATATTCTACGAAGATCTTTATCGGTCAAACCGCATAACAACATACGTTGTTCCTTTTGTCATTGGTATGTTACTTGCCCGAGATTCGATCGTCGGTATCTCTATACCTAGTTCAATCTCGTTACCGGCAAGTCTCTTTACTCGTTCCGTAATACATCATCTCGTGACTAATTCATTAGTCTTTTGCTTGCAAGGCTTATTATGATGTGCATTACCAAGAGGGCCCAGAGATACCTCTCCGACACTCGGAGTGACAAATCCTAGTCTTGATCTATGCCAACACCATGAACACTTTCGGAGACACCTGTAGAGCATCTTTATGATCACCCAGTTACGTTGTGACGTTTGATAGCACACAAGGTGTTCCTACGGTATTCTGGAGTTGTATAATCTCATAGTCATAGGAACATGTATAAGTCATGAAGAAAGCAATAGCAGTAAAACTAAACGATCATAGTGCTAAGCTAACGGATGGGTCTTGTCCATCACATCATTCTCCTAATGATGTGATCACGTTGATCAAATGACAACTCATGTCTATGGTTAGGAAACATAACCATCTTTGATCAATGAGCTAGTCTAGTAGAGGCATACTAGGGACACTCTGTTTTGTCTATGTATTCACACATGTACTAAGTTTCCGGTTAATACAATTCTAGCATGAATAATAAACATTTATCATGATATAAGGAAATATAAATAACAACTTTATTATTGCCTCTAGGGCATATTTCCTTCAGCTTCGAGATTGGATCTGTCTCTCTGTGTCTCTCTGTTTTTGCGTTCCCAAATTCTGGCCCTTCATCGTTTCTTAAATTCCCGGAGATCCGTAACTCCGATTGGGCTGATTTTTTGACACATTTTTTATCCGGATATTAGCTTTCTTGCGGTGAAAGAATGGCATCAACAGCCTTATGGTGTGGCCACGAGGGTCCAGGGCGCGCCCCCTGCCTCGTGGCCCACTCGGGCATCGGTTCATGTTGGTTCCGCTTCCCAAAATTCACATATATTCCTAAACAATCTCCGTCCGTTTTTGTTCCGTTTGGATTCCATTTGATATGGATATTCTGCGAAACAAAAAACATGCAACAAACAGGAACTGGCACTGGATCAATATGTTAGTCCCAAAAAACAGTATAAAAAGTTGCCAAAAGTATATGAAAGTTGTAGAATATTGGCATGCAACAATCCAAAATTATAGATACGACGGAGACGTATCAAGCTACGATTATTTAGTTATGAAATAAACCAATTTAACCATGTTATTTACAAAACATATTCGAACAATATTTTAAATGTGTTTAACATGGCAGTAAAATGCATATTAATAATCTACACTAATAACTAGGCAGTTTTCATATATAGAACATTTTAAACAGATGCATAGTTTAAAAGATATGAGCATTTCAAAATGCAAACAGAATTGAAAAAAATAAAACAAAAAAGAAAAAGAAAATAAACATCGCCTACCCAGCCTGGACGAGACACAGACACTGTCTAGTGGGTCCAGGGGCGCTGAGGTGGCGAGAAGGGTGTGGGAGTGGGTGCGTGAGCGTACAGAGGCTGTCAGGTGGGACCTGGGTGTTAGCAAGAGACACAGGGCAAAAAATGGGGCATTTTACCATGGCCCTGGGCGGATTCAAACCCACGTCTGCAGGGAAAGAGAGCGAGCAGCGAACCAGCTGGGCTAGGCGGGTGTGTCTGACAGAACAGGCGCATCGCGCCTGAAGAACAAACACGGCCTGGGTTCAGAGCCACGCCACTCCGGCGAGCAGAGACGGCGGCGAGGTGCAACGGGGCTGCTCCGGTGACCCAAAAGGACGAAGCAGGTGCGCAGCGGGTCTGCAAGGGGATCCCGCACACGCGACGCGAACTAGCTGCACCTAACGAAGTCTACGGCGACTCCGGCGGCAACAAACAGAGGCGGCGGCGACGAGCTGCGGCAAGACACCTACGGGGCCTAGCGGAGCGGCGAGAGCATGTAGCAGCACCTACGCGACACGGCGGAGATGACAGGCCTACACAGAGGAGCTACGGAGGTCGGAGCACTCGCCGGAGACGAGGTCCGACGGTGGCCGATTCGGGCGGACAGCGAACTCGTAGCTAGAGCGTGCTAGAGAGGGGAACAAGAGCACGGGCAGGTTCGTGAGCTCACCACGAACACGTTTACATGCTCGGCTCGGCGAGAGTGGGTCAGAGACGACGGCGAGGGCATACAAACGCTCGCGGCGGCCGGAGTCGAAGACGATGAAGGAGAGGAAGCAGATGAGGTGCTCGGCTCGGCGTAGATGACGTAGTGGACGTAGTCGACATCGGGGAAGAAGTCTGACACGGACGGCGAGGCAGAGGAGGACGGAGAGCACGTCGGCGACCAGGCCGTGCTCCTGGATGCGTTCGGGTCGGCGGTGGAGCGACAGATCTGGTGGCCCTGAGCTCACCTGGCGGCGGGGAGGAGGAAGAGGGAACCCTAGGGGAGCTGGTGGACACCGAGGGGGCTAAGTAGGGGCCAGGGCGACGGAACGGAGCGGCGACGCGCTCATGCTCGCGGTCCCCATGGCGACGGCGCGAGGAGGAAGAAAAAGGTGGGTGGCACTCGCTCGAGTCGCTGACGCGCGGGCCCGGCCTGGCCACGTGGAGGCGACGCAGAGGGGGCGATTGGGTGCGCGGGTGCAAAAGGGGAAGAGGGACGCGCGGGGGAACCAGCTGGGCTGCGCGCACGCTGGCTGGTGGGCCGGCCTGGTGGCCAAGGCCCAGGTGGGTCTTACTGCGGCTGGGCTGCTCTGCTGGCTGCTGCTGCATTGCTGCTTCTTTTTTTTTCTTTTTCTTCAGACATAAAATAAAACCAGAAAAGTGCAGAGTGCTAGGAGAACAATTAGGATGAGATAATAATATCTCTGGGGTCCTGGATTTATGCCTGATTTCATAAAATTACTTTGTGCATTTTTAGAGGTAGAAAAATAAAACAAGTTTGAATATAACTCAAACTTGGATCATTTTTTAAGATGACCAAAACAACTTCAAATGGAGTGAAATTTGGCAAAGATGGTTTGGACAAGGTGCAAGATTTGTTGGGAGAAGATGAACATTAAAGGAGGAGGCAAGATGGCACTTTGCAAAACAATAAGAAAGAGAAAAAGAGAGAAGGGGATGTGGTGAGACTAGGAAGTGATCAAGCATGGATCACACATGGATCAAGCAACACTATAACATGCAAGAAACCACAATGCACATGGTGAAATGAGATGCATTATGACAAGGCAAGAATGCAATATCATATACAATGATGCAAATGACATGACAATGCAATATTGAAGACATAACAACAATAAAGGAAGGACCCCCCCCCCAAGGAAAAGATGAGGACAAGGTTGCATATATTGCCAAATAAGGAAGTTTTACGTCTGGGGTGTTACAATTTCCCCCTCCCAGAGGGAAGTATCCCCGGCAGAACAGCTCCGCCGGAGCCCTAGATTGGTTCCGCCAAGGTTCCGCCTTGAGACGGCGGCGTCTGGTCCCGAAAGCCTCCTTATGATTTTTTTTCCAGGTCAAAACACCTCATATAGGAGAAGATGGGCATCAGGGGGTCTCCCGCTGGCCCACGAGGCAGGGGGGCATGCCCAGGGGGTGCGCCCCCCACCCTCGTGGACAGGTGGTAGCCCCCTGGCAGATCTCTTTCGCCAGATATTTTTTATATTTTCTGAAACGGTGTTTCATGGAGTTTCGGAGCTTTTTGAGTTCTGTGCAGAATAGGTCTCCAATGTTTTCTCCTTTTCCAGCCCAGAATTCCAGCTGCCGGGATTCTCCCTCTTCATGTAAACCTTGTAAAATAAGAGAGAAAAGGCATAAGTATTGTGACATAACGTGTAATAACAACCCATAATGCAATAAATATCAATATAAAAGCATGATGCAAAATGGACGTATCAACTCCCCCAAGCTTAGACCTTGCTTGTCCTCAAGCGAAAGCCGATATCAAAAAATATGTCCACGTGTTTAGAGATAGAGGTGTCACGCCCAAGATGCGATTCTACCCCGATCACATGACACATTCATGATTGGGGCACAACCGCATTTCGGGCGCTTATCAAGATGGATATCATTACATCATACCATTACATAAATACATGGGGATACGACAATTCATACCAGAATACATCACATCATATACCAGACATCCGACTACGGATGCAAACATGAAAAGCACAACGACATCCATCTGATATCCCTGGCTGCCGACCAGGAACCTAACCCAAGACTGACGAGGAAGAAGAAGAAAGAACTCCAACACAAAGAACATCGCTCTCATGTCAAGTCGTCGGAAACCTGCACATGCACCTGTTGTTGTAGTATCTGTGAGCCACGAGGACTCAGCAATCCCATAACCATGGGTATCAAGACTAGCAAAGCTTAATGGGTACGGAGAGGTTAAGTGGTGAGGTTGCAGCAACGGCTAAGTATGATATGGTGGCTAACTTACGAGTACAAGAATAAGATGAGCATCTATGCAAACAGTCGCAAACTAGTAATGATCTCTAAAGATCCTGAGCTATCTATGAGTCAAACATAACCCCACCGTGTTCTCTTCTCAAAGTGAAAAGATAAGGTCACGGTTGCTCACGCGGTTCGTGTGTTTTACTCGGATCCTCTGTCAAGTTTTCTACAACCGGACATTAACAAATTCCAATTTGCCACATAACCGCGGGCACGGCTTTCGAAAGATCATAACCCTGCAGGGGTGTCCCAACTTAGCCCATAACAAGCTCTCACGATCAGCAGAGGTAAAAATAATAATACCCCTTATCTTAGGGACAACCCGATCAGACTCAGAATCCCGGTGCACAAGACATTTCGACAATGGTAACACAAGTCCAGCAAGACCTCCCGACGTGCCGACACCCTGATAGTAGTCGCGCATATCTCGTCTTAGGCCACGTCCGGATAGGTCAGCCTACGGGTAATACCAGATACCTCGGGTTTCCCCAAGGCGGCCCCGCAGTCCTCCCGTTTGGGACCAACACCATCAGCACTGCCCCCTTGTATGTAGAAGAATCCTCGGGTAGCGCTAACTCCCTATGCAATTTAAATAAGTAATTAAGTTTTTATTATGTTGCAAAAAAAAAAACCAAAGTTGGGCCTTGCTGGAGGAGTTTTATTGAAAGACGAATTGTCAAGTGGTCCCCATATACCGAACCGCGTTAGGAACGCAAAATCAAGGAACATAACGTCCGTTTATCAGTTCTTAAGGCGGCATGAGTGGAACAAAACACGGAGCAAAAGGCCAAGCCTTCCACCCATTGCCAAGTATATAGGTGGGTTAATTATATAAAGATATATTGTGATATTCCAACAACAAGTTCCAACATGGAGCAATCTTCATCTTCACCTGCAACTAACAACGCTATAAGAGGGGTTGAGCTAGCGGGTAACATAGCCAAACAACGGTTTGCTGGGAAGGTGTCAAAGGTTAGCGGTTTCATGGCAACAAGGAGAGAGGCTGACAATAAATGATGGGTAGCGCAACATATAATGATAGCATCGAGACAACTAGCTTGGCAATGATAGTAAAGGTACCCATGGTGACGATCGTCTTGCCTGAGATCACGCAAGGAAGAAGAATGAGTCCATGAAGTAGACGAAGAAGATGCCACGAAGACGAACCAAGTGTAGTCGAATGAATCCTCACGATCGCAACGGAATATGAACTAGCGAGAAGAAGCACACAACATGGTAAACACACCGCTCAAGAACATGACAAGATGGTCAACCAAGTATGATGCAAGACAAGTCTATATGATGCAAAACATGGCTAGGGATGATGCACACAAGAACAACACAAAACAACAAGTTTAAATGAGGCCGGAAACAACATATAACAATTCCGGTAAGTCCTCATATGTACATTTTCGAAATTGGTCTGGATCTGAACAAACATTAAAATTTAAAGTTGTTAAACAGCAAGTTAACATGCACCATGATGGTCTACTGGAAATTCTAGTCAAGTTACATATAAAGTTCATTTAATTCGGAGTTACGACCTAGAAGATATGAGCAAAACAAGACAAGCATGGCAATTATACAAGATCCATCCAAACAACAAGAAAACTCACTCCAAGCAGGTATTCAACATGTTATTATGCATATACATGCAAAAACATACAAGTTTCATATAGGACATGCTCAAAACGGTGCAACGGTTCAACACATACACATGAAACAAGATATAACAACAAGCTATCCAAAAACAGCAACATGGCACTTAGTTGACATCAAAACAACATGATACAATAACATTTCATGGCAACAAAGGGCATGGCAAGCATGTACATGTCAAGCACTACAAGCATGACCTCTGAGCTACTACCAAACACCACAAGAACATGCTCAAAACATCATGGCAAGATTGCAAAAGATAACAGTTTCACAAACTTAGTGAAATAAACTAGACCATGGAAGCAACAACGACAAGTAGGCATGTTTGCAAGCTTGTGCAACTCATCTCAAAGCATATCATAGCATGTGAATATAACCAACAGCAAGAAGACATGTTTATGAAGCTACTCATGGCAAGAACATGGTCATAGGATGCATAGAACACTAGATATTCACATGGCAAAACTAAACTTGCTGATAACAGGCTAACAGAAACATTTTATAGCAACTTGAGAGCATGAAAACAACAAGCTACAGCATGCCATATATGCAAACAAGGTCATGGATGGATAGAGCATAACATGTACAACAAGACATGATCATTGGACAACCCAAAACATTCATGGATTTGAGTGGGGCATCAAGCAAACATGGCATCAGGTTGTAACAGTTTCAGACTTAGCAGTTTTCAACAAGTCTCAGAAAATAACAACAACTAGTAGGCCACTTTGCAAGCTTGTTGCAATCACCACAAGGCATATCATGAAAAGTGGATTGCACCACAACAAATATGGCAGGATTGTGCTTCTAAAACATATTGACATGTAGCTCAAAAAAATCAGACATAAAGATATGAAAATGACAAATCAGCATCTCATAACAAGTTTCAGCACATAACAGCCACACGCACTTTTGCAATAGAGATAAACATGGTAATATGACACCTAACATGAATGCTACAACAACCATCATGTAGAGCACTTCACAATGAACATTTTGACATATCATACACTTCATTTGGACCAACATGCACAAAGATACCACCTCACAAACATGCTAACATATTGTTGACAGAAAACAAGACTTGACACTAACATCACATAGCAGTCTTGCAACGAAGATTAAGACATCAATATGAACAGTAACATGCATGCAAATGCCACTAACATGTAGAGCATAACACAACGAACATTTTGATATATCATACACCTCCATAGGATAATTATGCACAAAGTTACATACACCACAAGAATGCAACATAATGATGGTTTTCTCAGTCTTAGCCATTTTAACTGGACCAAAAATTGAGCGCTATATAACTAACACGCGCACATAGCGGGGAATAGGGGCGGCTCACCATGGGCTTTGGCCCAGTTGAAAGAGAGGTGAGGCAGCTGGGCCTTGAAGGAGATGGCCCGGCGGAGGAGCTAGGTTGTAACCCACATGCCGGGGAGGCCCAGGAGCGGGGCGCAGGGTGTCGGTCGTCCCCTTCCTCGATCCAGAAGGTATCGAGGGAAGGCAGGGGCGGCGCCGCAACTTCGGCGAGCTGGGAAACCGGCGGACGGCGGGGACGGGTCGAGGAAGACCAAATCTAGGCGCGGTGGTGGTCGGGGACATGGTTCCCGGGTACGAGGAGCTCCGGCGGCACGGTTCCACTACAAAGGGAGACATGGGGAGATGAGAGAGAGAGAGGAGAGGGAGGAGGAGACGGGCGACGAGGATGGCCTGCGGGCGAGTGGCGGCGGGGCGGGGCGGCGCTCGGTGGCAGGGTCGCCGGAGGGACGACGGCGGTGGGTCGACGGGGACGGGTTGGAGGAAGTCGCCTCGATCCGGGGGGGGGGGGTCAAGCGCTGCAGGAGGTCAGGGAGAGACTTGCGGGAGCGGCGGCAGATGGGTGTAGCGACCACGATCCGAATGGACCGAAGTCTCTGTGTTCTGTGTCATCCCTGGATCGGTATGCTGACACACACAGTACAAACGGGATTTATAACAGAGGTAAATCACATGTATTAAGTAAAGTAAATACTATTACCTCAAATCGATCATAGCGGAAGCAACAAAGGTCGTGGATTCCCATCAACACCAACGGCAAAGTTGAGTGTAGAAATCGTAACCCCTAACGTATCACTTACTCGTCGTAAGATAGTCCTGCAACATAAAACGTTGCAGCCCGAAAACGGGCCAGCACATGGAATATGCTGGCAAATTCACACTGTAATGGTAATGATGAACAAAGCCTACAACTACATGCATATTTGGCTGGTGGAGGCTGTAAGGTTAAAGTTTTTGCGTAAAGCCAATTTTTCCCTACTTCAAAGGAATGCATTTTTATTTAACTATCATGGTAGTTGAAACATTGTTGAGAAGATAGACATCCTCTCAACCCCAATTAAAAATAATCATTAAACCCAACAATATTAAATTAGAGAGGGATGAGATCAGCAAATAACCCACTTCTAGATACTCAAAGATGTCCATAACCGGGGACACGGCTACTCATGAATAGTTTGTACACTCTGCAGAGGTTTGTGCACTTTCCCCACAAGACTCGATCGCCTCCGTTTGGTTTCTCGCACTGCATGGTGTTTGAGAAACGGATGACCGAGACATAGTCTTTCAGAAGCGCTAGCACCTTACGATCGGGCGGACCGTACCAACCTACATCCCCCTACATCTGCTAGTCCACCACTGTAAGAGTTCGCACAACTTAATCAACTATGCCAGAGCCCATATTGGCATGTGGTTGCACATGGAAGTTTCTAGGCATGAAATATTATATGATCCCTTTGAGCCTGGGTGGCATTCCAATAGGACAATCACACAGTAACCCCGGGATTTCCTAGGACAACACTGGTAACCCCAGGTGTCCGGGCAATCCACTGGTTCACTTCCAGGGTGCCCCAAACCAATCCACCCAGATGTGTATTCAAGTAGCCACCTTAAGTTGAATCCTTAATTAACAACTCACATCTGTCATGGATTTCACTCAAACCCAAACCACGTCTACGAGCATAGCATGTCCTAACAGCAAACGTAGAAGTAACTCCCAGGGATTTGAATGTAATGCAGGTAATAGGTTCTACCTCAATCTACTTCCCAATCCCACAGATTATTAGATCCTACTGATGCAATGTGTTTGAGGATATAACTAATGCAATGAAAACTGGGTATTGGAAAAATATGATCAAACTGTGAACTTGCCTGCAATGTTGATGAAGATGATTCTCACTCAAAACTCTTGATAGATCTACTTGTCACACTCCGGTCAATCTATCGTAAGCAAGCAATAGTAATCACACATAAGCAATCACTCAGAGAGATCAGACAGAGCGAATAAACACTTCGGAAAACTTCGAAAACACACGAATGACTCTTGAAACACAAAACAATTTCCAACAGTACCAAAATTATGTGAATTTGGCCTTATCAGAAAGTTTAGGTCAAGAGCTTCGATTTGCAAAAAGAATCAACTTAAACGGAGTTACGAAACTCAAGTTATGATCAAAACAAGCTTGAATCTAAAATTAGTTGAATTCAAATCTTAAACTTTTCAAAAACATGTTTGAGTTGTATTACTGGAAAGAGGGCTTCGTAACGAAGACGTGGGCGTTGGGTTAGTTGAAATTGGACCAACGAGCAAAAAGTTAAGGCCGTTTGAAGTTTAGGGGCTAATCTGTAAAATTAATAATTACAGACAAGTCCCTGGCCGAAATTAAAAGAAAAAGAAAAAGACTACCGGGTGGACGCTCACTTTTAGGGCCTAACCAGTGAACGTTCCCTGTATAGATCTAACCTAATAAAAAAACGAACTAAAACAAAACCTAACTTAAAGAGAAAACTGAAGCGGTTTTTTTACCTATGTGTTTTTCCGACGAAAAACCACCGGTTCCAAGAATAAAACCGGGCAACGGATCGGGCTCAGATCGGGCTCAGACGTTGAACTCCGGCCGGCGGTGAGCTCCGGCCGGCGGTGCTGGCGACGGCGGGCTCTACGCGGGGCGGCGGAGGAGCGGGGCGAGGCGCGGCGCGGCGGGAAGGCGACGGCTGCGGGCGGCGGCGCAGGTGGAGCGGCGCGGCGGTGGCGAGCAAAAGCGACGGCGGCGAGCAAAAGCGATGGCGGCACGGAAGTTGCGGCGACGGCGCGCGGGAGGTGCGGCGGCGGCGCGCGGGAGGCTCGGGGAGAGAGGGGCGGCGGCGGCAGCTCTTA
>LR738714.1:433386583-433396800 GCA_902687465.1 Secale cereale
CTTGGGGAAGGGGGCAGAGGCGAGGTGGCCGGAGCGGCCACGGCGGCGCGGGCGTGCTCGCTCGAGACTCTGTCCCGAGCTCGAAGGCGGCGGCGTCCTGGGCCGGCTGGGCCTTCGGCCCAGTTCGGTCCGGAGGGAAAAGATTTTTTTTTACAGACAGATAAAGCACATAAAATAAAATTAAACTTAAATATTATATGGGCATATAATATATCAAAATTTGCAGAAAAACAAGACATACAACATGAACATTTTACTACTGTCAAATAAAATGTCCACTAAATCTAATAAATAACAAGGTCTTATTGCTGCAATAAAATCCAATAAAAACCATTTTTAAAATACCAAAAAGAATTCAAATTCATTTATCTCCAATTTTCTGCTGTAGGTAATCATGTTACCCTATTTTCCATGTAATTTCTTTTTGGAGAAAAATGATAAAAACCAAATAACTCAATATTTGAAATTGAGTTGCAGAAATTTCAGAAAAACTTCCAACTCATATTTCCTATATTTGAAGAAGTCATTTTATCTTCTCTCGGGAAAATCATTGAGTTGATTAAAGTTTCTGAATTGAGAATGTTTCGAGAATGAAATTCAAAAATCCTTTCAAAGCCCTCTATCATTTAAATAAATGGAAGAAGTCATATTATCTTAACTCTAGGGTTTTGTGTTGAAAAAAAAATTTGAATTCCCTCGGAGATCAAAAGCAAAGTGAAAGTTTTGGGAAAGTCATTTTATTCCCTCTCATTTAACTTTCAAAAGTTTCAAATTTCACTCAATTTCACACAGCACATCAAACAGCAATTAATTCTATCTATTTATTATAACATTCCAAAATTTAGAATTTTGGGATGTTACAAACCTACCACACTTAAAATGAATCTCGTCCTCGAGATTCGGAGAGGCTAGCAAGAAATAGGTTAGGGTCTGGGGTCTTCTAACAAATCCAAGCTTGGTGTGGCCTAGTGTGCTACCACACTTAAAATGATCACAGTTCTATCAAAACTCGGGTTCTCCATCCTTTGAGTTGACGGCGTCGGTCTTCTCAAATCTTCAGGGTAACTCCCCCTCTAGGGTTCTTTTCGGTGGGGGCAGAACCTTTGCCCTCAATTCTTGTATCCTTTCATCTTCGTAAGGCTCTTTCATGACTGTCTCTTCTTAGCTGGCAGGTCTAGCGCCAATACTAAACAACTATCGATATCTCAGGGTGGTCATTAATCAAATTAATTGGGTCCCTGCAGAAAACGGGTCTGGGCTTCATCCTCACCGTATAACCTACGGTTGGCAACAACATGCCGTGTACAGGGAATAATTTCTATACCATTCTAAGGCTTAAACAAAGTTTTGACATCGTCGTCTCTCTACTATAGGTAAGTCACTCAGATTTACCATCCTGTATAACAGAGGTGAATAAAAGAGTAAGTCGGTATGGTGATCAATCCATCCCGCACCCAAATCATTACCTTGTATATGGTTTAGTGAATCTCGTATTCTTACACTCGGTCATCCTCGTAAGCATTGCAGAATCTCATCTTTGTCGGATATATCCATTGATTCTGCAAGCCAAACAAAACATCTAGCGTTTCTTCACATCCCACGGGTTTAACGTAACCACCTATAAGATCGTCTATTGGCAAAGGTCGTAACTTCTACCAGGGGTTTTCCTTCAGCAAGAGTGTGCTTGCTTTCCTGACAGGTCCTGGGGCCTGTGGGTTATGGCTCATCTCACCACTAGTAACACTTGGTCTCATCATCAGGTTGCAACTGATCATTCTTCCAACTTCCAACTTCCTTGGTTTTCTTAAATCCATCCAAGTATCCTTTACTTCTCTTGGGTAAAACTACGATGTAATTAGTCAGACCCATCCTTGGGTAATCCACTCCAAGTCTGACGTAACTAACCACTAGCTAGTGTATTCGAATAACGGTGTTGGATTCTACCACACTTAAAATGAATAACACTAGTTTTCTTCAAAATCTCGTTCCATGCATCATGTCTTCACTCATCACTATAGAGTAACAACTCATAAAATCCAAAATCAATACCAGGCAGCTAACTTCACCGATTCTCAACTTACTACGGTCTACTGCATTTCCATTGCAGGCTTCGACTCCAATACTTAGCACAAAACTCCTTCTTCTTGGTTCAATCTATAGCAAAAATGCACTGCTTTACTACAACAGATACACATAACTATAGACAAGTCTCGTGGTTCCCTTGTGATTATGTAGCCTCCATAGGTCCTCAGCTAAAGGGTCCATGTCAGAACTTGTATATCCATAACTCAATCCTTGGGGTTACTTTAGTCCATACTCCAGCATTACACCCTCTTAAAAATCCATTTGTACTTCTTTCCTTCATACTCTTAGGGTAAGCTTCGTATCAAAATAAACTCCAACTTATTTGTGCAAAATTCACTAATTGGGGCAACACATTCCTTCCTATGGGTCCAGGGTTCACACAGTGAGGTACCACTAAACAAAATGCACTGGTTCATCCATAATCCATATTCTCCTCATATCAAATCTTGTATTACTACTTGAACCAGTATTCAATACTCCAATTTGCAAGGGTGCATCACTACAATTGCTACTATCCACATAGTCTGGTATGGTCAAACATTCCTCCCATCTTTATTCCTTTGTCCTAGCTAAGGGTGCTTCAGTCCCACTGGAATTGTGCAACGTGATTCTTAAAATCATCAATCTTTTGCTTCATACTATTGGCTGTGTGCTTCATCTCCACCATCTCTGCATGCATCATACTCAGGCATCCCTGGGTAAAACGAAGTCTTGCTTCGAGTATTTCTCCAATCTGACGTATCGCCTCCATAGCAGCTTCACGAACAGAATCAAAGAATGTTGTTCGCGGTACTCGGGAGATGAAAAAGTATTGACCCATAGTCTTTGGGCAAACTCCTTTCACACGGTGGAGGTGTACCTCCACATACCAAAGTTCAACTCCATTCTCCATGAAGGGATAACCCTTGTAAACTGCATCTCCTTCCAGTTGAATATGCTTCATCATGTCCTTCAGGATCTTTGGATAATCCTGATCACTAGTCAGGGTCATGATGGTCTCCGGGCCTTTGAGAAAAGACTCGTAAAGGGTTGTCATCTGTGGGTATAAGACAAAAGGGGTTCTTAGGTCAACATACGGACATCCTTGGGTAAAATGGGGTCGTTTGTCCGAGAGAGGTTTGAGGTCAACTGGTCCATGGTTTCTAGGTCTAGGTCTGGGTGAGGGGCACTCACAATCATCCAACAACTCATAGCGATGAGATTCCAAACATCTCAACTTCCTTCTTGGATTCCTAAAGTATCAACTTATATTGCTTCACAAGCTATTACAGTGTTATTTCCATAACTCAACTCAACATTGTAATAAAGTGTATTCCATATTTAGCTACATGCTTCATTCTAATATCCAGATCTCAACTACTTTGATCATCCTTCCTGCGGTCTGAAACTCCTCTTCGTAAAATGCTCTACTTCCTTGTAATGTAAACTAATGTCATAAGACACATCTAAGGGTTTCCTGGTGACTATCCTGGTTCACTGGGTTCTTCGCTTCCTGGTTGGGCAGTTGATGGCATAATGACCTAAATCCTTGCACCGATAACATGTGATGTCACTCAGGTCCTTTTCCGCAGAAGTTGGGTGTAATGCCCAGGATGGGACTATATCTCCTACGTGTCGAGGCACGACTTAGAGACATAACCCCATGCTGGAATGATCGCATGTTTGGTATCTTTGCACAACTCATGTAAAAGATGGGGATGGAAAACATAAAATAGTTGGCTTACACTCGCCACGTCACACAAATTCATTACATGTTTCAATCATCATACAATAAAACATCACGGCCCATCTAAGGGTAAAATCCAAATGTCAAGATACCAAACATAATTTAAATCCACAGGTCGGATCGAATCCTAGTAGAAGAACCACTACTGATCATCAGGATAACGCACATAGTAACGGCTACGCTCCTCGTCGTACTCCCAGTCTAGCTCGGTGCCATCACCTGGATAGCTCACCATCGGACCTGCATCTGGTGTGGTGAAGAAACTGTGAGCCACAGAGGACTCAGCAATCCCGTTCCCGGGTAACATGACTATCTAAGCCTTGGGTGTGGAACAAGGCTGAAGAAAGAATAAGAAAGTGGTTGCAGCAACACTAGCCTAGCTTACGTATAAGAGAGCGAGAAGAGAAGGCGCCTCGGTCGAGAGAAGATCACTAAGTGATCCTAACTAAAGCCAGTCAAACATAGCCCCACCGTGTTCATATCCCGAAACCCCTTTCGGAAAATTACAGTCACGGTACACACGCTGGTAGTGTATTGGAACATTGTGTCAAGTTTTCTACAACCGGATATTAACAAGCTCCCATCTGCCACATAACCACGGGCACGGCTTTCGAAAGTTCATAACCCTGCAGGGGTGTTCCAACTTGGCCCATGACAAGCCCACGATCCGCGGAGTCGCAACTCCAAGGTGGGAAGACCCGAGTATTCTCGGAATCCCGTGCTCAAGATACTCCAAACTAAGGTAAGGCTAATCCAACAAATCCTCCCGGCGTGTCGACACCCTGACAGTAGCCGCGCGTATCTAGTCTCAGGCCACGACCGGATGAGACATCCTACAGGTGTATACCAAACCTCGGGTTCCGTCGTGGTGGCCCCGCAGTCCGCTCAGTTCGGACCAACACTCATGTGGAGCACTGGCCCGGGGGTTGTTAATTAAGAACTCGGGTTTGCAAGACCCTATGCAAGTTTTATTAGTTATTAGGCGAATAGTACCAATGTTGGGACTTGCTGGAAAAGACTTAGCACTCAGCGGTTTATCAAGGGGCCCCCATAACCCCAACCGTGTGAGGAACGCATAATCAAGGAACATAACACCGGTTTAAACGGTTCCTAGCGGCATGAGTGGAACAAAACACCAAGCAAAAGGCTTAGCCTTCCACCCATTGCCAATATATATATGATATCATTTTAAGCATTTATATAGTGTGATATAACCCAACAAAACTTCAACATGAAGCAAGCATCTTCAGCTTCACCTGCAACTAGCAACGCTATAAGAGGGGCTGAGCGAAGCCTACGTATAGCCAATCAATGGTTTGCATGGGTAGGGTGGTTAGACATGATCATGGTTACAAGTAGGAGGCTGACATGAAAGACATGGGCATCGAGGCAAAACTATAGATCGAGACTACTAGCAATAGGCAAAGATAGTAATGGTATCTAGGTTCGGTCATCTTGCCTGAAGAGTTGTCGTTCGGATCGTAAGAGGGGTCCTCGTGCTCAACCTCGGTAGTAACCTCGTGCTCGTACTCGTACTCGGTCTCCGCTTCCGGCTCTACTCAACACAAACACACAAGGCACGAATCAACAAGATGAAATGTGCACACAAAAATGATGGATGCATGACTTATGCACTATGGGAGCACAAAGAGCATGGAAAATTGCACTCAAGCAAAATACTTCAAAACATGATAACAATAGGATATTATGAATCTACACGAAAAATCAATCAAGTTTCATATAAGACTTGCTGCAATCGGAGCTACGGGCTAAAAGTTACACACAAAACAATAAACATGCGAAAGCTGAAAATTACAGCAACATAGCAACTTCGGAGCACTAGATAAATAAGCTACATCACTCAAACATCATGGCAAAGGCATGAACATAAACTAGACATATCCTACAGCAAATAAGTCCATTGGTGCACCCCCAAAGGAGCCACGGATCAATAGCAACAAGCTTGGACATATTGAACTTGACAACAAAATCCTGACAGCAGTAATTTATTGCAACTTTGGAGCAAAAGTTAAATATGCTAAAGCCACTCAAATAAGCATGTGAGAGCATGAATGGATAGACAACAATATATACTACAAGGAATCATCAAGAGTCACCCCAAAACTATCATGGTTTGTCCTAGAACAACAAGCAAACATGGCATCTAGAAATTACAGATTCCAGACTTAGTGAAATTTCACTAAGTGTTAAAACAGCAGTTTCATCATGGCATCTTTGAGAGCAAGTTTAAATCACCTCAAAACTAAACATGGCAAGTGGTAAGCACCACCTCAAAGTACATATGATGGTGATTCCAAAACACCTAAGCATGCATCATGGGGACTACCACAATGATAGCAATGAGCTCCTCAAGTTGGCATTTCATAACAAGTCTAACAACATCACAGCCACATGGCCTTTTGCAACGGAGAAAAACATGGCAAGATTAATTCTATCATGCAAGTCTAAGCAATCATCATGTAGAGCATGGCAGGACGAACAAGTGGACATGTCATTTGCATCATTCGGATAAACGAGCACCAAGTTATCACATAGCAAGATGGCATAAAAAACATCACTAACAGCAGTTTATAACGAGATGCACCCTTGCAACAGATATTTAAGCATCTAGATGATCTCAAACATGCATGGCACAATGGAATGAAACGTAGAGCAAGTCACCACAAACGTCTGGACATGTCATTTGCGCAAAACAGATCATCACACAAAAAGTTATCACTGTTTGAATATTGCATCAGACAACACAAAAACTGGGACTAGGGTTTTGAAATCAACCTTCTCAGATCTGGAGATCTAACGGGCTTGGCGGATCTGGCCCACGAAGGAGAGGCCCGCGAGGAGGCTTGGCGGCTGGAGGCCCGTGGCAGCGCGCGGCTCGGCCCGATCTGGCTCGGCCCGCGGAAGGCGAAGACGGGGGAAGCCGGCGGCGAGTGGGCCGGCCTCGAGGCGAGGCGGCGCGGGCCCGCGGGAGCGGCGACCGGCCCAGGGGAGCAGGGCGGCTCGGTCGCTGGCGCGGCCTGGCAACGCGCGGAAGGGTGGAGGCCCGCGGCTGAAGGCTGCTGGCGTCCGGTGAAGCGGGACTGGGCCCTGGCGCGATCGGTGGAGAGGCGGCCCTAGCGAGCGGAGGGAGGAGGTCAACGGGGCAATCTGGATTCCTGGATCGGGATCGATCCCAGGTTCGCAGGCGGCGGCGCTGCACTGGCTTCTACGGGGAGGATCGAAGGAGCGGCGGCTCCTTCGCGGCGGGAGGTGGCTGGCCGGACGGATGAGGTGGCGGTGGTGTGAGGTGAGAGGAGGTGAGAGGAGGTGGTGTTTTCCGGCGCGGTGGAGGTACTCCGGCGAGATTCGGGCGAAACTCCGCGAAGCTCCGGCGAGGTGGTGGTGGCTGGAGGAAGGAGAAGGTGGGGGCTAGGGTTTCCTTGATTTGGGGCAAAAATTGGGGGAGTGGACAAATATATAGGCACAAGGAGCTAGGGTTGTCCAAATGGAGTGCGGTTTTCGGCCACGCGATTAGAATTGGATGGCCTAGATGATAGGAGGGGTTTGGGCTGGTTTGGTGGGCTGTTGGAGGGGTGTCTTGGGCCTCAAAGTGGAGGCACTCTGAGCCCACGAGAATAACTGTTGGGGTAGCAAACGAACTCCAAACGCGACGAGATTTGACAGGCGGGTTACACACACCCAAACAACAACACACGACAAGTCTTGCGCCAAACCGGTAACGTTACACGGCCAAACACCAAAGTAGGCCTATGGGACGCCACGGACACATGGGGGAGCTCCGGAACGCGAAACGGACAACGGGACGAAACGAGTGGAACCGGATGCAAACAACAACACAAATGCAATGCGATGCACATGACTACATGATATGAATGAATGCCACACATGCACACAACAAAACGACGAAAACCCGAAAACGCACCCGGAATGGAATAGATGAAGCCAGAGATATATTATATGTCCAAAAGGGAAAGTGTTACATCCGGGGCATTACAAACTCTCCTCTACTACAAAAAGATCTCGTCCCGAGATCTAGGACTGGAAAAAGGAAGGGTACTCGGAACGAAGATGATCTTCTCTTTCCCACGTAGCTTCTCGGTCGGTATGGTGTGACCATTTGACTTTCAAGAATTTGATGGACTTTTTGCGGGTCTTGCGCTCGGTTTCTTCGAGAATAGCAACGGGATGCTCTCGGTAAGACAAATCTTGTTGAAGATCAATCTCTTCAAACGGAATCATGCGTTCAGGCGCCTTGAAGCATTTGCGGAGTTGAGACACATGGAACACATCATGAACATTGGCAAAGTTGGGAGGGAGCTCAAGTTGATAGGCTAGGTCGCCTCTTTTGCCAAGGATCTTGAAAGGCCCGACGTATCTAGGAGCAAGCTTTCCTTTGATACCGAATCTTTGGGTGCCTTTCATCGGAGACACACGGAGATAAACGTGATCATCAATGTTGAAGGCCAAATCACGGTGCTTGCCGTCATAGTAGCTCTTCTGACGCGACTGAGCGGCCTTGAGATTCTCACGTATGACTTTGCACATTTCTTCGGCTTCTGAGATCAAGTCATTGCCAAGAAGTTGACGTTCTCCTGTTTCGGACCAGTTGAGAGGGGTACGGCACTTTCTGCCATAGAGGATTTCAAACGGAGCTTTGCCTGCACTTGCTTGGAAGCTGTTGTTGTAAGAGAACTCGGCAAATGGAAGGCAATCTTCCCATTTCATGCCAAAAGATATGACACAGGCTCTGAGCATGTCTTCTAGAATCTGATTCACTCTCTCGACTTGACCACTAGTCTGAGGGTGAAAAGCAGTGTTGAACCTGATCTTAGTGCCCATGGCGGACTGAAAGGAGTCCCAGAACTTTGAAGTGAACAAACTTCCACGGTCTGAGGAGATAACTTGAGGAATGCCATGTAAGGACACAATTCTGGAAGTGTACAACTCTGCCAATTGAGCTGCATTGATGGATTCTTTGACTAGAAGGAAGTGAGCGACTTTGGTAAGCTTGTCAATCACCACAAAGATAGAATCATTCCCTCTCTTGGACTTAGGAAAGCCAGTGACGAAATTGCTAGGCTTCTTGCCCCTCGTTAGTTACCCCAAGTGGAAGGTTAGAGATGCAGTGTAGCAGAAGATTTCCCTTGGCAATACCAAGGATCGATTTCCCTGAGACTCCCAGTTTCAACAAGAAGGTGTCAACTGCTAACGGCGCCAGATATTAGCAATCAACGTGGACCTGCACACAGATACAAATAACTTTGCTCCCAACGAGTACAGAGAGGTTGTCAATCCCTTCGGCCTTGTAGTTTACAAAGGATCAAACGCAAGTGATAGTAGTGATAGATATAATTGCAATAGTAAGTAAAATGCGGAAAAGTAAATAGCAGATGTGATCAATGATGGTAATATGGACCGGAGTCTCATGATGTTCACTAGTGATGTCTCTCTCCCAAAAGATGATAAAACAGCTATGTGAGGTAAATGAATTACAGCTGGGCAATTGACAGGACCAATGTTGACTAAGTTGCAAGAAAGGTAGAGGTTCAAAGCATGGGCGGTACGCCGAGGTAAGTAGACCGGAATCCATCTGCATCTACTACTAATCATCCACCTTGAGATATCTATCCAGAACATCTCGCTGGTATTAAGTTGCGAGTCCCACCCATAGTGTAAACTCAAAGCAACAGACAACTGCATTAAAAGAACTTTGCGTAAAGTAAACAGTCCTTGCACCCGCGGGCACAAGCACCGTTGTTTTCCCCCTTGTGGCAACAGCACATCCCCTAGACTCATGTTTCTGTCACTCAAACTAGTCATCGAGGGGCATGAACCCACAATCAAGCATAACGTTCCCTCTAGGAGTCACTACCTACTACTTGGCCAAAGCAATAAATAACAACGGAGAACATGCAAGAATTACTTATGAACATAAACATAAAAGAGGTGAATCAAATATATTACTCAAACACAATCTGAACATAATCTCATAATCCATCGGATCCCAGCAAACTCATCATAGCAACAGCATAAGGATTACATATGTGCCTCGATCATGTAGGGCAGCTCACGAGGACTAATTAGTGAAGCACAAGAATGGGAGGAGAACATCACATAGCTACTGGTCATGGACCCATGGTCCAAGGGAGACTACTCACAACTCATCCGGGAGGCATCCATGGTGGTGGAGAAGCTCCCGGTGGTGATCCTCCCCTCCCGCAGGGTGCCGGGAAGAGTTCTCCTGGTGCTCCCGATCTTGGAAGCGGCGGCGGCGGAACAGAGATGAGATCGCGAAAAAAAGTTCCCCTCTCGAGGGTTTCGGGAGACGCTTTAAATATATGCCAAAGGGGGGCATCAGCGGAGCCTCAGGGGGCCCTGGCGCCCC
>LR738714.1:433396820-433462798 GCA_902687465.1 Secale cereale
CCCCCCCGGCTGTCCTTCGGGCGCACGGTAGGTTCTGGAACGCTGATTTTTTATATAATTTTTCTGGATTTTTCCTGGCAGTTCTCGTAACGTGAAAACCTGAAATACAAAAACAGCCGAAAACAAAAACTGGCACTGGGGTGCACTGAGTTAATAGGTTAGTCCAAATATGATCAAAAGTGTATGGAAGTGTATAAATATCATAGCAATATCACCCAAAAGAGGCATGGAGCAAGCAGAAATTATAGATACGTTTTGGACGTATCAGAAATCCATTTCAATGTGGTCGAATTTCCACTCGGGAATAGGAAGAGGTTGGAGAAGACCGGCTGGACGTTGATGTTCTGCCTTCACTCTTCTGCAGACATCACATTCATTCATGAATTGGGCAATCTCCCTTCTCATGCGTGTCCACCAGTAAGATTGCTTGAGGTCTTGGTACATCTTGGAACTGCCAGGATGAATGGAAAGGAGAGAAGCATGTGCTTCTTCCATTATGAGCTTCCTGAGATCACCTTTTGGAACCACGAGTCTGTCCTCAAAGAACAAGGTATCTCTCTCATCAACGCGATAGCACTTGTATTTAGGAGTGCCCTTTGCAATACCATGTTTCACCTTCTGCACCATGGCATCACTGAGTTGGGCCTCACGGACCTGATCTTCCAAGGTAGGAGCAACTTGAAGATTTGCAAGAAAACCCTGCGAAACAACTTGGAGGTTGAGTTTCCTGAAAGCTTCACAAAGCTTAGGCTGGAACGGCTTGATAAGAAGGCTGTTGCAATATGCCTTTCTGCTCAAAGCATCTGCAATCACATTCGCCTTGCCAAGAGTGTATTCAATGCTGGGATCATACTCTTGGATCATTTCAACCCAATGAGTCTGGCGGAGGTTCAGATTCGGCTGTGTGAAGATGTACTTCAAGCTCTTGTGATCGGTGAAGATGTCGACTTTTCTGCCCAACAACAGATGTCTCCACGTAATCAAAGCATGTACCACAGCTGCTAGTTTGAGATCATGTGTGGGGTAGTTCTTCTCACTTGGCTTCAGCTGACTAGAAGTGTATGCCACAATTCTCTTGTCCTGCATAAGCACACCACCAAGACCTTGAAGAGAAGCATCACAGAATACTTCGTAGGGCTTGGATTCATCTGGAGGAGTTAGAACTGGAGCAGAGACGAGCTTTTCTTTGAGAGTTCTGAATGCCACTTCACAATCTGGAGACCAGTCGTACTTGACATTCTTCTGCAGCAAGTTGGAAAGAGGCTTGGCAATCTTGGAGAAGTTCTCAACGAACCTTCTGCAATAGCTGGCAAGACCAAGAAAGCTTCGGAGTTGCTTGACGTTCTGAGGAGCTTCCCAGTTGACAATTGCTTCAACTTTCTCGGGGTTTACCGCAATACCGTCAGCGGAGATGATATGGCCCAGGTACAAAACCTTATCGAGCCAAAATTCGCACTTGGAGAACTTGGCATAGAACTTATGTTCACGGAGTCGGTCGAGAACAAGACGGAGGTGCTTTTCGTGATCTTCTTCATTCTTGGAAAATACCAGAATATCATCCAGATACACAAGCACAAACTCGCCGGTGTAGGGGTTGAAGATGTAGTGCATCATTCTCGAGAAGGTAGGAGGAGCATTGGCGAGACCAAAGGACATGACCGTATACTCGTATGAACCGTAGCTCGTTCTGAAGGCAGTCTAGGGGATGTCTTCCTCGCGAATGCGAATTTGGTGATAGCCCATTCGGAGATCGAGCTTAGAGAACACTTTAGCTCCTTTGAGCTGCTCGAACAATTCATTGATGTTGGGGAGCGGATACTTGTTCTTTATTGTCTTCTTGTTCAAAGGCCGGTAATCAACGCAGAGATGCTCCGTGCCATCTTTCTTCTTGACAAATAAGACACCACAGCCCCAAGGAGACGTACTAGGCCTGATGAGACCCATACGCTCCTGTTCATCAAGCTGCTTCTTCAATTCTTTCAATTCTTCAGGAGAGAGCTTGTACGGACGCCGGCATGCTGGCTTAGTACCCGGCTCGAGTTCAATGACGAATTCCACCTTACGGTGTGGAGGCATGCCTGGAAGTTATTCAGGAAAGACGTCTTGGTATTCGTTAACCACCGGAATTTGAGATATGGCATTAATCTCGCCCTTATCATTGAGAGAGAAAAGCCTGATAGTGTTATCCCTGGAGGCAAAGATATTCACATCTTCATCAGGATGAGTAATCTTGACTTCCTTCTGTGCACAATCAATTTGAGCATCATGCTGAGAAAGCCAGTCCATTCCGAGGATAAGGTCAATGTCAGAATTGTCGAGAACCACCGGAGAAGCCAGAAATCGATAATCACCCATGCGAATAGAAACATCCGGAGCATATAATCTTGAAGTCATGCATTTGCCCGGAGAAATAATTTGCAACTCCTTTGGTAAGGCCATGGTGCCCACATTGTACTTGGATGCAAATGGGAATGACATGAAAGAATGTGAAGCACCCGAATCAAATAACACTTTTGCAGGGAAAGAGTTAACTGGAAGGTTACCCAAAATCACATCAGAAGAATTCTCCGCTTGCGCTGCATTCATCAGATTCACCCTTGCTGCCTTTGGATCATGCCTGACAATCGCTGAACTGACAGGTGGAGGAGGTGGAAGGCGCTTCGGGTTGGGGCACTTGTTAGCATAGTGACCTTTCTGAGTGCACTTGTTGCAAGTCACTTCTGACAAAGGACGGAAATGAGAACCACTTGACTTGGAACCTCGAGACTGAAACTGGTTCTTCGACTGGTTGCTCGGGTTGGGTGGGTGGGAGAAACCACGTCCACTAGAGTTCTTGTTGTTGTTGGAGTTGTTGTAAGGAGCTCGAATCACTGGAGGAGGAGGAAGCCAAAATTTCTGTTGTTTCGAGACCATCTGAGACGATGAGGAGGAGTGAACGGCATCTCGAATCCTCTTTTTGGAAACCTCCATCTTGAGCTGGGCTGCCTCTTGCTTGAAAGCCATGTTCTAGAATTTGTCGAACTCATCGGGCTCGAACAAGGTGAGAGCAAGTTGAAGTTCATCCTTGAGACCTCCGCGGAACTGATAGATTTTGCTCTTGGCATCAGGAATGTCTTGCTTAGCATAGCGGGCGAGGTTTTGGAACTTGACATTATACTGGTAGACAGTCATAGAGCCCTGCTTCAGGTTGCGGAATTGCTCACGCATACCCTCGATGACACTTGTTGGAATGTGGTGAGAGCGAAAGTCCTTGCAGAAATCCTCCCAAGAGATCACACGACCTGGCCTGGAGTCTTTGTACTGCTGCCACCAGTCAGCTGCTTGGTCTTTGAGTTGGAAGGCTGCAAACTTCACATAGTCCTCTTCTCTTACGTTACTGCACTCAAAATGCTTCTTGATATCGGTTAACCAATCTTCAGCATCAAGAGGGTCGACACGGTAAGTGAAAGCTTTTGGATTATTGGCCAAGAACTGGTTGAGAGTAGCATGGTGCTGTTGGTTCAAGAAATTGCCTTGATTCCCTGGAACACCCTGATTAGCTTGATTAGCTTGCATCTGCTGCATCATCTGCATCAACATCTGGGTGTTCTGATTTGTAGTCTGCATAATCGCTCTCCAAGCCTCAGACGGAGGAGGAGGGGAAGGAGGACGATCTGGGACCTCTTCACCCTCTGGGTTAGCGTTGGGAACTTTTTTCGGAGCCATCCTGAAAGAGATGACCACGAATCAGCAATTGATTGAAAGAAGGTATAAGCTGAAACAACGGAATGAATTGCAACAAGTCTTCACAAGAATCATTCGAACAAGAGGAACGAATGAAATTCTCAATTAAATGATAACATCAATCTTCACGAGAAGCCACATAGGGGACAAAATGTAAATAAGAAAAAACACAAGGTACGGACGGAAACAAACACAAGATAGGAGCTTCGTTCTAACATCTTTGTGATGTAAGCATATGAACGCATTACGAAAGGGTTTTGCAATCCCCGGATCAGCATAGCCAAGGACCCTTTAAGATGCAACTCCCGATCGGAACATCGGTCATAAAACCACTTCACTCAATGTAGAACCCCGAACTCGCTAACCTGCATTCGTTGGAAGAATGCCTACGATCTACTGGATAAACCCACCTATTAATTTCCGAAAGATTCCAGTTATGCAATCAGGTGTTGGGGATACAGGGGAAGCACCGCGCAATCAACTCTAAACCTACATCCAGCTGTATCCATCCTTCAACACATAACCAGTCTTTCTCGGAAACTGTCTACCTCGGACCTTCGAAAAGCATCCACTATAACAAGCTATGGCAATACTCCCGAACTACCTCCCCAGTACTGGGTGACGTCGGTGTTATCTTGCCACTAGCCGTATAGGAGAGATTTTCGATGTCGGCCGTCTTAAGTATTTAGTACTGCCGCGATATGCTTGTGACAACAATACCCCGAAGCCTAACTCCCCGGGACACTGCCACAACCCCTAATGTCGGTGTACTAAGATAGGGGTGCCTTAGTACCCCAACTTGTGCACGGGCAGTAGCAGCTTCCTGCGGCAGGGCTTACCACGCGCTTGCCGAGGCCCGCTCCAGACTCCTTCAAGCCATTCAAGAACAAATTATTCAAGTTAGAAGACAAGACCCCAACAAGAGGAGCTTGCCGGGATGGCCGCACCAGGCTCAAGGACATCTTTTCAGCACAAGACCCTGGCAAGAGATGCTTGCCAGGAAGGCCAGAGGATAAACACCGCAAAAAATACATCGCGGCGCATCGTGCGCCCCAGCAGGACCCGGGAAGCGGCAAGCTTCCGGGCCCGGCAAGATAGCAGCCCCGGCAAGGTGTTTGCCGGGGGAAGTTCACACTGTGTGCCTGCGCTCCAGCTCACTCGGCCACGCGTCGCCCTGGGGCCCTTCCAGGGACGCATGGCAGATGGCTGTGCAGCCAGAGGGACACGCTGGCGAGCCGCGGTGATGAGGCTACCGCCGTGGCGAACGGAGACGCATGGACAGACGCTTTTGGGGTCGACGGCGACGGGCATTAAATGCCCTTGTCCCCCACCGTCAAGGTTAGGTGGAGACCACTGTTCATACACTGTTCATGCACTGTTACAACTACCACCAAATTTACACTTCTACCCTCCTCTACGTTGGCACTTGTCGGTGGCCCCTTGAGCTATAAAAGGAGGCCCATGCACAACGTAGAGGAGGTTCGACTCCAGAAACTTGCTCACTCCACGCTGGGTGTAGCTGGTACTGTAGATCTTCAAGCTCCCGAGCTCCGAAAACTAAATACAACCAAAGCAGGAGTAGGGTTTTACGCGTCATCGCGGCCCGAACCTGGGTAAACTGCCCGCGTGTGCCCCTCGATCTGCTCTCCGTGCTCCCTCCGCTCCCTTACCGCAACGTAGAAGGGGCTCCGGTCCCATAGGTGCTCGTGGGAGGACAGTTTCCCCCGACATATTTGGCGCGCCAGGTAGGGGGCGTCGAGGTTGTGTGAACCTGATCCGGCGCTCACGCGGGCGCATTCTTCATCAACCTCTCCAACTTCATCGGCTACATCAACATGCCTCCGAAGAAGAAGGTTTCGGAGGTTGGAGGCCCGTCTGCGTCAATTCCACCACCACCAGAGCCGACGGTTGGTGGGGGAGGCGCCGGCGGAAGGGTGGACGGCGGTGGGGACACCCACGGCGCCACCAAGTCCAAGGACAAGACGGACGACCGGGCGAACTCCAAGGCCTCGGTGTCCGTGCACGCACGACGTCCCTCTTAGGAGGTGCCAGACCAGCAGCGACGTGGTACCGGAGGTACCATACACTTGCTGGGACGTGGCCAAGCCGGCGAATCATGGGACGCTCAAGGCCACCGCCCTGGCACGAGCAAGGCGCGGTCGCCGGGACGGGAACGTGCTCCTTCTAACGCAGTTAGAAGTCCGAGCGTGTCCCGCTCCTCGCGCCATTCGCCACCGTTTCCCTCCTCTCCAGCAGAAGCCCTGGCCAGGGCTCAGCTGCTCCTCGACTTCCCTCCAGCGGCGGACAAGGCCGAAGACTGGAGGGCGACGATCCAGAGCCTCATTGCCTTCGCCAACAACAACGCGCCGCAGCAGCCGGCAACTTCACGGCCGCGGCAAGTTGACCAAGCGAAGGCCGATGGCGACAAGACCGTCAGGGGTGCGGCTACCGTGCACTCACCGCCGCGGAAGCAGAAAACGCCGCCCCGCCGGATCAACGTCGACGACGACTCCACGGCGTCGTCGGATCCGCGGGATCGCCGCGATCAACGCCAAGTCCTCGACGACAGGAGACAAGAGGACGCTCGAACCCGCATCGAGCGTCAACGAGAAGCCCGAAGGCAATATGATCAGCGCGCTGGGACTGCTGTTGACATGCGCGTGCCCGGTGAACCAGGCGACTTGCCGTACGCGGCAGGCTGCCCTGCGTTCACCCGAGAGCTGCGGCAAGTCCAGTGGCCCAGCATGAAGAATTTCAAGCCCGACGTACCCGAGAAGTACGACGGCAAGACACACCCCTCGGAGTTCCTCAACATCTACACCATTGCGGTGCAGGCTGCCGGGGGACGCGACGAGAAGATCCTAGCCAACTACTTCCCGCTCGTGCTTAAGCCAAACTTCAGGTATTGGCTTATGCACTTGCCGGAGAACTCCATCTCTTCATGGGCAGATCTGTGCCACCAGTTTGTCGGCGCCTTCACAGGCAGCCACAAACCCCACGGTCAGGAGAGCGATCTCCACATCCTAGCCCAGAAGGAAGGAGAATCCCTGCGCAAATACATCCAAAGGTTCAGCCGTGTACAACACAACATCCCCGATGTCCACCCTGCCGCAGTTATCAGCGCGTTCCACCAGAACATGCGTAACCGCCGGATGAGGGAAGAAATGGCCATGACCCAGATCCGGGACGTCAGCGAGCTTTACGCTCTGGCTGACAAATGTGCACGTGCCGAAGAGGGGATGAGGCTCCCCGGAGAGGATACTGGCGTGGGAGGAAGCGACAGTGAAGATGCCGCCCCGGCAAGGAAAGGCCGGCGGCGGAACAACAAGAAAAAGAAGAACAAGGAAGTGCTGGTTGTCGAGCAGTCCGGCAAGGAGGCTCCCGCCAAGAAGACACAGGCTGGCGGCTCCGGCAAGGAGCCCGCCCCTGTAGCGGCAGCCGACAAACAGGACGGCTCCGACAAGCAGTACTGCAAGATCCACCGCACCAAGGGCCACGACCTCCAAAACTGCAAAAGGGTAGAGTACCTCGTAGAGCAGCAGAAAGCCGAATACGAGCATCGCGACAAGGAGAAGGCCCAAGGAGGCGGAGGAGAGCCCAGCAAGAAGCGGCCGTTCAATGGCCGGGGAGGACGCCGCGGCAAGGCCAAGCAGCGGCAAGGAGACAGACCTCCCCGGAGCCGCGACAAGGATGAAGACGAGGACGACGATGAGGATATGGACGAAGGAGACAACAGCGAGCAGGAGTTCCAGAAGGCCACGGAAGTTCTGTGCGTCGATGGAGGTGCCTTTCTGCACACTTCCCACCGCCAACTCAAGCAATGGGTGCGGGAAGTGAATGCAGCTGAGCCACCCGTCGAGTCGTGCAGGCTCCTGAAATGGTCCGGCACGCCCATCATCTTCGACCTTGAGGATCACCCTGACCGCACGACCACGGTCGGGTGCTTGCCGATGTTGGTTTCACCAACAATCCGCAACCTCAAGGTCACCAAGATGTTGGTTGACGGCGGAGCCGGCCTCAACTTGATCTCCTCCGCTGTGATCAAGAAACTGCAGATCCCCGACAGCAAGCTCGAAGAAACCGGGACGTTCCAAGGAATCAACCCGGGAAGGAGCAAGCCGAAGGGGAAGGTTACACTGCCAGTGACCTTTGGTGGGGAGCTCAACTTCAGGACGGAGAGGATCACGTTCGACGTCGCCGATATCCCATTGCCGTACAATGGGATACTTGGCCGTCCTGCGCTCGCCAAGTTCATGGCAGCTTCCCACTACGCGTACAATATGCTCAAGATGCCAGGGCCGATAAGCGTCATCTCTGTCCCCGGCGACAAGAAAGATGCGCTTATTTGCGCCGACAAGATCTACCGGGATGCAGCAGCCGTGGCAGACAGCAAAACACTTGCCGCTGAAGCTCCCGGGGGGAAGACCAAGACCAAGTCCGGCAAGAGCTCTGGGGCCCACACCGGCAAATGCACCTCTTCGAAGTGCTGCGCTGCCGTCGAGGACGCGCCATCGAGCTCCACCGGCAAGTGTAAGAAAGGAATGGCAGCTCCACCGGCAACCAAGAAGGTGTCCGCAAAGGAGGACGGCACTGGTGGTACCTTCACCATCAGTGCTACACTTGACCCCAAATAGGAAAGCACGCTCGTTGCCTTCCTGCGGGCGAATGTCGACGTGTTCGCATGGCAACCGTCTGACATCCCCGGCGTTCCCAGGAAGGTAATTGAGCACAAGCTTGCTGTTTGTCCTCATGCGCGGCCCGTCAAGCAGAAGGTCAGGAAGCAAGCCGTGGAGCGCCAAGAATTCATCGCCGAAGAGATAAAGAAGTTGGAAGCAGCAGGCCTGGTTAGAGGCGTAATCCATCCTACGTGGTTAGCCAATCCAGTTGTCGTGCGCAAGGCCAATGGGAAGTGGAGACTTTGTATAGACTTCACTGATGTGAATAAAGCGTGTCCCAAGGATCTATTTCCCTTGCCGCGTATTGACCAGATTGTTGACTCCACCGCCGGATGTGAGTTGCTTTCATTTCTTGATGCATACTCAGGTTACCACCAGATATTCATGGCCAAGGAAGATGAAGAAAAGACTGCATTCATTACTCCATGCGGCACATACTGCTTCATACGCATGCCCTTTGGATTGAAGAATGCAGGCTCGACATTTGCAAGGGTGGTGCACACTGCTTTTGAGCCACAGATACACAGAAATGTAGAAGCCTACATGGATGATATATTGGTCTAGAGCAAGAGCAAGGATACCTTGATCCAAGACTTAGAGGAAACCTTTGAGAATCTGCGCAAGATACAGCTCAAGTTGAACCCCGAGAAGTGCGTCTTCGGAGTCCCCTCCGGCAAGCTTCTCGGGTTCTTCGTGTCCCAGAGGGGGATTGAAGCCAATCCCGACAAGATTAAAGCCATCGAGCAGATTGAAGCCCCGAAGCGCGTCAAGGACGTAAGGAGACTTGCTAGTTGTGTGGCTGCCCTCAGTAGGTTCATTTCAAAGTCTGCAGAACGCGCCCTGCCTTTCTTCAAAATCTTGAAAAAGGCAGGTCCCATGAAATGGACTCCGGAAGCGGAGGCTGCGCTGCAAGACTTGAAAGGATACCTATCCTCCACTCCAATACTTGTCGCACCTAAACCACAAGAGAAGTTGCTGCTATATTTAGCGGCGACCAATCAAGTGGTTAGTGCTGCATTAGTAGCGGAGAGGGAGGCAGATGAGGAACCCACATCCCCGGCAAGTGCATCCAGCGGCAGGCAGGGGGCTTCACCGACAAGCTCTGGCTCCGACAAGGACAAATCTGCGCAGGAACAAGAAGAAGTGCGAAAGAAGATGGTGCAGCGCCCAGTTTATTTTGTAAGTTCCCTCTTGCAGGGGGCTAGATCAAGATACTCTGGGGTGCAGAAGTTGTTTTTCGGCCTCCTCATGGCCTCGAGAAAGTTGCGCCATTACTTTCAAGCACACGAGATAACAGTGGTCACTCGCTTTCCGTTGAAGAGGATATTGCAAAACCCGGAAGCAACAGGCAGGATCGTCGAGTGGGCACTGGAACTGTCAAGCTTTGGTCTCAAATTTGAGAGTACTTCAACCATACAGAGCAGAGCTTTGGCAGAATTCATAGCGGAATGGACCCCAACACCGGATGAAGAAGTTCTAGAGACAAGCATCTCCATCCAAGAAGCGAGCAAGGAGTGGATAATGTACTTTGATGGTGCCTTCTCGCTGCAAGGCGCCGGGGCCGGCGTGTTGCTCATAGCGCCCACCGGGGAGCACCTCAAGTATGTTGTTCAAATGCACTTTCCCAAGGAGCAAGCGACAAACAATACTGCTGAGTATGAAGGACTGCTTGCCGGCCTCAGGATTGCGGCCGAACTTGGGATCAAGAAGTTGATTGTACGGGGAGACTCACAGTTGGTGGTCCGACAAGTGAACAAGAGTTATCAGAGTCCCCTGATGGAAGCTTATGTCGATGAAGTGAGGAAGCTTGAAGAACACTTTGAGGGCTTGCAGATGGAGCACGTCCCAAGGGCTCAGAATGATATCGCAGATGGCCTTTCAAAGTGTGCTGCAATGAAGTTACCTGTGGAACCAGGGACCTTCATGCTCAAGCTAACTCAACCATCCGTTACACCATCAGTTGGGCAGAGCAAGAAAAGGAAGTTGGTCTCCGGCGACTACTTGCCGGCGGATCTTCCTGAAGCCGCCGCCAAGGTCCCCAAGATCAACAACCAAGATGATGAGGAACAGTCTGCTCCTGCTGACCCAAGGGTCTGTATAGTTGAAGCAGGCGTTCCCGACAAGCCTTCCCCCGGCAGGCTTGACGGGGAACCCTCAGCTCCGGCAGAACCGCAGGTTCTTGCCGTAGAAGCTGAGGTTCCCGCAGCGGCACTGATGCCTTTAGTCCTTGTTGTTGAGCCGCAAGCTCCAGCATGGGCACAGCAAATCGTCCGTTTTCTTCAGACCGGAGAACTTCCCGAGGAACCAGAAGAGATAGAGAAGATAACTAGGTAGTCAAGTATGTACCAGTTCGTCGACAACGAACTATACAGAAGAAGACTCAATGGTGTCAAGTTGAAGTGCATTTCCCAGGAAGATGGACAGAAGCTGTTGGTAGGGATACACGGAGGTATATGTGGTCACCACATAGGCGCAAGAGCACTTGCCGGGAAGGCGTTCCGGCAAGGTTTCTTTTGGCCAGAAGCCCTCCAAGATGCAACTGCACAAGTAACCAAGTGTGAAGCGTGCCAGTTCCACGCCAAGCAAATTCACCAGCCAGCTCAAGCTCTCCAGACAATCCCTTTATCCTGGCCCTTCTCGGTCTGGGGGCTCGATATCCTCGGCCCCTTTCCCCGCGCCGTTGGGGGTTTTGAGTACTTGTACGTCGCGATCGACAAGTTCACAAAATGGCTAGAAGTGGAACCAGTGAGAAAGGTGACAGCACAGTCAGCAGTCAGGTTCTTCAGATCAATAGTTTGCCGTTTCGGAATCCCTAACAGGATTATCACCGACAACGGCACAAAGTTCACAAGCCGCACCTTCATGCAGTACGTCCAAGACCTTGGCGCCAAGGTCTGCTTTGCTTCTGTTGCTCACCCGAGGAGCAACGGTCAAGCAGAGAGTGCCAATGCTGAAGTGCTGCGCGGACTAAAGACAAGAACCTTTGACAGGCTGCACAAGTGTGGAAGAAACTGGATAGAGGAGTTGCCGGCGGCTCTTTGGTCAATCAGGACGACACCGAATCGAGCCACCGGACAGACACCCTTTGCTCTTGTCTATGGAGCAGAGGCAGTTCTCTCCATGGAACTCGTATACGGATCTCCTCGAGTACTCGCTTACGACGAGCTCGAGCAAGAGCAACTGCGGCAAGATGATGCATTGCTCCTCGAGGAGGAACGTCTCCAGGCTGCTATACGAGCTGCTCGATACCAGCAAGCCTTGCGTCGCTATCATAGCCGCAAGGTCAAGGCCAGGAGTCTCGAGGAAGGCGACCTTGTTCTTCGGCGTGTTCAGTCCGCCAAGAATTCCAACAAGTTGACGCCGAAGTGGGAAGGCCCTTATCGAGTGGGACAAGTCACAAGGCCCGGCGCTGTCCGCCTTGAGACCGAAGAAGGCTTACCGGTGAGCAACTCCTGGAACATAGAGCATCTTCGCAAGTTTCACCCATAAGGCGTGGTTGCCGTGATCCGCTCCGGCAACCACCTTTTGTACAAGTATTGCCGCTGTTGCATGTAAACCTATGTACAAAGCCGGGCGCAGACCCCGTGCATCAGTAAAACTTTTGTGCTTCGCACCATTTGTCATTTCGTGCTTTTCCTTGTATTTGCATATATCATCTGACATCTCGTGCAGCACAAACTCCCGGTAAGCAGTAACAAGCCGCAAGGCTCCATACTTGTATTTTCTCCTCCTTTGCCTTTTTCTCTGGAACAGAAGGAGTGTCTCCTCGCGCACAAGTTTGCCGGGGGGGAGGAGATAGCAGTATGGACCAAGTGTTGTTCAAGAAAGAAAAGTCTCGCCGGGAAGTAAACAACCCAATGAAAGCTAAGTTATCAGAGTTTGTAGTTTGAGCATTCAAATTTTTAAATTTTAGTTATCTTCCTTGAACAACCACACTTTGTATGGAAAACCTGTGCGCGAAGGAACCTACCCGAAGCTAGCCGCGCCCTTACTTTGTTTCGAGCACGCTCAACGGCTTAAGTGAGCTGCGACAAGTGTCGCGCCCTTACTTCGTTTTTGAGTTCGCTCAGCAATGTAAGTGTGCTGCGACTGGTTGCGGCAAGGTTACTTGCCGACAAGGTCCTTGCTAGCAGGCTGCTAAGAGTCCCGCACTCAGCGCTCGCGGCAAGGGCCCCTTGCCCGCAAGTTCCCTAAAAGCATAGGGTAAAAAGCATACAAAGTGAAGGACCAAAAGCAAGGGAGATAACACTGCATTGATTACCCAAAATAAAAGTATATATTACAAAGATAGCTTGCCGCTGTTCTAATCAACTACTGCCTATGACTTAAGTGGCAGCGGCAAACGAAGCAAGAAGCCTAATTCCTACGGTCGCCCTCGACCCTCTGGATCTTGCCCACCTTGGCTACGATGTGGACAACTTGGGCCTTCAATGCCTCATGATCAGCCTCGGGCGGCAAGGTGCGGAGGACGTTGACGAGGTTGATGCCGGGGTTGTGGTAAACAATCTTCGACAGCACCCGCTCCATGGTGCCCATGCAGAGCCGGCATGCCTCGTCGGCCAGCTGCTCGGGGATCTTCTCCCGCAGCCGCGCAAGTGCCGGCGCCACTCCCCTGAAAAATAGACTCAGTTTGGCGCTGTGGGGGAGGTTCTCGTCGGGGGAGTACATGAGATGCTCCGCCCTCAGCGCCATCATCTCCATGTCTATGTTGGCGGCGGAGGTGACGAGGTCCTCGGTCCATCGCTCCATGTTCTGCTGGAATTAGGTCTGCGAGACGGCGGTGCTTTCCAGCAGGGCCCTCTCAGCACGGAGATCGTCCTTCAGCTTCATCTCGCGGTCCCGGGCAGCGTCAAGCGAGTCAGTCAGGGTGGAGACCTTCAGCTCTAGATCAGCAATGGAGTCCTTGGCATCAGTGAGCTCTTTACCCTTATCGGAGAGACGGATTTGCAACTCCGAGTTGGTGTGGGCATCCTTCTCCCGCTCCACATTGAGCGCGTTGACCCTGTCTTCACTGGCCTTCAAGAACAGCTCCAACTGCGCTACTCTGGCCTCCAGCTCCTTCTTGGCGGTCTCTGCAGCAGCGGCAGCATCCCTCGCCTCCCGCAGAGCCCCACCAATAGCCTGCTCCCGGGCGGTAAGGTCGTCCTCGTGGCTATCGAGGTCGACCTTCCGCGGGTTGAGCGCCCCTTCCCGCCGAGACAGCTCTTCGGCGGCCAGACGCTGCTGCTCCTCGACCTCGGCCTTTTCGAGGACGAATGCTTGCTGCGCCCCGGCAAGCTCCTCGCGCTCCTCCACCAGGTTCCGGAGGGCCGCCTGGTTGGCGGCGCGGAGCTCCGCGGCGCGCTTCTCCAGGTCAGCACCAGCCTTGGCAGCCAGGGCCTCCCGAGACTCCAGCTTCGCCTGCCTGGCCCGGTACAAGGCCAGGAGCCGGCGAAGGAGCCGCTCTTCCTCGGGCTCGTTGCTGCTGCCGGGCGCATCCACAACCTTCAGCCCGGCGGAGGCGAGAACCTCTTCGTCGAAGGTCTCTCCCTCCGCAGGCACCCTAGACGAGGACACCCACGGGACTTGAATAAAGACCCCATTGGCGGCCTCCAGGTAGACAACCGACCGCTCCGTGGAGGCGGATGGGGTCGGCGGCCGGTGCAGCGTCCGACGCTCCTGTAGCCTCCGGGCCAGCAGTGTGGTCGCCGGTCCCTTCCCCCGCCGCGGCGTCGGCGGCCGGGGCGGTCTCCTCGATGGCTCGCTCGACGGCTCCAGCCATTCCCTCTGCAGTAGTGGCGTTGCCGCCGTCGCCATGCACACCGTCCTCGGCAGTGGCCTCCGTCTCCATCGGCTCCGGGGCGGGAGGATCTAGTAGAAGAAAAAGAAAAGAAAGATCGTCAAGCAAATATCCAAAAAGAAGAATTCGAGAAGAAGAAGCTACAAGGTTTACCTTCGCGGACTTCCTCGACGACGGGGTCCCTCGCTGGGGAATTCTCCCTTGGCGGCGGAGTAGTAGACCTTGCTGGCGGAGGGCCGCTTGCGCCCTCCCTTGTCGGGGTGCTCGCCCTTGGCGGGGTACTCGCCCTTGGCGGAGTACCCATCCTTGGCGGAGCACCGTCCCTTGCCGGGGAGCTCCTCCTCGGCGGGGAGGGTGGAGCAAGCGGCTCGTCGGGGGCAACCTCCTGGTGCTCCTGCGGCTGCGGCTTCGCCTCTGCACGAAAACAACAAAACATCAGTACGAGCGACAACCTCGAGCGCGCCCGTCAAGCAGAAAAACGAATACTAGACTTACGCTGGGGGCTGCGCTGGGGGCTGCTCCTCGGAGCAGCAGGTTGATCCGGCAAGTCTGCCGCTGGCGCGTCTCCTGTCGCTGCGGCGGGCTCGTCGTCTTCGATCTCGACCACAGGGACCTTGGCCCTCTTCGCCATCCGCTGGGTCAAGGTCCTGGAAGCCAAAACAAGATCAAGATCAGAACCAAGCAAGGGAAATCAAGACAAAATCAAAGAAAATGAAATTTACAAGTACTTACTCTTCCTCCTCCTCTTCGTCGGAGCTGAGAGCGGAGAAGTCAAATCCCGCCTCGGCTGCTCCAGCGCGAGGAGCCGGAGGAGAGGGCTCCCTCGGGCGCTTGGCGGGCTCCAGAGCTGCGGGCTGTGAAGACCCAGCACCGGTCGTCGCCGAGGACCGAGGAGCAGAAGGTACCCCGGAGTCACTCCGGGAAGACCCCCCTCCGCTTGCCGCTCGGGCGCGGGGCGCCTCCTTGGCAACCTTGCTCGTCGTGGTGGCGCGCGTCGCCCGGCGCTGCGGTCGTTGTTGGGGCGCCGGCGGCCTCGCCGTCTCGACGGCCTTGCGGAGACGTTTCTTCGGTTGCGGCGGAGGACTTGGGCTTGGTGGTGGCGGAGAGTTCTCCGAGGACGAGGAGGCGTCGTCGTCAAGATTCAGGGATCCGCCGGAGTCCTCATCAGAATCACCGGACTCGGCCTCCCCCTCCTCCTCCTCCTCGGCAGGCCCGCTGGACTCGGTCCCCTGCCCGGCAGCCTCGCCAATCCCGGCAGGCTCCCCGGCAAACTCCTCGGGCGTGATCTGCAGCAGCTTGAGGATTTCCTCCTCCTCGGCCTGGCTCACCGCGTCCGCCGCCTCCGCTTCATCAACAGTATACCCAAATTCGCCTGCCGCTGCTGCCGCGACGGCCTCCTCCATCCTGGAAGCAATGTACGCTATATCCCGCGCGGTGGTCTCCCGGATGAGCCCCTTCTTCTCATCAGCATTGCGTGGTTTTTCAACCAAGTTGTCGAAGAAGGCCTGCACGGTCTCCGCCGAGGGCTCCAGCCAAGTGGGGACGACCCCGTGGGAGTCGCACTCAGGCATTGTCGCGCGGATGTCACTGAGGGCCGTGTTGTTGCACAAAGGGACCACTCCGGTCGACGGTTTGAACCACTCCGGGTGCTTGGGGTCGTGTTTGAACAGTTCCCGGACCATCCCCTTCAACTCCAAGACAGTGAAGTTGTAGTTCAACCCGGGGCGCAGCCTCATGCGGTCTGCCGCGTTGCCGAATTCCCAAGCAGGCCTCTTCCTTTCCTGTAGAGGGGCGATGCGGCGACGGAGGAAATCAGCTCCAACTTCACCCACTGTCAGGCTAGCAGCCCGGAGACGAAGAACCCTAGTTAAAGCGATCTGCAACTTGTCGTCCTCCGGGGCCAGATCACTCCAATCCTTGCCGCGCACTATGGCAGTCTGGCGCGGCAAGGTAAACTGCTCAGGATCTTTCTCCAGGATCCAACACCAATCCGCCCTCCACTCCTCCCACTTGTCGCGGAGCTCTCCCTTCAAGTACGCCTCCTTCTTGTTCAGCCTGAAGATCCAAGAGATGCCGCCGGAGAGGGGGGATCCGGATTCTACTCTAGGCGTGAAGAAGTGGCGGAAAAGTGCTACATTTGGGTGGACTCCTACGTAGTTTTTGCACAGATGTGCGAAAACGGCAAGGGTGAGGACTGCGTTGGGGGTGAAATCTAACAGACGGAAGCCGTACGTGTTCATCACGTCGCAGAACAACTCCGAGAACGGAGGGCAAAGACCACAGTAGAAGAATGCGGTGAAAAAGTAGTAACCTCCCGGGAACATGTCGACGGCCACGGCGGGGAGGACTTGGGTGCGGGGATGATCCTTCGTCTCCCTCGCCCAGAACAAGTAGTACTTGTCCCACAGCTCCCTCGGGCCGAGCCTTGGCGGGAAGACCACACTCCTTCTCCTCATGGCCGCTAGCTTCGCCGCCTGCTCGGACTTCTCCTTCTTCGCCTTGTCGCTCTTCGCTTTGTCGCTCTTCGCCTGGTCGCTCTTGGGGGCCATGGCGGGGGCGGCGGGGGAGGACGGCGGCACGGCGGGTGGAGGGGGCGGTGGAGGAAGGGCAGGAGCGGGGGGCGGCGGGGGTTTCTGAGAACTCAAGGCGCAATGAAGACGATGGGGGGAACTGCCCCTGCTTCCTCTGCTTTTAAGGGGGAAGTGGGGGACGTTCCGCATTTCCCATTAAAGAATAGGCCACGATCTCTACCACGATGCCGCAATCGACGCGTGTTGTTAGGGAGGGATGCGGCGGATACGGAGAGGGATACGGCTTGCCGTGGGCCGCGTGTGCCCGTGCACTGTCTTGGGCCTGGCCCAACAGCGCTCGGCACCGTGTGTGGCCAAGGCTCGGGGGCTCCTGTCGGTGTACTAAGATAGGGGTGCCTTAGTACCCCAACTTGTGCACGGGCAGTAGCAGCTTCCCGCGGCAGGGCTTACCACGCACTTGCCGAGGCCCGCTCCAGACTCCTTCAAACCATTCAAGAACAAAGTATTCAAGTTAGAAGACAAGACCCCGGCAAGAGGAGCTTGCCGGGAAGGCCGCACCAGGCTCAAGGACATCTTTTCAGCACAAGACCCTGGCAAGAGATGCTTGCCAGGAAGGCCAGAGGATAAACACCGCAAAAGATACATCGCGGCGCATCGTGCGCCCCAACAGGACCCGGGAAGCGGCAAGCTTCTGGGCCCGGCAAGATAGCAGCCCCGGCAAGGTGTTTGCCGGGGGAAGTTCACACTGTGTGCCTGCGCTCCAGCTCACTCGGCCACGCGTCGCCCTGGGGCCCTTCCAGGGACGCGTGGCAGATGGCTGTGCAGCCTGAAGGACACGCTGGCGAGCCGCGGTGACGAGGCTACCGCCGTGGCGAACGGATACGCATGGACAGACGCTTTTGGGGTCGACAGTGACGGGCATTAAATGCCCTTGTCCCCCACCGTCAAGGTTAGGTGGATACCACTGTTCATGCACTGTTCATGCACTGTTACAACTACCACCAAATTTACACTTCTACCCTCCTCTACGTTGGCACTTGTCGGTGACCCCTTGAGCTATAAAAGGAGGCCCATGCACAACGTAGAGGAGGTTCGACTCCAGAAACTTGCTCACTCCACGCTCGGTGTAGCTAATACTGTAGATCTTCAAGCTCCCGAGCTCCGAAAACTAAATACAACCAAAGCAGGAGTAGGGTTTTACGCGTCATCGCGGCCCGAACCTGGGTAAACTTCCCGCGTGTGCCCCTCGATCTGCTCTCCGTGCTCCCTCCGTTCCCTTACCGCAATGTAGAAGGGGCTCCGGTCCCATAGGTGCTCGTGGGAGGACAGTTTCCCCCGACACCTAATGTCAGGAGGCATCGAGAACAATATTCTCGTCACAACAACATCGAAACAATCCCACAATACTCGCGAGATTCCTAAAAAAAAATTGGTGCAATTTTTGAAAGTAGAAGAGGCAAGAGTAGTCATCAGGAGTCCTCACCAGAGAGAAAGGGGACGAGAAGCAAAGAAATCCTACTCTCCGATATAAATATAGGACTCAAAATATTTTTAGTGTGTGCCTAAACTCGACCGTCAACGATTCGATCAAACATTGGGGGCTCCTAGGTCGGAGAAGGCTCTGAATACCAAATTTTAATGCCCAGGATGGGACTGTATCTCCTACGTGTCGAGGCACGACTTAGAGACATAACCCCATGCTGGAATGATGGGGATGGAAAACATAAAATAGTTGGCTTACACTCGCCACGTCACACAAATTCATTACATGTTTCAATCATCATACAATAAAACATCACGGCCCATCTAAGGGTAAAATCCAAATGTCAAGATACCAAACATAATTTAAATCCACAGGTCGGATCGAATCCTAGTAGAAGAACCACTACTGATCATCAGGATAACACACATAGTAACGGCTACGCTCCTCGTCGTACTCCCAGTCTAGCTCGGTGCCATCACCTGGATAGCTCACCATCGGACCTGCATCTGGTGTGGTGAAGTAACTGTGAGCCACAGAGGACACAGCAATCCCGTTCCCGGGTAACATGACTATCTAAGCCTTGGGTGTGGAACAAGGCTGAAGAAAGAATAAGAAAGTGGTGGCAGCAGCACTAGCCTAGCTTACGTATAAGAGAGCGAGAAGAGAAGGCGCCTCAATCGAGAGATGATCACTAAGTGATCCTAACTAAAGCCAGTAAAACATAACCCCCACCGTGTTCATCTCCCGAAACCCCTTTCGAAAAATGACAGTCACGGTACACACGCTGGTAGTGTATTGGAACATTGTGTCAAGTTTTCTACAACCGGATATTAACAAGCTCCCATCTGCCACATAACCGCGGGCACAGCTTTCGAAAGTTCATAACCCTGCAGGGGTGTTCCAACTTGGCCCATGAGAAGCCCACGATCCGCGGAGTCGCAACTCCAAGGTGGGAAGACCCGAGTATTCTCGGAATCCCGTGCTCAAGATACTCCGAACTAAGGTAAGGCTAATCCAGCAAATCCTCCCGGCGTGCCGACACCCTGATAGTAGCCGCGCGTATCTAGTCTCAGGCCACGACCGGATGAGACATCCTACAGGTGTATACCAAACCTCGAGTTCCCTCGTGGTGGCCCCGTAGTCCGCTCAGTTCGGACCAACACTCATGTGGAGCACTGGCCCGGGGGTTGTTAATTAAGAACTCGGGTTTGCAAGACCCTATGCAAGTTTTATTAGTTATTAGGCGAATAGTACCAATGTTGGGACTTGCTGGAAAAGACTTAGCACTTAGCGGTTTATCAAGGGGGGCCCATAACCCCAACCGTGTGAGGAACGCATAATCAAGGAACATAACACCGGTTTAAACGGTTCCTAGCGGCATGAGTGGAACAAAACACCAAGCAAAAGGCTTAGCCTTCCACCCATTGCCAATATATAGATGATTTCATTTTAAGCATTTATATAGTGTGATATAACCCAACAAAACTTCAACATGAAGCAAGCATCTTCAACTTCACCTTCAACTAGCAACGCTATAAGAGGGGCTGAGCGAAGCCTACGTATAGCCAATCAATGGTTTGCATGGGTAGGGTGGTTAGACATGATCATGGTTACAAGTAGGAGGCTGACATGAAATACATGGGCATCAAGGCAAAACTATAGATCGAGACTACTAGCAATAGGCAAAGATAGTAATGGTATCCGGGTTCGGTCATCTTGCCTGAAGAGTTGTCGTTCGGATCGTAAGAGGGGTCCTCGTGCTCAACCTCGGTAGTAACCTCATGCTCATACTCGTACTCGGTCTCAGCTTCCGGCTCTACTCAACACAAACACACAAGGCACGAATCAACAAGATGCAATGCGCACACAAAAATGATGGATGCATGACTTATGCATTATGGGAGCACAAAGAGCATGGAAAATTGCACTCAAGCAAAATACTTCAAAACATGATAGCAATAGGATATTATGAATCTACACGAAAAATCAATCAAGTTTCATATAAGACTTCCTGCAATCGGAGCTACGGGCTAAAAGTTACACACAAAACAATAAACATGCGAAAGCTGAAAATTACAGCAACATAGCAACTTCGGAGCACTAGATAAATAAGCTACAGCACTCAAACATCATGGCAAAGGCATGAACATAAACTAGACATATCCTACAGCAAATAAGTCCATTGGTGCACCCCCAAAGGAGCCACGGATCAATAGCAACAAGCTTGGACATATTGAACTTGACAACAAAATCCTGACAGCAGTAATTTATTGCATCTTTGGAGCAAAAGTTAAATATGCTACAGCCACTCAAATAAGCATGTGAGAGCATGAATGGATAGCCAACAATATATACTACAAGGAATCATCAAGAGTCACCCCAAAACTATCATGGTTTGTCCTAGAACAACAAGCAAACATGGCATCTGGAAATTACAGATTCCAGACTTGGTGAAATTTCACTAAGTGTTAAAACAGCAGTTTCATCATGGCATCTTTGAGAGCAAGTTTAAATCACCTCAAAACTAAACATGGCAAGTGGTAAGCACCACCTCAAAGTACATATGATGGTGATTCCAAAACACCTAAGCATGCATCATGGGGACAACCACAATTATAGAAATGAGCGCCTCAAGTTGGCATTTCATAACAAGTCTAGCAACATCACAGCCACATGGCATTTTGCAACGGAGAAAAACATGGCAAGATTAATTCTATCATGCAAGTCTAAGCAATCATCATGTAGAGCATGGCAAGACGAACACGTGGACATGTCATTTGCATCATTCGGATAAACGAGCACCAAGTTATCACATAGCAAGATGGCATAAAAAACATCACTAACAGCAGTTTATAACGAGACGCACCCTTGCAATAGATATTTATGCATCTAGATGATCTCAAACATGCATGGCACAATGGAATGAAACGTAGAGCAAGTCACCACGAACGTCTGGACATGTCGTTTGCGCAAAACGGATCATCACACAAAAATTATCACCGTTTGAATATTGCATCAGACAACACAAAAACTGGGACTAGGGTTTTGAAATCAACCTTCTCAGATCTGGAGATCTAACAGGCTCGGCGGATCTGGCCCGCGAAGGAGAGGCCCGCGAGGAGGCTTGGCGGCTGGAGGCCCGCGGTGGCGCGCGGCTCGGCCCGATCTGGCTCGGCCCGCGGAAGGCGAAGACGGGGGAAGCCGGCGGCGAGTGGGCCGGCCTGGAGGCGAGGCGGCGCAGGCCCGCGGGAGAGGCGACCGGCCCAAGGGAGCGGGGAGGCTCGGTCGCTGGCGCGGCCTGGCGACGCGCGGAAGGGTGGAGGCCCGCGGCTGAAGGCTGCTGGCGTCCGGCGAAGCGGGACTGGGCCCTGGCGCGATCGGTGGAGAGGCGGCCCTGGCGAGCGGAGGGAGGAGGTCAACGGGGCGATCTGGATCCCTGGATCGGGATCGATCCCAGGTTCGCAGGCGGCGGCGCTGCACTGGCTTCGACGGGGAGGATCGAAGGAGCGGCGGCTCCTTCGCGGCGGGAGGTGGCTGGCCGGAGGGATGAGGTGGCGGTGGTGTGAGGTGAGAGGAGGTGAGAGGAGGTGGCGTTTTCCGGCGCGGTGGAGGTACTCCGGCGAGATTCCGGCGAAGCTCCGGCGAGGTGGTGGTGGCTGGAGGAAGGAGAAGGTGGGGGCTAGGGTTTCCTTGATTTGGGGCAAAAATTGGGGGGAGTGGACAAATATATAGGCACAAGGAGCTAGGGTTGTCCAAATGGAGTGCGGTTTTCGGCCACGCGATTAGAATTGGATGGCCTAGATGATAGGAGGGGTTTGGGATGGTTTAGTGGGCTGTTGGAGGGGTGTCTTGGGCCTCAAAGTGGAGGCACTTTGAGCCCACGAGAATAACTGTTGGGGTAGCAAACGAACTCCAAACGCGACGAGATTTGACAGGCGGGTTACACACACCCAAACAACAACACACGACAAGTCTCGCGCCAAACCGGTAACTTTACACGGCCAAACACCAAAGTAGATCTACGGGACGCCACGGACACGTGGGGGAGCTCCGGAACGCGAAACGGACAACGGGACGAAACGAGTGGAACCGGATGCAAACAACAACACAAATGCAATGCGATGCACATGACTACATGATATGAATGAATGCCACACACGCACACAACAAAACAACGAAAACCCGAAAACGTAGAACCCGGAATGGAATAGATGAAGCCAGAGATATATTATATGCCCAAAAGGGAAAGTGTTACATCCGGGGCATTACATTGGGTTCTTCTGGGGACACATGTTCTTTCTCTTCCTCGACTTCTTTGTTCCTATCAATTCTTCTATCTTTTGTGGATCAAACTCCACTTCTTCTGTCGGGAAGTCTCCCAGATACTCATGGCTTTCCTTCGTGCATTGCTGTGAAAGATGTCCTTTCTCTCCACATGAGTAGCAAGCACGGGAATAATATCTTTCTAGTCCTTCTCCATCGGGGTCGTCAATATCTTTCTCCATTGCGGATTCCCTTAGGGTTTCCTCAAGGACTTCTTTCATTGCTTCTTTCTTCTGCTGGACAGCTCGTTGCACCATGGGGTAAATATGACACTTTGCAGGGTAGTGGGTAGTCCCTTCACACAAGAAACAAGTAATCTGCCTAGTTGGGCATTCTTCAGCTAGGTGGCTTCCTTCACAATTAGGGCATTCATCCTTGTGCTCCTCCTGGGTGTGTCCTATTTCTCCAAAAATCCTACAGGCACAAGGCTTCTTCTTCGGGTTGTCACCACGCTTGCGGATGAGACGGGATCCTAACAGGGTCTTCTTGAATTCTTCCCAATTTTCTGCTCTATTACATCCTTGTATGTCCTGATGCATCTTCCACCATGTTGCAGCACTTTTTGTAAAGTACTGAAGAGCGTATTGAACATCATACTTCCTTGCTACCATATTTTTCCTGAAGTGATCCTCCATATTTTGTATCTATAGCTCTGCCTCTGGTTGGGTCATTGGTCCAGAAACTTCAAGCCTATCTTCAGTCATCCTCTATTGGGTCCAAAGGTTTTGGGATGAGATAAGAGAGATGGAGAGAGATACACTCAATTCAAATAATGGTTTTGGAAAGACGGGTTTTAGTTTGTGGCCGTCAGAAAACATCAAACAAATGACGGCTCACAATCGTCGCATCTATCGTAAGTACATAACAGGGGGTTGGTCTTCTAAAGGTCATCATCTCTTCATAGTTGTCAACTCTTCAAACATTCGGAGTATCCATTGTTGTAGCTTCAACACTTCCAATGCATGGTAAAATCCTCTTTACTCCGAAGTGGTCCAAATGGTAAAGGGTATTGTCTAACTATCTAAGGCCAAAGGCAGATTTGACAAATCTCCGAAAAGAAGAGAGATAAGAATCTTTTTGAGAAAGATAGTTTTAGAGAAAACTTTTCCTATGGTCTGGCTAGTTTCTAGGGTCACGTCCTACAGTCAACATGTGCTCTGATACCATCTTGTAGCGACCACGATCCGAATGGACCGAAGTCTCTGTGTTCTGTGTCATCCCTGGATCGGTATGCTGACACACACAGTACAAACAGGATTTATAACAGAGGTAAATCACATGTATTAAGTAACGGAAATACTATTACCTCAAATAGATCATAGCGGAAGCAACAAAGGTCGTGGATTCCCATCAACACCAACGGCAAAGTTGAGTGTAGAAATCGTAACCCCTAACGTATCACTTACTCGTCATGAGATAATCGTGCAACATCAAACGTTGCAGCCCGAAAACGGGTCAGCACATGGAATATGCTGGCAAATTCACACTGTAATGGTAATGATGAACAAAGCCTACAACTACATGCATATTTGGCTGGTGGAGGCTGTAAGGTTAAAGTTTTTGTGTAAAGCCAATTTTTCCCTACTTCAATGGAATGCATTTTTATTTAACTATCATGGTAGTTGAAACATTGTTGAGAAGATAGACATCCTCTCAACCCCAATTAATAATAATCATTAAACCCAACAATATTAAATTAGAGAGTGATGAGATCAGCAAATAATCCACTTCTAGATACTCAAAGATGTCCATAACCGGGGACACGGCTACTCATGAATAGTTTGTACACTCTGCAGAGGTTTGTGCACTTTCCCCACAAGACTCGATCGCCTCCGTTTGGTTTCTCGCACTGCATGGTCTTTGAGAAACGGATGACCGAGACATAGTCTTTCAGAAGCGCTAGCACCTTACGATGGGGCGGACCGTACCAACCTACATCCCCCTACATCTGCTAGTCCACCACTGTAAGAGTTCACACAACTTAATCAACTATGCCAGAGCCCATATTGGTATGTGGTTGCACATGGAAGTTTCTAGGCATGAAATATTATATGATCCCTTTGAGCCTGGGTGGCATTCCAATAGGACAATCACACGGTAACCCCGGGATTTCTTAGGACAACACTGGTAACCACAGGTGTCCGGGCAATCCACTGGTTCACTCCCAGGGTGCCCCAAACCAATCCACCCAGATGTGTATTCAAGTAGCCACCTTAAGTTGAATCCTTAATTAACAACTCACATATGTCATGGATTTCACTCAAACCCAAACCACGTCTACGAGCATAGCATGTCCTAACAGCAAACGTAGAAGTAACTCCCAGGGGTTTGAATGTAATGCAGGTAATAGGTTCTACCTCAATCTACTTCCCAATCCCATAGATTATTTGATCCTACTGATGCAATGTGTTTGAGGATATAACTAATGTAATGAAAACTGGGTATTGGAAAAATATGATCAAAGTGTGAACTTGCCTGCAATGTTGATGAAGATGATTCGCACTCAAAACTCTTGATAGATCTACTCATCACACTCCGTTCAATCTATCGTAAGCAAGCAATAGTAATCACACATAAGCAATCACTCAGAAAGATTAGACAAAGTGAATAAACACTTCGGAAAACTTCGAAAACACACGAATGACTCTTGAAACACAAAACAATTTCCAACAGTACCAAAATTATGTGAATTTGGCCTTATCAGGAAGTTTAGGTCAAGAGCTTCGATTTGCAAAAAGAATCAACTCAAACGGAGTTACGAAACTCAAGTTATGATCAAAACAAGCTTGAATCTAAAACTAGTTGAATTCAAATTTTAAACTTTTCAAAAACATGTTTGAGTTGTATTACTGGAAAGAGGGCTTCGTAACGAAGACGTGGGCGTTGGTTTCATTGAAATTGGACCAACGAGCAAAAAGTTAAGGCCGTTTGAAGTTTAGGGGCTAATCTGTAAAATTAATAATTACAGACAAGTCTCTGGCCGAAATTAAAAGAAAAAGAAAAAGACTACCGGGCGGACGCTCACTTTTCGGGCCTAACCAGTGAACGTTCCTTGTATAGATCTAACCTAATAAAAAAACTAACTAAAACAAAACCTAACTTAAACAGAAAACCTAAGCGGTTTTTTTACCTATGTGTTTTTCCGACGGAAAACCGCCGATTCGAAGAATAAAACCGGGCGACGGATCGGGCTCAGACGTCGAACTCCGGCCGGCGGTGCTGGCGATGGCGGGCTGTGCGCGGGGCGGCGGAGGAGCGGGGCGAGGCGCGGCGCGGCGGGAAGGCGACGGCTTCGGGCGGCGGCGCAGGTGGAGCGGCGCGGCGGTGGCGAGCAAAAGCGACGGCGGCGCGGAAGTTGCGGCGGCGGCGCGCGGGAGGTGCGGCGGCGGCGCGTGGGAGGCGAGGGAAGAGAGGGGCGGCGGCGGCGGCTCTTATAGGGGGGGGGGACCAACTTGGGGAAGGGGGCAGAGGCGAGGTGGCCGGAGCGGCCACGGCGGCGCGGGCGTGCTCGCTCGGGACTCTGACCCGAGCTCGAAGGCGGCGGCGTCCTGGGCCGGCTGGGCCTTCGGCCCAGTTCGGTCCGGAGGGAAAAGAATTTTTTTTTACAGACAGATAAAGCACATAAAATAAAATTAAACTTAAATATTATATGGGTATATAATATATCAAAATTTGCAGAAAAACAAGACCTACAACATGAACATTTTACTACTGTCAAATAAAATGTCCACAAAATCTAATAAATAAAAAGGTCCTATTGCTGCAATAAAATCCAATAAAAACTATTTTTAAAATACCAAAAAGAATTCAAATTCATTTATCTCCAATTTTCTGCTGTAGGGAATCATGTTACCCTATTTTCCATGTAATTTCTTTTTGAAGAAAAATAATTTGAATAAAAACCAAATAACTCAATATTTGAAATTGAGTTGCAGAAATTTCAGAAAAACTTCCAACTCATATTTCCTATATTTGAAGAAGTCATTATCTTCTCTCAGGAAAATCATTGAGTTGCTTAAAGTTTCTGAATTGAGAATGTTTCGATAATGAAATTCAAAAATCCCTTCAAAGCCCTTTATCATTTAAAATAAATGGAAGAAGTCATATTATCTTCACTCTAGGGTTTTGTGTTGAAAAAAAAATTGAATTCCCTCGGAGATCAAAAGCAAAGTGAAAGTTTTGGGAAAGTCATTTTATTCCCTCTCATTTAACTTTCAAAAGTTTCAAATTTCACTCAATTTCACACAGCACATCAAACAGCAATCAATTCTATCTATTTATTATAACATTCCAAAATTTAGAATTTTGGGATGTTACAATGGGCCCGAGCGGGCTTCGGCGGCGGCGGACGGGCCAGGGGCAGGCCCGATCTAGGTTCTCCGGTGGCTGGTGGGAGGAGGGAGGCGAGGTGGCGCAATGAGAGTGGCTGGCAGTGGTGGCTGGCTGAGGTGGCCCTATGGGGTGGCGCCACATGGCAAAGAAGGGTTCGCCGGCAGCGAATTTTGAGGTGGAGGTGGCTGGCTGTTGCGGGGATCCCGAGGAGGAGGGGTATAGGGGTAGGGGAAGGCTAGGGTGTCCAGATTTGGAAGGGAGGGGTGATTAAATAGGAAAGGGGGGTTAGGGTTAGGGAATTTGGAGCGGTTCGGAGCCTCAGATGGCGATCCGACGGCTACGGAGCAGAGAGGGGTTAAGTTGGGCCCAGAGGGGGTAGGTGGGCTATGTGGAGAGGCCTCGGGCTGAGAAGAGAATAAGGAAGAGAGGCCCGCAGGGTTTCCGGAGACCGAAAACATCCGACGTTTTATCCGGCGAAAGTGCCGCTATAGTTTAACGGTTGGGCTATCAAACGAGCTCTGAATGCAATGAAATTTGGCAGGCAGCCTGTCTACACCATAATAAGACCACACACCAAGTTTCATCCCATTCCGAGAACATTTTCCTGCCACTTATAAAATAAATATTCAGAGGTGCCACGGGCGCGTGCAAGTGTGTCTGGGATCAGAACGGACAACGGAGAGGATGAGGGGACTCGGACGAATGCAAGTTTTGAAAAACGATGCGGATGCAATGCACATGATGACATGGAAAGTGCAACACGCAAGCAGATGACATGGCAACGATGACGAATAACTGTCTGACACTTGGCGCATCGGTCTCAGGGCGTTACAAGTGATGTCAATAAAAACAGAATACGGACATGAGGGCATCATGATCAAACTTGTAACAGCAACACACATATATATTTATATTGTCATATGACTCTTATGCTAAAGTAACAATCTGTTCACAATGTCAAGTATGAATCAGAAACTTCATTGAAAACCAACAAACCATGATCTCGGTCATTGAAGCAATTGCAATTTATCGTAACATCGGAAAGAGTCAATACAAGAGCTTTTCAGCAAGTTCACATACTCAACTATCCTTTAGTATTTCACAATTGCTCACACTCACGCAATACTTATGGGTATGAAGTTATAATCGGACACAGAGAAAGATAGGGGCTTATAGTATTGTCTCCCAGCCTTTTACCTCGAGGGTAATGTCAACAGTAATAGATTATGATAACTTACATCCAAGTGGGTATATATGTCAGGATCTTTCCAACACAATGTGCTTGCCAAAGGATAAAATGTAAAAAGGAAAGGTGATTTCCACCTTGACTCTTATAAGGTAAGAATAATATATAGGCCCTTCGCTGAGGGAAGCAGAGGTTGTCATGTGCTTTTATGGTTGGATGTACAAAATCTTAGCGCAAAAGAACGTCACTTTATATTGCCACTTGTGATAGGGACCTTTATTATGCACTCCGTCGATTTTATTACTTCCATATCACAAGATCGTATAAAGCTTATTTTCTCCACACTAATAAATCATACATATTTTAGAGAGTTTGCAACAATGACAACTTACTTGAACGACCTTACTCAATCCATAGGTAGGTATGGTGGACTCTCATGACAAAACTGGGTTTAAGGATGTATGGAAGCACAAGTAGTATCTCTACTTGGTGCAAGGAGTTTTGGCTAGCATGAGGGGGAAAGGCAAGCTCAACATGTTGAATGATCCATGACAATATACTTTATTTTGGATATAAGAAAACATAACCCATTATGTTGTCTTCCTTGTCCAACATCAACTCTTTAGCATGTCATATTTTAATGAGTGCTCACAATCATAAAAGATGTCCAAGATAGTATATTTGTATGTGAAAACCTCCCTTTCTTTATTACTTCCTATTAATAGTAATGATGACCAAAACTAGGTTTGTCAACTCTCAACAACTTTTATTCATCATAATCTTTATGTGTGAAGTCATTACCTTCCATAAGATCAGTATGATCTCTTTGGTACTTTTTATATGTTCTTTTATTCTCTCATGATCATAGCGAGGAAATCAAGCCCTTGACTCCACACTAATCTTTATTATATAGCTCACGGACTCGATTACAAAGATAAAGATCAAAAAGCAAAAGCTCACAACTAGATCATGCTAACTTTATTCTACTAGATCAAGATATTACCAAAAAGATCGAACTAAGAAAAAATGGTAAGGATAGGAGTGTGATGGTGATACGATACTGGGGCACCTCCCCCAAGCTTGGAAGTTGCCAAGGGGAGTGCCCATACCCATATGATTATGTCTCCTTCTTCGGAGGTGGTGATGTGATCTTGTTAGCGATGATACCCCTCAGGATACGAGTCTCCTCCTCGAGCTTGTTAACTTGTTGTTTAAGGTCCATAATTTCTTTGCGTAGCTTTCCCGTAACGGCTAAAGCTCCTTTCACCCAAGGATGCTGCATAGCTGCGGGGGAACAAGTAACACTCTTTTTCATATTTTCATAAGAAAGAAACCTGACATTGGTGGCGATGACTGAGTTTGAAATAGTTGAGCTCTGTATTTCCCCCATTGTGAATCCAGCTGGAAACCGAGAAGTAACTTCTTCATCTTCCTCCATGGCATCTATCCTCTTCAAATCAGCCTCCATCTCTTCCTCCATTGATGGACCAAAGTGGCCAGCACCACTGGTTGCTCCCGGGCCAGGTGTTGGATGAGACACCCGACTCTCTCCAACTGACTCCTGAGAAGACATCTTGCTGTTATCTGCGATAGAAATAGCTCGAAACAAAACCAGAGGATTTTTGCGTGATACGATGGTCAAAACATTCGGGAGCATATATAGTGAATTTTTACCAACTGATAGAAGTAGCATGCAAGAAATCGGAGTCCGGGAGGTGCACGAGGTGCCCACGAGGCAGGGGCGTGCCCAGGGGGTAGGGCGCGCCCTCCACCCTCATGGATGCCTCGTGTCCTTTCCGGACTACCACTTATTTTTCTATTTTTCTAAATATTCCAAAATGGAGAAAAATTGCCATTACAACTGTTTTGGAGTCGGTTTACTTACCGTACCACATACCTCTTCCTTTCTGGGGTCTAAATCATTCTGGAAAGTGTCCCTTATGTATTCCTCTGGGGTTACGGTTTCAATAACATTGGTTTCAACATTTATAGGATTACCTGAGATATAATGTTTGATTCTTTGATCGTTCACCACCTTCGGATTTGTGCCTTCGAAGTTGTTCATTTTTATGGCACCGGAGCGATAGACCTCCTTGATAACGTAAGGACCTTCCCATTTAGAGAGAAGTTTTCCTGCAAAAAATCTTAAACGATAGTTGTATAGCAACACATAATCACCTACGTTAAACTCACGCTTTTGTATCCTTTTGTCATGCCATCTTTTAACCTTTTCTTTAAACAGCTTGGCATTCTCATAAGCTTGGGTTCTCCATTCATCAAGCGAGCTAATGTCAAATAACCTCTTCTCACCGGAAAGTTTGAAATTATAATTGAGCTCTTTAATAGCCCAATATGATTTATGTTCTAGCTCAAGAGGTAAGTGACATGCTTTTCCATAAACCATTTTATATGGAGATATACTCATAGGATTTTTGTATGCAGTTCTATAGGCCCATAATGCATCATCAAATTTCTTGGACCAATTCTTTCTAGACCTATTAATAGTCTTTTGCAAAATTAATTTCAGCTCTATGTTACTTAGTTCTACTTGACCACTAGACTGTGGGTGGTAAGGGGATGCAATTCTATGGTTAACATCATACTTAGCAAGCATTTTACGGAAAACACCATGAATAAAGTGTGAACCACCATCAGTCATTAAGTATCTAGGGACTCCAAACCTCTGAAAAATAACTTCTTTAAGCATCTTAATAGAGGTGTTGTGATCAGCACTACTAGTTGGAATAGCTTCTACCCACTTAGTAACATAATCAACAGCAACTAAAATCTGTGTATACCCATTAGAGGAAGGAAACTGTCCCATATAATCAAAGCCCCGGACATCAAATGGTTCAATAACAAGTGAATAATTCATAGGCATTTCTTGACGTCTACTAATATTACCAATTCTTTGACATTCATCGCAAGATAAGACAAACTTATGAGCATCCTTGAAGAGAGTAGGCCAATAAAAACTAGATTGCAATACCTTATGTGCAGTTCTATCTCCAGCATGGTGTCCTCCATAAGCTTCGGAGTGGCACTTGTGTAGGATATGTTCCTGTTCATGCTCAGGTACACAACGTCTAATAATACCATCTAATCCTTCTTTATAAAGGTGTGGGTCATCCCAGAAGTAATGTCTCAAATCATAGAAGAACTTTTTCTTTTGCTGGTATGTGAAACTAGGTGGTATAAACTTAGCAACAATGTAATTAGCATAATCCGCATACCATGGAGTAGTACGAGAAGTATTTATGATAGCTAATTGTTTTTTTTGACACCTGAAACAGTAGGAGAGGCTCCTACTGTATGTATTAAATTAAAGTATCAAAGTAGTTGTTACAGAGTCATAACCTTACATCCATGGCCATTGTATGAAATTTTAAGTACGAGTAGGGGAGACTAAGGCAAATACTACACTATGGTACAATGAGGGATTGAGCAAAAGAGGAAATAAATGCTCTGTGCTTCTCCTTGGCTCTATGAATGAGTAGAGAGAAATCCATCTTGAATCTCCTTGCCTAGGAGTCTATAGTGGGATCTACCCTTCAGAAGTGTTTGTTATTTCTTTCTTTCCATAGACTCCAGGAGGCGTACAAGAAAATTTCCATGAACATTGGATTAGTCCTTATTGTTTTTGCCTCCTTTATCCAGTTTAGGCGATTACCATTGGTTGTCCAGTGGATGTTCAAGATATCCCAGCAGTTCGCACTGAAATGACAAGTGAAGATCATGTGCTCAATTGTTTCTTCCTCCGTGCTACCACACAGAATGCAACCATAATTGTCACCAATGTTGTAATGTCTTCTTTTAAGCATGTTTCTCGTGTTTAGACGATCTGAGAGTAGAAGCCAACCAAAAACTTTAATTTTCATTGTGGCCGCAGATTTCCAAAGCCATTTGTAACTATCATGTGTAGTGGCCTCCCGAAAAAAGAATTTGTAGTATCTTTTGGCAGTGTATATCTCCGAGCCCCACTCATATACCCACGAGTCCATGTCATCCGCCTCCTCAAAGTTGATGTGTGTCATAATCTCCTAGATATCGCGTAGCTCATTGTGAGCTTGAATGGAGAGGGGAAGGTGAAAGGTTTCATTGAGGTTGGAGCATTCAAGGAAATCCCGGACCGAAATATCCTCAAATTTAGTATATGAAAAGGCACGGGGATGTGAATCCGCAAGGACATCATCCAACCATAGATCTTTCCACATAAGCGCAGTGTCTCCTCATCGAACGATCACACGCGAGATGCCTCTGTAGATAGGAGTAAGCTTGAGCACGTTTTTCCATCAGAACGACCCGCATGGGTCCGAAGCATGTGGGATCTTGTTGGTGTAATATGTGGACCAGATCAAATCGACCCATGGCAGATCCCAACAGTTTTATAATTTGTGTAGGTATTTCATGAGCAAAGCATCACTTTGAGTTTGTAAGTCCAGCACTACGAGACCACCACACTCTTTGGGTTTGCAAACCATTTGCCATGAGGCTAAAGAATTGCACTTGTCTCCATCCTCAGTCTTCTTAGTCCAAAGACATTGCCTTCTGATTTTGTCTAGTAGATCAATAATCTTTTGTGGCAGTTTGAGGGTGCAGAGCGCAAAGATGATAAGGGATGTGATGACCGAGTTTAGTAGTGAGAGTTTCCCTCCATAGGAGATCATCAACAGTGTTGAGGAAAGTCTTCTTGTACTCCACAGACCAGAGGCATGAGATCCTGCACAGAAGGCTTTGTAGTGCCCATAGGCAACCCGAGGTAAGTAAAGGGTCACTTCCCCAACACGCAACCGCATATTTGAGCAATATGTTGGGCAGTTGCACCGTCGCAGTTCATGGGCACGAGTGTTGATTTGTGGAAGTTGATCTTTAGCCCAATAGAAGTTGCATAGTCGGTGAGAATTTTTTTGACAAGGGTAGCTTAGTCTGGACACGCCGGTACCAGAATGATAGTGTCATCAGCGTATTGGATCACCGGGTAGTCGGATTGGTTGGGACGGTAAAATGGCAGGTGAAGTTCATTTCGTCGGAAGGAGTCATTAAGTGCAGCTTGCAATAAGTCTGCCACCAAGACAAAGATTAAGGGGGAGAGCGGATCACCTTGTTGTACTCCACAGATGTAATTAAATTGTCTGCCCAGAACGCCATTAAGTAGTACTGATGATTTGGCGGAGGAAAAAATGCTTCTGATCCATCCCAACCATTTATCATTGAAACCCATGTGTTTCATGATTTCCAACATAGCATCATGATCAATGGTATCGAACGCTTTTGTAAAATCCAATTTAAGAATAACTATTGGATTTTTAGACGCTTGACATTGATATATGTACTCAGACACCCATGCAAGGCAATCCTGTATAGACCTCTTCTTCAAAAAACCATATTGGTTACGGTGTATGATTTTGAGAATAATTTTTTGAAGCCGATTAGCTAAAAGCTTTGTTGTGACTTTAAGACAGCAATTCAGCAGAGTAATTGGTTGAAGGTCATTAACTCCTTGGGGGGCAGCGACTTTGGGAATGAGTGTAATGAATCCATCATTAATGCTTTCAAGATTTAAGCCCCCATCAAAGAACTGATCACATAGTGCATAAAAATCTTCCTTAATTATATGCCAACAAGATTTGAGGAAAGCACCATTGAACTGATCAGGACCCGGTGCTCTATCGGCAGGCATTTCTTTAATGACTAGATCAATTTCCTGTCTAGTAAAAGGCACTGTTAGGACCTCCAGCCCCTCGACTCGTTTGATGATGGATGGAAGATTGAATTTCATCTCATGTTTTGAAGAGGTCCCAAGTCTTTCTTTGAAAGCGTGATAAATGACAGATTCTTTGCTAGCATGATCGTCAATTACGGTCCCATCCTGTAGAGTTAAAGAGGCAATATTGTTTCTTCTGTAACGTTCGAAAGCCATGGCCTGAAAGAATTTGAAAATCTCATCTCCAAAACGAACCCACCAGATTGTGCATCGTTTCTTCCAGTATTGTTGTTGATATGACAGTAACCGTAGAATGTGGGCCTTGAGAATGTTTCGAAAGTTGGCCTCAGGAGTGGTCAGATGCCTTCTGTTTTCGATCGTGTCCAAATGTGCTAGGGCTTTGTTGGAGTTGTCAATAGATATAGAGAGGCGGGAAATGTTCTTACTCCATTGTTTCAAACAGAACCTTAAGTGTTTGAATTTCCTGCACAGGATGGTAGCATTATTGGTTGATCGTACGGGCTTATCCCAAGCAGACTGTACTGTGTCCAAGAAACCAGGATGTTGTATCCAAAAAGATTCAAAACAAAAAAGTTTGCTCCTTGGGATCGAGGTTTCAATAGTGACTACACATGGTATATGATCCGATACTGGCTTACCCAATGGCTTAAGAGTGGTGTTGGGGTAAGAGCATGTCCAATTACAGGAGGTGAAAAAACAATCTAGTTGCTCCAGAAGTGGATCCAGTTGCATATTTCTCCAAGTAAAGGTGCGTCTGATGGCTTCTCGCCCCTCATTGGTTACCCCAAGTGGAAGGTTGAGATGTAGCATAGCGGCAAATTTCCCTTGGCAAAGATACCAAGGATCGAATCCCGTGAGACTCCGAGGGTCGACAAGTAGGTGTCAATGGCGCCAGAAACTTAGCGTTTGATGGTACCTGCACACAGATACAGATAACTTTGCTCCCAACGAGTACAGAGAGGTTGTCAATCCCTCCGGCCTTGTTTACAAAGGATCAAACACAAGAGATAATAATGATAGCTATGACTGCAACTAGGGAATAAAAACAGTAAGTAAATAGAAGGTGTGATCAGCGGTGGTAATATGGACCGGGGCCCCATGATGTTCACTAGTGATGTCTCTCTCCCAAAAGACGATAAAACAGCAAAGCGAGGTAAACAAATTACAGCTGGGAAATTGACAGGATTATGTGCGCAAACCAATGCTAACTATGCTGCAAAGAAAGGTAGAGGCTCAAAAGCATAGGCGGTACGCCAAGGCAAGTAGACCGAAATCCATCTGCATCTACTACTAATCATCCACCTTGAGATATCTATCCAGAACATCTCGCTGGTATTAAGTTACGAATCCCACCCAAAGTGTAAACTCAAAGCAACAGACAACTGCATTAAAAGAACTTTGCGTAAAGTAAACAATCCTTGCACCCGCAAGTACAAGCACCGTTCTTTTCTCCCTTGTGGCAACAGCACATCCCCTAGACTCATGTTTCTGTCACTCAAGCTAGTCATCAGGGGGCATGAACCCACAATCAAGCATAACGCTCCCTCTTGGAGTTACTACCTACTACTTGGCCAAAGCAATAAACAGCAACGGAGAACATGCAAGAATTACTCAAGAACAAAGATATAAAAGAGGTGAATCAAATATATTACTCAAACACAATCTGAACATAGTCTCATAATCCATCATATCCCAGCAAACTCAGCAAAGCAACAGCAGAAAGATTACATATGTGCCTCGATCATGTAGGGCGGCTCACGAGGTCTAAACCATGAAGAGCAAAGAGGGGAGGAGAACATCACATAGCTACTGATCATGGACCCATGGTCCAAGGTGGACTACTCACAACTCATCTAGGAAGCGTCCATGGTGGTGGAGAAGCTCCCGGTGGTGGTTCTCCCCTCCGGCAGGGTGCCGGGAAGAGTTCTCCTGATTCTCCCGATCTTGGAAGCGCTGCGGCGGCGGAACAGAGGCGAGATCGCGAAAAAGGGTTTTGTCCTCGAGGGTTTCGGGACGAGAGGGATATATATGCGAAGGGGGCAGCCAGAGGCAGAGCAGGGGCCCCAGGCGCCCCCCTGGCGCGGCCAGGCGTGGGGCCGCGCCAGGTGGCCGCCTGGGCCTCCCCTGGCTCCCCTCTGGCCCATCTTTGGTTCTTCGCGAAGCTTCCTGTACGCTGATTTTTCCTATATTTTTCCTGGAATTTTTGGAGCACTTTTAATATGGGGGAAACCTGAAATAGAAAAACAGCAGAAAACAGGAACTGGCACTGTGGTGCACTGAGTTAATAGGTCAGTCCAAATATGATCAAAAGTGTATGGAAGTGCATCAATATCATAGCAATATCACACAAAAGACGCATGGAGCAAGCAGAAATTATAGATACGTTTTGGACGTATCAACATCCCCAAGCTTAATTCATGCTCGTCCTCGAGTAGGTAAATGATAACAAGCATAATTTCTGTGGTGACATGCTATCAACCATATAAGAACTTTTTAAGTAAAGCAATCAAGGCATGTAATTCAATTCAAGTCATAACAAGCAAGAGTCTATATTAGCATTGTAACAAGCAACATAAGAACATAAAGGTGCAAGAGCTCTCGCTGTCCGTGACTCGAATGTCTCCAAATGGTGTTTGCGTGCAAGAAAGGGGATAGGGATATACGAGAGATTAAAACATAGTTTTTGTATTGTTGAGAACTTAATCTACTAAAGTTTCACACTTGGTCTTCTTTGGAATCTTATCTTGACTCATCCCCGGACCACTAGCCAGGTACAAGTCAAAATGATCCACTCCCTTTCGATATTTTGAGCACTCATGCAATGGATGAGCGTAAGAAAGAAAGTTGACACTTAGGATGGCAAAGAGAGAAAAATGATGAAGGGGGAAGACAAAATAGGTGTGAAAGCCTCACATCAATGAGGACAATCATAGGCGAGAGAAAGCCAAATGATAGATATGATGTGAGGAGTAGGGATTGCCATGCAACGGATGCACATATGAGCTAAGGTAAGCTCTCCAATGGAACTAGTGGGTGTGCATCCAACTTGCTCGCTCAAGAAGACCTAGAGCTCTTTTGAGGAGGCTCATCATTAGAATATACAAGCCAAGTTCTATAGTGTGAAGGTCCCCACATAGCTATATGCATGAATGATAATCTCTATGGAGTACAAGGTATAAGATGGAGTACGAGTGTGGATCTCTCAAAAGGAATAGTAGTGTGCCCCCTTCTCTCTTTTTATTTCTTTTTCTCTTTTTTCTATATATTTTTTTTATTTTTTTTGTGGCCTCAATGGCTCTTTCTATTTAACTCTCATTTTTCCTCTTTGGGATCTTTGGATTTTGTCCTCTTTGGGATATTTTCCTCACTTTAGGGGCAACACTCTATGTATTAAAAGAAGTATAGAAGATCTTTCACACTTTACAAAAGTACTCAACATAAAGAAAATGAAACTATCATGATGTATGCAAATGCATGCCTCTGCCGATGTAGCAGGATATGCAATGATACTAGCGCGTCATGTAGCAATGATTAGGGCAAGGCCCAACTAGCATGCGGCTCATCGATCAAGCAAAAAAGCATGTATGACGTGAAGATCAAGTCATGAGAAGATGGATGTTGCATGGCAATGTATCTCGGAAAGGCTATGGAAATGCCTTGATAGGTAGGTATGGTGGCTGTTTTGAGGAAGGATATAATGAGGCTTATGATGACAGAGCGTATCGTGCCAAGGATTTGGATGCACCGGCGAAATATGCGCCAACTCTCGAGGTGAGAAAGGACAATGCACGGTACCGAAGAGGCTAGAAAAATATGGCTAGGTGGAAGTGTCAACTTTCGAATACTCACATTAGTCCGAAGAACTCATGCACTTATTATCGGTAACTCTCAATCTAATTTGGAGGTTCACAAAGAGACAAGTACCCCGAGGAGGAGTGTATGGGGGTTTGGTTATCCTTGCGCATCCTCGACTCATGGTACGTGAGTGTACTCTAATATTCGATCCCTCCAAAGATTAGTGATCCATCTAGTAGCTAAAGTTCTCAACTATTTTGTAGGTTTTTGAAAATAAACACGGATTGCCCAAAATACGACATCTATCACTAATAGCTAAAGCTCTTGGCACCAAAAGTTCAGACATTACTCATGGCAATACCTCAAAACTATTGCAAGTTACTACTAAAATTAAATAGTTACCTCAGTTACCTACTTTAAGTTAAGACACACAACTCAGTGCAACAGGCAAACTCTCTTAACAAGATAAACATGAAAACTCAAGAGAGTTCAGCAACCAACTAAACAAAAGCTCTTTAAAAATAAAAGCATGAAAACTAAGAGCTAAACATGACAGCAGCTATGGAAAGACAAAGAACACACACATCAAAGATAAGCATGAAAATCCTATGTTGTGTTCTAGGTTGAAGTGGAGCGTGTTTCTCTCCCACACAAAGAAAGCTGGGTTCTAACTTGCTATGAACAGCAAGCAAAGCTAAAGAAAACTAAAAAAAGAAACTAAGAGCAAGACGCTCCAAGCATAGCACATAACACATGAAGTGATAAAATTATAGTGGAACGAAAGACGAACTGATAATTGTTGATGGAGAAGGGGATGCATGGGGGCATCCCCAAGCTTAGACGCTTGAGTCTTCTTGAATATTTCTTGGGGGTGCACGGGGGCATCCCCAAGCTTGAGCGTTTGACCCTCTTGAATCTTCTTTTATCATCTTCCCTCGCACACTTGAAAACTCCCTTCATACATAACTCATCATAATCTGATTAGCGAGGTTAGTACCCACAATAAAATAATTTTTCCCAACTGGAAATAAAGATAATCTTGAAGAGCTACTGTTTCTCAAGATTGACAAAAGGTTTTTGCAAAGAAAAGGCAAGCTCAAGGTTTGCAAAAGGAAGAAAAGGCAAAACAGGACAGAATCTGTGAAAAACAGACCAGCGGGTAGTAAATAATTTTTTCGGGGCACTTCTGCAACTCAAATCAAAAAACTCAGAACAGACGCTCGAAATCCAATTGTATAGAGCACGCTGTCAAAAAACTTCAGATCGAAAATATGATCTGGTGATTTTATACGAATTTTTCTGTCCAAGGACAGAATCTGTTTTCTGGACAGCACGTCACAACTTTTGAACTTTCTTGCAATCGGAGGCTAAACTTGGCACAAAGCTGAAAAGAAAAGATACAATGATGATGCTACTGTAGTAACAAACATCAAGACACAACAAAAGCAAAATAAAACCTAATTCGTTGTGGGCTGCCTCCCAAAAGCGCTTTCTTTTATGCCTTTAAGCTAGGCATGATGCAAAAAGAGAAGATCAAGTTTTATCAAGAGTAAGAGAATAGCTAGCCCGTGTAACGGACTCAAAAGGCAACTTAATCTTCTTTCTAGGGAAGTGTTCCATCTCTTTCTTGAGAGGGAATTGGAATTTTATATTCCCCTCTTTCATGTCAATGATAGCACCAACGGTGCGAAGAAAAGGACGTCCCAAAATAATTGGACATGAAGGTTCACATTCAATATCCATAATAGTAAAATCAACGGGAACATAATTGTCATTGACAATGATAAGAACATCGTCGATCTTCCCCAAAGGTTTCTTTACGGAAGAATCAACAAGACGAACACCAGAAGAACAAGGATCAAAAGGTTTCAATTCAAACATATCGTACATTCTTTTGGGCATAACGGAGGTACTAGCTCCAACATCACATAAAGCATAGCAAGAGAAGTTATTCAACTTAATTTTAATCATAGGATCCCAACTATCTTCTAGCTTTCTAGGTATGGAGGCTTCTACCCTAAGCTTCTCCTCCCTAGCTTTGATAAGAGCATTAGTGATATGCTCCGTGAAGGCAAGATTAAGTGTGCTAGTGTGGGGATCTCTAGACATCTTGTGAAGAAAACCAATAACTTCGGAAAGGGTGCAATTATCAAAATCAAGGTCACTACTATCAAGTAAAGTGGTAGTGGTGTCCTTTAGGCTCACTTGTTTGGAAGCTTCTATGGTCATAGGAGTTTCTTCTTCTACGGTTGAGGTCATAGCATCACCATTAATAGGTCCAATGGGACTAGGAGTGCATTGGGTGCTAAGAGTTTGGATATCCTCAACAACTTGAATAGTAGCAACAGTGTGGTGGGTAGGAAGGCTCTTAATTCTATCTTCTTCCTCCTTTTCTCTAGCCCATCTCTTTTTAAGTTTAGCCATCATCCTAATGTTTTCATTAATTTGCACTTGAATAGCATTCATAGGAGTGGTCTTCCTCTTCTCAAGAGGAGAAGTTCTAATTTTAAGCAACTCTACCTCATGGGCTAAATTGTCTACCTTCGAAGAGAGATTATCTAGTTTGTCTAGTTTTTCTTCTACACTCTTATTGAAGGCCTTTTGGGTAGTGATGAAGTCTTTAAGCATAATCTATAGTTCAGAAGTGGAGTTCTAGGTGCTAGGATAAGCATTGTTGTTCCCATAGGAATTAGAGGGGAACGGTCTAGGGTTGCTACCAAAATTACTCCTATAAGCATTGTTATTGAAATTGTTTCTAGAGATAAAGTTCACATCTACTTGATCTTGAGCAATCAAAGAATTTAAAGGAACATCATGAGGATCAATAGAAGATTGCTTGGAAAGTAGAGACATGATCAAGTCAACTTTTTCATTTAGGGAGGAAATCTCCTCGACAGAGTTTACCTTCCTACCAGTTGGAGCGCATTCGGTGTGCCATTGGGAATAATTGGTCATCATCTCGTCGAGAAGCTTCATGGCAGCACCAAGTGTAGTTGACATAAAGGTTCCTCCCGCGGCCGAATCTAACAAGTTCCGCGAGGTAAATTCAAGCCTGCATAAAAAGTTTGGATAACCATCCAAGTAGTCAAACCATCAGTAGGGCAGTTCTTGACAAGAGATTTCATGCGTTCCCAAGCTTGGGCAACGTGTTCATTATCCAATTGTTTAAAATTCATTATGTTACTCCTTAGTTGGATAATTTTAGCAGGGGGATAGTACTTCCCAATAAAGGCATCCTTGCACTTGTCCCAAGAATCTATACTATTCCTAGGCAAGGATTGAAACCAGATTTTAGCTCCTCCTCTCAAGGAGAAAGGAAAAAGCTTAAGCTTAACAATATCACCATCTACTTCTTTGTACTTTTGCATATCACAGAGCTCAACAAAATTATTTAAGTGCAAAGCAGCATCATCTCCAGTACCGGAGAATTGATCTTTCATAACTAGGTTCAGCAGAGCAGGTTTAATCTCATAAGAAGGTGCTGAAGTGGCAGGTGTAGCAATAGGCGTGCAGATAAAGTCACTGTTGTTATGACTAGTGAAGTCACACAACTTCGTGTTCTCGGTGGAACCCATAGCAGCAGCAAGCAAGATAACTATTTTTGTGATTTTTGGTAAGGGACACTAAAGAAAAAACTGAAAGGTAAACTAACAAGACTAAAAATAAAAGATAAAAGATAGCGTGCAACTCCCCTATCTTGAAGAGTGGAGTCCCCGGCAACGGCGCCAGAAACTTGCTTGATGGCTTCTCTCCCCTCGTCGGTTACCCCAAGTGGAAGGTTGAGATGTAGCGTAGCGGCAAATTTCCCTTGGCAAAGATACCAAGGATCGAATCCCGTGAGACTCCGAGGGTCGACAAGTAGGTGTCAACGGCGCCAGAAACTTAGCGGTTGACCGGACCTGCACACAGATACATATAACTTTGCTCCCAACGAGTACAGAGAGGTTGTCAATCCCTCCGGCCTTGTTGTTTACAAAGGATCAAACACAAGTGATAATAATGATAGCTATGACTGCAACTAGGAAATAAAAACAGGAAGTAAATAGAAGGTGTGATCAACGGTGGTAATATGGATCGGGGTCCCATGATGTTCACTAGTGATGTATCTCTCCCAAAAGACGATAAAACAGCAAAGCGAGGTAAACAAATTACAGCTGGGCAATTGACAGGATTATGTGCGCAAACCAATGCTAACTATGCTGCAAAGAAAGGTAGAGGCTCAAAAGCATAGGCGGTACGCCAAGGCAAGTAGACCGAAATCCATCTGCATCTACTACTAATCATCCACCTTGAGATATCTATCCAGAACATCTCGCTGGTATTAAGTTGCGAATCCCACCCAAAGTGTAAACTCAAAGCAACAGACAACTGCATTAAAAGAACTTTGCGTAAAGTAAACAATCCTTGCACCCGCAAGTACAAGCACCGTTGTTTTCTCCCTTGTGGCAACAGCATATCCCCTAGACTCATGTTTCTGTCACTCAAGCTAGTCATCAGGGGGCATGAACCCACAATCAAGCATAACGCTCCCTCTTGGAGTTACTACCTACTACTTGGCCAAAGCAATAAACAGCAACGGAGAACATGCAAGAATTACTCAAGAACAAAGATATAAAAGAGGTGAATCAAATATATTACTCAAACACAATCTGAACATAGTCTCATAATCCATCAGATCCCAGCAAACTCAGCAAAGCAACAGCAGAAAGATTACATATGTGCCTCGATCATGTAGGGCAGCTCACGAGGTCTAAACCATGAAGAGCAAAGAGGGGAGGAGAACATCTCATAGCTACTGATCATGGACCCATGGTCCAAGGTGGACTACTCACAACTCATCCGGGAAGCGTCCATGGTGGTGGAGAAGCTCCCGGTGGTGGTTCTCCCCTCCGGCAGGGTGCCGGGAAGAGTTCTCCTGATGCACCCGATCTTGGAAGCGCTGCGACGGCGGAACAGAGGCGAGATCGCGAAAAAGGGTTCTGTCCTCGAGGGTTTCGGGACGAGAGGGATATATATACGAAGGGGAGCAGCCAGAGGCGGAGCAGGGGCCCCAGGCGCCCCCCTGGCGCGGCCAGGGGTGGGGCCGCACCAGGTGGCCGCCTGGGCCTCCCCTGGCTCCCGTCTGGCCCATCTTTGGTTCTTCGCGAAGCTTCCTGTACGCTGATTTTTCCTATATTTTTCCTGGAATTTTTGGAGCACTTTTAATATGGGGGAAACCTGAAATAGAAAAACAGCAGAAAACAGGAACTGGCACTGTGGTGCACTGAGTTTATAGGTTAGTCCAAATATGATCAAAAGTGTATGGAAGTGCATCAATATCATAGCAATATCACACAAAAGAAGCATGGAGCAAGCAGAAATTATAGATACGTTTTGGACGTATCAGCGTCCCTTTATAGGTAATTCAATGAGACATTGTGCTCTTATGAAATAATTGAAAGTGATCATGTCATTAATGCTCCCACCCGGTTTGTTACGATTGTCTGGGCTACGGATGTAGTTGAAGTCGCCGAGAAGAAGACGATCTTCGTTAGCTGGGATATTTAATGAGAAGAGCCAATTGGTGTAATTAACTCGTGATTCTCCTTGACATGGGCCATATATATTCACAAGATTCCAAGATTGAGAGGATTGTGTGGACTGAAATTTAATCACAAGATCTAATTCTTCAGAGGCAATGACCGAACCGGAGAAAACCGAGCTATTCCAAATAGTGGTAATACCACCCGAGGCCCCATTGGAGGGAACAAAAGCAAAGTGATCAAAATGACGTGGACAACATGATTTGATGCAAGCAAGGTCAATCATAGGCTTCTTAGTTTCTTGTAAACATAAAACCAAACAACCACTAGAATTGATAGCATTAGAGAGAGATAATTGTTTATCACCATAGTTTAACCCACGAATGCTCCAACAAAAAACATTCCAATTAACCTAAAGACCCATTGAAGCTAGAAGACCCAAGAATTAAGTCGAGGACAAGGGGCCCGCCTCCTTGGACTCCAAGAGAGCAGCTTCAGTTAGTTCTACAGCCGGAATGGCGCACTTGAGGATGCCCACCTGCTAGATTACCTGAATGGGAGTTGGAGGTGGAATCTCCTGTTCCCGCACATTGTCCAGCTCTGCGATGATAACCAAAGAAGGAGCAGTAGTCGTTTGGCGCGGCTCGACCTTGGACAGCTTCTTCTTAGTGTCAGACATGGCATGCACCCGAAAACCATCATATTTGTTCGATCGAGTACTGCGACGAAGAGTGATCTCACATTCAGGTACCTGAACATTCCCATGATGTGGCAGTATGCTAGCCTCAGACTGTGATCCATCAGGAGGAGGCAGAGCGAGGGGCAGGAGTTGGTCTGAAGCAGATCCAAGTCCTCAGTAGATACAGACCAAGACTGAATCACAGAGATGCAATCCGCATTGTTCCTAGAAGTCTGGTGCCCAGTAGTAAAACCAGTGACTCATTGTTGTGATGAACCTCCACATGAATCTGTAAACTGTCCCTGAAGCCCAAACCTGTACTCCAAGGTCCAAAAGTATCCATGATCGGCTTGATAGCCAGGAGGAGGAAATCATTTATTGGCCTGGCAGGCCTGGAGCAGTGAAAAAGCATTGAGGCCACTTGGTTACCATGGTCTGACATGGACAGATGCAGCCCAGCGTTATTCAAAAAAAGATCCAAGGTGAGAGTGTCTGTCGGCTGCTGCAGAGAAACCATGGAGGCATTGGCAGGGCTCTCAAAGTGATTTCTCCAAAGACTGCTGAGAATATTAATAGGCACAAGGACCAGGCCTTCAGAACTGACAGAAGATTCAGAGCTGCCGCTCCAAGAGATGGTGTCATTCCATGCCATAGTAGGGCTATCAAGAAGATTGTTTTCCAGGACGATCCCATCCGTGACCTATAAACCCTCAGCAGCCAACCAGGCTTGGAAGTTATAAACCACAGGAGGAGGAGGGGCTGGCCAGGCACCCCAATTTGCTTGAAACTGGACTGGCTGATCGACTACAATGTCATCATTAGCCTGGTTTGCCTGGTGCATAGCATGATCTGCAGCTACATTCTGGGCCATCCAATTATGAAGTTGTGCTTGATACAACTGTTCAGCAGTCAGACCCTCACCAAGAAGGGGATGAGGCACTCCATCTTCAGGAGGAGGATCTTCACCAGCAGGAGGAACCTCAGGTAAGTGTGTGTTCCAGTCACTGCTGCGTAACATAGTAACCGCAACAGTCCAACAGTGGCGAGCACCCCCAATCTGTCTCATCACAATACTCTTTGGAACTAAACGAAGATGAATAACCCTGGCCTTGAGCAGAACAAAGCACCTGTCACCCCTTGGATTGTGCCATTCAAGCAGAGTACCAAAGCTATCAACTGACTTATGAACATAATGTTGTGTTTGGTAATTGTATGGGAAGCCAACATACAAGATCCAAAGGCCAAACGTGGTGAGCCTCATATTGGGGGCAGCATCGTGCGGAACAAAAGAGATCACTGTGTGTTCCTCAGCTTGAAGTTCATCTAGATCAAAAGTAGTCCCCACCACAGAGTCCCGAACTAGGGAATCATCAAACCCAAAGATACCAATCCCTAAGGGGTGATCCTCAACTTTAGCAGGGAAATAATGGGACTCATGGAGCAAACCTTGGATTGTATCTCTGAGGGCGGCTTTCTGATGCTGCGGGATGAATCTGTTGGCCTCCGCAATAGCCAAGAAGTCGTGCCGCAGAAGAGGCACCACACTGACCACCATATCAGCTCGCACCTTACGACCGGTCTGGCCGAGCTCCACCGTCATGCCCGGCGGGAGGTAGGGAACGATGTTGACGGGGAAGTTCGCCATTGAAGGTGGAGGTGGAGGAGGGCGGAGCAGAGCATGTGCAGGAGAAGGCGCGCTAGGCGAGGAGGAATGTGTATCGGCAGGGGGCAAGGATGGCTTGGGGAGCCAAATTTCGTTGATGGAGCGGCGCCCCTTGCGACAGGATGAAGCCACATGTCCCAACCAGCCACAAAGATTGCAATGGACGGGCTGGGATTGCCTGGGATGAACGGTGGTACACAAGGTAGGTGCCTATGGTAAATGCCTGTGAGAGGAAAGAATCTGTGCAGACCCAGAATTGACTAGACCAAAATCAATTAGTCTCTCGTTTCCCAAGTTGGCCAAGGCAGAGCTAGAAGTAGATGGTAAGTAGGTAATGATTCCGTCTCTGAAATCAGACATAAAGGATTCTTGCCTTTTAAAGAATGATTGATATGATTTGTCACCCCAGAAATAGGAAGAACCATATTTTGGACCTGCTTGGGCTTCCAAAAATAATGTTTAGCTTTGGGGTCAAGGCAACTGTTTTTCGTGTGGCCCAAAAAGAAACATGCTTCACATGTGAGATAGGTCGGGCATTGGAAAAAGAGATGAGAAGAAGATCCACAAGTAGTACATACTCGTGGGCTCAAGTGCGGCCCAGAGCCCAACACCTTAACGGGTTGCTTGTTAAACCCCTGACTAGCAGGCGGGGCACATTCACAGGCGTCATTAAGACAGACCGAGCAGATTTTGTCCGTGGAAGCAGCAGCCAGTTGGCCAAGCGAATTGCAAACAGAGCATAAATTAATCCTCCCAAAAATCTAATCCGAAGGAGGGACCAAAGTCAGAGACCAGATAGCTGCGATACGTGCATCAGAATAACCAAAATGTTGTTGATCAAGAATATGAAATAGCATAAAGTTTGGTATATTTCTCCAAGCAGACTCCTTGAACCGACAACCTTCAAATATGTATTTAATATCCTTAAACCCCGTATTAATGACTAGTTGGAAGCTTCAAAAGATGATGCCCGAGGTCATGGAAAGAGAATTATGGCCCGCAATTTTAGGAGGACTAGATGTCGGGCCTGATCGTGCCTAGACAAGTTAATTGTTCATCAGGAAAGCTATCATCAATAGGTAGTGGGTCATCCAGAATGTTCTCTAGTCTAGACAAGTTGTCTGCAACGGGGTTCTCAGCTACCTTTCTATCAGTAATATGCAAATCAAATTCTTGCAGCAAGGGAACCCATCTAATAAGTCTAGGTTTAGCATCTTTCTTTTGCATAAGGTATTTGATAGCAGCATGATCAGTGTGAATAGTTACTTTAGAATCAAAAATAGAAGGTCTAAACTTATCACAAGCAAATACGACTGCTAAAATCTCCTTCTCAGTAGTAGCATAATTTCTCTGAGCACTGTCTAGAGTTTTACTAGCATATTGGATGACATTCAATTTCTTATCAACTCTTTTTCCTAGAACAGCACCTACAGCATAATCACTAGCATCGCACATAATCTCAAAGGGTAAATTCCAGTCAGGAGGTTGGACAATAGGTGCAGATATCAATGCTTTCTTAAGTATTTCAAATGCTTCTACACAATCATCATCAAAGACAAAAGGAACATCTTTTTGTAAGAGATTAGTCAGAGGCCTAGAGATTTTGGAGAAGTCCTTAATGAACCTCCTATAAAACCCGGCATGACCAAGGAAACTTCATATACCTTTGATGTCCTTGGGACACGGCATCTTTTCAATAGCATCAACTTTAGCTTTGTCAACTTCAATACCTCTTTCAGAAATTTTATGTCCCAAGACAATGCCTTCATTAACCATAAAGTGGCACTTTTCCCAATTCAAGACAAGTTTAGTTTCTTCACTTCTCTGCAAAACTCGATGAAGGTTGCTCAAGCAATCATCAAAAGAAGTTCCGTAATCGGACAAATCATCCATGAAAACCTCAACAATCTTTTCACAAAAATAAGAGAATATAGCCATCATGCATCTTTGAAAGGTAGCAGGTGCATTACATAAACCAAAAGGCATACGTCTATAGGCAAAGGCACCAAAGGGACAAGTAAAAGTGGTCTTTTCTTGATCCCCTTTTGAGACAGGTATTTGAGAGGAACCAGAATAGCCATCTAGAAAGCAAAAATGAGTATGTTTGGATAACCTTTCTAGCATTTAATCAATAAAAGGCAAAGGGTAATGATCTTTCTTACTGGCTTTATTTAATTTGCGGAAATCAATTACCATCCTATAACCTGTAACAATTCTTTGCGGGATCAATTCATCTTTATCATTAGGAACAACAGTCATACCTCCCTTCTTAGGGACACAATGGACAGGACTTGCCCACTGGCTATCAGCAACTGGATAGATTATACCTGCCTCTAGAAGCTTTAGTATTTCCTTCCTTACCACTTCTTTCATCTTAGGAATAACCGTCGTTGATGGTCGATAACCGGTTTCGCATCCTCTTCCAACTTTATCTTGTGTTGGCATAAAGTGGGACTAATGCCCTTAAGATCATCGAGAGTATATCCAATAGCAGCACGGTGCTTCTTCAGAGTTTTCAATATTTTTTCTTCTTCCTGCTCTGAAAGGTTAGCACTAATAATAACATGATATATCTTCTTTTCATCGAGATAAACATACTTAAGAGTATTAGGTAATGGTTTAAGTTGAAAAACGGGATCACCCTTGGGTGGAGGAGGATCCCCTAAAATTTCAACAGGCGAGTTGTTTTTCAATAAGGGTCCCTGCTTAAAGAATATTTCATCTATTTCCCTTCTCTCATTCATATACATATCATTTTCATGGTCTAGAAGATATTGTTCTAAAGGATCGTTAGGAGGCATAGCAATAGAAGCAAGACCAATAATTTCATCCTTACTAGGCAATTCTTTATCATGGGGTTGTCTACAAAATTGAGCAAAGTTAAAATCATGAGACATATCCCCTAATCCAACAGTAACAATATCTTTTACGCAATCTATCTTAGCATTAACAGTATTCAAGAAGGGTCTACCAAATATAATGGGGAAGAAATTATCTTGTGGGGAACCAAGAACAAGAAAATCAGCAGGGTATTTAACTTTCCCACACAAGACTTCAACATCTCTAACTATCCCCATTGGTGAAATAGTGTCTCCATTGGCAAGCTTAATAGCGACATCAATACCTTCTAGCTCAGCAGGTGCAATATCGTGCATAATTTCTTTATATAAGGAATTGGGTATTACACTCGCACTAGCACCTACATCACATAAACCATGATAGCACTGATCTCCTATTTTAACAGAAATAATAGGCATGCCTACAACAGGTCTATGTTTATTTCTAGTATTGGGTTTGGCGTTTCTAGCGGCTTCTTCTTGGAGGTAAATAACATGTCCATCTAAATTTTCAACCAAGAGATCTTTAACCATAGCAACACAAGGTTCAACTTTAATTTTCTCAGAAGGTGAAGGTGTTCTAGTATTACTCTTACAAACCGCAGTTGAAGCTTTAGGATGATCCTTTATCCTAACATGGAAAGGCGGTTTCTCAATATAAGCAGTAAGAACAATAGGATCAACATTATAAGTGATAGTCTTTTCTTCAACTTTAACAGGTTCAACTACTTTTACTTCAGTGGGAGGATGGTATTTAAACCACTTCTCCTTGGGGAGATCAACATGAGTAGCAAATGATTCACAGAAAGAAGCTACTATCTCAGAGTCAAGTCCATATTTAGTGCTAAATTCACGGAAAACATCGGTATCCATAAAAGATTTAACACAATCAAACTTAGGGGTTATACCTGACTCTTTACCTTCGTCGAGGTCCCAATATTCAGAGTTGCGTTTAATTCTTTCCAATAAATCCCATTTGAATTCAATAGTCTTCATCATAAAAGAACCAGTACAAGATGTATCGAGCATGGAGCGATTATTGAGAGAAAGCCGAGCATAAAAATTTTGAATGATCATTTCTCTTGAGAGCTCATGATTGGGGCATGAATATAACATTGACTTAAGCCTCCCCCAAGATTGAGCGATACTTTCTTCTTCGCGAGGCCAAAAATTATATATATAACTACAATCACGGTGAACCTGATGCATAGGATAGAACTTCTGATGAAATTCCAACTTCAATCGATTGTAGTTCCATGATCCAATATCATCGCATAGCCTAAACCATGTCAATGCATCTCCCTTCAAAGATAAAGGGAAGACCTTCTTCTTGATAACATCCTCGGGCATACCTGCAAGCTTAAGTAATCCACAAACTTCATCCACATAGATTAGGTGCAAATCGGGATGCCGTGTTCCATCTCCTATAAAGGGATTAGCTAGAAATTTCTCTATCATACCCGAAGGAATTTCAAAGCAAACATTTTTAGTAGGTTTAGTAGGTTGAGGAGCAACTCTTTGCTCTACTGGTCAGGGTGAAGATACCCCGAACAAGCCCCTCAAAGGATTATGAGCCATAGTAACAAGTAACGGTAAATTTCAGCACACTATGTAAAATTTTCCTTACCAAATTCCACTTACCAAAGGCACTTCACTCCCCGGCAACGGCGCCAGAAAAGAGTCTTGATGACCCACAAGTGTAGGGGAACCATCGTAGTCCTTTCGATAAGTAAGAGTGTCGAACCCAACAAGGAGCAGAAGGAAATGATAGGTAGTTTTCAGTAAGGTATTTTTTGCAAGCACTGAAATTATCGGTAACAGATAGTTTTGTGATAAAGTAATTGGTAACAAGTGACAAATAGTAAAAGTAAATAAGGTGCAGCAAGATGGCCCAATCCTTTTTGTAGCAAAGGACAAGCTTGGAAAACTCTTATATGAAAGAAAGCGCTCCCGAGGACACATGGGAATTATCGTCAAGCTAGTTTTCATCACGTTCATATGATTCGCTTTCGTTACTTTGATAATTTGGTATGTGGGTGGACCGGTGCTTGGGTGCTGCCCTTACTTGAACAAGCATCCCACTTATGATTAACCTCTATTGCAAGCATCCGCAACTACAAAAGAAGTATTAAGGTAAACCTAACCATAGCATGAAACATATGGATCCAAATCAGCCCCTTACGAAGCAACGCATAAACTAGGGTTTAAGCTTCTGTCACTCTAGAAACCCATCATCTACTTATTACTTTCCAATGCCTTCCTCTTGGTCCAAACAATGGTGAAGTGTCATGTAGTCGATGTTCACATGACACCACTAGAGGAAAGACAATATACATATCATCAAAATATCGAACGAATACCAAATTCACATGACTACTTATAGCAAGACTTCTCCCATGTCCTCAGGAACCAATGTAACTACTCACAAAGAATATTCATGTTCATAATCAGAGGAGTATTAATATGCATAATGGATCTGAACATATGATCTTCCACCAAGTAAACCAACTAGCATCAACTACAAGGAGTAATCAACACTACTAGCAACCTACATGTACCAATCTGAGGTTTTGGTACAAAGATTGGATACAAGAGATGAACTAGGGTTTGAGAGGAGATGGTGCTGGTGAAAATGTTGATGAAGATAACCATCCCCAAGATGGGAGAGTTGTTGGTGATGATGGCGGTGACGATTTCTGATGCGGAGCATCCAAAGGTCATCCCCATGGACCCTCCATCGCCTCACCAAGTGCCCAAAGGACCAATGACTTGAGCCTGTGCTAGAGCTCTTGAGACCGAGGTGACTTCGCTCCTCTCTCGACATCTTTCCGATTCACATGAGACATGGCTTCTACCCTCATCAGAAACTCTGTGCATACTCGGGTATTTGGATGAAGGCCACAGGACAGCTCTGCATAGGGGACAAGACGGCGAGATCGACAAGTGCTTGGAACAAGAAGAAGTACGGCTGAAGATGCTACAGGCACCGGACGTCCGGCCCACACCGGACGACCGGTCACTTCCAGGCACCGGACGACCGGTGCCCACCAGACGACCGGCGACTCCCAGATGACCGGACGTCCGTGACACCGACCATAGAACGTAATTAGCGGAAATCCGAGGATTACCGGATGTCCGGTCCCTCCCGAGCCACCGGACGTCCGGTGACCAGCGGACGTCTGCCCCGACGGCGTCATCCCATGTAATATATACTCGTTGACTTCCATCCTTTCGAGGCAGCTTTTGGATAGCTCATCATAGACCTCAGTGGTTCCTCTCCTACGAGACCGCGGCCTCTTCGGAGAAGATCCACCTCGGATTCGAGACCTCCTTCGTGGAGAAGATCCCAAGGGATAATCCAAGACCTCCTCCGGGAGAAGACTATCCTTGTACCACCGTTGTTGACTATGGATCGTGTGTCTTGATATGTATTGTGGATCTAGCACCTGTGTGACCATATTTGTGTTGATTTGAGTGTTTCCCCTCGTGTTTTCCTCCGTACCTTCCTTGTGTTCTCCGTGTTCATCGTGGGATAACCTCCTTTCGTGAAAGATCTGCCAATTAGGGTTCCACCCTACATCATATTATGGTATCATGAGCATAGGTTGATCACGAAATTGGAGCCCCACACCTTGTTTTCTAGCTTGTTTTTGTTGTGTTCTTCCCAAATTCGAAAATTACCCACAAAAATAGCCCCAAATTTTTTTTGTGATCTGTTGATTTGGCAAGATTTTGTTGAATTTGTTCCATGGATTTGCTGTGCAACGTGTGGATCTAGCTTTTCCCCACCTTTTCACCGATTTTCCTCCGCAAATTCGGCCAAGTTTGACCAATTTGTCCATGGATCCGCGAGCCCTAGCCCAGACCTACCGGACGACCGACGGTTTACCGGACGTCCGGCCCCTCTCGAGACACCGGACGTCCGCTAAACACCGGACGACCGGCACCCCACCTACAGAAACTTTTACCGGATTTCCGGGACTTACCGGACGTCCGGCCCCTTCCAATCGACCGGACGTCTGACGTACCCTGACAACACTGAATTTCTTCAGTTTTGTCCCACCTTCCGCTACCATCTACCCCCTTTCATACCACCACCACTTCCGCAACCACCATCGTTAAACCGCTATGATTTTGACAACTTTGTGTCACTTTGCCTTGGATACTTGAGTTGTGGTTTCACCGTTTCCTTGGATGTTTAGGCTACCTTGGACCGGCAAGACTTCGACAACACCACCACTCAACTTCGGCAAGGAAAGTAACATCGACAACACTTTGTTCATCTTACCTTGCAATTGCATTGTCACCCTATAGACCATCTTTGCGTAGCTTTCCCACTGAGACTAGCCATTTGAGTATTGCCGGGCCACGACACTTGTGCACATTAGTGATAGTCATACATATTGAATACTACACCTTCATATTACCGTGTGCCACAAGAGTGATCCGCATACACAATAGCTACCTTGATCCGAGAAGCATGCATAAGTACCCAAAGAAAGAGCTCACAAGCTTTTAAGCCAAAGAGCCAACCAAAGCTTATAAGCAAAAGGAAAATAGCATCATACGCCTTGCATCAAAAGAGATCATATGAGATAGCAATACATCATCTTGTGCTCAAGCATCGGCACATCATACACTCATAGTATACTTGTGATAGATAGTCATTAAGTTTTGCCTCTTATAGGTCGTGCACAAGTGCGTATCCGCCTATTAAGCATTCGGTTAGAGTCTCTCTAGTGTTGTGCAACACGAGCATTTTCCGTGGATTCCACATTTTCGCTCACCCTTGGTTGCACAACCACATTTATCTATCCGTGCGTGTGTTCCGTGTGCTACTTTGCTAGTGATCTACTTGTTGCATGTGCAAATTGTGAACCATTTTCAACATCTTTGAGTCACTTTGACGATTGCATTGAATTTGTGCCACATCCTAACCAAGCTCCTCTCAAAGCTTCACTTGTGTAGGTGTGAGAATCGACACGAAGTGGTACCAATAGTGCTATTTACGGGTTACATTATTGAGTGATCATTGATCCATTTTCAACTTCGGTTAAGGTACATTTGGTATTGTCTTCCCCTTTCTCCCACTCACATACTTGCTCGTGATGATGGATAGGCCAAGTACATCTTCGAACCCGATCTTCGACGATCCTCAAGAAGCGAACAACTACGTCACCAAACTACATCTCTTCGGTGTCCAACGAGATCTCCATCAAGAAAGTGAAGCTATGCGCGAGTACATTGGTCAAGTCGCCGAGGACGCGCACCAATTTGAAGCAAGAACAAGAGAGCAATTCGACATCATCAACACCAACATGTCTACACAATTTGACGAGCTACGGACTTTGATAGTCAATCGATGTTCTTCTTCCACATCTTCTCAAAGACGAAGCCGCTCAAGTCGACATACCGACTCCACGGAAGGCTCTAGTGCACCTACATCAAACACTCTTCGTCAAGCCGCACGTCAAGCTCGACATGACAACCGGAATCCACTTCATGACAAGAGTTCACAAGAGCTATTTGAAGAGCAAGAGAGTCGACATCGTCAAAACCAAGATACACTTGAGCAAGCACAAGAACGGCAACGACTACGCCAACAACAACAAGAGCGAGCACGTCACTACCAAGAAGAACAAGATGTCGAGGCTCATCGTCAAGCACAACAATGTCGAGAAGCTCAAGCTCTTGAGGCGCAACGAGCATTACGTGATGCAAATCGCAATGTGGTAGCTCGCACTCGACACACTCGTCAAGAAGAGGATTTCCTTCGCGATGAGACGCAAGAGAGGCGCCACCACCCAAGAATGCAAGACGAAGTTCCTCCTCAAGCGCGACAAGAGCAACATGCCCAACAAGAACCACAAGCTCGGGAAGTACACCGTGACAATGGACATCTACTTCGACAAGAGCAACATGAGATTGCCAATCGACCCAATCAAGACCGCCCTCCCAATAGGCAAGGAAACAATGAAGAGCATCGCTACGGCAAGCTCGAGTTCACCATGCCAAAGTTTTCCGGAAGAGTTGATCCCGAAGACTACCTCTCATGGGCATTGAAGGTTCACAAGATCTTTCGCCTTCACAACTTCTATGAAGAAAGGAAGATCGCAATGGCCTCCCTTGAGTTCCAAGACTATGTTCTCATATGGTGGGAGCAAATCATAGAGAGAAGAGAAGCAAAATGCGAACCTCCTATCACCACTTGGGCTCAAATGAAGGAAGTCATGAGAGCACGCTTTGTGCCAACACACTACAACCGTGACTTGTTCAAGAAGCTAAAACTCCTCAAGCAAGGTACCAAGTCCGTTGAAGAGTACTACAAGGAGATGGAGATTGCCATGATAAGAGCCAACATCATGGAAGATGAAGAGCAAACAATGGCGATATTTTTGAATGGACTCAACTATCCTATAAAGAAGATTGTGGACTTTCAACGATACAACAATCTCCTCGAGCTAGTACACCAAGCAACCAAAGCGGAGCGACAAGTTCAAGAGGATTACAAGTACTCCTAGTTCAACTCCAAGAACTTCGGCTCCTACAACCAAGCTTCAACGACTTCGGCTACTCCTCCTTCCTCTACCAAGCCATCTACAAACTTCGGTGACAAGTCAAGCTACAAGAATGCGACTACATCAAGTCGTCCACCTACTACGAACAACTTCAAGCCAAGATCTTCATCATCTACAACTACAACCAAGGACAACTCCAAGACGAGTTCCATCAAATGTTTCAAGTGCCAAGGGCGAGGCCACAAGTCATTTGAGTACAAGACCGTCCGTAACATGATCATCAATGATGACGAATCTTATGACTCAATGAGCGACGATGAGATGGAAGCCCTTGAGCATGTAGCTATGCATCGCCAAGTGAACGAAGAAGAAGACCATCAAGTGTTTTGCGACAATGATTCAAGTCCCAACCTTGTTGTCTCCAAGGTCTTGACACTCCAACACCAACAAGATGACGACCAACGATGTCATATCTTCCATACCAAGGCCGGCATCAATGGACGCTCCGTCAAGGTCATCATCGATGGAGGAAGTTGTCACAACTTGGCAAGCAAGGAGCTATGCGACAAGCTACATTTGGTCAAGACGAAGCATCCTCACCCCTACAAGGTCCAATGGCTCAACGACGCCGGAATTCTTTGAGTCGAGCACACCGTGCAAGCCTCTTTCAAGATAGGCGCCTACGAGGACACTCTTGAATGTGATGTGATCCCCATGTCCGTGTGCCACCTTATTCTTGGACGACCATGGCAATATGATCGTGGAGTCACACACAATGGACGGACCAATCACTATAGCTTCAAGATGAAGGGCAAGGAATTCGTGCTACGACCAATGTCTCCAAGTCAAGTAGCCCCCGACAAACACTTACCTACCAACCATCATGGAGAGAATGGTAAGAGAGTGAGCCACAAAAAGGAGAGTGAGCGCCACAAGCCAAATATGAGCGACTCCACGATGAACGACAAGGAGCAACTAGTGTTATTTGCCACCAAAAGTGAGATGAGAGAAGTGTGTGAGAACCCATCGAGTGTCTTTCACCTTGTGCTTTTATGCAAAGGGGAAGCCAAACCTACTAACACTTCACCACCTCTACCTTTAGTGTTGTCTCAATTGTTGCAGGAATTCTCGGACGTCTTTCCCGATGAGCTACCTCCGGGTCTACCTCCACTTCGCGGAATCGAACACCGCATCGACCTCATACCCGGCGCACCACTTCCAAACAAGGCTCCTTACCGCGTCAACCCCGAGGAAACCAAGGAGATACAACGGCAAGTGCAACAACTCATCGACAAAGGTCATGTACGTGAAAGCTTAAGCCCTTGTGCCGTTCCGGTTATTCTCGTGCCTAAGAAAGATGGAAGTTTTCGCATGTGCTCCGATTGCCGCCCTATAAATGTTATCACCGTTAGATACCGTTATCCCATCCCACGCTTAGACGACATGCTTGATGAACTATGTGGTGCCACCATCTTTTCAAAAATTGATCTTAAAATTGGTTACTACCAAATTCGCATTCAAGAGGGTGATGAGTGGAAAACGGCTTTCAAAACCAAATTTGGTTTATATGAGTGGCTAGTTATGCCAATGGGATTATCGGAAGCACCCGGTTCATTTATGCGTCTTATGCATTTTTGTCTTCGACCCTACATTGGCGTCTTTGTAGTGGTTTACTTTGATGACATCCTCGTTTTTAGCAAGTCGCTAGAGGACCATGTGACACACATCTGTATGGTTTTACAAACCCTTCGGAAAGAGCGCTTATATGCTAATATGGAGAAATGCACTTTTGGCGTTGACAAGGTTGTCTTCCTAGGATTTGTCGTTTCTTCACAAGGTGTTCACGTTGATGAAACTAAAATTGAAGCAATTAAAACTTGGCCTCAACCAACGAATCTCATGCAAGTGCGTAGCTTCCTTGGTCTAGCCGGTTTCTACCGACGTTTTGTGAAGGACTTTAGCACTATTGATATGCCTTTACACGCCTTGAGCAAGAAGAACGGACCCTTCATTTGGGGTCCTTCGCAAGACACCGCGTTCAATGAGCTAAAAAGCCTGCTTACACACGCACCACTTCTAGCCCTACCAAACTTTGATAAACCGTTTGAGATTCATTGTGACGCTAGTGGTACTGGCATAGGTGGCGTGCTCATGCAAGAAAAACGCCCAATCACGTACTTTAGCGAGAAGCTATCCAAAGCGCAACTTAACTACCCCATTTATGACAAAGCGCTTTATGCCTTGGTGAGAGTTTTACGTGTTAGGGAACATTATCTTAGACCTCATGAATTCATTCTTCATATGGACCATGAGACTCTCAAGTATCTCAATAGTCAAACTAAGTTGAACAAGCGTCATGCTAAGTGGAGTGAGTTCATTGAGTCGTTTCCCTATGTCATCAAGTACATCAAAGGCAAAGAAAATGGTGTGGCGGATGCGCTTTCCCGCAAATGCATGCTTGTTACACAACTTGAGTTGAATGTTATTGGCTTTGAGCACATAAAAGATTTATATGAGCATGATCCTTTCTTTGCTACTCCTTATGCTAAGTGTTTGACTCACACTTCTTGGGAATGTTACTACATAAAGGATGGATATATTATGAGAACTAACAAACTTTGCATTCCCGAGTCTTCGCTTCGTTCGCTCCTTTTGCAGGAATCACATGGCGGAGGACTCATGGGACACTTTGGTCGCGACAAGACATTTGCTACGCTCTCCAAGAACTACTTGTGGCCCAAGATGCTCCGTGACGTCTCACGCCTCACCAATCGATGTTCTACATGCCGCAAAGCTAAGTCCAAAGCTCAATCTCATGGTCTTTACATGCCACTTCCTATTCCATACCATCCATGGGAAGACATAAGCATGGACTTTGTACTTGGATTGCCTAGGACTCAAAATGGCAAAGATTCCGTGTTTGTTGTCGTGGATAGATTCTCTAAAATGGCTCATTTCATTCCTTGTAACAAGATCGATGATGCTTCACATGTTGCTAATCTCTTTTGTAGGGAGATCATTCGTCTACATGGAGTGCCCAAGACGATCGTGTTGGACCGGGACATCAAGTTCTTGAGCTACTTTTGGAAGACTCTATGCGCCAAACTGGAAATCAAGCTACTCATCTCATCGGCATACCATCCACAAACCGACGGCCAAACGGAGGTGACGAACCGCACGCTTTCGACGCTTCTTCGCGTGTTGATCAAGAAGAACATCAAGGAATGGGAGCAATGCTTACCCATCGCCGAGTACGCCTACAACCGCGCAAGACATTCGACTACCGGCAAGTCCCCCTTCGAGGTTGTCTACAGCTTCAACCCGTTGTCCCCATTGGACATCCTACCTCTACCTCTACAAGAGCGCACGAACATGGACGCAAGTGCACGAGCGAGCTATCTCAAGAAGGTGCATGAAGATACAAGGGCAATGATCGAGCGACAAATCCATCGTCTCACCACCAACATCAACGTCAACAAGGCACCCATGTTGTTCCAACCGGGAGATCGTGTTTGGCTTCATCTTCGCAACGACTGTTTCCCACACGAGCGCAAGTCCAAGATACTACCTCGCGCCGACGGATCCTTCAAGGTGCTAGCACGCTACAACAAAAATGCCTACAAGATCGACATCCCACGAGACAAGTACTCCGTGAGTGATACTTTCAACATCAAGGACCTATCTCCTTTCCATGGTGATGAAGATTTCGATCCGAGGTCGGATCTTTCCTAAGGGAGGGGAGATGATGCAGAGCATCCAAAGTTCATCCCCATGGACCCTCCGTCGCATCACCAAGTGCCCAAAGGACCAATGACTCGAGCCCGTGCTAGAGCGCTTGAGACCGAGGTGACTTCGCTCCTCTCTCAACATCTTTCCGATTCACATGAGACATGGCTTCTACCCTCATCAGAAACTCTGTGCATACTCAGGTATTTGGATGAAGGCCACAGGATAGCTCTGCACAGCGGACAAGACGGCGAAATCGACAAGTGCTTGGAACAAGAAGAAGTACACCTGAAGATGCTACAGGCACCGGACGTCCGGCCCACACCGGACGACCGGTCACTTCCAGGCACCGGATGACCGGCGCCCACCGGACAACCGGCGACTCCCAGATGACCGGACGACCGGAAGCCACCGGAAGTCCGTGACACCGACCACAGAACGTAATTAGCGGAAATCCGAGGATTACCGGACGTCCGGTCCCTCCCGAGCCACCGGACGTCCGGTGACCAGCGGATGTCCGCCCCGACGGCGTCATCCCATGTAATATATACTCGTTGACTTCCATCCTTTCGAGGAAGCTTTTGGATAGCTCATCATAGACCTCAGTGGTTCCTCTCCTACGAGACCGCGGCCTCTTCGGAGAAGATCCACCTCGGATTCAAGACCTCCTTCGTGGAGAAGATCCCAAGGGATAATCTAAGACCTCCTTCGGGAGAAGACTATCTTTGTACCACCGTTGTTGACTATGGATCGTGTGACTTGATATGTATCGTGGATCTAGCACCTGTGTGACCATATTTGTGTTGATTTGAGTGTTTCCCCTCGTGTTTTCCTCTGTACCTTCCTTGTGTTCTCCGTGTTCATCGTGGGATAACCTCCTTTCATGAAAGATCTGCCGATTAGGGTTCCACCCTACATCAATTTCCCCCTCCGAGAGGGAGGTATCCCCGGCAGAACAGCTCCGTCGAAGCCCTAGATTGGTTCCCCCAATGTTCCGCCTTGAGACAGCGGCGTATGGTCCCAAAAGCCTCCTTATGATTTTTTTTCATGTCAAACCACCTCATATAGGAGAAGATGGGCATCGGGGGGTCTCCGGCTGGCCCACGAGGCAGGGGGGCGCGCCCCCACCCTTGTGGACAGGTGATGCCCCCTGGCAGTTCTCTTTTGCCGGAATGTTTTTATATTTTCTAAAACGGTGTTTCGTGGAGTTTCAGAGTTTTTTGAGTTGTGGAGAATAGGTCTCCAATGTTTGGTCCTTTCCCAGCCCAGAATTCCAGCTGCCGGCATTCTCCCTCTTCATGTAAACCTTGTAAAATAACAGATAAAAGGCATAAGTATTATGACATAACGTGTAATAACAGCCCATAATGCAATAAATATCAACATAAAAGCATGATGCAAAATGGACGTATCATCAAAATACTTGTTGTGTCATGTACACCATGTCACATACTCACATTGGTATAGTCGTAAACAATATTAAACGGGAATGACCGATTCATGTGGCAAAGTACATTTGGTTGTCTTGACGAGATAGCGATACGATTTTGATCTTGGAACATGCCTTCAAAAGATGAACAAGATTCATATGGAGATATGATTGGTGGTTGACCTATGGGTCTCGTTATTACTCCGTTAGTGATGTTACATCAATGGTGTAGTAACTGAGCCGTGGATCTTGAATCACTAGTAATCAATTATGAAAGATATTGATGTTAGTGCGAGAACACTTTGGTTAAACCCTTAATTAGAGTTGCATCAACAATGAACACTGTCTAGGTATTTGCATTATAATTGTGTAATAATTGCTCACATTATCACCTTACCCGTTGATTGAATTTTGATTACTTGTGTATAATTATCTAGTTAAAACTTGACGGACTGGAACCGTAATGTGTGAATTGTCCTCAAGGAAGTGTTGAGAAGGATTATGTCTTATTGCATACTTTCGGTACTCTCCCGCTGATGCTACGGATGATGAGACCCACATTTTTATCCAAGAGCTAGAATTCCATCATAGTTCAATACATGATGCTTACCTCCATGAGACCCGAACTTCAAAAAATTTGGGATAGTTATGTGATATTCTTGGAGCCGAAAAGGTTGTTTTAGAAATAAAAAAGGCCAAAAGGATATGAGATATCCAAAGTAAAGTTTGATTGCAAGTATAAGTGAAGTCATTGATGATGTCTCTTTATAATTCATAAGTTGGGTCTATTCAACTCCATGGTCACCATCACAAAAGTGTTCTCATATACTACTTGCATCCTTGTTACACTAATAATGCTCATGACGAGGTAAACAATATCATCAATCAATACATGAGCTAGTCTTAGAGGCTAGACTGGATCACTTGGTATTTATATTTCCACACATGCATTTGGGTTTTCCTCTGAATCTCATATTCAAGCACCAATACAATTGTAGCACAAAAACATAAGCTTTAATAATGAAGATGGAAATATAATACTAACATCTATTATTTCCTCTAGGGCATATTTCCAAAAAAACATAGATAGATCAGAGAGAAATACAAAGCTATTTAATTATGCAATAACAAACACCAAATAAATTCAATTGAATTCAGTGAACCATTTTATCATAAGGTGAAAAATTCATCATGTCCTAAAAACACACACCACCGATTACTTCAAATTGATCTCGATCAAGAAAGATAACAAGATATTCAGGATCCAAAAGGGAGAGGGAAAGAGAGATCTAGCTACTACTATGGACCCCTAGGTTACAAAGGATCTACTCACACATGGTCATGGAGGCATCAAGGTTGATGAAGATGGCTTCGGCAATGGCTTCCACCTCTGGTAGGGCTCCGGTATATGGCTCCTGATTGGATCTCTCCGGAATAGAGCCTTGCGACGGCAATAAAATTCTTCTGGAGGTACGATCAATGGTTTCAGTATTTATACAGATTTATGGAAGTGCAATTGGACTAAGGCTGTTGTTGTGGGCCCCGCACGGTCAAGGGAGGAGTCGACCCCCTGGTCGTGCCACCTGTCCATGGGGTCACCTCTTGGCTTGTCTCGATCTTTCCTGAAGCTTGTTGTTTTCATGCCGTCCAACAAAATCATGTTAAATCGGCAACGTATTTTGACCTCCGTAGATGTTGTTTTCCTGTGAAACCAAAAACAAGCAGAAAGTAGGAATTGGCACTCGACACTAAATCAATAGGTTAGTTCATAAAAAATAATGTAAACTGCTATAAAAAGTATAGAAAAGTGGTGATATAATAGCATGAAACAATCAAAGATTATAGATACGTTTGAGACGTATCAACATACCAGGTGACGGAGCGAAAATTCATCAGCACCCTCGGTAGGGTGCCTAGCATGGCCAGAAGTATCGAGGCGGATCTCGTAAGGTTCGAGCCTCCGAAGAGTAATTCCCTACGTCATGCTTGTTGTTGTTATTCATGGTGGGCGGATACCTCATGCGAGGGAGTACAATGGAGTAGATGGAGAGACGCATAATTCTACTAAGAGTTGTTCTACGAGAGTGTAGATGCCTCTAAAGGCCCCAAGCTCCCCCTTATATATGCGATGGGAGCTAGGTTTTTGCTACTTGTGATCCACGTCATTAAATTCCCCAAAGAGGAGAGGATGATGCAGCACAACGGCAGTAATTATTTCCCTCAGTTATGAAACCAAGGTATCAACCCAGTAGGAGAACCAAGCAAATTATTTAAGCGGCACCAACACACAAACAACAAATCCTCGCAACCCGACCCATAGAGGAGTTGTCAATCCCTCTTGGGTAAGGTAGTATGATAAATAGATTGATTGATAGATGAAAATAAAAAATTTAAAATAACACAGCAAGGTATTTTTGGGTTTTTGATAATATAGATCTGAAAATAAAAGAAGAAAATAAATGGGAAACAAGAATAGCAATATGGATTTGCGAATATATGATGAGAAATAGACATAGGGGTCGTAGGTTTCACTAGTGGCTTCTCTCGAGAAAATAGCATACGGTGGGTAAACAAATTATTGTTGGGCAATTGATAGAAAAGCGAATAGTTGTGATGATATCCAAGACAGTGATCATGTATATAGGCAACACATCCAAGATTAGTAGACCGACTCCTCCCTGCATCTACTACTATTACTCCACACATCGACCACTATCCAGCATGCATCGAGTGTATTATGTTCCATAAAGAAACGGAGTAATGCCTTAAGAACGATGAAATGATGTAGACAAGATCTATTCATGTAGGAATAGACCCCCATTGTTTTATCTTTAATAGCAACACTACATGCGTGTCACTTATCCTTTTGTCACAGAGATTGAGCACCGCAAGATTGAACCCATTACATAGCACATCTTCCCATTGCAAGATAAATCAATCAAGTTGGCCAAACAAAAATGAAATATCGAAGAAGAAATACAAGGCTATAATAGTCATGTGTGGATATAAATGCTAATAGATCTGATCATAAATTCACAATTCATTGGATCCCAACAAATACACAGCAAAAGAGTTACATCAAATAGATCTCCGAAGAGAACATTGTATTGAAGATTAAAAAGAGAGAAGAAGCCATATTATAGTGCCTACGGACCCGTAGGTCTGTGGTAAATTAACTACTCATGCATCATCGAAGAGGCACCAATGAGGATGATGAACCCCTTTGTGATCGTGTTCCTCTCTGGCGAAGCGCCAAAAAAGGGCTCTAAATTCGATCTCGTGGTTCTGGAACTTGCGGCGGCTGAAACAATTTTTCTCTGACTCTTGTAGGGTTTCTGAAATATTGGAGTATTTATAGAGCTGAGACGTGATGGAGATGACCCCCGTGGACCCCATGAGGCATCAGGGCGCGCCTGGGGCTCCTAGCGCGCCCTGGTGTCTCGTGGGGCCCATGGACCTCCCCTCGTGCAGTTCTTTGGCCCTCTGGATGTCTTCCAGTCCAAAAAGTTTCTCCAAAAAGTTTTTCTGAATTTGGACTCCGTTTCATATTGGTATTCTGTGAAGTAAAAAAACAAGCAAAAAACAACAACTGGCACTAGGCACCATTGTCGGTGTCAAAACCGGCGGATCTCGGGTAGGGGGTCCTGAACTATGCGTCTGAGGATTGATGTTAACAGGAGGCAGGGGACACGATGTTTACCCAGGTTCAGGCCCTCTCGATCGAGGTAAAACCCTACTTCCTACTATATTAATATGGATGAATATGTGTACAAGATTTGATCTACCTCGAGATCGTAAAGGCTAAAACCCTAAGTTTTAGCCTATGAGGATTGAATGATTCTCTATCGGCCTCTACGGACGAAACCCTCCGGTTTATATACACACCGGAGGGGCCTAGGGTTTGTACATATCATCTTGCAAAGGAAGGAAAATCTACACCCGAGCCTAAACTTGCCATTACATGAATTCAGGAATCCTATCTGGATACGAGAGATGATCTTCTATAGTAATCTTCATGGCCCACCAGTCCGGCCTACCAGGAGTTTGTCCGGCCACATGAGGACCCCTCGATCTAGGACTCCCTCAGTAGCCCCTGGACCTGTCTTCGATGACGATGAGTTCGGCTTCTGTATTGTCTTCGGCATTGCAAGGCGGGTTCCTTCTCCCGAATATATCTTCTGCAAATTGATGGATTGTGTTCGGCTCTGCAAGATTAGTACAAGCCTTAGCCTCGAAGGCAAGGCTTTTAAAGATAATGAATAATGTGTCTTTACTGACAACTTTTGGGTGAAGCTTCGCGTCCAACCCACCAACATATCGAACCATTTTATTTGGTCCTAGTTTCGTGTTTCGAGGCATATCCTCATTGACACGTCCCGTCCGAATAGAGATCGTGCCCGCTTATTGTGGGATTTTCATCATTGTGACATGAGCACCCACGCTGTGCATTACGCACGACCGCTTTGGGAACCGGTGAGTTTTATTGCTAAGGTGGGGGGACGCTCTGTATTCGTAGCGTTATAAAAGGACTCCAATCCCTTTCATCAGCCCCACACCTTCCTCAAGCTCAAGCTCTCCAATCTCCCTTGCCCCCGTACTCTCATGTCCTGCACCCACAACTCTTCGTTCCTCAACCACTACCCCCCTTCCTAGCAATGGATGGATCCGGTGCCAGAGGCAAGTGGGAGGCTTCTACGATCACCGAAAAGACCGTGAAGGATCTACGGAGTGCGGGGTATCTCGCCGACGACATCGCACACCGAGTCCCGCCTAGGGGCTAGGTGACTCCCATCCCAAAGGCGGGCGAGAGGGTAGTATTCACCTCTCATTTTGTTAGGGGGCTAGGGTTCCCACTCCACCCGTTCGTTCGGGGTCTTTTGTTTTTCTACGGGATAGATTTCCACGATCTAGCTCCGAACTCAATCCTTCAAATATCCGCATTCATAGTGATGTGTGAAGCTTTTCTCCGCGCCCCCCCACACTTCGCACTACAAAAAAAGACACATTCGTGACATTTTGGGCCAAACGAAACTTTTTTGTCATACTTATGACACTTCTATGATGACAATTGTGACAAAACCCGGTATCATCATAGATGTGGTGGGGTCCTACTTCTATGACAAAAAATCATAAAAGAAAATGGGCTTTTTGTCCTGGGCGGGCCGGAGACGCGGCGGCATGACATTCTTTGGGCCGTCCATGACGGAAAAAAACCGTGGTAGAAGCGAGGGCGAGGAAAATATCGGTGTGTTCCTGGTTACGTTGGGTGGTCGGGGCTGAGCGATGCGCGTTTCTCTCGTACACGCACGCGCGTGGGTGCGAGGCGTTGGGCTCTAACTGATCCTGAGCGATTTCACTGCAGGCTACGCGTTACTGAACCCAAGCGATCGATCGATGGCTGTTAACTAAACCCGATCGAGCGATTCCTTCGCTACTGCTGCTAACTGAAGCCGATTGATGCTGCCTCTGGATGAACAGTGAGCGTTGCTTGGGGGTCGGATGAACAGTTCCTAGTGGGGGTGGCTGAACAGGACCCCGTGGTGTTGAACAGGACCCCGATCGATCGAGCCGGTTGGGGCTGCATGAACAGGACCCCATGGAGGGCTGCATGAACAGGACCACCCCGAGGAGGGCTGCATGAACAATAGATGGTGGAGGGCTGGATGAACAGTAGCCCGTGGAGGGGTGGTTGAACAGGAGCCCGTGGAGAGGGCTGGTTGAACAGTAGCCGATGGAGTAGCGCGCGATGGAGGCTGAACCGTCGCAGGTGGAGGCTGGAGGAGGTCGACGGTGGATGAACAATAGACCGTGGAGGCTGGAGGGGTCGACGGTGGTGATGAACAGTATCCCGTGGAGTCCTGTTTTGCAGTACGCCACACCCCTCCCGATGAATAGGACCCCCATTTCGACCGTAGCGCTCCAACACAAGTCTGTTTCCTCTGTTTTGCTGTACGCCGCACCCCTCCCGATGAACAGGACCCCCGTTTCGACCGTAGCGCTCCAACACAAGTCCGTTTCCTCCGTTTTGCGGTACGCCACACCCCTCCCGAT
>LR738714.1:433462963-433542376 GCA_902687465.1 Secale cereale
AGGACCCCCGTTTCGACCGTAGAAGGTCTGTTTCCTCCGTTTTGCGGTACGCCAGACCCCTCCCGATGAATAGGATCCCGTTTCGAATGTGGCCGGTCGAACACAAGCACGTTTCCTCCGTTCTGCAGTATGCCAGGCCTCATTTCCATCGGTTGTTCCGTCCAAGCCCTCCCGATGAACACGGCGACGCATTCCGTTTCGACCCAGCTGGTTGGCTCCCCATGAACATGATGACGATGATGTTTCTCTGTTCCGACCCAGCCATGTACATGTGCCCTGGCCGTATGTATGCGCAAGTAAGCGTTCGAGACCCTTCCCGTATGTACATACGTGGCCGTATTTTCATTCTTGCACACTGGCTGCTGTACGTACGTGTACATGCTACGTGCGCGCCTCTACTACGACCTGTGAGTGCCTCTACATCGACCAGTATGTACGTACACGTTCGCGACCAGAATGACAACACTACGTACGCTTTGACCAGGTGGGTCCCGACTGTCGGGCACTTCCTTGCGTGCGAAGATGTACCTACTGGGTCACAGCAGTCAGGGGGGCGAATCATTTTTTTTTGCCTGGACGCACTTCCTTGCATGCGAAATTGTAGCTGGTGGGTCCCAGCAACCAGGGGGAAACGTTTTTTTCATGAAATATTGTGGCCCGTCCGGTAGGTCCCCACTGTCAGGTGGAGGAATAATTATTTTGCGCGTAATAAGGAGGCACTTCTTTGCTGCGGCCGTGGACCCAGCTGTCAGCCTCTCCACGTACAGTCCACGTCCAATGGAAGTCCTTCCTTGACCACGTTGACCACGCCGCGCCGAGAGCACCAGGGCGGTGGACGACGGCGAGGCCTAGGAAGGGGACGATGCGGAGCCGGGGAAGACGCGGCAGTGGATGCCCACACGTAGAGGAGTACGAGGGTTCAATGGTTCGCTACGGTGTGAGGCTACCGTTGCCGCAGAATAACAGGGGGTGTGGGTGAGTAGAGGGATGGCCTGGCCAGCGGTGGGAATAGTAGGGGGCGGTGAAGCCTCCGCGGCAGTACAGCCGGCCACGGGAGGCGGGAGCATGTGGCACGACCGGCGCTGCTTTGGGCGGCTGGAGCAACAAGACCAGAGGTTGAAGAAGCACTATGGCCGTTGGATGGACATCGTACGGTCAGTGGAGCTAGAATCGTTCATATTGACTAAGTTGACAAAGCACACCGGCCCCGTCAACTTAGTAGGCCCACAAGTCAGCCTCCCACCAAGGTGGGTCCCAACCAGCAAGGGGAGTATTCATTTTTTGTGCGTAGCAAGGAGGCACTTCCTGTGGGTCCGAGCTGACAGCGGGGGGAACGCTTTTTCCGGCAATACGGTGGCCCGTCCGGTGGGTCCCAGCAGTCAGGGGGGAATGTTTTTTCACGAAATACAATAACCCGTCCGGTGGGTCCCTGCTGTCACGTGGAGGAATCATTATTTTCCGTGTAATAAGGAGGCACTTCCTTGCTGCCGTCGTGGACCCAGCTGTCAGCCTGTCCACGTACAGTCCATGTCCAATGGAAGCCGTTCCTAGACCATGTTGACCACGCCGCGCCGAGAGCACTAGGGCGGTGGACGACGGCGAGGCCTAGGAAGGGGACGACGCGGAGCCGGGGAAGACGTGACAGTGGATGCCCACGCGTAGAGGAGTATGAGGGTTCACTAGTTCGCTGTGGTGTGAGGTTGCCGTCACCGCAGAATAACAGGGGGTGTGGGTGAGTAGAGGGATGGCCTGGCCAGCGGTGGAAATAGTAGGGGCGGTGAGGCCTCTGCGGCAGCACAGCCGGCCACGGGAGGCAGGAGCATGCGGCACGACCGGCGCTGCTTTGGGCGGCTGGAGCAACAAGACCAGAGGTTGAAGAAGCACTATGGCCGTTCGATGGACATCGTACGGTCACTGGAGCTAGAATCATTCATATTGACTAAGTTGACAAAGCACACCATCCCCGTCAACTTCGTAGGCCCACAAATCAGCCTCCCACCAAGGTGGGTCCCAACCAGCAGGGGGAGTATTCATTTTTTTAGCGTAATAAGGAGGTACTTCCGGTGGGTCCGAGCTGACAGCGGGGGGCGTTTTTTTCACGCAATACAGTGGCCCGTCCGGTGGGTCCGAGCAGTCAGGGGGAAATGTTTTTTTTCGCGAAATATGGTGGCCCATCCGGTGGGTCCCTGCTGTCAGGTGGAGGAATCATTATTTTTTGCGTAATAAGGAGGCACTTCCTTGCTGCCGTCGTGGACCCAGCTGTCAGCCTCTCCACGTACAGTCCACGTCCGATGGAAGCCGTTCCTTGACCACGTTGACCATGCCGCGTCGAGAGCACCAGGGCGGTGGACAACGGCGAGGCCTAGGAAGGGGACGACGCGGAGCCGGGGAAGACGCGGCAGTGGAAGCCCGCGCGGAGAGGAGTATGAGGGTTCACTGGTTCGGTTGTAGTGTGAGGCTGCCGGCGCCGCGGAATAACAGGGGGTGTGGGTGAGTAGAGGGATGGCCTGGCCAGCAGTGGGAGTAGTAGGGGGCGGTGAGGCCTGCGCAGTAGCACAGCCGGCCACGGGAGGCAGGAGTAGGCAGCACGACCGGCGCTGCTTTGGGTGGCTGGAGCAAGAAGACCAGAGGTTGAAGAAGCACGACGGCCATTGGATGGACATCGTACGGTCACTGCAGCTAGAATCATTTATATTGACTAAGTTGACAAAGCCCTTAGTACGCGTCAACTTAGTAGGCCCAAAGGTCAGCTTCCGAAACGGTGCGCCAGATGTCAGGGGGGAATCATTTTTTGGGCGGGTGAAGCTAGAATATCCAAGATTGAAGAAGAAGCACGGCATCCGTTGGATGGACATCCAACGGCCACTGCTGCTAGAACCGTGTGTTGACTATAAGTTGACAAAGCCTTGCATACGCGTCAACTCTTTTTTTAGGGGACGCGTCAACTTAGTAAGGCCACAAGTGTGTGGTAGAGAACTTATAGCCCATTTGATATTTGTACGAGTGTGCATCCAATTTTTGAATTCTAATGGAATTTACTACAGCCCATTTACAGTTTGTTAAAAGTACAGCCCATTTCAACCAACCGTTCAAAACAGAATCCAATAAATTTTCCCACATTTTTTGGGATCCGAAATATTTTTATCCCGAATTTCTAGTCAGATTAAATAAAATTTCAATATAAATTTATATTACTTAAAAATCCAACGAAACATTGCGCTCGCAACAATTAATGAAATTAAAATTTTGAATATCCAAAAATAATATTTTTAAAGTAATTACGTGTTTGGTGCATTTTTTATAGTTACTGCCCAGTTTTTATAGTTACATCCCATTTATTATTTCTTAAAGCCCATTTTCTTGTTAAGCCTAATGCATCCCTCCTAGGAAAGATTTGCAGCCCAGCGGGGCGGAGAATAACAACTTGACCTTGCCTGGGTATTCCTCAAAAAAGTATAGCTGAGCTAGCCATTTTCAGCTTGAAAAATAATAATATCTGGGCTGGATATATGGCCTGTGCTAGACGGGCCACAGCCCACCCAGTTAATAGATGCAGCGATGTTTTCGTTGTTGTTCAGTGGAGAAAAAATAATATCTGGGCTAAACATTGCTCAAGAAAAACTCTGCAGTGCTCACACCTCAAAAACACAAATACTGCTCGAGCTGCTTGGTCCCAGCTGTCGGCCGCTTCTTGTGCAATTCTCTCATTTATTGACTACATAGGTTGACAATGGTGTGGGACCATGATGTCAGGAAACCAGGAGGAAGCAAAAAAATTACAGATTTATATACTAATAAGGAGGCACTTGCGTACGTGCGGCTATGGCCCTGGTGGGTCCCCACTGTCATCCTCTCCAAGTAAAGTCATCTACTCATCCTCATGTCCATTAACCATGTTGACAATGCGAGACGGTGGCGCCATAGCGAGCGCAACAACTCGAAGGACGACAGAGAGGGCCTCGCGAGCCCTACGGATGGTCTGATACAACGCCCGCTACTCATTCGGGAAACCAGGAACATAGGTGCTCATGTCCGCGACGGCATTGTCGTTCACTTGTTCACCGGTGCTCGTGGAGGAGACGGAGGTTGCAGCACGGGGCCTCCTACTCTGGTAGCTCTTCCGCCATTAGGGCGTCGAAGTGCGGCCGCACCTGCTCTATGGTGAACACGGCATGAACCGGCTTGGACAGTGGCGCCGGCTCCTCGTCGGAAGCTACGTCCATCATCTGATTGTCGTCGCTCAGCTCGGCGAGGTAGATGGAGAGCCAGCATGTCCGGCTGCTGGACCGACCCGCTGCCAAGCAAGAGTCTGACTGCCCTAGCCCACCCAGGCCGTCTCCCTAGCCCGCGCGCGCTTTCCGCCCGAAACGGTCAGCGCCGCCCGCCCCGCTTCCCGGTGCATGCGATTGCTCCGCCTTCAAACGACACAAGTGTCGTCCGTCCATCCTTCTGCCGCCCACATTAATGATATGCAGTTGCCGAGGCGGCTACTCCGGCGCCACATGTCCGTCCCTCCGCCGCCCACCATTGCTATATAAACTGTTGCGCCGGCCATAGCCGCAGTCATGCGCATTCGTTCTTATTCTCCTGTCCACACCACTACTGCCCACCATGGCTTCCTCGCGCTCCAGCGCTCTTCGGGACGGGCGGACGACGGACCACAAGGAGATGGCAGACATTGCTGCCGACTGGCTGGCTGGCGGGCAACCGGAGGATGACGACGTCCCAATGGAGAACATGGTAGTCGACGATCCGGCTCCAACCCCCTCCTCCGCGCCATCCTCGCCGGTGCATTGCACCATGACCATCGGCGAAGCCTGTGCCCAATATATGGACACGATGAGGTAGAAGCGCGAGGAGCAGTTCCGGTAGGCGCAGGCCGACGCCGCCTACAACCACCATCTCCTCCAGGAGCACCTGCAGGCGGAGGAGCAGATCGCCGCGGAGCAAGCGGAGCAGGAGGCACAGCTCGACTTGTACCGCTCCGCCCACGAGGGCCGCCTCGAGCGCTGGCGGTACCGCATGCGGGTGGCGGAGGCTGCGGCCGCCTACAAAGAGGGTGGTGAAGCGGGCGAGGTGCTGTTTGGTGAGACCGAGGACGAGGCAGAGGACAATGCCGGTTCCGATGAGTCCCCGCTCCGCTGGCGTCGACGAGGCCCTGCTCCGCCGAGGCCTCGCGGCGCCAACAACGAGGCAGAGGACACCGCCGGCTCCGCCAAGGCCCCACCCTGTCGGCAACGAGGGGGAGGATTTCCCCCGCTCCGCCGAGGCACCGCCCGCCGGCAACGAGACAGAGGACATCGCTGGCTCCGCCGAGGCCCCGCCCCACTGCCAACGAGGCCGCGCCACACAAAAAACAAGGAAGACTAGAACACGGTAGGTCGCCGCCGCTCGGGTCCAAGTAAGGCCACCGCTTCCCTAATCGCTATGACAAGCTAGGCGGGTTGACCACTGACGGCTGGTTAACTTCTTGGCGGCGACGTGGAGTCGAAGAGCTATGTTGGAGAAGGACACTGCTTCTACTTAACTGCTAGTGCAGTTGGCTAACTGACACGTGGGCCCAACCGGCATCTGGGCCACATGTCAGTTACGCAACTGCACCTGCAGTTAAGTCACTGAAGCTTCTGTTCGGCTCAGCCGGACACAGATGGGTAGCTTTGATTAATTAATTATACCTCCAACGCACCCCTTTTTAGTTGAAGAATGTACGAAATGTAATGAAATCCGGCATGTTTATATGAAATGCGATCGTGTATGAATGGATTTATTTTTATTAGTTTGAATTCTTGTATCACTGGCATTGGATGAACATGCAAAACAATACGTACTAGCATTATTCCTAGGGTGATCACCTCGTTTGCAGTAGTTTCACTTGTACTCCCTCCGGTCCTTTCTAGTCTGCATACAAGTTTTGTCTGCAGTCAAAGTATCTCTACTTTGACCAATCTTTTAGAAAAAAATATGCACTTTCACAATGTGCAAAGTAAAAAGGAACAGAAGGAGTACAAAGAGTTTGAGCAGCTTTTTAGCGTTCCTGTACATTGCAATCAAACACACAGGCCTGACAATTCATGGAGAACATTCAAAACAATTGATGATTGTGCATCTCAGCGATTCACATGTCAGAGCCAATATTTACTTCACAACTAAAGAATAAATAAAAAATGGATCGACGCTGCTGACAGCAAAGGGAGTCCCATTCGAAAATATCAAACGCATGCCTTCTTGCTAAAATCAATGAGAAAAATTTGACAAGGTTTTCCCATTCCAAAATATCAAATGCCTACGATTGTGGAATGGGCAGGGTTTGCCATCAGTTCGGACATTGACATGGCACCTTGTGCTAAATAAACCAGCTGACCAGTTGTTCTTTTTGTGCAGTTCCACCAAAATCAACCAAATTCGCGCGTAGCTTGTATGATTTCGCCCTTATGTGTTGCAATGCCTTGAAATTATCAGCACCTCCTTTCTAGTGGTGGAAATGCATGATTCGATGTATTCATGAACATTTTGTGCAGTTCCCATTGAAATCAAGCTGAGCACCCCTGTTTGCACAAATACAAAAAAGTGATTAGTATAAAGCAAACTGTACTATGAATTGACAGTTTAAACAGGCACCTACATGGTCCATGTAGAGCACACTTTTAGAAAAATGGAACTCACCGGAAAGAATCCTAGAACAACATTCTACTCGCGCATCACAGCAAGAAAATGGAGATTTGTCAGTCCTTCTGAGCTGAAGTTAGTTTGGTCTTGTGGGGGGTAATGTAACCATCCTTCAACTGCTCCTTCTGATGAGAAGATAGACAGGGCTTCTTCATCCTAGCATAATCGGAACTAGTCACTTCACGTACTCCATATTCTTCTTCAGGCCTTGTTCGTTTAATCCTCCTCCCAAGGGGATTGGAGAGGATTTTGGCTTGTAGGGGATCTAATCCCCCTCAAACTGTGACGCCCGAGACCGACGTCCCAGAAGATCCCAGAAGCTTCCAGAAGATTCCAGATGTTCCGGGTTGTCCGTGTGTTTCAGTTCTGCTTGTGTTATTTATTTTTGCATTGCATCATGTCATCATGCCATCATGTCATATTTTATTTTTTTTGCATCTCAACCTAAATAATTGTGTGGACCTTCGGTCCATTTAAATCGAGGGAAGGTGACTTCTCTTTATAACATATAAAAGCCTCTCACTATTTAGGGAGCTATATTTAAAATATTCCCTTTGTTGGAATTCACCGTAACACACTTGCACAATTTCCCCATGTCTTTTCCGCTTCGAGTTTCACCTTCTAAATCTTGCCAATAATTCTTTTCTCGTTGCTCGAGGTTCCTCCAAAAACCCTCCTTCTATTTTATTTTAATTCCTGACATTTTTGTGAGCCCGAGAAAATTACCTCATGCCTACTTCTCTCCTAACCTCTCTTTCCTCTTCCTTTCAATTCTTTTTTTTGTTGTCTTAAATGCAGAGAGGGAGAGGAGCTGTGCCTCCTTCTGGCCCAAGCCGCGGCCCAGGCCTCCCCTAGGCCCGACCGCTCCTCCAACCTGCAGCCTCCCTCTCCCTTCCTGGCCACCCTGGCCCAACTACTCCCTGTGACCGAACCCTAGTCCTAGCGATCGCACCTCTCCTTCCCTCGACCCCCAGCCGCCGCACCTCTCCAGCCCCTCGATCCCCTTCTCTCTCCCTCGGTCTCCCTCTCTCACAGCGCCCGCTTGTCCCTCGAGGGCCCTCACCCGCTCGCTCGTCCCTTCCCCTTCGATCTCCAGGCAGAGGCCGTTTCCCTCGCTCCCCAACCTCACAGCCCGCGCATCTGTCTCCTCCTCCATCGCAGGCCGAAGCCCGGGCGCTCCTTCCTCCGTCGTCTGGTCTGCCTCGCCCCGAGCAAGAACGAGCTCCCGCAGCGCCCAGGCCCGAGCGGCGCCCGTTCTGCTTCGATCTCCCGCGGCATCTCCTTCGCCTAGCCTGGTTCTCGTCTCCAAGCCCAAGCGCGCACCCTCCAGAGGCCGTGCCCGCCTCGCTCAAGCACCCGAGTCCAGCAGCCAGCAGGCCGGCGCCCGTGCTGCCTCGCCGCGACCTTCTCCAGCGCACGCCTTCCCTCGCGCGGACGCCGCCCTTCCGTCGCTCGTCCAGGGCGCCAGCTCGCCGTGCTGCCTCTGCCTCGTCGGCCCTCCCTCCAGGCTGGCCAGGCTCCGCCCTCCGTCGCCCCGCGAGCGGCCGCCTCGTCCCAGCTCGCCAAGACCGGAGGATGCGGCTCCCTTCTCCAGCTCAGAGCGCCTTGGAGCTCTCCCGCGGCCAGGAGTCTTCCTGCCTCCTTCGTCCCGAGCCCCGCGTCCGGCTACCGGATCCCGCAGCGCCGTGCTGCCCTTTTGTTTAGCTCCTGTAGTTTTTGTTTTGTTGGTGTTGTGTTTTGTTTTTTTTGTTTTGTGTGCTTTGTGCTGTAATTTTTGACAGATGACCCGTGTATGACTACCGGCGACCCGACCAAGTACCTCTTCACGTGATGTTGAACGGCTACGAACTCGGGAACGACTACATGAATGAGTACCCCTACCGATGCGACAAGTACCACTACTTCCACTACCGTCGCAAACGGGAACCCCCAAGTACCACTACGAACGCCGACGCGACAAGTACCCCGACATCGACGACCCGAACGACTACCGTCGCGTGTACCACTACCGTCGCCCCGTGTACCACGACTCGTGTACCATCTACTTCATCTACGACTCGAACCCCTCCGATAACGCACGCTTCAAAGGTATAACGAGACGACCCCGTGAATGACCCGTGGATGTATGCTTGTTGTGTTGTATGTAATGTCTCCCGTGTGTGCTTCGTGCCCGTTCCACCTTTTTGTCATGTTTCTCGGTTGCCTCGTCGCCGACCCGTGGGAACCCGGCAACGGGATCACCCCATCATCTCGTTTGACTCGCTTCGTCACCTTTTGCACCGGACTCTCAATGAGTTACCGGAACCGAGATGTTGCGTTGCATCATTTTCGGATCGTTTCCACGGCACCTTTCCATTCCACCACGGTGACGATGCTTCTTATCTCTCTTGTCAACCTTTTAATAAAAACTTGCATAAACTTGATCTTGTCATCCGCATCATGTTAACAACATTATATGTTTAATTGTGTTTGCTTATAATTATTAAACATGCTCATGGGGATTTTCCGGATATGTTGTTGTTATTTTCCGGCCTCATTTAAATTGCCTAGTTAGTATAGTTTTATTATGCTTCACCTCTTGCCATGTTAAAACATTTAACCTTGTCTTGTAAATAACAAGAGTCAACTAAATAAATAACATGTGGTGTTTCGTCAATATGCAACTCGTTGCATATTGATCTCCACTTAACTTGTAGTGTTGTTTGTGCACTTTGCCATGCCATGCATAATTAAACCGGACATGCATCATGCTTGCTTGTGCATCGTATGCCATGTTGATGCTTGTGTGTTTACCGTGTTGTTTCTTTTCTTTCCGGTTGCTTCTCTTGTTAGCTTCGGTTTCGTTCCGGAGTTGTGAGGATCCGCTCGACTGTGTTGCTCCGTCTTCTTCTTGGATCCGTTCTTCTCCCTTGTGGAATTCCAGGCAAGATGACCGAACCCGGATACCATTACTAGTTTTGCCTCTTGCTAGAAGTCTCGATCTACAGTTTTGCCTCGATGCCCATGTCTTTCTTGTCAGCCTCCTACTTGTAACCAATTGCCATGTTTAACCACCCTACCTATGCAAACCGTTGCTTGGCTAAGTACGCTTCGCTCAGCCCCTCTTATAGCATTGTTAGTTGCAGGTGAAGATTGAAGATGTTTGCTTCATGTTGAAGTTTGGTTGGGTTATATCACACTATATAAATGCTTAAAATGAAATCATCTATATACTGGCAGGGTGGAAGGCTAAGCCTTTTGCTTGGTGTTTTGTTCCACTCATGCCGTTAGGAACCGTATAAACCGGTGTTATGTTCCTTGATTATGCGTTCCTAACACGGTTGGGGTGTATGGGACCCCCTTGATAAACCGCTAAGTGCTAAGTCTTTTCCAGCAAGTCCCAACATTTGGTACTATTTGCCTCATAATAACAACTTAATTAATTAATTAAATTTGCATAGGGGGTCGCTCCCTCGAGGATCCTTTATTTCTACATAGCAGGGGGGCCAATGCCGATGGTGTTGGTCCCAAACGGGGGTCCTGCGGGAACCACCACGGGGAAACTCGAGGTTTGGGTCCTGTAGCATCACCCATCCGGTCGTGTCTTGAGACTTAGATACGCGCGGCTACTATCAGGGTGTCGACACGCCGGGAGGATTTGCTGGATTAGCCTTACCTTAGTTCGGTTTAACTTGAGCACGGGATTCCGAGAATACTCGGGTCTTCCCACCTATGGAGTTGCGACTTCGCGGATCGTGGGCTTGTAATGGGTCAAGTTGGAACACCCCTGTAGGGTTTGAACTTTCGAAAGCCGTGCCCGCGGTTATGTGGCAGATGGGAGCTTGTTAATTCCGGTTGTAGAAAACTTGACACAATGTTACAATACACTACCAGCGTGTGTTCCGTGACTGTCAATTTCCGAATAGGGATTCGGGAGTTGAACACGGTGGGGTTATGTTTGACCGGCTTAGTTAGGATCACTTCGTGATCATCTTTCGACCGAGGCACTTCTCTTCTCGCTCTCTTTTACGTAAGTTAGTGCTAGTTGCTGCTGCAGACTCTTGTTTGTTCCTTCACCTCTCGTTCTTTCTTCAGCCTTATCCTCACCCAAGGCTTAAATAGTCTTGTTACCCGGGAACGGGATTGCTGAGTCCTCTGTGGCTCACAGTTACTTCACCACACCAGATGCAGGTTCAGCCGAGTTCGATGCAGGAGTTGGATCAGTTCTTCACCAGGAGCTCGTTGAAGAGTTTGACCGTTTGCTTGTGACGTTCCGATGTTCAGTAGTGGTTTCTACTAGGATTCGATCCTGACCTGTGGCTTTATGTTGTTGTTTTGGTATCTTTCTTTTGGATCTTCACCCGTAGTCGGGTTGTGATGTTTTGAATGATGTATTGCTTATGTAATGTATTGTGTGAAGTGGCGAGTGTAAGCCAACTATCTTCTTTTGCAATTTAATCCCTCTTTTACATGAGTTGTGCAAAGATACCAAACTTGAGATCATTCTAGGATGGGCTTATACCTTTAAGTCGTGCCTCGACACGTAGGAGGTATAGTCCCATCCTGGGCATTACAAGTTGGTATTCAGAGCCTTCTCCGACCTAGAAGCCCCCACTGATTGATCGAACCGTTGACGGTTGAGTCTAGGCACACACTAAAAACTTTTTGAGTCCTATATTATATCGGAGAGTAGGATTTCTTTGCTTCTCATCCCCTTTCTCCCTGGTGAAGACTCCTGACGATTACTCTTTTCTCTTCTACTTTCAAAAATTGCACCAATTTTTTTTAGGATCCCGCGAGTATTCTGGGATTGTTTCGATGTTCTTGTGACAAGGATATTGTTCTCGATGCCTCCTGTTACCGAGGAGTTGAGCTTCAGGGTATCATTGTAACAAGCATATCGCGACAGTACTAAGTACTTAAGACGGCCGACATCGAAAATCTCTCCTATACGGCCAGTGGCAAGATAACCCCGACATCACCCAGTACTGGGGAGGTAGTTCGAGAGTATTGCCATAGCTTGTTATAGTGGATGCTTTTCGAAGGTCCGAGGTAAACAGTTTCCGAGAAAGACTGGTTATGTGTTGAAGGATGGATACACCTAGATGTAGGTTTAGAGTTGATTGCGCGGTGCTTCCCGTGTATCCCCAATACCTGATTGCATAACTGGAAACTTTCGGAAATCTATAGGTGGGTTCATCTAGTAGTTCTAGGCATTCTTCCAACGGATGCTCGATATGAAGTTTGGGGTTCTACATTGAGTGAAGTGGTTTTATGGACTTGTTCTGATCGGGAGTTGCATCTTAAAGGGTCCTTGGCTATGCTGATCCGGGGATTGCAAAACCCTTTTGTAACACGTTCCATGAGCTTTCAGCACGAAGATGTCGAACGAAGCTTCTATCTTGTATTTGTTCTATCTGATCCTTGTTCCTTTTTATTTATCTTTTGTTCTCCAAGTGGCTTCTCGTCAAGTGATGTACCTGCAGAATTCATTCGTTCAATTCTCTGTTCGGATGATATTGTGAAGATCATGTTGCATATCTCCCCTTTGTTCTTGTTTTGATTCTGGTATTCAAGTTGCTTCGATGTCAAATGTTGATTCCAGACCTTTCCTAATCGGTGTTCTCATATTCCTATGGGAGTGCTAATTCCTCTTGATCATCAAGATGGTCATGTTAAATTCTTTTTCAACCGGTGTCCATTTTGTTCATCCCAAGTTGTCTTTGTTTTTTCCCACCCTCCCACCCTTCTTCTTTCTTGGGGCCAGAAATTTTCAGATGAAGTATCCATTTTATTCATGTGATATTTCTTCATTCTTTTCCATCAATGTTCTTATTCCGGTGCTTTATCGTGAAGATGCTCAAGAGCATCAAGTTCATCATTCTTTTGTTCTCTAATTTTGCCGGTGGATGTAATTCAAGATTTCGGTGTTGATCTTATCCTTTTCCTCATTTCACAATGCTTTCTTATTCCGGTGCTCCAATTAATCATTCTCCTCTTGCTATTCTTATCCGGAGTACTGAAGATTCATATTTTCCATTCTTAATCCGTTCAATTATTTTGAGCATTGTCATCTTATTCAAGCCATTTAATTCAACCGGTGCAATATCTCTTAAGCAATCTTTTCCAACGGTGATTTCTTTGAGTGGGCCCTAACCCACAGGTCTTTTCCCAGGATCTTACCAGACTCTTTTTTTTTCTGGAGTTATACTCAAATTCTTTTCAAAGTGTGACGTAAGAATGATTTCCATCAGTCACATGCCTTCTCCAAGTTTACTTTCAATTTCTTTCCATCGTTGGTTCAACCTTTTTAATTCTTCATTCCGGAGTGCTCAACAATTCTTGATGGCATTTCTCGTCTTCGTTCTCAACATTTGGAGACCGGTGAAGTGTTTCTCTTAAATCTTGGCCCGTTCTCTCAAGATTCTTCATGAATTCTTTCCTTTGTGATCCTCCGAAGGCCATCAGTTCAGAAGATTCTTCGTTCTCAGTTTTCAACTTCGTCCTCCAATTATTCTTCATTGATGTCTCTTCGTTCCTCTCCATATTTTACGGTGGTTCTTTCAAGTTTACTCTTCCTTGTTACCATATCAATTCATTTGTTCTTTTCACAATCCTACCGGTGCCTTGTTGAAGATTTATCCAAACTTGTGCTAGATCTCTCTTTAATTCTTTCCAACGAGAATAAGTAGTTTGCCAAATCCATTGCTTGTCATCAATTTAAATTGGTGAAGGAGATGCATAACATAATTCTTATTCTTATTCCTTCAAGGTGATTTAGTTCTTTTGTCTGGAGCTTGTTCATCATATTATATCCTTGGTTCTAAATTCTTCATCTTGTTTGCCGGAGTTCCATGTTATTTCAATTATATCTTTTCAAGCTCAATCTAATTCATCGTTGGCCTTGAATCTTATTCTCTTCATCTTTCACTTCTCATGCTTTCAATACCGGAGTTTTCATTGTGGTTCATCATGTTTTAATTCATCCTCGAAGTCTTCATCAAGATTCTTGTTGGAGCTTAAGCATTTTCATCATGCCTTCCAAGAGCAATTCTTTCTCCCTTATCTTTTGAGATGGTGTTATGTCATTCTTGGCAATTCCTTCATGTTTTATAATTAACGAGTTATCAAGAATGAGATATTTAAACCCATCATTTTCTTTGTTCAGGAGATCTTTTCAACCCTTCAATTTATTCGTTGGAGTTATCTTGGGTTGTATTTCACCTAAAGCTTTCCCTAAGGATTGTCGCTAATTATGGTGCTTACAAATGACCCAAGTTCTTCGTTATCCTTCCGGTGAAATAAGTTTTCATCTCCTTGTTGATCTCTATCCAATCAATTGTTTCCGTTAGTGGCTGGTTGTCACCTCTTAGTTTTGAGATGTTTTCCATAAGCCCACATCAAGCTTATTCTTTTCGTGTTGATTCTTTCCATCAACTCCGTTCAACCCTTCTTTGTAAGGATGCTCTTTCAAATTCATTTTGAGAGAAGTTGTCTTTTCTTCTCCGTTCTTTTCTTCCAACGGCCTACCTGCTATTCTTTCATTCCGGAGGCTTTCTGATGTTTCTCTCTCCAAACCATCATCTCGTTTTTATCGAGATCATGTTCTTTCCTTGTTTATCATTTAACCGGAGTGTTGTATTCTTCATTCAAGTTCCGTCATCTTATCAAGTTTTGTCTCTCTTTTACCGGAGTGATGTCTGAATCTTTCTTACCCCTTGTGCCATTCTTTCATTGTTCCAGAGGAAGTATGTTGTTGTTTTTCATCAAGTAACATTCCATCTTCTCAAGTTCTTGTCCAATTCCTTCCATTTTCAGACGGAGTGCTGCCCAAATTCTGTCATTCTTATTCCTTGGCTACACCATTGCGGTTTCTAATTCTTTTGTCATCCGTGAGCTCTTGTTTCATGTCTTTCAACTATCAAGGTTCTCATAATGCTCCTTGTACCTCTTTTCTAACGGAGTGTTTTCATCTTCGTTCATCTCCGTTGCTTTCTTTCTTTCAACTTGGTTAACCTCTCAAGGTTCTTTGGTTTTCACTCGTTTGTCGAAGAAGCAACTTTGTTTTACCTCTTCCTTTTTTCGTTTTTACCCGGTGATATCTCTAGGATCTCGGGTCGAGATCCTCTGTTAGTGTGGGAGAGTTGTGACGCCCGAGACCGACGTCCCAGAAGATCCCAGAAGCTTCCAGAAGATTCCAGATGTTCCGGGTTGTCCGTGTGTTTCAGTTCTGCTTGTGTTATTTATTTTTGCATTGCATCATGTCATCATGCCATCATGTCATATTTTATTTTATTTTTGCATCTCAACCTAAATAATTGTGTGGACCTTCGGTCCATTTAAATCGAGGGAAGGTGACTTCTCTTTATAACATATAAAAGCCTCTCACTATTTAGGGAGCTATATTTAAAATATTCCCTTTGTTGGAATTCACCGTAACACACTTGCACAATTTCCCCATGTCTTTTCCGCTTCGAGTTTCACCTTCTAAATCTTGCCAATAATTCTTTTCTCGTTGCTCGAGGTTCCTCCAAAAACCCTCCTTCTATTTTATTTTAATTCCTGACATTTTTGTGAGCCCGAGAAAATTACCTCATGCCTACTTCTCTCCTAACCTCTCTTTCCTCTTCCTTTCAATTCTTTTTTTTTGTTGTCTTAAATGCAGAGAGGGAGAGGAGTTGTGCCTCCTTCTGGCCCAAGCCGCGGCCCAGGCCTCCCCTAGGCCCGACCGCTCCTCCAACCTGCAGCCTCCCTCTCCCTTCCTGGCCACCCTGGCCCAACTACTCCCTGCGACCGAATCCTAGTCCTAGCGATCGCACCTCTCCTTCCCTCGACCCCCAGCCGCCGCACCTCTCCAGCCCCTCGATCCCCTTCTCTCTCCCTCGGTCTCCCTCTCTCACAGTGCCCGCTTGTCCCTCGAGGGCCCTCACCCGCTCGCTCGTCCCTTCCCCTTCGATCTCCAGGCAGAGGCCGTTTCCCTCGCTCCCCAACCTCACAGCCCGCGCATCTGTCTCCTCCTCCATCGCAGGCCGAAGCCCGGGCGCTCCTTCCTCCTCGTCTGGTCTGCCTCGCCCCGAGCAAGAACGAGCTCCCGCAGCGCCCAGGCCCGAGCGGCGCCCGTTCTGCTTCGATCTCCCGCGGCATCTCCTTCGCCTCGCCTGGTTCTCGTCTCCAAGCCCAAGCGCGCACCCTCCAGAGGCCGTGCCCGCCTCGCTCAAGCACCCGAGTCCAGCAGCCAGCAGGCCGGCGCCCGTGCTGCCTCGCCGCGACCTTCTCCAGCGCACGCCTTCCCTCGCGCGGACGCCGCCCTTCCGTCGCTCGTCCAGGGCGCCAGCTCGCCGTGCTGCCTCTGCCTCGTCGGCCCCCCCTCCAGGCTGGCCAGGCTCCGCCCTCCGTCGCCCCGCGAGCGGCCGCCTCGTCCCAGCTCGCCAAGACCGGAGGATGCGGCTCCCTTCTCCAGCTCAGAGCGCCTTGGAGCTCTCCCGCGGCCAGGAGTCTTCCTGCCTCCTTCGTCCCGAGCCCCGCGTCCGGCTACCGGATCCCGCAGCGCCGTGCTGCCCTTTTGTTTAGCTCCTGTAGTTTTTGTTTTGTTGGTGTTGTGTTTTGTTTTTTTTTTGTTTTGTGTGCTTTGTGCTGTAATTTTTGACAGATGACCCGTGTATGACTACCGGCGACCCGACCAAGTACCTCTTCACGTGATGTTGAACGGCTACGAACTCGGGAACGACTACATGAATGAGTACCCCTACCGATGCGACAAGTACCACTACTTCCACTACCGTCGCAAACGGGAACCCCCAAGTACCACTACGAACGCCGACGCGACAAGTACCCCGACATCGACGACCCGAACGACTACCGTCGCGTGTACCACTACCGTCGCCCCGTGTACCACGACTCGTGTACCATCTACTTCATCTACGACTCGAACCCCTCCGATAACGCACGCTTCAAAGGTATAACGAGACGACCCCGTGAATGACCCGTGGATGTATGCTTGTTGTGTTGTATGTAATGTCTCTCGTGTGTGCTTCGTGCCCGTTCCACCTTTTTGTCATGTTTCTCGGTTGCCTCGTCGCCGACCCGTGGGAACCCAGCAACGGGATCACCCCATCATCTCGTTTGACTCGCTTCGTCACCTTTTGCACCGGACTCTCAATGAGTTACCGGAACCGAGATGTTGCGTTGCATCATTTTCGGATCGTTGCCGCGGCACCTTTCCATTCCACCACGGTGACGATGCTTCTTATCTCTCTTGTCAACCTTTTAATAAAAACTTGCATAAACTTGATCTTGTCATCCGCATCATGTTAACAACATTATATGTTTAATTGTGTTTGCTTATAATTATTAAACATGCTCATGGGGATTTTCCGGATATGTTGTTGTTATTTTCCGGCCTCATTTAAATTGCCTAGTTAGTATAGTTTTATTATGCTTCACCTCTTGCCATGTTAAAACATTTAACCTTGTCTTGTAAATAACAAGAGTCAACTAAATAAATAACATGTGGTGTTTCGTCAATATGCAACTCGTTGCATATTGATCTCCACTTAACTTGTAGTGTTGTTTGTGCACTTTGCCATGCCATGCATAATTAAACCGGACATGCATCATGCTTGCTTGTGCATCGTATGCCATGTTGATGCTTGTGTGTTTACCGTGTTGTTTCTTTTCTTTCCGGTTGCTTCTCTTGTTAGCTTCGGTTTCGTTCCGGAGTTGTGAGGATCCGCTCGACTGTGTTGCTCCGTCTTCTTCTTGGATCCGTTCTTCTCCCTTGTGGAATTCCAGGCAAGATGACCGAACCCGGATACCATTACTATTTTTGCCTCTTGCTAGAAGTCTCGATCTACAGTTTTGCCTCGATGCCCATGTCTTTCTTGTCAGCCTCCTACTTGTAACCAATTGCCATGTTTAACCACCCTACCTATGCAAACCGTTGCTTGGCTAAGTACGCTTCGCTCAGCCCCTCTTATAGCATTGTTAGTTGCAGGTGAAGATTGAAGATGTTTGCTTCATGTTGAAGTTTGGTTGGGTTATATCACACTATATAAATGCTTAAAATGAAATCATCTATATACTGGCAGGGTGGAAGGCTAAGCCTTTTGCTTGGTGCTTTGTTCCACTCATGCCGTTAGGAACCGTATAAACCGGTGTTATGTTCCTTGATTATGCGTTCCTAACACGGTTGGGGTGTATGGGACCCCCTTGATAAACCGCTAAGTGCTAAGTCTTTTCCAGCAAGTCCCAACATTTGGTACTATTTGCCTCATAATAACAACTTAATTAATTAATTAAATTTGCATAGGGGGTCGCTCCCTCGAGGATCCTTTATTTCTACATAGCAGGGGGGGCCAATGCCGATGGTGTTGGTCCCAAACGGGGGTCCTGCGGGAACCACCACGGGGAAACTCGAGGTTTGGGTCCTGTAGCATCACCCATCCGGTCGTGTCCTGAGACTTAGATACGCGCGGCTACTATCAGGGTGTCGACACGCCGGGAGGATTTGCTGGATTAGCCTTACCTTAGTTCGGTTTAACTTGAGCACGGGATTCCGAGAATACTCGGGTCTTCCCACCTATGGAGTTGCGACTTCGCGGATCGTGGGCTTGTAATGGGTCAAGTTGGAACACCCCTGCAGGGTTTGAACTTTCGAAAGCCGTGCCCGCGGTTATGTGGCAGATGGGAGCTTGTTAATTCCGGTTGTAGAAAACTTGACACAATGTTACAATACACTACCAGCGTGTGTTCCGTGACTGTCAATTTCCGAATAGGGATTCGGGAGTTGAACACGGTGGGGTTATGTTTGACCGGCTTAGTTAGGATCACTTCGTGATCATCTTTCGACCGAGGCACTTCTCTTCTCGCTCTCTTTTACGTAAGTTAGTGCTAGTTGCTGCTGCAGACTCTTGTTTGTTCCTTCACCTCTCGTTCTTTCTTCAGCCTTATCCTCACCCAAGGCTTAAATAGTCCTGTTACCCGGGAACGGGATTGCTGAGTCCTCTGTGGCTCACAGTTACTTCACCACACCAGATGCAGGTTCAGCCGAGTTCGATGCAGGATTTGGATCAGTTCTTCACCAGGAGCTCGTTGAAGAGTTTGACCGTTTGCTTGTGACGTTCCGATGTTCAGTAGTGGTTTCTACTAGGATTCGATCCTGACCTGTGGCTTTATGTTGTTGTTTTGGTATCTTTCTTTTGGATCTTCACCCGTAGTCGGGTTGTGATGTTTTGAATGATGTATTGCTTATGTAATGTATTGTGTGAAGTGGCGAGTGTAAGCCAACTATCTTCTTTTGCAATTTAATCCCTCTTTTACATGAGTTGTGCAAAGATACCAAACTTGAGATCATTCTAGGATGGGCTTATACCTTTAAGTCGTGCCTCGACACGTAGGAGGTATAGTCCCATCCTGGGCATTACACAAACCCTACCAATCTCCTTCAAAAACCACCTCAACCGAACAAGGCCTCAGAGGAGGATGATCCTGTTTTGCAAAGACAAGAGGATAATTAAATGCTAGCATCCCTGTTTGCTCGAAAAAAAGGCAAGTAAATATTTAAAACAGCATAGATGAAGCACTTCTCGAGGACAATACCACTTTTTGATGACAGTATCTAAACAGTAGCACAACACTAATAGAGATTACAAAGCTCAATCATATGGATGAAATCAGTGGGCGAGTACCAACCTTTGTCAGGAGACTTATTGTGTATAGCATACAGATGAAGCACTTCTCCGGAACCATCTGTTGCTATCTAATGTGGTGGCCATGCTTACTACATACTCCTCACTTATATTAATGTTTCCAACATCTTCTTGTGCAGTTCCACTAAAATATATGGTATATTCAAAGAAGATCCCTGTTTGCACAAGTTGAGATAATTACGTATTACATTGAGAGTGGCATCAAATCAGTGGCAAAACAATTGCTCGTTCCAGCCATAGCAATAAATTAAGATGCAAAACTATATCATTACTTGTGTCATCACAGTTCCAGTGCTTCTTTACAGCACCAGGAGTTGATTTTTGTTTTTCTTCCGCTTGTTCTTCCCCTTCATAACTTGGTTCAATAATAGACAAGCTTCGCCTTCAATGTGAAAGAAGGCTAGTACTGACCTCTCATGACGCGGAATTCAAACAACTCACAAGAAGAAGATCTAAAACAAATTTGCCAACACGGATAGGAAGTAAGATCTCCTCTTGTGCAGTTCCAATAAGATCAAGCAATCAAGCAACGTTGTCGGTGTGACATTTTGGTTGAACTGCACAAAACACTCTTAAAAAAAAGTGTTTTGTGAAGTGCAACAAAAGGTCACAATGGCAACGAGGTGAAGTAGATAACCCTGTTTACACAGAGGTGCAAAGGAAACAACTAGTGGTCAATAACGGTGGATGACATAGAAGCCAACAAAAAGAAGCATCTACCTTATCTAAATGGGAAAGAAAGCAAGACAGTAGCATTTCTCAAATGGTGGCATTGATTAATATTAACAGAGAGATTATATTAACAATAAAATTCGTTAAACATGTAATTTGCTTTTAACTGTGGCATTGCATCAATTTTCCAGCAGCATTATTAGAGGGTGCTTGTTTACAGGGACATTTTCGTGGAGGGGCTAAAAAACTTCGTGTCAGTCCCATCTAAACCAAACAGGAGGGGCTTTTAGGGACTAAAAGTGGGCATTTGGGACTAAAAAAAGAAGACCCCGAGGGAGAGTCTTTTTGGGACTTTTTCCAACAGTTGCCCCTGCCACGCATGGCACCTTGTCTCTATTAGTTCATTACTAGGGGTAACATGGTCTTTTAGCATGTCATTTAATAACCTCTAGTCCATGTTTAGCCCCTGGAACCAAGCAAGTAGGGACTAGGGAGTTTTTAACCAAACAGGGCCTTAGATTAACAGTAGCTAAAGAGTTGCGTGGGACAATGGACGCACCAGCACCATGTGCATCTACCGATGTACTGGGGTAGTCTGTTGCAACAAAGAACAAACAACCAAGGAACATATTTGTGTTGGTCCCAGTTTTGTTATCTTTAGAGACCTTTCCCTATGTGAGCTCAGCAAATCTAGTCCTGTTCAAACTCTACAGCCTTGTCCCCCAAAACAAAAGATCAGTTTGTTACAGATGTGCGTACTGCGTTTGTCATTATTTTCCCTTTTCGACCAACGTAGGTGTTGGATAGCCAGTCTGTACTAGTACTTTCCCCACTTCCTCTCCTCTGTGAACCACGTCCTAGATTTCCCTTTTTGACCAACGTAGGTGTTGGATAGCCAGTATGTACTAGTACTTTCCCCACTTCCTTTCCTCTATGAACCACGTCCTAGATTTATGCTATACAACTTTCCCCACTACTTTCCCCCATTCATGTCCTCTTTGAACCACGTCTTAGATTCATGCGATACAACTTTCCCCACTACTTTCCCCCTTCCTTTACTTTTTGAACCACGTCCTAGATTCATGCTATACAACTTTTCCCACTACTTTCCCCCATTCCTTTCCTCTTTGAACCACGTCCTAGATTCATGGTATACAACTTTCCCCGCTACTTTCCTGTTTGATCTAACACCTAGATTCGAGTGCAGAAGCGGAAAAAGCCCACATGCAGCTAGAGCAATCCATGTGGAATAAGTAAATTATACCTTAAGGTTCTTGGGGTGTGGTTCGGTGGGCGACCAGAGGCCGTTCGACCCACACTATGTACGGCGGCGAAGAAGAAGGGGTCGGAGGCCCTCCCGCATCGCCTCTGGGTGAAAGTGAATAGCTGCACCGGTAGTGGATTCCCTCCCTCGCTGACGGCGACAGCGTTAAGCCTCCTTCCCTTCCCGATGGGCGGATCCTACCGGCTCTTGGACCAGCAGTGAGGGGAGAGAGAGAGAGGCCAACGAAGTCTTGTTTAGATCTGGAGAGGGTGAGAGAGTGTGAAGAGAGCAACTACAAGCAGACCAGCAGTGAGGGGAGAGAGAGAGGCCAACGAAGTCTTGTTTAGATCTGGAGAGGGTGAGAGAGTGTGAAGAGAACAACTACGAGCGCTGAGGATCCAGCGTGTATATATATACTGGAGAGAGTGTGAAGAGTGCAAACCCTAGAAAACAAGCGCCAAGGCTGCAGCTTATATGTGATCAGGTGATTATACGGTCACTACAAGATTGTATAGCTTCGTATCCATCAATTTTGACCAGTCAGAGAATCCTCCTGGCACGAATTATGCTCAAGTGTAGTTATCGAACCCGAGACCTCAAGTTTGATGAGAGAACATGCTAACCAGCTACACAACCCTCCCATTATGTTCAACGAGAGGAAAATAACCTTTTATACATTCCTGCATTCGTGTGACAAGCATGCCGTATTTTTGTGTGTGGGGGGGAGTCATTGGGATTTAAATCATAATCATGTCATGTGGCTTTGCTGGTATGACTATACACAGTGGTGCAAAAATAATGCAGCCTTAGTCACCTTACCTCTCTCCACGTAGTACGTTGGGTCCCACCAGTCAGACGGTGAAACAAACAAATTAATAAGAAAAATTAAAAGCACCAGCGGTGTATCTTACATCACACATCTCGCTACTGCTCGGGAACACTGACCAATTGATCCCTCTGTTCGCTCGCGTACTATTTTAAGTGAATCCTTATTATAACATGCACACAATTTTGGGCACTTGTATTCGACCTAAGTTAGTGTGTTACCGTATCTCGTACAACTCCCTCCGTCTAGGTGTAATAAGTCACGTTAGAAGGTTGTGATGGCCTGGTTTATTAGGAATGATAGACTACTCATATCAATAAGGAATTCCTTCTTTTACGGGAGCCCATTCGGATAGAACTCCAAAGTTAAGCGTGCTCGGCTTGGAGTAGTTTCAGGATGGGTGACCGACCTGGAAGTTGCTCCTAGGTGCGCACGAGTGAGGACAAAGTGCACAGAAAAGACTAGTATTGATATGTGGGGCCAGTCTAGATCCCGCCAGGAGAAACGACTAATGGCGGGTGTGTCAGGGGTGTTACAAGTTGGTATCAGAGCCGACCCTCGTGGTTACACGGATGTTTGCGGACAGGTGCTCGGTCATGTTATTCATGACGTTTGTGACCCGTTGTGGCACACGACATGGCACATGTATCGGACTGGATGCACAGACGTTTGTGCCAAGAGGGAACGTTTATGTGGCCCGACGAGGACGTCGGTTCCTCTGAGTGGGGGTGTATGTGATGGCCTAGCTTATTAGGGATGATAGACTACTCATATCAATAAGGAATTCCTTCTTTTCTAGGAGCCCATTCGGATAGAACTCCAAAGTTAAGCGTGCTCGCCTTGGAGTAGTTTCAGGATGGGTGACCGACCGGGAAGTTGCTCCTGGGTGCGCACGAGTGAGGACAAAGTGCACAGAAAAGACTAGTATTGACATGTGGGGCCAGTCTAGATCCCGCCAGGAGTAACGACTAATGGCGGGTGTGTCAGGGGCATTACAAAGGTGTAGCGGGAACAAGGTGCAAGCAGATTGGAGGAGAAAGAGAAACTTGAACGGTCATTCCTCCAATCAAAGCCCTGATTTCTGTCTCTAAACGCAACAATTGATCCAAACAACTAAGGGCCTCTTTGATTCATAGGATTTCCAAAACGTAGGAATAGGAAAAATGTGGGATTGGGGTGGCATGTCATCTTGAATTCTACATGATTCTATGAGTGTTTGATCGTGCACAGAAAAAACGTAGGATTCTTTCAAAGAGGTTAGTGTGGATTGAAAATTTCCTATGAAATCTAGTGCAAATGAATCCTATGGAAAAGTTCCTATGGTTTAGAATCCTATGAATCAAACAACCCACATAAGAAAAAATCCTAAGGAATTGAATCCTTCAAAATTCCTTTGAGAATCCTTGGAATCAAAGAAGCCCTAGGGCTGGTCGTAATGGCAAGTATCATATACGGGTATCATGCATATGATACTAGTGTATGATACTACATACGTAGTGCATAGTATCATATGTTAGTATCATAGATGAGTCCATTTATTGCCATGCATGACACAAAGTAGCACAGCATTTAATATGATACGGTATCATGATATGATACTCAACCCTCTCTTTCTTCATTTAATTCTATGCCACATCAACAAATTTGCTTAGTTGGCATGCATGATACTACATATGATACTTCCATTACGACCAGCCTACGAGATGCCATTTTAGCTACCATGCAGGGCCACGTATTAACTCGCATGCAAGCCGACTTTGATTTCTTGACTGATCAACGCGTAGTTGCGCTCCATGCATTGGGTTTCCGGGGGAGATAACAAGGCAGAGTAAGGAGTGTTTGGTTACATTGCTTAGGCTGGTAATAGTTTGTATGTACTCCATTTGTATCTCACTTCCTGTGGCTTCGCACTCTCACGATTTTCCTATTCTATGAACCTGTGTGTGTGTGTGTGCGTGTGCGTGTGTGTGTTTAACAGCATGTGTGTGTTAGAGAGAGCGACATATCGAGCTACTCATACAGAGACATGGTGTGTAGTGTACGATTTTAGCCGCGAGAGTCGGTGCATCCTCTCGTTTCCGGGCGTCTGGCAGGGACAGGCGGACAGCTGCCACGCCCGCTCCTGACCAGCCTGGCCAACCCAAAGCCCCTCCATCGCCCGCGCGTGCTTCCCGCCCGAAACGGTCAGCGCCGCTCCAAAGAATCGGTTCCGCATTCATGCCCGGGCAGAGCGGACGCGACCTCTCACTGGCGCCTGCGTTGAAGGGAGAAGCGGATTCAAGAGTGATGGTTGCTTCGTCCCTCCAACTTACTGTTGGGTCTATGTGATTTGACGGCTCATTGGTCATTATTACTGAGGTGGTAGGACTGTTGGATGTCCCACGCTTTCGGCGAAAGGAGGTACTACTAGATTACAATTTTCTCCATTCTTACGGCGGAGGAGTGCAAGAGCAGTGAAAACACGCATGCTCAGTGATTACATGTCCCACCTCACCCTATCACCATATTTTCTGGACACCGTGTGACACCTAACTCTTTACATAGTACAATCGCAAAAAAAACTCTTTACATAGTACTCCCTCCGTTCCTAAATATAAGTCTTTGTAGATATTCCACTAGGTGGACTACATACGGAACAAAATGAATGAATCTACACTTAAAATGCATCTATATACATTCGTATGTGGTTCATGGTGAAATCTCTACAAAGACTTATATTTAGGAACGGAGGAAGTACTTGTATAGTATGTACTGTAATTTATCAGCGAGATAGTACAATACTATGAAGCTTCTAGCTTCTGTTACATGTATCTTGCGTCCAAGGTTGCTCGTTGCAACATTTCATCAAATACAAAGGAGACTAACATGCATGCTATTGCATCTCAATGATTGACAGATCATAGCAAATATGTACTCCCTCCGTTCCAAAATAAGTGTCTCAACTTTATGCTACATACGAAGCAAAATGAGTGAATCTACACTCTAAAATACGTCTATATACATCAGTGTTTGGAGTATGTACTAGTAGTTCATATTGAAATCTACTAAAGGACATATATATTCCAAACAATATGATAATCTCTCTAACCAAGGTAGTAGGGACGAGGAGTAAACGAAGGGAGTAGTAAAAATTTCTCCTCGTCCTGCGAGCCACCGCGCGCGTGGGCGAGGGAGCGGGCGTAAGGTGTAGTAAGCAAGCTTCACCTCGTCTTGAGAGCCACCACGCCCGTGGGCAGGGGAGACGGCGTACTAAGCAAGCTTCTCCTTGTTCTGCGAGTTGACGGGACACATCAAAAGTACTCCAGTGTATAGAGACTTGCCTCTAAGGTAGGCCCCACATGGTTTGCCTCTTTTTTAACATAATGCGTCAAGTTGCAATTTGTTTGTTCACCCATGGTAGAGCAAGTATAATAGGCTGATGTAAGCGGGCTATAAGGGTCGGCACCTCAGATTTATGATGATGTGGAGGAGAGAGGAGAGGAGAGAGGAGAGGAGAGAGAAGAGGAGTGGGTTGTAAACTTGTAGCCAGCTGCAGCACAAGCTCCAATGCATTTTGTGAGAGAAGAAAGTGGGGTCAAGCATTAACTACATGATGTATAGAGCCAACAACTATTATATGAATGGGCTTTTAGGTTGGCTATAAGTGAGGTGGCACAAAGATAGAGCTAGCAGCCGACTATGTTATTAATCTTGCTCGTAGACGATCCTCCATCCATCTAGTGGACAACCAGTACACTTGTCAAGTTACCACGTGGGCTGCCTTTTCGTACAATAATGAGCTCCACCGTGTACCCGTGTGGGTGTGGTTGGGAAAGAGACGGGAGTACGTGCGTCGTGCGTTCACCTCTTCTCTTCGTGCATGTCCCCCACCTACGTGGGTGTGTGTGAGAGATACAAACCTAGACAAATGGCTTGTGTGCGTTCGTGAGTGTTTTTTGTTTTGGGGGGGAGGTTGATTTCGTGAATGTATTTGTGGGAATATGTGTCGATGACATCTCAAACAAAATTTTGCATGCAATGTGTGTGAAATGGAGGCCTATCCATATCATATATAAAGGGTCGGGCGATCCACGGGAAGAGAGGGAGGGGTCATAGATTGTAATGCCCGGGATGGAGTTATACCTCCTACGTGTCAAGGCACGACTTAAAGGCATAAGTCCATCCTAGAATGATCTCAAGTTTGGTAATCTTTGCACATCTCATGTAAAAGAGGGGATTGTAAACATAAATAGTTGGCTTACACTCGCCACGTCACACAATTACGTAACATGTCTCAATCATCATACATTAAGAATATCACAACCCTCTAAGGGCAAAATCCAAATGTCAAGATACCAAACTTAGATAAAATAAACCACAGGCGGATCGAATCCTAGTAGAAGTCTCCACTACTGATCATCCGGATGTCGAACATAGTACCGACTACGCTCCTCGTCGTACTCCCAATCAAGCTCGGTGCCATCACCTGGATAGCTCACAACTGGACCTGCATCTGGTGTGGTGAAGTAACTGTGAGCGACAGAGGACTTAGCAATCCCGTTCCCGGGTAACAAGACTATTCAAGCCTTGGGAGAGGAAAGGCTGAAGAAAAGAATAAGTGTCTGCAGCAGCAACTAGCAACTAGCTTACGTGAGTGAGAGCGAGAAGAGAAGCCTCGGACGAGAAGTGATCACGAAGTGATCCTAGCTACAAGCTCCACAAACATAACCCCTCCGTGTTCAACTCCCGAATCCCTATTCGGAAATTGACAGTGACTGAACACACGCCGGTAGTGTATTAGCAACATTGTGTCAAGTTATCTACAACCGGATATTAACAAGCTCCCATCTGCCACATAACCGCGGGCACGGCTTTCGAAAGTTCATAACCCTGCAGGGGTGTTCCAACTTGACCCATTACAAGCCCACGATCCGCGGAGTCGCAAATCCAAAGTGGGAAGACTCGAGTATTCTCGGAATCCCGTGCTCAAGATATACCGAACTAAGGTAAGGCTAATCCAGCAAATCCTCCCGGCGTGTCGACACCCTGATAGTAGCCGCGCGTATCTAAGTCTCAGGACACGACCGGATGGGCGAGGCTACGGGTTTATATCAATCCTCGAGTTCCCTCGTGGTGACCCCGTAGGCTCCCCGTTTCGGACCAACACTCATGTGGAGCATTGGCCCGGGGTTGTTGATTAAGAACTCGGGTTAATTACTCCCTATGTAAGTTATTTAGTTATTAGGCAAATAGTACCAATGTTGGGACTTGCTGGAAAAGACTTAGCACTTAGCGGTTTATCGAGGGGGTCCCATACACCCCAACCGTGTTAGGAACGCATAATCAAGGAACATAACACCGGTTTATACGGTTCCTAACGGCATGAGTGGAACAAATCACCAAGCAAAAGGCTTAGCCTTCCACCCTTGCCAATATATAGATGATTTCATTTTTTTTAAGCATTTATATAGTGTGATAAAACCCAACCAAACTTCAACATGAAGCAAGCATCTTCGATCTTCACCTGCAACTAGCAACGCTATAAGAAGGGCTGAGTGAAGCGTACTTAGCCAAGCAACGGTTTGCGTAGGTAGGGTGGTTAAACAAGGCAATGGTTACAAGTAGGAGGCTGACAAGAAGATCATGGGCATCGAGGCAAAACTATAGAGCGGAACTACTAGCAATAGGCAAAGATAGTAATGTTATCGGGGTTCGGTCATCTTGCCTGAAGAGAAGTCGTTCGGATCGTATGAAGGGTCCTCGTGCTCAACCTCGTTGGTAACCTCGTGCTCGTAATCGAACTCGGTCTCTGCTTCCGGCTCTAAACAAAACAATCACACCAAGCACAAATCAACAAGATGCAATGCACACTCGAAAATGATGGATGCATGATGGATGCACTAAGGATGCACACGGAGCACGGAAAATAGCACTCAAGCAAAACACCTCAAAACATGATAACAATATGATATTATGAATCTACACAGAAAATCAATCAAATTTCATGTAAGATTCGCTGAAATCGGAGTTACGGGCTAAAAGTTATGCCCGAAACAAGAAATGAGCGAAAGCTGAAAATTACAGCAACATAGCAACTTCGGAGCACAAAATAATTAAGCTACAGCACTCAAACAACATGGCAAAGACCTAGAACACAAACTAGACATATACTACAGCAACTAAGTCCAAAGGTGCACCCCCAAAGGAGTCACGGTTCAATAGCAATGAGCTCGGACATATTGAACTTGACAATAAAATTCTGGCAGTAGAATTTTATTGAAACTTTGGAGCAAAAGATAAACATGCTACATCCACTTAAATAAACATGTGAGAACATGGATGGAAAGACAACAATATCTACTACAAGGAACAATCAAGATCCACTCCAAAACTATCATGCTTTGTCCTAGAACATCACTCAAACATGGCATCGGAACGTTACAGATTTCAGACTTAGTGAAAATCCACTAAGTCCTAAAACAGCAATTTCATCATGGCATCTAAACGAGCAAGTTTAAGTCACCTCGAAACTAAACATGGCAAGTGGTAAGCACCTCATCAAAGTACACATGATGGTGATTCCGAAACACACAAGCATGCTTCATGGAGATAAACACAACGATAGCAACGAGCTCAACAAGATGGCATTTCATAACAAGTGAAACAACATCATAGCCACATGGCACTTTGCAATGATGATAAACATGGCAAGAATAAATCTATCATGCTACCTAGCACATACAACATGTAGAGCATGGCAAGACGAACACGTGGACATGTCATTTGCATCATTCGGACAAACGAGCTAAAAGATATCACATGGCAAAGATGACATAAAAACATCACATAACAGCAGTTTATATCACGATGCACTCTTGCAACAGCAAAACAAGCACCTAGATGATCTCTAACATGCATGACAACAAAAGATAAAACGTAGTGCACGATCCCACGAACGTCTGGACATGCTATTTGCGCGAATCGGACAAACACACTAAAAGATACAGCAGATTGAACATTGCATCAGACACACAACAATCTCAGGACTTATCAGTTTTGACTAGGGAAAAAACACAAGAGCGCAACATAGTTAACCAGCGCACGGGGCGAGAGATAGGCAGGCCTCACCGAAGTGGGGCTGGCCCAGGCGGCGGGGTGGACGGATCGGGCCTAGGGTTCGGCCCACTAGGTCAGATCTGGCCCAGGAGGGGGTCGTCGCTCGGCCCAGCACGGGAGGAGATCGGGATCGGGAGCCTCCCGCTCCGATCCGATCGCAACGGCGGCGGCGCCCGACAGGGGGCCGGCGGGAGATAGCCGGAGGGGTGGCCGGGCGCGGTGGCGGCGGTGGTGCCGGCCGGCGGCGGGGACGAGGCGGGGCCGGCGGCGGAGGGCGCCCTGGCCGGAGGTGGCAGGGGGCGGCGGCGGCGCGGTGGCGGATGCGGGGCCGGGCGCGGCAAGGCCGGCGACGGGCGGCTGGCCGGCCGGAGGTGGTGCGGTGCGCCCGGCGGCGGCGAAGGCGATGCTTCGGGCGGCGAAGGCGCGCGGGCTCGCGCGGGCCGGCCTCGGGCCCCGCGGGCCGCGGCGGCGCGGTGGAACCGGCTGCCCGGGGCGGACACGTGGCAGCCTGCGGTTGGTCGGGCGACGGCGGGCGGACGCGTCCGGTCCGTCCGGACGTGTCCGGCGGCGGTGGAGGAGGTGGGACTAGGGTTTCGTCCGAAAAATGGACGTGGGGGACGTTTTTATAGGCCCAAGGAGCTAGGAGACTCCAAATGGAGTGCGGTTTTCGGCCACCGGATCAGATTTTGATGGCCTAGATGATAGGAGTGGCTAGGAGTGGTTGGTGGGCTGTTGGAGGGGTGTTTTGGGCCTCAAAGTGGAGGCACTTTGAGCCCACACGGATAACTGTTGGGATAGCAAACGGAGTCCAAACGTGACGAGATTTGACAGGCGGGTTGCACACAACAAAACAACAACACACACAACAACCTCGCGGCACACCGGTAACGTTACACGCCCAAACACCAAAGTAAGCCTACGGGACGTCACGGACACGTGAGGGAGCTCCGGAACGCGAAACGGACAACGGAAAGGAACGCGTGGAACCGGATGCAACCGACAACACAAATGCAATGCAGTGCACATGTCTACATGATATGAATGAACCACACACGCACACAACAACACGACGAAAACCCGAAAGACAAAGAACCCGGAATGGAAATAGATGAAGCCGGAGATATATTATATACCCAAAAGGGAAAGTATTACATCCGGGGCATTACAAATTCTCCTCTACTACAAAAAGATCTCGTCCCGAGATCTAGGACTGGAAAAAGGAAGGGTACTCGGAACGAAGATGATCTTCTCGTTCCCACGTAGCCTCTCGGTCGGTGTGATGTGACCACTTGACTTTCAGGAATTTGATGGACTTGTTGCGGGTCTTGCGTTCGGTTTCTTCGAGAATTGCAACTGGATGCTCCCGGTAAGACAGGTCTTGTTGAAGATCAATCTCTTCAAACGGAATCATGCGCTCAGGTGCCTTGAAACATTTGCAGAGTTGAGACACATGGAACACATCATGAACATTGGCGAAGTTGGGAGGGAGCTCAAGTTGATAGGCGAGATCGCCTCTTTTGCCAAGAATCTTGAAAGGCCCGACGTATCTAGGAGCAAGTTTTCCTTTGATACCGAATCTTTGGGTGCCTTTCATTGGAGACACACGGAGATAGACATGATCATCAATGTTGAATGCCAAATCACGATGCTTGCCGTCATAGTAGCTCTTCTGACGCGACTGAGCGGCCTTAAGATTCTCACGTATGACTTTGCACATTTCTTCGGCTTCTGAGATCAAGTCATTGCCAAGAAGTTGACGTTCGCCTGTTTCAGACCAGTTGAGAGGGGTACGGCACTTTCTGCCATAGAGGATTTCAAACGGTGCTTTGCCTGCACTTGCTTGAAAGCTGTTGTTGTAAGAGAACTCGGCAAATGGAAGGTGGTCTTCCCATTTCATGCCGAAAGATATGACACAGGCTCTGAGCATGTCTTCTAGAATCTGATTCACGAGCTCGACTTGACCACTAGTCTGAGGGTGAAAAGCAGTGCTGAACCTGATCTTAGTGCCCATGGCGGACTGAAAGGAGTCCCAGAACCTTGATGTGAACAAGCTTCCACGGTCTGAGGATATAACTTGAGGAATGCCATGTAGGGACACAATTCTGGAAGTATACAACTCTGCCAATTGAGCTGCATTGATTGAATCTTTGACTCGTAGGAAGTGAGCGACTTTGGTAAGCTTGTCAATCACCACAAAGATAGCATCATTTCCTCGCTTGGATTTAGGAAAACCAGTGACGAAGTCCATTTCAATGTGGTCGAACTTCCACTCGGGAATAGGAAGAGGTTGGAGAAGACCGGCTGGACGTTGGTGTTCTGCTTTCACTCTTCTGCAAACATCACATTCATTCACGAATTGGGCAATCTCCCTTTTCATGCGTGTCCACCAGTAAGATTGCTTGAGATCTTGATACATCTTGGAACTGCCAGGATGAATGGAAAGGAGAGAATCATGAGCTTCTTCCATTATGAGCTTCCTGAGATCACCTTTGGGAACAACGAGTCTGTCCTCGAAGAACAAGGTATCTCTCTCATCAACACGGAAGCACTTGTATTTCGGAATGCCCTTAGCAATAGCATGTTTCACCTTCTTCACCATGGTATCACTGAGCTGGGCCTCACGGACTTGATCTTCCAAGGTAGTAGCAATTTGGAGATTTGCAAGAAAACCCTGCGGAACAACTTGGAGGTTGAGCTTCCTGAAAGCTTCACAAAGCTCAGGCTGGCACGGCTTGATAAGAAGGCTGTTGCAATATGCCTTTCTGCTCAAAGCATCTGCAATCACATTCGCCTTGCCAGGAGTGTATTCAATGCTAGGATTATACTCTTGGATCATTTCAACCCAACGAGTCTGACGGAGGTTCAGATGCGGCTGTGTGAAGATGTACTTCAAGCTCTTGTGATCAGTGAAGATGTCGACCTTTCTGCCCAACAACAGATGTCTCCACGTAATCAGAGCATGTACCACAGCTGCTAGCTCTAGATCATGTGTGGGATAGTTCTTCTCACTTGGCTTGAGCTGACGAGAAGTGTATGCCACAATTCTCTTATCTTGCATAAGCACACCACCAAGACCTTGAAGAGAAGCATCACAGAATACTTCATAGGGCTTGGACTCATCTGGAGGAGTCAGAACTGGAGCAGAGACAAGCTTTTCTTTGAGAGTTTTGAATGCCACTTCACACTCTGGAGACCAAAAGTATTTGACATTCTTCTGAAGCAGGTTGGAAAGAGTCTTGGCAATCTTGGAGAAGTTCTCAACGAACCTTCTGCAATAGCTGGCAAGGCCCAGAAAACTGCAGAGTTGCTTGACGTTCTGAGGAGCTTCCCAGTTGACAATTGCTACAACTTTCTCGGGATTAACCGCAATACCGTCAGCTGAGATGATATGGCCCAGGTACAAAACCTTATCGAGCCAAAACTCGCACTTGGAGAACTTGGCATAGAATTTATGCTCTCGGAGTCGATCAAGAACCAGACGTAAGTGCTTTTCATGATCTTCTTCATTCTTGGAAAACACCAGAATATCATCCAGATACACAAGCACAAACTTGCCAGTATAGGGGTTGAAGATGTAATGCATCATCCTCGAAAAGGTAGGAGGAGCATTGGCGAGACCAAAGGACATGACGGTATACTCGTATGAACCGTAGCTCGTTCTGAAGGCCGTCTTGGGAATGTCTTCCTCGCGAATGCGAATTTGATGATAGCCCATTCGGAGGTCAAGCTTAGAGAACACTTTAGCTCCTTTGAGCTGCTCAAAGAGTTCGTTGATGTTGGGGAGCGGATATTTGTTCTTTATTGTATTCTTGTTCAATGGCCGGTAATCAACACAGAGACGCTCCGTGCCATCTTTCTTCTTGACAAATAAGACACCACAGCCCCATGGAGACGTACTAGGCCTGATGAGACCCATACTCTCCTGTTTATCAAGCTGCTTCTTCAATTCCTTCAATTCATTCGGAGAGAGCTTGTACGGACGCCGGCATGCTGGCTCAGTACCCGGCTCGAGTTCAATGACAAATTCCACCTGACGGTGTGGAGGCATGCCTGGAAGTTCTTCAGGAAAGACGTCTTGATATTCGTTCACCACCGGAATTTGAGATATGGCATTAATTTCGCCCTTATCATTGAGAGAGAAAAGCCTGATAGTGTTATCCCTGGAGGCAAAGATAATCACATCTTCATCAGGATGAGTCATCTTGACTTCCTTTTGTGCACAATCAATGTGAGCATCGTGCTGAGAAAGCCAATCCATTCCGAGGATGAGGTCAATGTCAGAATTGCCGAGAATCACCGGTTTAGCCAGAAAGCGATAATCACCCATGCGAATAGAAACATCCGGAGCATAGACACCAGAACTCATACGTCTCCCCGGAGAAATAACTTGCAACCTCTGAGGCAAATTTGAAGTGACAATATTGTGCTTGGATGCAAATGGTTGAGACATGAAAGAGCATGAAGCACCCGAATCAAATAACACTTTAGCTAGAAAAGAGTTAACTGAGAGGTTACCCAAAATGACATCAGAAGAATTCTCCGCTTGCGCTGCATTCATCAGATTGACCCTTGCTGCCTTTGGATCATGCTTGACCATAGCGGTACCGACAGGAGGAGGAGGCGGAAGGCGCCTTGGGTTGTTGCACTTGTTGGAATAATGACCCTTCTGGCCACACTTGTAGCAAGTCACCTCAGAAAGTGGACGAGTAGGAGGAGCACTTAGTCGTAGAGCTTGGAACTGTTGCTTGGACTGCTTGTTGGAGTTGGGTGGGTGGGAGAAACCACGTCCACTAGAGTTCTTGTTGTTGGAGTTGTTGTAAGGAGCTCGAATCAATGGAGGAGGAGGAAGCCAGAATTTCTGATGCTTCGAGACCATCTGAGACAATGAGGAAGAGTGAACGGCATCTCGAATTCTCCTCTTAGAAGCCTCCAACTTAAGCTGGGCTGCTTCTTGTTTCAAAGCCATGTTATAGAACTTGTCGAATTCATTCGGCTCGAACAAGGTGAGAGCAAGTTGAAGTTCATCTTTGAGACCTCCAAGGAACTGGTAGATTTTGCTCTTGGCATCAGGAATGTCTTGCTTAGCATAGCGGGCGAGGTTTTGGAACTTGACATTATACTGATAGACTGTCATGGAGCCCTGCTTCAGGTTGCGGAATTGCTCACACATACCCTCGATGACACTTGTTGGAATGTGGTGAGAGCGAAAATCCTTGCAGAAATTCTCCCAAGAGATCACTTGACCTGGCCTGGAGTCTTTGTACTGCTGCCACCAGTCAGCTGCTTGATCTTTGAGTTGGAAGGCTGCAAACTTCACATAATCATCTTCCTTCACGTTACTGCACTCAAAATGCTTCTTTATGTCGGTTAACCAATCTTCAGCATCAAGAGGGTCGACACAGTAACTGAAAGCTTTAGGATTGTTGGCCAGGAACTGGTTGAGAGTAGCATGGTGCTGCTGGTTGAAGAAGTTGCCTTGGTTCCCTGGAACACCCTGATTAGCTTGATTAGCTTGCATCTGCTGCATCATGTGCATCAACAACTGGGTGTTCTGAGCTGTAGTCTGCATAATCGCTCTCCAAGCCTCAGGCGGAGGAGGAGGGGAAGGAGGACGATTTGGGACCTCTTCCACCTCTGGGTTAGCGTTGGGAACCTTTTTCGGAGCCATCCTGAAAGAGATGACCACGAATCAGCAATTGATTGATAGAAGGTATAAGTTGAATCAATGGAATGAATTGCAACAAGTCTTCACAATAATCATTCGAACAATAAGAACGAATGAAATCATTCGAACAAGAGGAACGAATGAAATTCTCAGTTAAATGATAACATCAATCTTCACGAGAAGCCACATAGGGGACAAAAGGATAAAATAAGAAAACAACAAGGTACAGACGGGAACAAACACAAGAGAGGAGTTTCGTTCTAACATCTTTGTGCTGAAAGCATATGAACGCGTTACGAAAAGGTTTTGCAATCCCCGGATCAGCATAGCCAAGGACCCTTTAAGATGCAACTCCTGATAGTAACATCGGTCATAAACCACTTCACTCAATGTAGAACCCCAAACTCACTAACCTGCATTCGTTGGAAGAATGCCTACGATCTACTGGATAAGCCCACCTATAAATTTCCGAAAGGTTCCAGTTATGCAATCAGGTGTTGGGGATACACGGGAAGCACCACGCAATCAACTCTAAACCTACATCCAGGTGTATCCATCCTTCAACACATAACCAGTCTTTCTCGGAAACTGTTTACCTCGGACCTTCGAAAAGCATCCACTATAACAAGCTATGGCAATACTCCCAAACTACCTCCCCAGTACTGGGTGATGTCGGGGTTATCTTGCCACTGGCCGTATAGGAGAGATTTTCGATGTCGGCCGTCTTAAGTATTTAGTACTGCCGCGATATGCTTGTGACGACAATACCCCGAAGCTCAACTCCCCGGGACACTGCGACAACCCCTAATGTCAGGAGGCATCGAGAACAATATCCTCGTCACAAGAACATCGGAACAATCCCAGAATACTCGCGGGATTCCTAAAAAAAATTTGGTGCAATTTTTGAAAATAGGAGAGACAAGAGTAGTCGTCAGGAGTCCTCACCAGAGAGAAAGGAGATGAGAAGCAAAGAAATCCTACTCTCCGATATAATATAGGACTCAAAAAGTTTTCAGTGTGTGCCTAGACTCGACCGTCAACGATTCGATCAAACAGTGGGGGCTCCTAGGTCGGAGAAGGCTCTGAATACCAACTTGTAATGCCCAGGATGGAGTTATACCTCCTACGTGTCGAGGCACGACTTAAAGGCATAAGTCCATCCTAGAATGATCTCAAGTTTGGTAATCTTTGCACATCTCATGTAAAAGAGGGGATTGTAAACATAAATAGTTGGCTTACACTCGCCACGTCACACAATTACATAACATGTCTCAATCATCATACATTAAGAATATCACAACCCTCTAAGGGCAAAATCCAAATGTCAAGATACCAAACTTAGATAAATAAACCATAGGCGGATCGAATCCTAGTAGAAGTCTCCACTACTGATCATCCGGATATCGAACATAGTACCGACTACGCTCCTCGTCGTACTCCCAATCAAGCTCGGTGCCATCACCTGGATAGCTCACAACTGGACCTGCATCTGGTGTGGTGAAGTAACTTTGAGCCACAGAGGACTCAGCAATCCCGTTCCCGGGTAACAAGACTATTCAAGCCTTGGGAGAGGAAAGGTTGAAGAAAAGAATAAGTGTCTGCAGCAGCAACTAGCAACTAGCTTACGTGAGTGAGAGCGAGAAGAGAAGCCTCGAACGAGAAGTGATCACGAAGTGATCCTAGCTACAAGCTCCACAAACATAACCCCTCCGTGTTCAACTCCCGAATCCCTATTCGGAAATTGACAGTCACGGAACACACGCTGGTAGTGTATTAGCAACATTGTGTCAAGTTATCTACAACCGGATATTAACAAGTTCCCATCTGCCACATAACCGCGGGCACGGCTTTCGAAAGTTCATAACCCTGCAGGGGTGTTCCAACTTGACCCATTACAAGCCCACGATCCGCGGAGTCGCAACTCCAAAGTGGGAAGACCCGAGTATTCTCGGAATCCCGTGCTCAAGATATACCGAACTAAGGTAAGGCTAATCCAGCAAATCCTCCCGGCGTGTCGACACCCTGATAGTAGCCACGCGTATCTAAGTCTCAGGACACGACCGGATGGGCGAGGCTACGGGTTTATATCAATCCTCGAGTTCCCTCGTGGTGACCCCGCAGGCTCCCCGTTTCGGACCAACACTCATGTGGAGCATTGGCCCGGGGTTGTTGATTAAGAACTCGGGTTAATTACTCCCTATGCAAGTTATTTAGTTATTAGGCAAATAGTACCAATGTTGGGACTTGTTGGGAAAGACTTAGCACTTAGCGGTTTATCGAGGGGGTCCCATACACCCCAACCGTGTTAGGAACGCATAATCAAGGAACATAACACCGGTTTATACGGTTCCTAACGGCATGAGTGGAACAAATCACCAAGCAAAAGGCTTAGCCTTCCACCCTTGCCAATATATAGATGATTTCATTTTTTTAAGAATTTATATAGTGTGATAAAACCCAACCAAACTTCTACATGAAACAAGCATCTTCGATCTTCACCTGCAACTACCAACGCTATAAGAAGGGCTGAGCGAAGCGTACTTAGCCAAGCAACGGTTTGCGTAGGTAGGGTGGTTAAACAAGGCAATGGTTACAAGTAGGAGGCTGACAAGAAGATCATGGGAATCGAGGCAAAACTATAGAGCGGAACTACTAGCAATAGGCAAAGATAGTAATGTTATCGGGGTTCGGTCATCTTGCCTGAAGAGAAGTCGTTCGGATCGTAAGAAGGGTCCTCGTGCTCAACCTCGTTGGTAACCTCGTGCTCGTACTCGAACTCGGTCTCTGCTTCCGGCTCTAAACAAAACAATCACACCAAGCACAAATCAACAAGATGCAATGCGCACTCGAAAATGATGGATTCATGATGGATGCACTAAGGATGCACACGGAGCACGGAAAATAGCACTCAAGCAAAACACCTCAAAACATGATAACAATATGATATTATGAAGCTACACAGAAAATCAATCAAGTTTCATGTAAGATTCGCTGAAATCGGAGTTACGGGCTAAAAGTTATGCCCGAAACAAGAAATGAGCGAAAGCTGAAAATTACAGCAACATAGCAACTTCGGAGCACAAAATAATTAAGCTACAGCACTCAAACAACATGGCAAAGACCTAGAACACAAACTAGACATATACTACAGCAACTAAGTCCAAAGGTGCACCCCCAAAGGAGTCACGGTTCAATAGCAATGAGCTCGGACATATTGAACTTGACAATAAAATTCTGGCAGCAGAATTTTATTGAAACTTTGGAGCAAAAGATAAACATGCTACATCCACTTAAATAAACATGTGAGAACATTGATGGAAAGACAACAATATCTACTACAAGGAACAATCAAGATCCACTCCAAAACTATCATGCTTTGTCCTAGAACATCACTCAAACATGGCATCGGAACGTTACAGATTTCAGACTTAGTGAAAATCCACTAAGTCCTAAAACAGCAATTTCATCATGGCATCTAAAGGAGCAAGTTTAAGTCACCTCAAAACTAAACATGGCAAGTGGTAAGCACCTCATCAAAGTACACATGATGGTGATTCCGAAACACATAAGCATGCTTCATGGAGATAAACACAACGATAGCAACGAGCTCAACAAGATGGCATTTCATAACAAGTGAAACAACATCATAGCCACATGGCACTTTGCAACGATGATAAACATGGCAAGAATAAATCTATCATGCTACCTAGCGCATACAACATGTAGAGCATGGCAGGACGAACACATGGACATGCCATTTGCATCATTCGGACAAACGAGCTAAAAGATATCACATGGCAAAGATGACATAAAAACATCACATAACAGCAGTTTATATCACGATGCACTCTTGCAATAGCAAAACAAGCACCTAGATGATCTCTAACATGCATGACAACAAAAGATAAAACGTAGTGCACGATCCCACGAACGTCTGGACATGCTATTTGCGCGAATCGGACAAACACACTAAAAGATACAGCAGATTGAACATTGCATCAGACACACAACAATCTCAGGACATAGCAGTTTTGACTAGGGAAAAAACACAAGAGCGCAACATAGTTAACCAGCGCACGGGGCGAGAGATAGGCGGGCCTCACCGAAGTGGGACTGGCCCAGGCGGCGGGGTGGACGGATCGGGCCTAGGGTTCGGCCCACTAGGTCAGATCTGGCCCAGGAGGGGGTCGTCGCTCGGCCCAGCACGGGAGGAGATCGGGATCGGGAGCCTCTCGCTCCGATCCGATCACAACGGCGGCGGCGCCCGACAGGGGGCCGGCGGGAGATGGCCGGAGGGGTGGCCGGGCGCGGTGGCGGCGGTGGTGCCGGCCGGCGGCGGGGACGAGGCGGGGCCGGCGACGGAGGGCGCCCTGGCCGGAGGTGGCAGGGGGCCGGCGGCGGCGCGGTGGCGGATGCGGGGCCGGGCGCGGCAAGGCCGGCGGCGGGCGGCTGGCCGGCCGGAGGTGGTGCGGTGCGCCTGGCGGCGGCGAGGCGGGCGCCGGCGGCGGGGAAGGCGATGCTTCGGGCGGCGAAGGCGCGCGGGCTCGCGCGGGCCGGCCTCGGGCCCCGCGGGCCGCGGCGGCGCAGTGGAACCGGCTGCCCGGGGCGGACATGTGGCAGCCTGCGGTTGGTCGGGCGGCGGCGGGCGGACGCGTCCGGTCCGTCCGGACGTGTCCGGCGGCGGTGGAGGAGGTGGGACTAGGGTTTCGTCCGAAAAATGGACGTGGGGGACGTTTTTATAGGCCCAAGGAGCTAGGAGACTCCAAATGGAGTGCGGTTTTCGGCCACCGAATCAGATTTTGATGGCCTAGATGATAGGAGTGGCTAGGAGTGGTTGGTGGGCTGTTGGAGGGGTGTTTTGGGCCTCAAAGTGGAGGCACTTTGAGCCCACACGAATAACTGTTGGGATAGCAAACGGAGTCCAAACGTGACGAGATTTGATAGGCGGGTTGCACACAACAAAACAACAACACACACAACAACCTCGCGGCACACCGGTAACGTTACACACCCAAACACCAAAGTAAGCCTACGGGACGTCACGGACACGTGAGGGAGCTCCGGAACGCGAAACGGACAATGGAAAGGAACGCGTGGAACCGGATGCAACCGACAACACAAATGCAATGCAATGCACATGTCTACATGATATGAATGAATGCCACACATGCACACAACAACACGACGAAAACCCGAAAGACAAAGAACCCGGAATGGAAATAGATGAAGCCGGAGATATATTATATACCCAAAAGGGAAAGTATTACATCCGGGGCATTACATAGATATCGATAGAGTCGAAGAGAGGATCAAGTGGGTGGTTGCCAAATCGATGAAGAGAGCCATCCAAATTGTGTGTGTGTGCAAGTCAAAGATATAGGGCGACTGACCTAGCTACCAGAACGTCAAAGGGCACAGGTCAAGTTTGTGTGTGGCAGGGAGACGTGACTAGAGCGCTCGATGTATCGGTGTGTGTGGGGGGAGGGGGTTTGGGGAGGGGTAGGCCGAGGCCTAACTATAGAGGTAGAACGACTCGTAAATGTGTTGAGAAGGAGAGACCCAGCTATGTCTTGAGGGAGATCGGTCGACATCCATACATAACTGAAGGACGGGAAATAGGATGGGACAGAGAGAGAGAGAGGAGAGAGAGAGGGAAGGAGAGGGGTAGAGTGTTGGATGGGTGATGGAGTTGCTTCTCGAAGATGGTGGGAGAGGCTTACATATTATCAATAAGAGTGGGGATGTGTTTATGTGTGTGCCTATGCGTGATAGATCTGTCAGGACACATCCATGGATGATGAAGGGGAACCATGTGTTTGGTAAGCAAAGCTAACTAGATCGGTAGATCAATTTTTGTTTTCCGGAGGAAGGGAGAGACATAACTAATGAGGTAGATTGATCGACGAGTGGGGGAAAACGAGTTATAAGGACCTAGCTAGCTATATGTATAGCGGGAGATCGGTCGGTGTACGTCCATTTGTTAGAGGCAAATAAGGCCTGGCGAGACGAATAGACAGAGAGAATGGAGCTAGGAGGTGGTGCGAAAGGCCCAGCTACTCGCTAGATAGGGGGAGGAGTGTGAGGTTGTGAGATCGATGAAAAGAGAGGCGAGAGTTTGAACGTGTGTGGGACCGTATGAGAGACATGAGGCAAGGCACATAAAGGAGGAGATTGAAGGTGTGTGTGTATGTTGTAGGCAGACATCGCTGGAGAGGTTTATCGATCTGTGTGTGTCGTAAAGGAGTTGTGGAGACTGTGGGGGAACGACTTAAAGAAAACAAAATGAATGTGCGCGATGGATAGAATGTTGAGGGAGGGGGAGGGCGAGGAGGGTATGTGCATGCATGAGAGAAAGTTAGTGGTAGCTACAAAGGTTAGAGGATTGTGTGGGTGTAAGAGACCAACAAAGATCATAATTTGATATGAAAGTGGATTCATATATTTGAATAGGAGATCATAGTGTTTTGAACATATGCATGCATGAATATAGCGGTGATACGCGTGTTGTGGTTTTGCACATGTTATACCATAATGTGATAATGCATGGCGTTTGCAACTCACATCTAAATGTCGAACAATCTAAACCATACTATACATCGAACAATCTCACATTTTATTTGAATTTGTGATAATGTGTGTGTTTGCATCTTACAACTAAATATCGAACAATCTAAACAATACTATATATCAAACATTCTCACATTTAATTTGAATTTGTGGTAATGTGTGGTGTTTGCAACTCACATCTAAATACTTGTAGGCGTAGGGGGCGGGGCACCATACATAAATTGATAAACACATTATACATATGAGACATGGTTTAGTTTGTGAAGATCTAGCTAGAGCTTGAAATGTACTATGATTTGAAATCAACATAAAGTGGATTCAAAAATCGAGTTTGAGTTCATATAGTACATATAGTTCATATGTAACTCGAGACTAATCATGTGGTGTGCTGTGAAGATAATACACAAACGATGGTTTAACTTGACAATAGTGATGATTGTAGATCTTATTAGAATAGAGAAACAAATTCAAATGCTTTGACTTCACAACAATCATTATTGTAGATCTTATTCAAATGGAGAAACAAATTCAAATTTAGTTCATATTGAAGCGGTAGTATATACGTTTGGAATGCACTAAAACGTTCATTTGAGTACTAGGTTGCATGCATTATACACGTAGTGTAATATTTTAATTGAACAAAACATGAATTCAAAGTTCTGAATGACATTTGTAGTGTGAATTGATTTGGTACAATACACATTAGGCTTGACTGGAAATTTCAACCCACGCCTTGTTATCCCGAAATATTTAAGATATATCTTTGTCTCGTTGTGCTCCGACAACTCCCTCCATATCAACCCGCGCCTTGCTATTCCAAAATTTCAACGCGCGCGAAAACTCCCACCTCCTGTGAAATCCCAACACGCGAAATGCCCGTGATACCCCTGAACCGAAAGAACCACCTCAAATCGGTGGGGGTACTTTCGTAACTTACCCCACATTTCGGACAAGCGCGTCCCTAAGCCATGGTTCCCCACTCCCATCCCATCCGCCCACCCATTCGTACACCGAGGCCGGAAAAACCCGCGAAGCCCCACACCCTCCTCCGTCCGCCACCCAGCCGGAGCCTCTTCCCCGACGACATCGTCCACAGCAACACCTTGACGTCCCTCATCCACCGTACCGGATGAGGATCCATCGTCGATCTGGTCGTCCCGCCGGTTCAGCCACCCCATCCTCCACCTCCAAGGAGCTGCCCCGACGTTCCCGTCATCTTTCGCGCCACCTCCATTCCCACACCGCCGTCTTCACCTGCACCACCGGAAGAGCATCATCATCACCGTTTCCTCGGATGAAGCTGCGGCCTAATCGGCGCCACCAAAGAGGTTGTACATTAATCGCCGCATTTTCTTCTTGATTTGATCTCACGGTGCTGTCAGCGCTCGGTCCCGAGCCGACACGGCGCGGATCCATCCACGGCGGCGTCGCCGGCCACTTCCTCCACGGCGTCGCTCCCTCGGCGGCGACATCCACATCAGTAGGAGTTGCTGCTGCTTTAGCTCTCGCTCGTGCTGCTGCTCTGCTCTTGCTCTCGGTCCCCTGCCTGGTCTGCTCTTGCTCTTGCTCTTGCTCGCGTTGCTGCTCTCGCTCTTGCTCTTGCTTGTGATGCTGCTCCGTTTTAGCTACACTTCAATCGACTGAATCGACTTTTGGGTCAGTCGATTTTCAGGGAGTGGGGGGGCTCGCCGGAGTTAAGGAAGAACCAGCTGCAGCGTGGAGGGGGGCTCGCCGGAGAGGTACCCCACTATCTATCTTAGGGTTCAGGGTGGGCGGTGGTCGCCGGCGTTGGTGGGGCGGTTGCGTGAGGATCGCCGGATAAAAAGCTTGGCACAAGGGGCCTACGGGGATGGCCGGGGCGGCGGCGGACCGGTGGTGGGGAGTGTTTTCGGGGCGGGCAAGGCGGCGCACCGCCGGCCGCGGGCAGCGGGGGGCGGCTGTTTGGCCATTGTGGCTGGTGGCTCAGGGGGGTGGAGGTTGAAGATGAACTGCAGGCCCTTGATTTCGTATCCAACGGCTGCAAAATCGACTGACCAGAGATGAAAAAGTCAGTCGACTGACGTGTAGCCTCACCTCTAGTGCGTTCAGTTTCGACAGTAAAATTCAGTTTCGACGGCAAAATTCAGTTTCGACAGTTAAGTTCAGTTTCGACAGTTAAATTCAGTTTTGACAGCAAAATTCAGTTTCGACAGTTAAGTTCAGTTTCGATTGTTAAATTTAGTTTTGATAGTTAAGTTCAGTTTCGACAGTTAAATTCAGTTTCGACGGTTAAGTTCTAAGATATGCGGCTGATGTATACATCTAGCACTTTGTGGTTATGTATTTTACGTCATCTATTGGAGATGTTATTAGAATTCTACTCAGGTTAACGTTGTCTCTCTTGTCCTGCTTCAGCCTCGGCCTTGTACAACTCACCGGAGCTGCTCCAACGACGAAACCCTCCATCACAGTGGAGCAGTACCTCGGGCTCCATCTCCAGACGCCTAAGATCTTCTTCCCCTCCTCCGACAGCCAAGTCAGCTGGAGCATCCTCAACGGCCAACCCAATCGCGCTGAGATCGACATTGCTTCGCCAAAGAGGTTGTACACTTCTTGTGGTTTGACTTAATCTCACCATGCTTCTTTGCATCATGTGATCTTCCAATTCTTGTGAACCAAACACCCAGACTGGCAGAAATCCTGTGTTTTTAAATTCTCTGTTTTTCACGTGCATTCCTATCCTATTCATGTCTATTTCCTATCCCTGCATTGTTAGAATCCTCAAATTCAAACAAGCCCTTACACAATTACTTCTGTTACAGATATGTGTCAAAGAAAACCTTGTGTGATTTGTCCTGCTCCTGTGGTGCTGTGTTCCACCCCAGCTCAGCTGCTCCAACGATGGAAGGGTTCACCACAACAGGGATCCGCTCTCCAGACTATCTTTCGCCGCCTCAGATCTTCTTCCCCGCCGCCGGCAACCACGACAACTGCATTACCATCATCAATTGAGCAGATGACCTTGAGGATTACACGGGTCCGCAATAGAGGTTGCACTCTTCCTTGTGTGCTTACGTTATGCATCGCTTAATATGATGACATGCAACTTTATCGTCGTGTTCACCTATTAGACTCCAACTCAGGTCCAAACTTATGCTGAAACTTGAGCTTTTAAATGCTTGTGGGGTACATATTGGGCCAGCAATTAGTACTAGCTGTCTACTATCTGGTTAATCTCGGGTGTCTACTATGAGTTTCATGTTGGGTGCAAACAAACATTAAAGGAGCCATTATCTGTATTTTTTAACTAAAGCTATTATCTGCCTACTATCATTGGTTTTGGGTCTATCCACAGTTTGCTACCTTCACTCTGGATTTGTGCATGCACTCCTTACATAATCTCACTATGTTTTATTCCTATGCATGTCAGTTATTGTACACAATGGAACTGAACATGTAGAGCAAAAGAGACGAGCCTTGTGTGGCAATAAAATTTCATGCAGGTGTCGCTCCATGGTGGGCTCAAAGGCAACCCCCTCCACCCATTTCGGATCGTAATCAAGAGGAAGATAACTCCTCAGAGGGGGATTCAGAGACAGATGACCAGTCCTATCCCCCCCCCCCGAGGTGCATGCTCTAACTTGGCAGGGTTATGTTGCTCATATCGTGCGTATGGTATCTTGCATTGCTATGTCATTTGCTTAGTTTAGACATGATTTGTATGAATGCCACCTGTTTAGTGTATAATTACCATATATGTGAATTATCCAATGTCATCTTTTTGCAAGACATTATATATGTGAATTACGCAATGCTATCTTGTTGCAAGGCATTATATATGTGAATTATGCAATGACATGTTGTTTAGCCAAGCGTCATATATGTGAACTATATCATGTTGTCCTTTTTTTGTATTTCTCATTGCTTTTGTCGACAATGTTTGTATATTCAACTGATCTTCCTGTGCATCATCCATTTGAATTGGTGATGGAGAAATTTGGAGTGAAAACAAGGTCTTCAGAGCAGACAATGCTACCTGGTGAAGCAGATATCTTGCTGGTTACAGATAGCTCTTCAGAGGAGGATTCAGAGGCAGATGACCAGTCCTATTATCCCCCTGTGGTGTATGCTCAAACTTGGCAGGGTTATATTACTCATATCATGCATATGTTGTATTGTGATGCTTAGTTTTTACATCATATACACGATATTGAATGCCATCTCCTTAGTTGACACATCATATATGTGAACACCCTCTGCTCACTTACTTATTATATAAATCATACATTTGAATTATAGCACGCCATGATGTTTACATAGACAGCATGTATCTGAATTATGGCATGCCAACCCATTTTCGAAAGACATAATATAGTTATGTCATCTCATCCCGTTCACATAGTCATCATATTTTGAATTATGTCATTCTATCCATGAATTATATCATGCCATCATGTTTCCATTGACAGCATGTTTGTGATTTATGGCATGCCAACCACTTTAATAGACACATCGTACAGTTATATCATGTCATCCTATTTACATAGTCATCATATTTTGAAGTATGTCATTCTATCCTATTTAGTTAGCCATCATACATGTGAAATTGTGTCATGCTATCCGGTTTAATTAGCCATCATATATGTGAAATTATGTCATGTTGTTCTGTTTGGTTACACAACATAAATGTGAATTATTCATGCCCTACTTTCTTCCCTACTATCCATTGCACCTGTCTATCTTACAATGTGTGTACATTCAATTACTTTTCTTGTTTATCAGCCATTTCAATTGGAGGGGTGATGGCAGTATCTGTGGGAGTAAAAACACGGTCTTCAAAAAAGATTGTATTACCTGTCGATGGAGATAGAACCACGGTTGTACTTGCCCAAGAACCAGCCCCACCACACATAACCCAGACTCACGCAGATTGTACCCCTACCCAGTTGGACAGAGAACCAGCTACTCCCCTTCTAACCCCAACCCCAGCAGATAGTAACCCAGTTCCCGTTGACACAGCACCGTCTCCACCACAGAGCACCCAAACGCAAGCAGTTAGTAAGGCAACTGCAGTGCCCAAAGCACGAGGACCACCACTCCAAACCCCAAGTCAACGCTTAAAGCAGAAGAAGAATTGTTCTCAGGTCAGGTTTCGTAGCTATGGTTCATACTACTTTGCTCTTGCATCACTGTATTTACTCGTACCAACTAATTTCGAATTTGAAGGATGCAATTGAAACTCCAATGGCGCAATAGGTATGTTTTAAACCTGTTTCTTTAACGTGTTTGCTGTTGTAACTTGCTCTATGTTGATTTCAGTTTCAATTGAATAAACAGTTATATTCTCATGCCATGCACCTTACAAGTGTTGTTATTGTTGTTTAGTTTCCCACACTTATATTCTGTCTAAGCTGCTTTGTCTTAAATAGATATGATTCGAACTGTATCTATCTTGATTTGGCAACATAAACTAGAATGATATAGACCATACAGTGACCATACTACATAGATATATGTTTGTTTCATGTTGTTATCCTGTCCACCTTACTACTAAACTGGTTTCCGAAAATGAGTTTCATATACTACATTGTAAACCTGTGATGTGTTTGTTTGTTTCTCTTTTAGAATGCGGATAATATATTGGAGAAGAGTACCCCGTTATGCAATGGTACAGGAAGTAATGTAGATAAGGTTCAAGATAATGAGACATCCCTGTTGGTCTCCAAAAAAGCTGATAAAAACTATATTGAAGACACTGAGACAACCCCAAAGTTTTGTCTTGATGTAGTGTTCGAGTTACTGGCTACTACTCCTGGCACCAGCTCTTCGAACTCGCTGCCTGAATCAGTTCGGCTTCTTGAGTCTCAACTTCAAGTTGAAAGACATCGATCAGATGTTATGGGACAGGAAGCCAAAGGACTGAGGAAGTCCCTGTAGAATTCATATGCATACTTTCTGGTGCAACAGCAAGTGCTGGAGGATTTAAGCGCCAAATAAGAGAAAGTTAATAAGCTTGCTAAGCATCTTTCCAGCATTATGGGTACCCAGGATACTGTTTATTGAGCTCTTCTGAAGTGGTTTTAGTTATGGACTTGTTTTGCTGTGGCGTTTATATGCTGCTTTGTTCCCTATATTTGCACTGGTGGCGAACTTTGATGCCTAGTGGATGTAATATGTGTAATAGCCGTGATAGCCTAGCGTAAGTTGCTTGCCTATTTATTTCCTTATTGTCTTGTTTATTTGTTTTCTTGTAGTCAGTGCAGTTCTTTTTCCACGGTTTGCTAGTGGTCGCAATAGCCTATTTTTTAAAACTAGGCTACATTAACCATGGGCTACATATTTACTGTAGTTAACATGGGCCTCTTACGGGCCGTAGAAACAATGGACCTTCTAAGGGTCGTAGAAACAATGGGCCTTCTACGGGGCATAGAAACAATGGCCCTTATACGGGTTGTAGACACAATGGGCCTTTTACGGGCCGTATGATCGGTTGTCCAAACATGGGCCAATAACAGACCACATTATGTCCGTAAATGGGTTAGAGTTGAAATCGTCCGTTCATGGTCCGACCATAACGGGCCGTCGTTAATCGGCCGTATTTGATGATGCTATGAAAACGGCCCAACGTATTAACGGGCCACAAACGGGTCGAGTGTAACCACTGGCTGAAGATGGCCCACAAGCAGAAAATGACAGTAACGGGCCGAAAGTAAACGAATGCTGGAAATGAGCCCAAGAATAAATGGGCCCTTAGAAGGCCGAAAGATAACATGGGTTGGAAACGGCCCGACGGAATAATGGGCCGTTAATGGGTATAAAGTGAAACACTGTTCAATACGGGCCAGTTCTACCACGGGCCGTTAATGGGCCGAGGGTTACTAAGGACCTCATATGGGCCGAAAGACGTCATGGTCCATACATGGGCTGGAAGTTAAAACAGGCTGGAATTATATTGGACGGCCCAGATTACGCTACTGGGCCTAATTCGGATAAGCCGTAAACCGGCCCTGGGTTAGCGGGTTGTAAATGGGCTATATGCGAACATGCCATTAACAGGCTTGCCATGGACCAGCCCGTCATCTTTTGACCAAATCAAACAGGTCGTCCTTTTCACAGGAATGGGCCTCTCTTGGTGTTCATTACGGGCCAGTTTTACCACGGGTCATTAATGGGCCGAGGGTTACTAAGGGCCTCATATGGGCCGAAAGACGTCATGGGCCATACATGGGCCGGAAGTTAAAACAGGCTGGAATTATATTGGACGGCCCAGATGACGCTACTGGGCCTAATTCGGATAGGCCGTAAACGGGCCCTGGGTTAGCGGGCTGTAAATGGGCTATATGCGAACAGGCCGTTAACAGGCTTGCCGTGAGCCGGCCCGCCACCTTTTGACCAAGTCAAACGGGTCGGCCTTCTCAGAAGAATGGGCCTCTGTTGGGCCGTGCCACGTGTCGACGTATCATAGGCGCTATGGGTCCAATGAGTAGATGGCATATGTCCCAACAGCGAGCCGACATGTGTTCCCTCCAGCCAATGATGATTTTACACGTGGAAAATCCCCATTGGTCGGGGCTGTTAACGGGTTATCAGATCCAAAACCGGACCCGGTAGCTTAACGGCCTTCCATTATGGTGGATGCCACATGTTGGTCACCCTTGACGAAAGCACTTCTGTGACGCGCGATTTATCGTCATGGAAGTGGACACTTCCGTGATGATAATTTTGGTAATGTCATGGAACACTTCTACGACAGCACATGTATGATTTTCTTGATTCTGTCATAAAATCGTCATGGATGTACATGCATGACAGAAAACGTGACCTACTATGACAAACACGTATCATCACGGAAGTGTATTTTTTTGTAGTGTCGTCATGTGGCTCAAGACCTTCAATGTGAAGCCGAAGGTGGTGAACGGGGAACACGCAGAGTGCGGGAGCGCTATGATTAGTAAGATCCCGAACGCAACTTGTCACAAGGGCTCGTTCGTGGAGACGAACAAATTCTGGCAGCAAGAGTGGTTCTATATCACCGAACCCCGCGACCCCAACTGGGCGGCGGAGCCTGCATTCAGATCCGGACCCCTAGAGAGGCTAACCTCCTGGACCAAAAAGGGCCTGGACTGGGGGGTTGCCCACTGAGGTGACGACTCTCGTGGGCCGTGTGTCCGGCGTGATCTCCAAGGGGCACCTGCTCTCCTCCGTGGTCCAGGTGATGCTGACCCGCCTTGTTCTCCCTTGCCAAAGCTGGGATTCCTCCCTATGGGAGTTCAATCCGGCAGGAGACAAGCCGCTAAATCATCTCTTCGGCTCCACTCACAAAGAGATCTGGAAGCACCTCTTCAAGAGCTAGGAGGAATGGCCCGGAGAGAATGAGGATGCGGGCTTCAGTACTGAACTTTCCGCCACTTAGGTAATAATGATCTCTGCCGAACACTTGTCCTTTCCTATTACTTAATGATAATAGGAGTTGGAATTTTTATGTGATATACACACTTGGACGAAGAAGGCAATACGGATCAAGTGTCCGTCACCTCTGCCCGAAGACCCAACATTGCCTCTATTAATGGCAATGCTGGTTCCGGCGCCGTACAAGGCGCCGACCAAGAAGCCCAAAAAGCCAAAGGGAAAGGGGGCTAGAAACAGCCCCCATCCTGCGGGCAAGCAGCCCGAGGACCTCCATATTCTTTCCTCCGACGAGGCGGAGGAAGATGATGAGGAGGAAGAGGAGGAAGAAAAAGTACCTCCCATGCAAGGCAGGGGGACGAAGAGGGGGGCCGTTGCTGATGCGAGCACGGTCGCGCACCGGAGGAAGAGGAAGCTGAAGCTTGGAGATAGTTCGGATTCGTCCGTACATAGCTTCGTGGTGAAGCCCAGGGTGAAACCCCTGCCCGAGTTGTAAGTTTGTCCGGATTGGCTATTTCATATTTGTTTATTTAGTATTTATGATACTTACTTAGTATTCATCTCCTGCTGACCTACAGCCCTCTCGGTGTAAACCCCGATGTTACATCATCGGAGGGGAACTTTCTGGCGCCTGGGGAGACGGAGAGTGACCCGCCAGTCCGGGCTTCATCGCCCGTAATCGGCGGGGACACCGAAGTGTCATCCCAGCGGGTTCTCTCCGCCCAAGGAGATGAGGGCGGGGCAGGAGACAGGGCAGCCGAGGGTAATACCTCGGCGGCCGCTGACCATGGGGAAACGGCCCCCATGGAGACCGAAGATGTGGGGCCCGCACAGTCCGGGGTCCCACCGAACACCGTCCCGGAGCCTAGCGCGGCTCCATGGTTTGAAGATCCGCTCCTCAAGCGGAGGAGGATATGGCGGCGCCCGAAGTGAATCCGGAGGCGCCGAATTCTATGGAGGGAGCACTTCAAAGTGCTCTCGTCATTGAAGAACACCGCACCATGATGGGTGCGGTGATGAAGAAGATTCAGTCCGTCAAGGGCGGACTGAATGAAGCCTTCAATAGCCTTTTAACAGGCTTTGAGGTAAGCCATGTAATGCTTTTAAGAAATTTTATTTGTTTTAAGTGCACATATATAACCAGTAGCCCCTGATGTTTTGTGTGATTCTGAAAATAATCGGACGAAGTATCCATAGATTAGCATTTTTACAGAGCTGAACTTTCGTGTAGGCTTCTTTAGTTACGACGACTGTGCAAGACGCGGAGGTCGCCGAACTAAATTGGAAGCTCGTGGTGGCCAATGCGGACCTCGACTGCATCAACCGGCATTTTGATGAAACGCAAGGTATGCTGATTTTTATTTAATTGACAATAAGACATGATTGATTGGGTATGAGTACGAACTCTAAGATTGTATTATGTATTACGCAGTTGGCGCCGCTGAGCTCGAGGCCCTCAAGGGCGAGGTTGCTAGGGCCAAGGAGGAGGCCAAGGCAAATAAGGTGGCCGCTGATAAAGCGGCTGCTGATTTAGAGGCCAAAAAGGCGGAGTGCAAGAAGCACAAGTCTCGGGTGTCCGAAGTCGAGGTCGAGCTCCAAGATGCCATCCTTAAGTGTGAGGCATCACAGAAGAATGCTTCGGAACAGGCGACCGATCTGTCTGCGGCAATAAAGTCTGCCCAGGACGCGTGAGGCGAGGCGCGCAGTGCTCGTCAAGAGATCGAGCAGGCATGAGAGATAGCATCTGGTAAGATATTTCTCTTATAGAGCATCTTCGGAGGGCGGAAGTATATTGGGCTGACACGATTGTGGAGTTCTACAGGCGTGTTTGCTGATATTTCAAGGAGCAGCGCAGACGCCGCCCAGTATTTCCGTGCCCTGGAGGGGAACAACATGGAGAAGCTGTTTTGGTCGCAGTTCGAGGCGCCAAAACATCCGATGCCCCTCAACGACCAGATGAAGCAGCTGGTCGACCTGCACAACATGGCGAGTTCAGCCATGAAGGACTTAATAGTCCGGCTATGGCCCGCTGAGCCAATCCCAAGTAGTTACTTCGGATTGGTGAAGCGGCTCGTCGAGGCGAGTCCGCGGGTCGACGCACTAACACGTTCGGCCTGTATAGAAGGTGCTCGGATGGCCTTCACTCGCGTCAAAGTGCATTGGGCAAAGATGAACGCAGTGCATATAGCCACTGCTGGCCCACTCGCAGGCAAGGAGCACCGCAAGCCGGAGAAGTACTTCGAGGACGTCATCGATGGCGCCCTCCTTGTAGAAGGCCAGTGTTCGAAGGATGTTGCCTTTGAATGATTGTATCCGGATGTAAAGACTAGGCTTATGAATCCGATGTATATATAACTTTTTGCGTTATTTATCATATCAGCGTCTTTTTTCCTCCTGTGTGACTGTTTATCTTAAATCTGAAAGTTTCTAGTCGTCAGCTTCAGCCCCCAGGTACATAGTACTAGGGTGTTCGGTCATATGCAAATACACTCTTTATCCAACGTCTTGGCCCGTATAGGAGGTGTATGCGGAGCGAACCAGGCAATCAGACTATGCGGTGTTATTTCTTTCACTTAGTCATAGGAGTTTGACAAGTGGGGCTAGGTACTAGCCCCTAGTGCGTATGAAGTATCCAGTTGCACTTGGCTCGGCTAAAATACCAACCCTTCGTATAACACGGGGTAGATCTCTATCGATTGTAGTACAACACTTAGTCACCGGATTGCAGACCAGGTTCTCGCTTATCATGACAGTCAGTTTTCGGCTTTCTCTACTGAGGTACTTGACCGGACTAGCCAGAAGTACTATCGCAGTAGTTCTCCCTTTAGACCCTAGCCGAACAATCGGGAACCTAGGGATAAGCACAGGAGCCGCGCAACCCAACTATTGACCGAAGACATGTTCCGCAACTGATGCATATAATGCAAATATCCAGGAGGCCGAACACTCCCTATAGGTGTTTGGTCTTTTCAACATATACCAGGGCTGAAAACAGCCCCTGGTAATGAACCTTTATTGATAAGGCACATATGGCAATCTGATGCGAGAAGAGAACATTCCATGGTGAGTGAATAAAACTCTGGATATGATATGAGTAAAATTGTTCCATTAATATCCCTCTATAGTACGGCGAGCCGCAAACTTTACAGATAATGTCGACGACCTTTTTTGGACATTTTACATGCCAAAAAGGTATATAACAAGAAAGAGAAATAAGGTTTACACATGGCCTTAATCTAAAAAGAAACCTTAGTGCGGGTCCCTGTTGCACGTCTGCGTTGTTATCTCCTCTGTAATGTGTCCTTGAAAGTATGAGTATGATGGCCATCTATAGAAAGAAATAAAACCTGGAAACGAAGAAGTCAATCCAGTGTGGCCAAAGTAAGTCTCGTTCATTTTAATGAACCAAGAGAAGATAAGTTTAAAGTCTGAATAGGGTCTAGCCGAACTACAGACTGTATGCGGGTGCCCCTCGTCGCCGCCCAAGGAATTTTTAGGGCATAATTATGTACTCGAGGCACATATGTTATCACCTTGTGGGGCGGTCGACGGGGGCATAGCTGTCAATCTTGCTCAGATTCATCTGAGCTGCCGCACTGAGGCAAGTGTCGGACACGTTTAGCTGTGTCTACTATTGATATATTATCTGGCTTGAATAGGCCGCATTGTACTTCGGCTGCTAAGGCCGCAGTATCTTCCTCCGTACGGAGAGAGCGCTCCATATTTCCATTGACTGTGATAACGCCACATGGTCCAGGCATCTAGAGCTTTAAATAGGCATAATGCAGGACTGCATTAAAGCGGGCGAAGGTCGTTCTTCCTAGTAGGGTGTGATAGCCACTTCGGAATGGAGCTATGTCGAAGATCAGTTCTTCGCTTTGAAAGTTGTCGGGAGAACCGAATACAACCTCCAATGTTAAGGAGCCCGTGCAGCGAGCTTCAATGCCCGGTATCACTCCTTTAAAGGTCGTGCTACTTGGCTTGATTCTTGATGGGTCGATCCCCATCTTGCAGATAGTGTCCTGATATATCAGATTGAGACTACTGCCACCGTCCATAAGGACTCGGGTTAGATGGTATCCATCTATTATTGGGTCGGGCACTAGGGTAACCGAACCCCCGTGTCGAATACTAGTCGGGTGATCCCTACGATCAAAAGTGATCGGACAGGCTAAGCATGGGTTGAATTTTGGGGCGACAGGCTCAACGTCATAGACGTCTCGGAGTGCGCGTTTGTGCTCCCTCTTTGGCATATGAGTGGCATATATCATGTTCACTGTTTTGACCTCCGATGGAAATTTATTTTGTCCCCCTATATTCGGCTGGCGAGGTTCATCCTCGTCTTCGCTCTGAGGCTCCTTCCCCTTGTGTTCAGCGTTTAGCTTGCCGGCCTGCTTGAAAACCCAACAGTTACGGTTGGTGTGATTGAAAGTTTTTTTGGGGTGCCATCGATTTGGCAGGGCCTGTCTAATATTCTGTCCAAACTCGATGGACCATCTTTGTTGCCTTTAAATGGCTTCTTCCGTTGACCGGGTCTGGAGCCGCTGAATCCGGCATTTACCGTTGTATCATCTAGGCTTCCAGGATTGTTTTGACACTTCTTTTTATTGCGTTGTGGCTTTCCCATTGTCGTCCCTGACTTCAGATGTTCCAGGGTCGCTAGTGCTGCTACGAGCTAACCAGCTATCCTCACCCGCGCAAAAGCGAGTCATGAGTGTAGTTAGGGCTGCCATTGTCCTTGGCTTTTTCTGTCCAAGGTGTCTGGCTAGCCACTCGTCCCGGATACTATGCTTGATTGCCGCTAAGGCTTCGGTGTCCGGATAGTCAATGATCTGGTTCTTTTTAGTGAGAAACCGGTTCCAAAGCTTGTGGGCTGACTCCCCGGGTTGTTGTATGATGTGACTTAAATCATCAGCGTCCGGGGGCCGGACATAAGTCCCTTGAAAATTGGCCTGAAAAGCTTCCTCAAGTTCTTCCCAACTCCCAATGGAGTTTTCTGGGAGACTGTTTAGCCAGTGCCGAGCTGGCCCTTTCAGCTTGAGGGGTAAATATTTGATGGTGTGGAGATCATCTCCTCGAGCCATTTGAATGTGAAGAATAAAATCTTCTATCCGGACGGCAGGATTCGTCGTTCCATTGTACGCTTCGATGTTCACAAGTTTAAACCCTTCTAGGAAATCATGACCCAGTACCTCATCGGTAAAGCATAGAGGGTGTGAAGCTCCTCTGTATCTTGCTATATCGTGGCATATGTATGATGGTTGTGGTGTTCGGTATTGACCCCAAACTGGTATATCACCGGCACGATTGGCTTGATAGCCGACGTCGCGTGCGGGAGCTCGATCTCTGGGTCCAAATAAAGACCTGGTCTTGCTAGCTTTTTTGTTTAGGTCCTCGTGTAGATCATGCCTTCGGACTCGGGCTGCATCCTCCTTTCCTTTATGGGGTTGGGGGCGCAATAGCATCGTCGTCGAATTCGGGCAGCAGCTTGTGCTTGGGATAGCCTTTGGTTTGTCCATTAAAGCCATGTTTCTGTTCGGCGTCTAGCACCTCATTCCATCTATCATTGAGTGTGTCTTGTGCAGCTCGAAGTTGTCTCTGCTGCTTTTTTAAGCTCCGTGCGGTGGCTATAAGCCGCCGATGGAAGCGTTTTTGTTCGGAGGGTTCTTGTGGGACGGTATATTCGTTGTCATCCAGGCTAACCTCTTCTTTGGAGATCGGTTCATAGTCACCGTCTTCGGCATCGCTGTCATCGGTCTGCAGCTTCGGGCACTATTTGCCGTCCTCTCGCTCCTCCTGCTCTAACGCTGGGTCTGCGGGGTCTTCGGCTTGTTCCGGAATATCGCCGTCATTAGTTGCGGTGTTGCTGTCCTTTCCTTTACGGGATTTTGATCGGAGTTTTGGACGTCGACGCTTGGGAGGTTCTTCGGCAAGTTTATCCTCTACCGGATTGTTTTCACCGTTGCCTTCTGAATCTTTGGGTGTGTCCACCATATACACGTCGTATGAAGACGTAGCTTTCCACCGCCCTGTTATGGGCCTGCTTTGATCTGTATCTGCTTCAGCTTCGAGGTCCATCCCGTCGACGTCTTCTGAAGCGTAGTCGAGTAGATCGGTTAGATCTTCAACCGTGGCTACCAAGTGGGTGGTGGGTGGGGAACGAAATTCTTCATCCCCCTGGGTATAGCGCGGTTGTTGATCAGCCTCCAGTTCAAACCGGATATAGTGCGGCTGTGTATTCTCGTCCAAGGAGAGCGATCTCAACGACCTTAACATGTCGCCAAGTGGTGAGTGCTAGAAAATATCTGCAGCACAAAATTCGGTGATAGGCGCCTGATTATATTTGAGGGGTGAAGTTACGCGCAGTTCGGAATCAGATGCCAGAGCTAAGTCCGGGGTTCCGGTAACACAGACCCCATCAGCTGGGTCCGTGTGCGGCTCCATCGCCGTAGAGTCTACGGCTCCCATGGTGGGATTGAGCTTCCCATCTTTGGGTGGCGCGATGCATTCTGGATCTAGGGCCAGAATTGTTGCAGGTGCTATTTCCTTATCCGATGACAGAGCTAAGTCATGATCATCATGGTGGCTGAGAGGAGTTGCCGCTGGCTCGAATCCGGCAAAGATCAAGTCTCCGCGGACGTCGGCAACGTAGTCCAGGCTACCGAATCTGACATGATGGCCAGGGGCGTAGCTCTCGATCTGCTCAAGGTGGCCTTCAGTGTTGGCCCGAAGCGCGAAGCCACCGAACACGAAGAGTTGGCCGGGAGGGAAAATCCCCTCAACGCCGCCGTTGCAGTTGATGACGTGATCCATCAAACCTTCCGTCGATGACATAGTGGAACTCTCAATGGTAGCACTAATGTCGGTGTCAAAACCGGCGGATCTTGGGTAGGGGGTTCGGAACTATGCGTCTGAGGATTGATGTTAACAGGAGGCAGGGGACACGATGTTTACCAAGGTTTAGGACCTCCCGCTCGAGGTAAAACCCTACTTCCTGCTATATTAATATGGATGAATATGTGTACAAGAGTTGATCTACTCGAGATCGTAAAGGCTAAAACCCTAAGTTCCAGCCTATGAGGATTGAATGATTCTATATCGGCCTCTACGGACTAAACCCTCTGATTTGTATACACACCGAAGAGGCCTAGGGTTTGTACATATCATCTTGCAGAGGAAGGAAAATCTACACCCGAGCCTAAACTTGCCATTACAGGAATTCAGGAGTCCTATCCGGATACGAGAGATGATCTTCTATAGTAATCTTCATGTCCCACTAGTCCGGCCCACCAGGAGTTTGTTCGGCCACATGAGGACCCCTCGATCCAGGACTCCCTCAACCATGTCAATAGGTTAGTCCCAAAAATGATATAAAAGTGCTAGAAAATGATTGTAAAACATCCAAGAATGCTAATATAACTGCATGGAACAATCAAAAATTGTAGATACATTGGAGACATATTAGTTTACACAGGGGAGATGTGTATTCAGTCGTCTCTTTAACTTGGAGTCCACAAATAAGATCTCAGAAGCGCCCACGGGTCACCGTGGACCCCGTCCTCCCTTCATCTTCTTTGCGGGGATGGGGTGCCCATAACCAGGTTGGTTGTCGGGCTCCCCTAATAGAAGCCAACCCTAGTGTGTGCCACCGTCAGTAGCCCCCAAACCAGTCTGGGCCTATAGAGTCTTGAGTGCCCTAGCAGACTCATGGCTTCACCCCTTGGAAAGCAGAGAGCTCGGCTTTGTCATTCGTATCGCCTCCCGGGGCCTCCCCTCCCCCGGCACATGGCTCCTTAGTAGAATTTTCGACGTCACGTGACTCTCCTTTTTGCGATCTCCATAAGATTTTTGAAGTTTTCATGCTGTCGGTCGATGCTTGGGCCACCGCCTGGGCCTGTAGAAAGGGGCCTAGCCACTTCAAGGAGGCCAAGCTCTACTGTCACCTAGGCCATTGCCAATCCTCCATGTGTCGCCACCGATTTCATTCCAATCACCAACAAGGACTTGGAGCACCTGATTGCTCTTGGGTGGCTGCTAGCATGCAAGTTGATGCACTAGCTGGCCCCTCATCGGGACGATAACGCTCCCCAGCCTCTCCCCTGGAATGTGGTGGTGCACACAGCTTTCATCTGCCGCAGATTGCGCCTCCCTCTGAACACCTTCACTAGGAGAATCCTGGCCCATTATGGGTTGCAACTGCATCACCTTACTGAAAGCGGGGTATTTTTTCTTGCTCTCGTAGGAGTTGTCTTGGGATTCACCCGATTGTAAGGGTGAACTGGCCCAGTGGCAACTATTCCCCTCAGGTAGAGAACCGAGGTTATCAAGAGCACTCCTAGCGAACAAAGTAAGCAGTACCTACACATGATCACTCGAAAATACGAAATCTTGCAAGCAATCATTCCAGAGCCAACTATGAGGATACCTGGTCTTCCACTCTGTTCATTGGAGGAAAGACAATAAAGTAAACAATTCTGCAAAGGGATTGGCTCTACCAGAACAGAGGAATTGGCTTGCTCCTTTGCTTGTGAATCACAAAACAAACTTATTCCCAACATGGCAAGAGGATTGTCAAACCCTTGATAGTCACAAGATTAGACGCAATAGATAGACATAATTGGTAGCAAAAATAAAACAGGACAGTGAAGAAAATATTTGTTTTTAGTAAAGTAGAATAAACCCAGGGGGTCACTACATTGGTACGCATCAGTGCTATACAAACGGTTTTAACCCCTTTTCGCGACAGCATTTGAAACATCTCTTGGTGAGTGTGGGCGATAGGGGGGTCCTTCCCACACGACCCAGAAACCGTCGGGGATAGGGAGCCTTAATGCATAATGTTGTCCCTATATAATTCTTTTTGATATCTCAAATATCCCAAACGCTTCATCCTTGCTACTCGTTTGTACTCGCATTGCCATCACAGTCGAAGTTTTGTGGTTTTACCTAAATCTAGGCAGATTCCAAGCACGATAGTTTTCCAGGAAAATTCCAAGCACGTGAGTTTTACGATGCCTGCCACATCACAAACAGTTCATGATTATAAACTGTGTACAATAGGTAGACAATCACACACATTTAGTTTTCCCGCACTGTATGCGATAGTGTCGGACATCACACACGCTTTGCAAACACCAACTGTGTGCATTGTTATAGGTGTTTCCTCTACGTGAACCGTGTCGGATTATGATGTACATCGCACACGTTGTGCTTTATTAACCGTGTGCGCTGTAATGACCTGCACACACTAATTTCTCCCTAATTTAATTGATGTTATTTAAAATTGTACCTAATTTAAACTTGAAAGTAGGCTTTAGCTTTATTCATATCCATCAGGTTCAAACAACCAATGCATTATTTGATTCACAGGTACATATGTTTACGAATTACATAAGAACCAAATAAAGAATGATGAACCAGGGTTCTATACTTGTAGTATTACACATGATAAAGAAAGAGGTGACAGACATTCCGGTTGCTAAACAAGGAGAAGCGGAATGGCCCTATTGTGCTCTCCTGGATGCAGAAGGCATGCATGACTCTAATCCAACCCCTTGTGATGGCCAGTCGCCAATCATGTAGTTTGAGAGGTAATCTTGAGTAAACTGCTTCAGGATCCACTTCAAAGGAGATAAGATTTAGACATTGTCATCTAACACAACTCATTACGGGCAGTAAAAAGAAGGCTACAGGGTTCTTACTTACCATCATGCAGTTCACTGTTATCTTGCATAAAGTGTAAACAAATAGTTCGATTGACGTCTTTGGACCCATTTTAATAACAATCTTTATCAATTTCCTCACTTGATGCTGGTTCATGAATATCTCATTGCCCCAGAAAGGGTCTAAGTGTGGAACTTTGGCAATGATATATGTACCTAAAAGCACCAAGTTAATATAAGAAGCTAGACAACAATTGAAAAATGATGTAGTACAACACTCCCTCCATCCTATTATATAAGATTTTATTCCATGTATATCTAGACATCATCAGAACATTAAGGTAACACTCTTCCTTGTTTCTATGTAGCCTAGGATTGTATATTTAGTCATTCGGTACAATGTATGTTGCTATGTAGCCTCAGATGTATTAAATATGGTCCTAGTTAACCTACTGATAAATGGGTTACAGATATATTTAGTGAAATGTCCGATTCGATGATTAATCCCTTATCAGCCCCAGGCTATATGGTACCAGCTACCGATATCCTGAACAGTGAGTACATATAAGAAATGAAATGAAAATAACCTCGATGGAAAACAACATTGTTCTCAATATTGTCCTGCATGAGTACATATAAAGGCATGTTAAGCACAACAGGCTAAACATCAACCAAATATATCCATGGTATACAACATAATCTACAAATGATAGCTTCAGTGTGCAGGCTTAAGCACGCTAGTTAAGAAAAACAAGAAGTGGAAAGGTCTGTTAACTGCATCAGGCATAACATTTAAAAACAAGCAAATAGTCATTCAAACTGGTATTGTGTAGGTCTAAAGTACAGTAGTTATTTTTAAAAAAAATGAAAAGGCATGTTAACTGCAATATCCTTAACAACAACCAAATATCATAATTCATAGTTGTATTGTTGAAACTGTTATTGATGAAATTGAACTGCATGACAAATACTTACACATATAGAGTATCACATTGTGAAGAAGTGAAATAAACAAGTCATAAGGCCATCTCTAGCTAATCCTTTAAAAGTTAAAGGACTAAAACCCTTAGTGGATATATATAGGCCTTTTCTAGTTGATCCCCTAAACTTAATATTGTAAGCTTCAATTTGATCAATTTCAACGCAGGTTCAACCGAAAGTAGCATGCATTCAAACATAAATATAGATAGTTTTGCATAACTGATCATAAAACATAAATTTGAACTAAGCTAAATTACTTTCAATCGAAGTAGAGATCGAGCCAATCCTTCCTCTTAATGTACGGTGTGCCGCGAGCCGGGTTCGGGCCGGTGCCATCGTCGGGGTCGTTGGGGAAGGAACTCCTCCACTCGTCGACGTCGATCTCCTCGTCCTCGAGGCCCACCTCGACGGCCTCCGTGCCGCCGTCACCGTCGCCTTCGACCTCGTCATCGGAGGAGAGCGTGATAACCTCGCTGCCCTCTGCGCCGTCGTCCTCGCCGCCTTCGACCTCGTCATTCGGGGAGAGCGCGATAACCTCGCCGCCCTCCGTGGCGGCAAAGATCGCCCGCTCCGCATCCACGAGCTCCGGATGCTGCCGGTGGAGCTCTTGCATGTAGGCCTCGTCGGCGGAGGGGAAATTGAGCCTAGCCGCCGCGCCGTGATAGTGGACTTGCCAGCGGTCGTACTCCATGACTGCGAGCTCGGCCGTGTGGAAGCTACCGAGCCACCGGCGGGTGTGGGTCTCCCGATATGTAATCTCGGTGACCCACATCCCCCACCTTTGCTGCCGGACCCCAAGTTAGGACCTCGTTGGCTGCCGGGTCTGAGGGGGGATGGGGAAGTTCTCCAACCGGCATAGGGGCGCGGCGGCGGGCGGATCGGGGGACCGGCGACGGTGGATTGAGCCCGCAGAGGACGACGGGGACACCTTGCCGCCGTCGAGCGAAAAGGCTGCGATAAACCTCTTTTTGGACATTGGCTCCTCGAGCTCCCCGGCACACATGTAGAGGTTGAGGATGGAGGCGCCGGCGATTGTGGCGACCTACCAGTGATTTCGAGGGTTGTCTGTGTCTGTGTGAGCGGAGGTTTTGGGGAGTGTGTGGTGTGTGTAGAGGGGGCGGGGGGCAAGGTGGTGTTTGAGGAATATGCGACAACTGGAAATTTTACTAGGCGGGAGTAACAAGGCGGGGCTACTGAAAATTTGGATCAAGGGCTAGCATATATTTTTGAGATTGCGAGGGATGCAGAGGCGGGAGTAAAATGCCGGGGCTAATGAAAATTTGAATCAATGGAATGAAGCAAAGCGGGAGTAACAAACATCACACATGGTCCGCACATATTAATCGTGTTCTTTTAAACATTAAAACCTTCCAGGCAGTAGATATTTTCAAGATTATGAGACAGTAATATTTTCGAGATTGCGAGGGATGCAGAGGCGGGGGTATTTGGGGAGCGAGCTAGTGTGCTTGAGACGCCGGATGTGGACTGTAGCCGACGCACCTTCTCACGAAATCCATTGGCGTACTATACACCGACGGTGCTCCAAGATATTTTGTGCTGCATCTCACATGGTTGGTGATAATAAACTACGTGTGATCTACCTGATTTTTCATCTTGATTTGAATTACATAATGGGGTCACAGCGGAAATGGACATTGCTTGAATTATTCAGGGTTCATTTGGACATTTTATACATTAAACTGGTTTTCTAGCCATTTGAGATGCACAATTCAAAATTAAACTGCATGCTCGTGCTCCGGTGCATATGGCTGAAAAATAAAATATGTGTCCTTGGGTGCATGCTTACGTCCCATGCAAGAAATGAGAACGAAATTCAAACACCGGGGCACTCTTGATTGCCGGCAAAACATTGAGATACCTAGTTTTTAAATTCTAGTAAATCCAAAACTCGTCTGAAATTCATGAAACTTGGCATGTTATCATGGAGCGGCATCAACATGTCGTGGTAAATTTTTTGTCCCATTTGGGGCAGGTTTGGGTATAAGCTTCTCACAACCCAGAGCTTCTCACAACAAGCGTGATGGTTTAGGTAGGGAACGTGCCACCTTTGGGGACGAAACGATATCCGTTGCCTCTTATTGCTTTCAAAAAATTTCTAGTGTCAACATACAGCAACAGGAGTGTTGTGTCTAATTTTGGAATTTTTCGGGGTTCGTTTGGACATTTTTATACATTAAGTGGGTTTTCTAGGCATTTTATGTGCATAATTCAAATTTGAACTACATGCACATGCTCCACTGCATATAAACGGGTTGAAAAAACAAATCTGCGTCCTTTGGTGCATGCTTAGGTCCCATGCAAGAAATGGTAATGAATTTCAAACAACCTGCCACCGTCACTCGGCCGGAAACATTGAGATACTTGGTTTTTAAATTCTAATAAATTCAAAACTTGTCTGAAATTCATGAAACTTGGCATGCTATCTTGGAGCGGCATCAACATACTGTGGTGAATTTTTAGTCCCATTTGGGGCATGTTTGGATATTAACTTCTCACAAACCAGAGCTTCTCACAACAAGCGTGATGGTTTCGGCAGGGAACGCGCCACCTATAGGGACGAAATAATATCCGTTGGCTCTTATTGCTTTCAAAAAATTTCTAGTGTCAACATAGAACAACAGGAGTGTTGTGTCTAATTTTGGAATTTTTCGGGATTCGTTTGGACCATTTTATACATTAAGTGGGTTTTCTAGGCATTTTATGTGCATAATTCAAATTTGAACTACATGCAAATGCTCCAGTGCATATAAACGGGTTGAAAAATCAAATATGTGTCCTTTGGTGCATGCTTAGGTCCCATGAAAGAAATGGGAATGAATTTCAAACACCCTGCCACCGTCACTCGGCCGGAAACATTGAGATACCTGGTTTTTTAAATTCAAGTAAATCCAAAACTAGTCTGAAATTCATGAAACTTGGCATCCTATCATGGAGTGGCATCAAAATGCCGTGGTAATTTTTTTGTCCCATTTGGGGTAGGTTTGGGTATAAGCTTCTCACAAACCAGAGCTTCTCACAACAAGCGTGATGGTTTCGGTAGGGAACATGCTACCTTTGGGGACAAAACGATATCCGTTGCCTCTTATTGCTTTCAAAAAAATTCTAGTGTCAACATAGAACAACAAGAGTGTTGTGTCTAATTTTGGAATTTTTCGGGGTTCGTTTGGACATTTTTATACATTAAGTGCGTTTTCTAGGCATTTTATGTGCATAATTCAAATTTGAACTACATGCACATGCTCTAGTGCATATAAATGGGTTGAAAAATCAAATATTTGTTCTTCGGTGCATGCTTAGGTCACATGCAAGAAATGGGAATGAATTTCAAACACCCTGCCACCGTCACTCGGCCGGAAACATTGAGATACTTGGTTTTTAAATTCTGATAAATCCAAAACTTGTCAGCAATTTATGAAACTTGGCATGCTATCATGGAGCGGCATGAACATACCATGGTAAAATTTTTGTCCCATTTGGGGCATGTTTGGATATAGACTTCTCACAAAGCAGAGCTTCTCACAACAAGCGTGATGGTTTCGGTAGGGAACGTGCCACCTTTGGGGACGAAACGATATATGTTGCCTCTTATTGCTATCAAAAAAATTCTAGTGTCAACATAGAACAACCGGAGTGTTGTGTCTAATTTTGGAATTTTTCAGGATTCGTTTGGACCATTTTATACATTAAGTGGGTTTTCTAGGCATTTTATGTGCATAATTCAAATTCGGACTACATGCACATGCTCCAGTGCATATAAACTGGTTGAAAAATCAAATATGTATCCTTTGGTGCATGCTTAGGTCCCATGCAAGAAATGGGAATGAATTTCAAACTCCGTGCCATCGTCACTCGGCCGGAGACATTGAGATACTTGGTTTTTAAATTAGTAAATCCAAAACCTGTCTGAAATTCATGAAACTTGGCATGCTATCATGGAGCAGCATCAACATGCCGTGGTAAATTTTTTGTCCCATTTGGGGCAGGTTTTGATATAAACTTCTCCCAAACCATAGCTTCTCACAACAAGCATGATGGTTTCGGTAGGGAACGTGCCACCTTTGGGGACGAAACGATATCCGTTGCCTATTATTGCTTTCAAAAAATTTCTAGTGTCAACATAGAACAACAGGAGTGTTGTGTCTAATTTTGGAATTATTTAGGATTCTTTTTGCCATTTTTATACATTAAGTGGGTTTTCTAGGCATTTTATGTGCATAATTCAAATGTTAACTACATGCACATGCTCCAGTGCATATAAACGGGTTGAAAAATCAAATATGTGTCCTTTGGTGCATGCTTAGGTCCCATGCAAGAAATGGGAATGAATTTCAAACACCCTGCCACCGTCACTCGGCCGGAAACATTGAAATACCTGGTTTTAAAATTCTAATAAATCCAAAACTAGTCTGAAATTCATGAAACTTGGCATGCTATCATGGAGCAGCATCAACATGTCGTGGTAAAAAATTTGTCCCATTTGGGGCAGGTTTGGGTATAAGCTTCTCACAAACCAGAGCTTCTCACAACAAGCATAATGGTTTCGGTAGGGAACATGCCACCTTTGGGGACGAAACGATATTCGTTGCCTCTTATTGCTTTCAAAAAATTTCTAGTGTGAACATAGAACAACAGGAGTGTTGTGTCTAATTTTGAAATTTTTCGGAATTCGTTTTGACATTTTTATACATTAAGTGTGTTTTCTAGGCATTTTATGTGCATACTTCAAATTTGAACTACATGCACATGCTCCAGTGCATATAAACGGGTTGAAAAATCAAATATGAGTTGTTCGGTGCATTCTTAGGTCCCATGCAAGAAATGGGAATGAATTTCTAACACCCTGCCACCGTCACTCGGCCGGAAACATTGAGATACTTGGCTTTAAAAATCTAATAAATCCAAAACTTGTCTAAAATTCATGAAACTCGGCATGCTATCATGGAGCGGCATCAACATACCGTGGTAAATTTTTTGTCCCATTTGGGGCATGTTTGGATATAAACTTCTCACAAACCAGAGCTTCTCACAACAAGCGTGATGGTTTCGGTAGGGAACGTGCCACCTTTGGGGACGAAACGATATCCGTTGCCTCTTATTGCTTTCAAAAAAATTCTAGTGTCAACATAGAACAACCGGAGTGTTGTGTCTAATTTTGGAATTTTTCAGGATTCGTTTGGACTATTTTATACATTAAGTGGGTTTTCTAGGCATTTTATGTGCATAATTCAAATTTGAACTACATGCACATGCTCCAGTGCATATAAACTGGTTGAAAAATCAAATATGTATCCTTTGGTGGATGCTTAGGTCCCATGCAAGAAATGGGAATGAATTTCAAACACCCTGCCACCGTCACTCGGCCGGAAACATTGAGATACTTGGTTTTTAAATTAGTAAATCCAAAACTCATCTGAAATTCATGAAACTTGGCATGCTATCATGCAGCGGCATCAACATGCCAAGGTAAATTTTTTGTCTCATTTGGGGCAGGTTTTTATATAAACTTCTCACAAACCAGAGCTTCTCGCAACAAGCATGATGGTTTCGGTAGGGAACGTGCCACCTTTGGGGACGAAACGATATTCGTTGCCTCTTATTGCTTTCAAAAAAATTCTAGTGTCAACATAGAACATCAGGAGTGTTGTGTCTAATTTTGGAATTTTTCAGGATTCTTTTTGCCATTTTTATACATTAAGTGGGTTTTGTAGGTATTTTATGTGCATAATTCAAATTCGAACTACAGGCACATGCTCCAGTGCATATAAACGGGTTGAAAAATTAAATATGTGTCCTTTGGTGCATGCTTAGGTCCCATGCAAGAAATGGGAATGAATTTCAAACACCCTGCCACCGTCACTCGGCCTGAGACATTGAGATACCTGGTTTTTAAATTCTAGTAAATCCAAAACTCGTCTGAATTTCATGAAACTTGGCATGCTATCATGGAGCGGCATCAACATGTCGTGGTAATTTTTTATCCCATTTGGGGCAGGTTTGGGTATAAGCTTCTCACAAACCAGAGCTTCTCACAACAAGCGTGATGGTTTCGGTAAGGAACGTGTCTCCTTTTCGAAAGAAATGATATCGGTTTCCTCTTATTGCTTTCAAAAGAATTGTAGTGTTAACATAGAACAACAGGAGTGTTGTGTCTAATTTTGGAATTATTTGGTGTTCGTTAAGGCATTTTTATACATTAAGTGGATTTTCTAGGCTTTTTATGTGCAAAATTCAAATTTGAACTACATGCACATGCTCTAGTGCATATAAACGGGTTGCAAAATCAAATGTGTGTCCTTCGGTGCATGCTTAGGTCCCATGCAAGAAATGGGAATGAATTTCAAACACCAGGGCACTGTTGATTGCCGGCAAAACTTTGAGATACTTTGTTTTTAAATTCTAGTAAATCCAAAACTCATTTGAAATTCATGAAACTTGGCATGTGATCAAGGAATTGCACCCGATTGTACTCCAATGCGGGATTCTTGCAGCTCTTCATCGCAAACGTTTTAGTTAGAACTCCCGTATGCAAACCGACAACTTCCCCAGGAATCCAAGAGAAAATGTGTCGAGCAAGATTTCTGCAACTCTTGATCGCAAACGTTTTAGGTAGAACACACGTATGCAAAGTGAGAGCTAAGGTCTTCCCCCTTAAGTTGAGGGAAAATTCACAGCGTAGGATTTGTGCATCCCTTCAACGCAGACGGTTGTATCGGATGACCCGTGTACAACCGCGTACAAACTTTTTGGTAAGATTTGCATTTGTCATATTGGGTATGCTGCCATTTGTAAAACTAGAAAGATTGACATTTGTTGATCTAGTAACATTGCCATTTGTCAACCTTGTAATACTGCGATTTGTCAAAATATGAAGCTAAAAATCACTAGCAGTATCTAATTTTTGCAACTAAATGTAGCGACCATGATCCGAATGGACCGAAGTCTCTATGCTCTGTGTCATTCCTGGATCGGTAATGCTAACACACACAGTACTCGAAGGATTTATAACAGAGTGGCAATCACATACTTATGACATTGAATATCTCAAAAGAGAACTTATTACAAAATATATGGCATAAGGCCATCTAACACGATAACATCGGAAGGCTTGGAAGATAAAGTGAGTCCATCAACTCCAACGGCATAGCTGAGTGCATGTCAAACGACCTAGCACACCTTACTCTTCTTCTGAAAAGTCTGCAATATGATATGTTGCGGCCCGAAACGGGTCAGCACGTGGAATATGCTGGCAAGATAACACGGTAGAGCAAGTAACAGGTAAATGCTATCACTACATGCATACATGGCTGGTGGAGGCTCTAAGGTTATAGTGTTTTTGCATAAAGCCAATTTTCCCCTAAAACAAAGGAATAAATTTTCTTTTAACTATCATGGTAGTTGAAACATCATTGAGAAGGTTCCTCCAACTCAATCCCAATTAAAGTAATCAATATCAACCCAACAAATTAGTTTTAGAGTGATGAGATCAAATCAAAAATTCAAGTACCAGATACTCAAGATGTCCATAACCGGGGACACGGCTAATCATGATTAGTTTGTACACTCTGCAGAGGTTTGCGCACTTTTCCCAACAAGACTCGATCTCCTTCATTGGATTTCTCACACTGCATCGTGTTTGAGAAACGGATGACCGAGACAAAGTCTTTCATAAGAATTTACTCTTTACCCTCGGTGGACCCGTACACCTACTTTCCCCTACATAAGCTTGCCCACCACTGAAAGAGCTCACACAACATACTCAACTATGCTAGAGCCCATAATGGCATTGTGGCTGCACACGGAAGTTTCTAGCATGAATAATCTTATGATCCCTTTGAGCCTGGGTGGCATTCCGTAGGATAATCACATGGGTCCTCTGGGATTTCCTAGGACAACACTGGATTCTCCAGGTGCCCTGCAACCAATCCACCCAGATGTGTTTTAAAGTTGCCACCTTAAATTGAGCCATTAATTAGCAATCTCACATCTGTCATGGATACTCTCAAACCCAAACCATGTCTACGAGCATAGCATGGCAACCTAAGCATAACGTAGAAGTAACTCCCAGGGGTTTGATAATAAAATAGGTAATAGGTTCTACCTCATCATCTACTTCCAAGACCCACATGTTAAGAGATCCTACTCAGGCAATGCGTGAGGTTTGAAACAAATGCATAAAAACTCGGTAATAAAGGGGTATGATCAATGTGTTACTTGCCTTGTTGTCGATTCGCAAAACCTAGGGCCTCGTAGTAGCACGCTTCGCACTCCGGGAATTCTATCGCAAACAAACAATAGCATACATAAGCAACCAAGCAATGATTCACGGGTAAAACTCAAATAAGAAGATCTAACCAGAAAGTTCAACTCAAGAACTCCGGTTTGCAAAAAGAAACAAATCAAACGGAGCAACAAAACTCAAACCACGAAAGAAACAAGATCCGTTTACTAAATTGTACTAAAGTCAAATTTTAAAGTACCAAAATCATGTTCAAGTTGGTTAAACAGAAAGAGGGCTTCGAGACGAAGATCTGGGCGCTTGTTTCAACTGACTCTGACTAACGAGCGAAAAGATAAACTAAAAAGAAGATCTAAGCATAAATCATGATAGAAAATAATCGCGGAAAACCCCTGAAAAAGAAAACGAGTCGAACAGGCTAACGAGCGAACGTTCGCTGTCTGCGGCTAACTGACGAAAAAAGTTCGTTAAAATGAACGAACGGACGAACTTCCGCTAAACAACTAAACCGAGAAAAAACCAAACCGATCTAACTAAGAAAACAAATCGATCTATGTTTTTTTAGAAAACCGGGGTTTTTACCTAAACCGAAAAAACCGGCGACGGACCGGCGAAAGGCGGCCGCTCCGACGAGGCGAGGCTCCGGCGAGGCGGGGCGGCTTCAGGCGGCGGGGCGGCTACGGGCGGCGACGGCAGCAGGCGCGGCGGCAGCGGCAGGTGGCGCGGCGGCGGGCGGCGTGCGGCAGCGGCGGCGGTGAGGCACGGCGCCGCGGCGGGGTGAGGTGGAGGCAAGGGGGTGGCGGCGCTATTTCAAGGGGGTCGGGGTGGCTTGGGGGAGGGGGCAAGGCGGCGGGGAGGCCGGGTCGGCCACGGCGGCAGGCGTGCGGCCGACGGACTCTCGGCCGGAGTCGGGAAGGTGGCGGCGGCTCGCGCTGGGCCGGCTGGGCTTCGGCCTAGTCGGTCCGAACTCTTTTTTTAACTGGTTTCCCCGGAAAAATCCTATAAAAAAAATAAAAATCTAAAAATGTGAAAACAAATTTTCACCGTCAAAATAAAATATTTAGAACAAGATGAACATTTTCCTTGCCCTAAAATGCAACTTTTAAAATATGCACATTTTCTAATGCAAATAAAATAGCAGAAAAACCAAATAAAACCATTTATTTGATTTTAATATTTTTCTTCCAATATTCCATTTAGTTTGGAGAAGTCATATTATCTCCTCTCATATATTTTAATATGAAATATTTTCGGAGAGAAAAATAATTAAACCAAATGAACCTCGTTCCAATATTTGAAAAAAATTAAATATGAAAACGGTGAAATCCCCAACTCTCTCCGTGGGTCCTTGAGTTGCTTAGAATTTCGAGGATCACGAAACGAAAAGCAAATAAAATATTATATGCATATGATGACCTATGTATAACATTCCAATTTGAAAATTTGGGATGTTACAAATCTACCCCCCTTAAGATGAATATCGCCCTCGAGATTCGGGTTGGCTAGAGAATAGGTGTGGGTGGTCCTTGCATAGATCATCCTCTCGTTCCCAGGTGGCTTCATCCTCGGTATGGTGGCTCCACTGTACTTTGCAAATCTTGATAACCTTGCTGCGTGTGACTCGGCTGGCAAACTCGAGGATCTTGACTGGTTTCTCCTCGTAAGTTAGATCACTATCCAACTGAATTGCTTCCAGGGGTATTGTATCTCTCAGAGGAATATCGGCCATCTCAGCATGGTACTTCTTCAGCTGGGAAACATGAAACACATCATGAACTCCTGATAGTCCTTCGGGTAATTCTAACTTGTAGGCAACCTCCCCCATGCGTTCCAAAACACAGTACGGTCCTACAAATCTCGGGGCTAACTTTCCCTTAACTCTGAAACGCTTAACACCTCACATAGGTGACACTCTCAAAAACGCTTTGTCTCCAATTTCATAGACTACCTCCTTGCGTTTTGAGTCTGCATAACTCTTCTGTCTGGACTGAGCTACCTTCAGTCTATCTCGAATCAGCTTAACCTTATCTTCTGACTCTTTAATCAAATCCGGTCCAAACAACTGACGGTCTCCAACTTCATCCCACATCAACGGTGTTCGACATCTTCTTCCATACAATACCTCGAACGGTGCCATCTTCAAACTGGCCTGGTCATTGTTGTTGTACGAGAATTCCGCGTAGGGCAAGTTGTCATCCCAACTAGATCCATAATCTAGCGCACAAGCTCTCAACATATCCTCCAGAATCTGATTGACTCTTTCGGTCTGTCCATCAGTCTGCGGGTGAAAGACTGTACTGAACTCCAGCCTGGTACCCAAGGTCTGGTGTAACTGATGCCAAAACTTTGAACTAAATTGTGTTCATCTATCTGGTACGATGGCCCTCGGAACTCTGTGCAGACATACGATCCTGGTCATGTATATATTGGCCAACTTTGCACTAGTATAGGTGGTTTTCACAAGGATAAAGTGAGCTACTTTGGTCAAGCGATCCACTACTACCCATATAGAGTCATATCCCGATCAGGTCCTAGGTAATCCGGTGATGAAATCCATGCCAAGCTTGTCCCACTTCCATTCGGGTATCGGCATAGGCTGCAGTAATCCTGCAGGCTTCTGATGTTCCGCATTTACTCTGTGACATACATCACATACGGCTATATACTCGGCAATGTCCTTCTTCAACAATGTCGTCATAGGTTTCGCAATCTTGGACAAATTCTCAATGAATCTCGGGTAATATCCCGCGAGTCCCAGAAAACTACGGATCTCTCCTACTAAGGTGGGTGCCAACCACTCAGTGACTGACTGAACATTGGTAGGATCCACTGCTATACCTTCTCCTGGTATAACATGTCCTAAGAATCCAACTTCCTTCAACCAAAACTCACATTTGCTGAACTTGGCATATAACTAATGTTCTCGGAGCTTCTCAAGAACCAAGCGCAAATGTTCCTTGTGTTCCTCTTCGTTCTTCGAGTACACCAAGATATCGTCAATGAATACTAGAACGAACTTATCCAAGAATTCCATGAACACCTTATTCATCATACTCATGAAATAGGCAAGGGTGTTAGTCAATTCAAATGACATAACTGTATACTCATATAGCCCATACCTTGTAGTGAAGGTTGTCTTAGGTATATCCTTTTCTTGAATCTTCAGCTGGTGGTATCCTGATCGTAGATCGATTTTGGAGAATACTTTAGCTCCTTGAAGTTGGTCGAACAAATCATAGATCATCGGCATTGGGTACTTATTCTTAATTGTTACTTCATTTAGCGCTCGATAATCAACGCCCATTCTTAAAGATCCATCCTTCTTCTCGACCAATAGCACTGGGACTCCCCAGGGTGATGAACTTCGTCGAATGAATTCTTTCTCCAATAACTCCTTAATCTGCTTCTTGATCTCCTCCGGATCATTCGCGGGCATCTGGTACGGTCTCTTCGATATTGGCCCGATGCCTGGCAATAGTTCTATCATAAACTCAATGTCCCGATCTGGCGGCATGCCTGGTAGCTCCTTTGGAAATACATCCGGGTAATCCTTCACTACATGCACTTCCTCCTGAACAACTCCCGAGAGAGAATTTACTTGGGTCCTCCTAGGCGCATGCCTAGATACATACTTGATCATTTTTCCCTCCGGGGTGGTAAGTAGAATTGACTTACTCGCACAATCGATGTTTCCTCCGTACATCGATAGCCAATCCATGCCTAATATCACATCCAATCCTTGTGATTCCAGAATTATCAGGTCTGAGGGGAAAACAAGGCTTCCAATGGTCAATGGCATCTGAAAACATCCTCACTACTAGGAAAAGGCCTACTAGTGGCGCACCAGTTTTGCCTACTAATGGCGCACTACTGGTGCGCCACTAGTACCATGCCACTAGTATTTTTTTACTAATGGCGCACTTGTGGTGCGCCATTAGTATCTGGTATACTAATGGCGCACCACAGGTGCGCCATTAGTATAGCCCACGGTGCGTCATTAGTATGCCTCCCAGGGGGCCATATTTACCCACGTGCTTTGGCATACTAATGGCGCACTCTGGTGTGATGCGCCATTAGTAACTTTGGCATACTAATGGCGCACAGTGGGGTGATGCGCCATTAGTATCCTTTGGCAAACTAATGGCGCACTGTGGCGTGATGCGCCATTAGTATGAATATTAGGTTTTTTATTTTATTTTTACTTTTCTGATTTTTGCCCAGGTTACAAAATGTATTATTGGACAGAATATAGACGGCACCACACAGCAACAGCAGATTCATCGAATACAATAGAAGATTAGTCTCTGAACACAATTCATCATATTAGTCTCCGAATTCAAAAGACCGAACAAAGATTAGGAATTCAAAAGTCTCTGAACACTAGTATGAATATTAGGGATTTTTTTCTTTTCTGATATTTTCGCAGGATGCAAAATATATTACTGGACAGAATTTAGACAACACCAGATTCATCGAATACAATAGAAGGTTAGTCTCTAAATACAATTCATCATATTAGCCTCCGAATACAATTCATCATATTAGTCTCTGAATTCAAAAGACCGAACAAAGATAGAACATTATATTACAAGTCTCGAGACCGCGAGTAGCGAGTTTGTCTTCACATTACAAGTCGATATCGATCATCTAAACTACCATCACATAGAAGAGAGCTGCGGTCATCGCGATGAAACTCATCTTCATCCGGTTCCTCCAATGCTCCGTCCCCTCTCCCGCTAGATAGCGCGCGTATCTAGATTCCTCCTCCGCCCTAGTGGTGTACCCTTTGTAACTGTTACCACTGAAACGGTGAACCTGTCTCCGACACTCCTCCCAATCGTCGTAGACTCCGGGAACCTTACCCTTGTACACGACATACGACGGCATCGCTATGCACAAGCCAAACGAAACGTTAGTACCAATTCATAGACAATACATAAGCAATATATAAGTATGCAACAAAACGATCGGAAGAGAAAAGCAAGACATTAATAGCATCGATTACATGTAAGTTGAACGACTGTCGAAACCAAAGAGACATACTACAAGTTTAATTACAACATGAGCCAATCGATGTTTCAGAACTAGACACATCATCACTACTTTCGACTCGACTCAAGGGACCGGAGCGTGGATGAAGTCGTCGTCTATCGTGGGAGTCATGAAATCACGGGCGTTGTTAGCCTGCATTTGTAGCATTGTGTCTATGTCACTGTTGGACGATTGATTTCTGAGGTAGAACTGCCCCGAGGTACGAAGGACATCTTGATGGATGATTTCCGTAAACTCTGACTGGATGCGAAAGAATTCTTGTCTGATGTCCGCGTCCTGGATTGCCAACACGCTCGCGGCCCAATCTTTGAGTTTATCTGGTAGCAGAAGGTGATGATGGTCCCGTACGATCGCCCGCATGTGATGGATGGCGTAGTAGGCATCCTTCTAACCGCCAGGCGGCTACTTGACGCAGCAGAACATCGTATTGTGGGCGAACACGTGCTTGCCGTACTTACGAACTGTCCTGGTGAAGGTGCCTCCAGATTTGGCATAGCCGGGGAGAACATCATCAAGAACTTTCTTGACATTTGTGTAGTCTACCTTCAACTGACAGTCTGAGTCGAAATACGTGGCCATGGAATATTTCGGGCTTGGGAGGATGAGTGTGCAATGTGTGTCACTGCACAAAACACAGAATGTTAAAAGAAAAACGATCAAAATCTAAGAAATCATATGTTACGGGGCGGTTGAGGGGACGACTTACTCGGGAAAGTAAGGCACGAGGAAGTTATCCTTATCTCGGTTTGCCAGAATGACGCCTTCGAGGTAAGAACTCGCGACTTGCCGGTCCCCAGCGCTGCCCAAGATCTTGGCACGCATGTAGAAGGGGTCGACTATCACGATGTCCGGGGTCTGGTCTCTAATGATCCGCATCTCCATACTCAGCGAAAATAGCCGAACGAAGGTGTAGTGTAGAGGATAAAGGTTAAACATAGCGAAGATGTCATCAAACCGTAGGACGATCGTACCCCCGATGGAGTTATCCACAAAGCCCTTGCCCTCTGGCACCTTGGCCGCGAAAACCGGGTATGCCACATCCTTCTCTCTGAGACGCCGCTTCTCCAAAGAAAGAACACTGTCATGCAGACTCTGCATAGCATCGGTTGCAACATTGAGCATATTAGTCGGTAGCATCGGCCTACCCGCCACATGCACCCTCCTCATTATATCCTTAGGTGAAGGTGGCCCATCCTGAGCACGGATCGTACTCGGTGCCGGCTGGCTCGCACCCTTGTTACTCTTTCTTTTTCGTGCCTTCTTCTTCTCCTGTAATGGGACCGAGTTCTGCTCACAGACCGCCTTCTTGAGTGTGTTGGGGCTGATCATATTTCGCACCTCGGCTATCTGAGGCTCGGTGAAGTCGGCAGCTGGAGGCGTCTCCTAAGAACTGAACGTTAGACGACGCCTGTTGCAACTTGGTTTCTCCGCGGTACAGGCTAGATCGCGCACGTCTTTTGTAGGGTTGGGTTCTTGAGAAGGAGGCCCCATGAATTCGCCATCGTACCCATGATCGGCAAAGTACTTATCGACGTTGGCAAATGTATCGTCGTCGTTGTCGTCGTCGTCATCCGGATCCTGTGCCATATGCATGTTTGGATCCAGTGCCATAGGGATGTCCGGCAGCGTTGCGGCGGTCTTGCCATGGCTTGGCGTCGGCACAACTGGCGGTGTTGTCTTTGGGGTGGTGTCCCCTGCCCCCAAATGAATCTGGCTCTTCGGCCAAAGCAGGGGCCAGCTTAGGCAGGCGCTGAGGGTCATCACATCATGTTCGTCGGCCCCGGCGGGTTGAATCGGAGGTAACCACTCGTCGCAGCCTGGCAGCACCCGAACCAGTTGAACCCTATACACGGTGGGTGGCATCGGATTACCGTGGAACACGGGGTTGCCCGGTTGAACAATTTTGCCCTTGGCGACATCGACCAACTCGTTATTCACGAAGTGCAGGAGAGTGCACGGAATGTCGGCGGCGCCCTGCAAAAACATGTAGGGCGTCAGGGATGCCCAGTCAAAGGCAAGGAGATGAAGTCCTCGGCCGAGAGGCTTAATTAGTTACCGTGATGATGGTGTTGAGCTCGGCTAATGTCGAGGCACCGCCAACGGCGGGCGTGCAATTGACGTAGGGGGCGCTTGCTGCCGAGGTGCCGGCCGGCGTACACTCGGGTGCATTAAGATCCAATGCCCGTGCCGGCGTCGAAGACACCAATACCGGCTCCGCTGGAGACACCAATGGCGCCGCCTGCGCGTTGTGCGAGTTGCTGGCCGTGGAGCTGGGAATCGGGGGCGGCCCCTGTTGGCCGCCCGCAATCCACGTCGTCAGCCCATGAATCAAGGTAGGCATAATGCCGGTGAGCGTCGATCCCAGTTGTTGTTGCACTTGCTCTTGGACAATCTACGGAATCCGCGCCACTTGTGCCTTGAGTTCTTGAACCTCGCGCGACTGGCTTTCCGAGCTTGTCTTTCTCTCCTTTCGCCCACCATCGTTATAGTATGACGAACATTTTGTGGACAAGCCTTTGCCAGCCACATGACCAGTTGACGACGGCTTACTGAGCTTATCCTTGTTTTTCATTACGTTCAACGCCCTATTTAGAGTGTTGTCCCAAGGGGTGCTCTGAGACGACCCCGCGCTACTGCTTTCAGTCTCCTGCGCCAGAACAAGCTCAAGCGCCCTGCTCTTCGGATCTGTGGTAAGCTCCTTTGTTTTCGGGTCCTCCTTGTACCGGGCCCTGACATAGTTCCTGGTCTGCTTGTCACGGTATTTCTCGAAGCGGGGCGGTAGGCCTTGCTCGGCATGCTTCGCGTCCTCCTTGTCCCATATAGGCTCCGCCACTCTATAACCGCCGGGACCGAGTTTGTGTTCCCCTAAGTTCAACTCCCGCATTTCTTTCCCCCACTTACTTGATTCGGAGGTTGCGCTGCTCTGGCACTTGATCTTGAACTCCTTGTAGTCATCTTCGCTGATCGAAGGATTTTTCGCCTTGATCTTCTCATAACTATCACCTTTGTCAATCATTCTCTTCACCGCACTTCTCCAAGTAGACACGGCCGTGCTCATCCTCGTGAGGGCGGCACTGTTCACTTTATTCCCTGAGAGGCGTGTGTTTCCAAATTCAGTGGGGAACTTGTATCGTTCGTGCAGCTTCGTGAAGAGGAGGTTGCGCAAATTCCCTCGGTCCTAATGCCTTAGGTTCTCGGTGTTGATCGAGACGGTGCTTTGGAGAATGCACCCGAGCTGAACCGAGTACCCCTTGACTATTTGTTTGGGCTCCGTTGGATGCCCGTCGGAGTTCACTTGAGTAAATTCCTCCTTGACGGTGCGGAGCACGTTCGGGCGCCGGTCCTTCCGTTGCCTCTTCGGTTGGCTGCCATCTGTGCATGCGCTGGCATCATCAGTGGTGGCATCCTCGGCGGCACCATCAGTGGTGTCATCCCCGACGCCACTAGGGGTTGTGTAGTCAGGATCGATGTCTTCCGCGACGTCCTCATAGCGGTGAGGTTGTTCCTCCATCTCCTGGGACAACTCCCAGAATTGCTTGCCGCCTGAACTGCCGGCCTCATCGTTGTGGGCCATGTTTCGCTCTAAATAGGAAAAAAGTTTGGTCAAAAAGTTGGTTATTGTCAAGGAACAAGATCATGGTCTCATCATTTAGGGTTTGTCGACACCGAGGCATCCTAAAAGCTAAGCTTTTATCATTTAGGGTTTTTCGACGCCGAGGCACCTAAAAGCCTAAGCTTTCATCATTTAGGTTCTTATCGACACCGAGGCACCCTAAAAGCTAAGTTTGGAAGGAGAATTCTAAGTTGGGCCTAATCACTTGGCTCTATTGCCACCTATGGTTTAATGCAGCAAGAATGGTGGGGCAGTTGATCCTACTTAATTAAGTACTAAGATACCCCGGCCCATGCATTAGTCGCAAGTACCCCATATGTCCTATTTTTAGCAAAGTCATGCTAAAATTCACGCAAAATTTCAGCATGACCTTTGCTGAAAATAGGACATATGGAGTACCCGAATTTGTAGGAACAGAAGTTAATCAACATTCTGGCAAACTCAAGGGCCTCTCGGGGTACCTGCAAAATCATCACGACACGATAGTCGGAGACAAAACCCAGCAAACTAGCACCACAATGTGCCTCTACTTTCATATGGATGAAAAGGCCACAGACCATATGGTCCAATGCTTTCATATGGACAAAAATCAGCTCAACTTATGTGAGCTTCCATTCCAGATCTAATAGGTCACCCAACAAAAAATCATCAATAGTTTAGCAATAAATACTCTAAAGAAACCTTGAAACTAAACTGATAGTTGCTCTCAAACCGTACATCCAAACGACACAAATAAATACTCTAAAGAAACCTTGAAACTTTATCTAAAACTTATGTAAAGGGGCCAACTCAAAATTCTAAGCCTAGCTAACTCATTTTTCAGATATAAGCTTGCTGTCCAGAAATATATGCGCAGGTGTGCAATGACAAAATTCTGGAGTTATGCTATGCAATCTAGAATGTAGTCTAAGGGGAACTAACTATCGGCAGCTCATCTAGAACACATGTGAGTACTTCAATGGAAATAGCAACATCAGGAAGAAAAGAAGGAACATTGTCCCATAGTAGCAACAGCATGTGTTCAATTAGTCAAGCAGCAGGAACACACAAGCAAAGCAGGTGTTCAATTAGTCAAGCAGTTGGTGTGACTGTACAAATTACTCTACTGATACATGATACATGTGTCATGTGCATTGATCACTATAGCCTTGTTCTCTGACCAAACATCTTCATCTCACTACATGGACAGCGCAGTGTACTGTTATGTCCACTCACAGACCAAAAAATTGCAACCAATAACGAACAAATGACTAACAGTTCCATGGAGCTACTGGATTAAGTGAGAGCTCTATGCATTTTTTTAAAACAAGTGAGAACTCTGTTAGATCCCCATACAGTCACACAGCTCATATCATGTCACTCTGTTAGATCTCTATAAACTTACAGCTCAAGACACCAGTTTAAATCTATACTCTTCAGTAGCATCGCTTGCTAACAGAACTGCGGCAACATCACATTGGCACTTGAAATGTAGGTGTAGTGCAAACAAAATTATCTATATCATAGAAATATCAGGGAGCCACTAGTTCTGGACATGCCATCAGCATCTGCTCACCAAAGATGCACCTTTTGGGAGATGAATTTAGAGACTAGATCAAAAGTTGGGATAGCAAATTGTAAAACTAAACCACTCTTTGCAGATACATAAATGTAATAACGGTTCACATGCATGCAAGAAATTAAAGGTTTGCTGTCTGAAGTTCAGTTTGCACTGCAAAATTCAGTTAGCACGTTCAAGTTCAAAATCAGAACATCATGCAACATCACAGAGAGGAAGACGAAATCGAAGGGGGGGGGAAGGGGAACCGATGCAACTCATCGAGAGGAAGACGATGGCGAGCTTGTGCGGGGCCGGGGTTGACGAGGTGACGCGGGGAGACTTCAGCGGGCTCGGCACGCCGCAGCAGACGGTTTGCAGCTCCTGCTCCGGAACGCCGATGCTCGCCTGGATCTGCTGCAGCGGTGGAGACGGGCTCTGTTGCATAGGAGGGGGCGCACGGTGAGAGAGAGAGAGAGAGGGGG